>OX451345.1:40475667-41075667 GCA_949629155.1 Myopa testacea | reverse complement strand
CCAAGAACACTGCGCCGAGCCGCCTAAAACACAAGCAGTTCGATCCGCGAAAACAGAATCGGCATCTGTACGAGTACCGAAATGCTTTGAGTAAATAATTCGAGAAAATAAAGCGATTTCTTTGACAGGTTGCGCAGATTTTCTGGGCTATAAATTGTGTTTCTATTCATTCCGCACAAAGACTAAAAGAAAACTAATTGAAATACAACACAGCGTGGTTTTAATTAAATTTCCCTTCACTCCGAACCCTTCTGGGCTAATAAACTGTGCTTTTAGTGTCCACATTCACTGCACACGTCGACTGTCTACAAATCAGTCGATAAGTCGTTGAATCTGGTGTTCATCTGTCGTTATACAAAAAAAATAAGTACAAAAATTAAGTTTTTTGTCCTCAGTTACTTTTTAACGATTTGTTTTTAAAATACGACGATATCACTTTTTAAAGAGATGCCATTTCAATGAATCGATTACAGATGCATGTTTTTTTTTTGTTTTTTCTTGATTTTTTGTGTTTTGGTTACTTTGTAATCACTTCGAACTGCAATGAAATAAAATAAATAACGGCGATGATGATGATGGTGATGTTGATGGTGACGTTGTGTCAAGAAACTCATTTGACACGCCCCCGATCTCCCCAACCGACGCTGCGTTCTGATCTCCTTGACGAAACTGATTCGTTTCTGGTCTGTACTCTGTACTTCACTTCAAGTTAATTAATTAAATAAGAAACTTGTTTGGTTATCTTTATTTTTTAATCCATTAACTTGGCAGCTTCGCTTTTTTCCTTCCTTTCTTCCTTCTTTCCTTCCTTCGCTTGCCAACTCCGATGAAAGGATTTCGATGGTTCGCTGCCAACTTCATTGGCCGGGGAGCGACAGTGATGGCTGGCAGCATCTCGCTCTGCACTCCGCGCTCCATGCGCTCGATTTGCTCACTTGAATTCCATTAAAATCCGCCCTTCAGCTGGGGGCAAGTTTCGGGCGAGTTGATTAGTTTTTGGCTGCGAGCCACATTTGGCTAAAAACGGCTCTTAACTGAATTCACGCTGGGCACAAAAGAAGCCAAACGGTGCCAAACGGTGCTGGGATTTTTACAGCTGTTCCGAAATATCGTATAATATAGCAATGGCAAAAAAACGCCGAAGGAAGCATTTAATGAAAGCACTCAATTTAAATGAGAACGCCAAAGAAAAAAATTTAAGAACAAATTAAATAGAAATCGAGTTGAGGAATGCGGAAAAATATGGAAATTCTGAAGGCATCAAATTTTCGTTGTCTTTGTAAGTTTCTTCATCGAGAAAGTAAAAAAAAAGAGCAGTAATAAAATAAATAAAATAAAAGAAGACACGCCACGCCTATCGTATTTTCATCTCTTCATTTTAGAATATCATATTTTAGATAAAATCGATGTTTTGTTAGAGTCAAATAAGAATCCGTTTAAGCGAATGCATTCAGTAATTCGTTGAACATCCAGAAATAATTTCTTAGCTGCCAAAGCAATTGAATTGGATTTATTTTAAATTATAGCAGTTTATCAAGTAAAGAAAATGAGGAGAGGAGAGACGACGAAGACGAAGAAGACGATAGAAAAGCAAAATACAGAGTAGAGAACTTTTGGCATTTGGAACTGAAATCGATTGAGCCAAATGAAATGCAGACACTTCTTCACAACCACCGCCTCTCTCCCTCCCTTTCAATTATTCTCGATTAAATTACAAGTAAAAAGAAAAAGAAAATAGAAAAGAAGGAGAAGAGAAGAAGAAGAACATGTAGGAAAGCATTTCTGTAAAGTCGTTTGAGCCAATTTTGTTTTATTTCTCACTCTGAGGATGTGCCTCAAATACGACAGCTTTTCTTCGTGTTCTTCGCATCTTTTTTGCGGTTTCTGCAGATGCAAACACATTTGAAGTGAGGAAGAAGAAGAAGAAGAAGATTAAGGAGTCACCCATGATATATCTTCATATAAGCAACATACGATTGTAAAATGTGACTTTTTAGATCTTTTTGGATTTTGGATCTTAATTAAGATTAAATTTTAATCAAACATGTCACGGAATTCGTTGAGTTTTCTCAGGACTCACGAATTATATATAAAGTCGTCCGTTCCAGGAATTATTATTAAATATGTGAGAATTTCGAACTACTTTTAATTCGTTTCTAACATTTTATGTATGTACATGAGACACCCAACTCAATCTCTTGTGTCAAGTGGATGAAAATTTATGAAATGGCTGCGAGGGTTCAACAGAGTTCCACCAGCAACCTTTCCTTACCTTAGGGAATGATAACTTTTCTTCTGTCTGCTTCCATTGTGCCCCATAAAAAAGGAGTGACACGTTTATTATTCTCACACACACCGAATCGTAGCGCTGCAGAAACCAATCCAAATCATCTTCGTTCGTTACTTTAACAACTCGCAGATACTTGAAGCTATACACTCGTAATAATGCGGTCAACTTCAATGCTAACATCATCGCCACACAGCCAACAGCTAGAAGCATAAAAAATGTAAACGTATCGTGAATCGTTCCCCGGCGGAGGAGAAGTGGGGGGGGGGGGGGGGGAGGGCGGCGGAGGGGGACCTGTGACGAGTGCAGGGGGTAGTAACCATTGTAACTCAGCTTGAAGTTGAATGCTTCAGGTGTCGCTTACTTAATTTAATCACTAAAACTTAATCGCCCTTGAATCCAGGGACAGCTTAATTTCGAAGTCATCCTCATCGTTTTTAAACTTTATGCGGATGTCAGCAGCTAACAATGAGGAATCCGCAGCGAGAGCTCCGAACGTGGTCTCTGATTGGAGAGCAGAAATCATGCTTGCGTCGCATTTAACCGAATGGCTCAATCATTTCGAATTGGATGCTTAAATGCATGACCAGCAGCAGCAGCAGCAGCAGCACCAGCAGCCTCATCAACGCGAGCAGCATCGACGAGGTGCTTCTATCCATTTTAATGAGCGTCGCACCTGGCGGATACCCTCCGAACTAAAGCAACAAATTTGGCAGCAGGTGATGATGGTGATGATGATGAAGTAAGAAAAAACCCTCAATGAAATATAATAAGAAAGAGAAACACAACAGCAACAGCAACAACTAAGAACTCAGATAAAAAGAAGTTTCTTATCAGCCTATCTGGCCATCGTTCGCAGATACAAATAGAACAGATACAGATACAGATGCAGATAAAATAGATACAGATGTAGCCTGCAGGGAGTAGTACCACAGTTTCCCGTCAGAGGTCTCCTCCATCGAGCATTCATCTGGCGTTCCCTCAACGCCAGCAGCGAAATGTATCTCCGCAGCGGCCATGTTGAATTTATCTGCGAGATACAGTGGCTCTCGCCATCCCTCTCGTGCCCACACGTGCGCACTCGGTCGCTCTGGAAGGGCGCGGCATCGAGACTTCGACTACAGACGCATGGTTGTGGTTGTAGTTGTAGTTCACGTGGTCGCTGCAGGCGTGCCTCGTCGCGTGCGCTTGTGTTGGAGTCGCGTCTATCGCGGTGTTGGTGAACCGTCAGCAGACACTCACAAGCGCAGTGACGACCAACACCAACTCAATGGACACCGACACCGACACCGAGATACCGGCGACGTCAAGCTGCTTGGTGGCCTCAGAATGAAGCAGGCAGCACTCCCTGTCGAGGCTGCCTGTCGTTCGTTTGCGCTTCAGCAAGTTTGTGCGGATGCCGCGTGGGCATTTCAAGAGCGGCTGCTCACCCGCTCACACGTAAAATACGCTTTAATATTTAATATATATTCAATATGTTTTTCTGTTTAATTTCAATGCCAATCTTTCTAAATATTCATGACTTTCGAATAACTCTGTTCGTTTATTGTTCGTAAAACTATAATTGAAATCAAAGACTCGACGCTTTTCTGATCTTTAACATAGAATAACCAAAAGGAATTCAATTTAATAGCTTCAATTTAAAACATTAATCTGAACATTTCTGTGTAGTTTATTTGAATATTTCAATACTCAATATTATATATTATTATTTATTAAGATTATACTATCTTGTTTTATATATTATATAATCTATTATAATATAAGTAATATTGTGAGTTTATGTATCTATCTGAACATTAAGAAAAATCGATACAAATAAACAAGTTGAAAAGATGGCTACTTTTTATCCCTGTAGATACAGCATTTAAAGAAATTGCTTTCTTCTACAATATAAGAGAAATTCTATAGGAGAGTTATTTCACTTTTCTTGCAATAAATAAAAAACATATTTTTAAAAATGCTTCCGTATTTTATACTTCTATTTTTTATCCTATTTTATCTGAAGTACTGATATTCTTAAGATAATAATTCAGTGCAAAAGATGATAATAAAACTCCATGATTTCGTATCGCAGTTTTTTTTTAAAAATTTATTTTATTCTTTCTTCGGCTATCGTTATTTTGTATCTTTATTTTATATCGTTATCGCCTCCGCGTGCTGCGTGACGTAAGCATGACGACAGACGTAAGCAGAAACCATTTGGGACGAATTAAGTTCGAAGAGCCGCTGCTACGGAAAACGTGACGATTTTCTTCAGTGGCTCACTTTATCGCATTTTATCTTGAGTCCACATCCTCGAATGGCTCAACTTCTGGCTTATGTTTGCAACGACCTACCGCAGAGTCGCCGGAGTCGGTGAATGCAACCGCAGCAGATGGACGCAAGCAGCACGCGGACTCACTGAAAAGCGGGGGGAAAAACGAATGATTTTGGTTCAAATGAATGCTCAGTGAATGGCTCAGTGAACGGCTGAGTGACTCACTGACTGGCTGACTGACTGACTGACCAACTGACTGATTAGCTGCCAAGCACATGGTGCTGGTTGCTTACTATAGTATTTCAAAGAGTATAAATTATTTGTTCTTGTATTTTTAATTGTACGACTATTGTTCTTAAACAAGTCTTTTAATTAAAACGTTTAGACGTTAAGAAAAGGAATTAAAAAAACACAAAAGAAACACGAACAACAACAACAATAAAAAAGCCAACGAACAGAAGCCATAACAGGGATAATAACAATAAAAACAACAACATCGACACAAGACACTCGAAGAAATCGAATAACAACCCGCAAACAATTCAGTTCAACATTTAATTCATGTATAAAATTTCATGTAAAACGACGTAAAAAGAACAACAAAGAAAAACCGCTTAATTTTTCATGCAATTCAAATCGAGCAACAACAATAATAAAAACAACAGCGAAACAGACACAGCAGAAAAAATTAATGGAAACATAAATTATTCAATTGGTTTTATTGTACAAATGAAATTCAATTGCTAAAGTTGACGATTGATTTTCTAATTCAAAAAAAATTAGCAACGCAACACGATTTCAACAAATTGCCTCATAAAATTAAGAACGAATGAATGAATGAGTGAATAAGTGAATCAATGAATAAGTGAATAAATGAATAAGTGAATGAATGGATGAATGAACGAATAAATAAATGAGGTTAAGGTTAAGAACAAGATTTTCTAGATACATTCTATTAGTTGTATGGTTGAATAAATGTGAGTGTGATAGAGAACTCGATGGAAATGAATCATTTACGATAGTTGAAGCTCAAGTAATGAAACTCATTCATTTTAGATTTTTAAATTCCTTAAAATTGTTAAGTTTGTAGTAATTTTTTTACCTTTTAACATTACAATAATCACTTCAGTGAAGTAAAAGGGATTTCTTTTGTTTAGAATTTAAAAGCGATACAAACACAAATGCTTTTAAATTATGTATACGAGTATTAACTTTAAATTTAAAACTATAAATTATAACTGTAATTGGGTCATCGGCTGGTTGATTTTTTATTTATTTTTATTAATTGATTAATCATTCAATATGAGTTTTTATAGCAATTTTCAAAAGAAACCAACTGAGGGCGCCCACTTTACGAATTTTAAAGCCTATACTTAATACTTTTTCTAATCAGTTTCAGATGTTTTGTAGTTTTGGAGTAAATAACATAACATTTAACAACAGCTTCTATGTATTATTAATTTAATAACATTTGCTTATATAAACTAAGTAAAAGCTAAAGCAAAAGTTTTGATTAAATGGTCTAATTTTAGAATATAAGAAAACAAAAAACGTAGAAATCAATCAAAAGAGAAGAAAAAAGTAGAGAAAAAAAGAGAAGAATAACAAGAAAATAAATTAAAATTCTTGCAAAAGCACGAGTATATGTTTGCGTATAAAAACCGTGTGAATGTGGAATAGAAACAGAAAATCTAATAAACAAAAATTCATTATCTTAATTGAAGGAGGATATCGACAACAACAACAACAAGAGCAAAAAATTAGTATAGTTTTCCAAGAACGTGAGAATAGAAACTAAAACTGAATAAGAAGTAACTTTTGCTCTCCACCGACGCACCTCAACCATGAAATCCGAATCACTTCAGTTTTAAAATCGAAAAGTTTTCTAAACGAATACAGAAAACAACATTTTTTCTGTTGTATTTATTCCGTGTATTTTTAGTTTTGTTTTTATTGGAAACAAGTTTTTCTTCTTAATTTGTGATTGTTTTCTTCTATTTAATCAAATCAAATAATAAAAATTAATAATATCACGCTTATTGAAACGCTTTCATGGGAACTTTTACAAAAACTTCTTTTTTCAAGACTTAAGATCATATCATAGAGTTTTAATTAATTTTTAATACCAATCATTATCTAAATATCATTACTATAATAATCATTATGAGTATTATTATAAAAATCATTATTCTATTTATTTATTTATATAATTCATTCAATGTGAATGTTTGAATTTGTTTTCAAGAAAGTTTTTCTTTTGTTGTTTGTTTTTCTCCAAAATTTCTTGTCATGTTGCCGGAAATTCGTGCGAAAGTCTTTTAATTTCTACGTATTTCAGCAACGAAATAATAAATCATAAAATTATGAGAAAAGCACAACCGAAGCAAACAAAGAAAATAATTGAATCAGCGCAACGCAAACAAAACTGGAAACCATATAAATACAAATTCTAACCAAAGTAGAAACTAATTCTGGCTCATTGGGTCGTTGGTTGGTTGGTTGGTTGGTTGGCTGGTTATTTGGTTGGTTGGCTGGCTGTCTTCTTGGTCAATTTAATATTTTGCCAAGTTTGCAAAATGATTTCGGGTGTTCTTCTTCTTGTCATCAGAGTCTCAGCAACCTGATGTTCAACGACATGCCACGTTTGCACAAAGCAATGTCAACGAATAAAAGAAAAAAAATGCAAAAATAAAATCAAGCAAGTCTAACTTATTCGCACATGTTTAAATGCTAGAATGCAGAGTAAGAGGATGGGGGGTGATGCTGGAAAGGGGTGAGTGAAGTCAGTGAAGCTACAAAACAACTACGATCGGAACATATCAGAAAACAACACAAACGGGTGGAAAAAACAATAAAAACAACAAAAAAGAGACAAACATAAAACCAATCTTGGGAACAGGCAAAAAGTGGAACCTTCTCGATTTTTGAAAAGACAGTAAAAAAATACTGCAAATGATTTTGAGACGAGGAAGAATCGAAACTAACCAATGTTGAAACGTTGTCGAAGTGTTTTCGAAGCGATATTGAAATGATTTCGAAGCGATGTCAAAACATCGCCGAAACGATGACGAACCGATGTCAAGTTATTGAAACTTTCTGGTGTGAGCAGATTTACTCAAGATGACACCTGCAGATAATCCTCTTCACCATCATCATCGTCGTTATCATCATCATCTTCATCGCCATCATTTGTTTGCTGAGCTTTGCAACGCGTGATACTGAAGAAATTCGTCTTAGAGCCAACTTTAATAAAATTCGGCTGCCAGAAAGTTTTCACAATTCTACTCAATTACACTCGAGATTCTTCTTTTTTGCTTTACGCAGGAAAGCGAGCCAAACCAAAAAAAAACAAGTTCAGGAAAACAACCAACGAGTCAAAAGCCAGTCGTCTGAGGAGTCGTCCAACAAAAGGAATGGATGCTGAAAATTAAAGAAGAGTAAGAAAGAAGAAGAAGAACAAAAATAAGGGAAATAAAACGAAGAAGAAGAAGGAGATGAAAACATTATTTGTTACATTGAAACCACCGCAAACTAATTTTGCCAAAAATTCAACCAAACAAATCTAAGCGAAAGAAACCGAGACCAGAAAAAAACAATTGCAAAGAATTCAAGTTCCAGAATAAATTGGAATTAATTTTTGACAACTGACAGCTGACGGCAATCGACGTCATTCTTGGTTGTCAGGCGGTGGCTGAGAAGCAGGTTCTTCAATTAACGAAACAATCTTTAAAAGTCGTTTAAGACTCAAATTTAAAGCATGTGTTTAAATTACTACTATATAATTTCAATTAATAATAATAACAATAATCAAGAGGTTTTAAATTAAGCAATAAATAAATAAACTGAGCTTATAAACAAAAAGAAAGAAATAAGATTACAAACAGAGTATAATTATATAGCCATATAAAAGCGGGCTTATGGACATCTGATTAAACTAGAGTAAAGCAGAGTAGAGTAGAGTGGAGTGGAGTGGAGTAGCTTAGAGTAGAACCACATTTTAAATGAACACAGGGACATTTTGATAGACATAATAATTGATGTGGAATTCTTTCGTGGTCGGTGAATTTAATTTTTTAAGTTTGTTCATGCATTAAAAGGAATACTTTATCATTGTATTAAATGTTAAATGAAATAATAACATGGCTAAAATACAGCCCTCGAGACAGTTGGCCCCAGTTGCCGAGGGGTTTCTGTGGCTATTTCTGGGAACTATGTTGATTCAATCGATTCCCAAACGATTAACATAAACGTCAGATTTACATGAGTTACTCTGACAGCTCGAAACTTGTGCCATTGCTGCTGCTGCTGTTGTTGTTGTTGTTGTTGTTGCTGCTGTTGTACTTGCTGCTACTGCGCCTTCGGTTGCTTATAAAGTAAATAAATATCTTTATTTTATGCAAGTAACATTTTTACATTTTAGTGAAATGAATAAAGAAGTAAAAAGGCAACAAAATGGGGGGGAAACCAAAAAAATTCCTACAGAAGAACAGCTACTACTGAAACAACAACCACAACAACATCCAACGACAAAACATGTCGCCAACAGGACGATATGACACTCGACAGAGTACAGTTCGGACTTCAGACTTCAGACAGCAGTCTCCGGTCTTCAGTCTCTTCCAGACTTGGTTGATGTCGTCCGCTGTCGTATGCAGGGAAAAAAACGCCAGTGATTTATGCTCTCCGACGCCGGCGGTGGCCAGCGCATGATTACGCTGCAACCATTGAATTCAGCAGCCTGCGGCAAAAGCCCCCCATAAACTCATTAAATTTATTTAGCACACTAAGCTACATTCTGCTGCATGCAGTCCACTAAACAGCCGCTGTTGCTGTGCCAGCCTCTTAAGTTGCATTCTTTATGGGCGTGCTGCTGGCGGCGCTGAAGGGGGTGAAGCGCGAAGGCGTGGTCCAGTGCGAGCGATTAAACAGCTTTTAATTGAGCATGGATTCCATCAGTCAGTCTCTTGGCAGGTTTATCGAAAAAAACGAATGTATTTTCGCCAGAATGAATGAAGCCTTAAATAATGATGCAAGAGTATTCTTAATTGCAACGCTTTTGATTGAAGTCTGAAACCTTTACGAATACTTTATATGGCTGTTTAAAAAACTGAGAAAGTTTGACAAAATATCATAATAAAACACGGCATTTTGGGATTTCTTTTAGTTACTATCAATCAACGAAAATCCTTCAAGTTTCAGAAGTGGTACGTTTTTTATGGCACTTTTTCATGTATAAAAATCCGTAAAAATCTGTTCCGTATAAAAATCTATAATAAAATTTATAGATAGAAAAAGAAAACACTTAGCCTTGGCCTTGAAATGCTTTCGAACATTCTTTGATCGTATTTCTTCGAAGGTCAACGTATTTTTAACACTTTCTGAAGCATTCGAAACCCTTTCTTTCGACTATTTCGAGAAACTAATAGATTGGTCGTGTTTGCTAGTCTTTTGTAGGTCTAATGAACCCTTGACCTTGGTTCTAGATGCGAAAATAAACTGAAAACCTTGAACAGCAGGTAAAAAAGAAGTGGCTTTTTTTCTAAGGTTGTTTGTTTTTAATGATTTTATGGATCGACCGGGAAACGGAATGGAAATGCATTAAATTGCAAGAAAGGGTTACGAACATTAAAGACAAAGTGAGTATAGTAAGCAACAACATTTAAGTTGAACGCTTTAATATTGAAGCCGTAGGAAGAAAAATAAACATCAAATAAAACGTAAAGAAGAATTCCTGGGAAACCTCTTCAGAGACTCGTCATAGGCTTTTCCAGGACCAATCCAATGTCAATCACCTCCTGTTGGGTGCACTTTCTCCGGACTCTTTTTAACCCTACCCGGCGATCAGCGCGTCATCATGTTCGGCTCGACTACGCTATTCAGTGCCATTAAACTGCTAAACGAGCCTCATAAAGCAATAAAAATCGGACAACGCAGACCTACTTACATCATGTGACGCACCGCGCCGCGCCACGCCCCGCGCAACGCCACAAAAAGCGGAAGGAACACCATCGCCGGCAGCCATCAGAGAAAATAAAAGATCCGAAAGTGAAAACAAAGCGCAGTGAAAGAGTTTAAATGCCCTCGTGTTGGTCGGTTGGTTGGTCGACTTGTCGTCTCAGGTTGCTGCCTGTCGACTAGCTGACGATTCTCATTTTTGCATAGTTTGAGGTCTGAGCAGAGATCGTCGCACGGTGGGCACAAAACTATTTGCGGCGCTCCTCTGATGGCCGTCGTGAATGGTTTCGTTATTGTTAATGTGAATGTTTTTGTCGTTGTTGCCATAGTTATTGCTGTTGCTATTGTTATTACTATTGTTGCTGTCGGTGGCTGTTGTTGTTGTTTTTGGCAGCTCAACCACGCTCCGCCGTCTGCTGTGTGTGGGTCATAAAAAAAGTGAGAGTCATTAAAAAATTTTACTACTCTGCAAGGTCGTCTAGCGGAATTTTATGTTGTTTTCCTAAGGAATGGAATGAGGAAGAAGTGAGAAAACAGCTGCTGCCACTATTGTTGTTGTTGCTGTTGTTCACTGATGCGATGTTGGTATTGTATTTTTATTGTTGTTGTCGTTGCTCTTACTGTAGATGGTGATGTTGTTAGTTTCTATCATTTCCAGATGAAGCCGTTTTTTAACACGTCCTCACTTTTATTTTCTTTGCTTTTGCTTCTTAATTTTTTTATTTCAAAGTCAGAGTCTAAAAGTGGTGAGAACTCTGACAGAGACAGAGTAGTTTATGAAGGAAACGGGTACAATTTTGACAGAGATTTTTAAAGGAATTATTTGTTTGAAAACAGTTTCTAATTCTAACAGACATTTTTAACAGTGCTATTTTCATAAATAATTCATTGTATTGCAACAGAGGCTTTTAACATAAACTTGTGAACGCCCAAAATCCATTGAATTTTAACAGGATTTCTTAACAAAGGCACATGCAATTCCAACAGATTTCTATATGCTATAATATGGTACATATACTTAAAACTTCGTTGCTTTCCAGCTTACAGTTCTTAACAGAGATCTTTAACAGTGTTTGTTTTCCGCTAACAATAAGTTGACTCCTAACAGACTGCTTAACAGAGTTCTTTGCACTGAAAATAATTTTATAACGACTAAAAAATATATTTGAACTTATTTTTATTAATAAATAAAAAGTAATTAAAATTCTCTTTCTTTTTCTGTATTTTAAAAGCTTTCAATCATAATTAAATGCATTTAGAACAGAATTTTTAACTGGATCAAAGTCTTAATGTAATTTTTCCCTTCCCATTTCGTTGTCTGTTTCTAGAAAATAAAAGAATTTTCTAAGCGTTTCGTTGCATTTACAAAGTTGACCGGCATGAGTGAAAATATTGATTGATGGTTTGCCAAATGGGTCAATTGGAAGGAATCATTTAGTGAACAACATTAATTCTTATGTGAATTGTTTTGGTGTTTGTATTTTGCAATCCGATCCAATTATAAATGGCATTTGTAATAATTATATAATAATTACACACGGATTAAATTAGTTGCCATTGTATAAAAGTTTCATAGTGCTTTCAGTGTTGAATGCTTCAGTGATTCTACAGACACTCTACAGCAACACATCGGCAATGAAGTATTTTATGAGCCACGTGAATGGTTGAGTGATTCACGATTCATGATTCACGACGATTCTTTTAGAATGTTTTTTTGTACATTTTTTCACTGTTCAATTTACAAAACGGGTTTCTTTCGAAGTGTAGGAAAACTTATGATTTATTTATGAGTTTCTTCAAAGTAGAGTTGGGTAAGAATTTGAAATTTTTACACTATGTACAATAGAATAGAAGTTATGAAGGTATTCCTTTGAATGTAAACGCCCCCTTCAAAATAACCACCGCCTTCTGTAATTTAATTCATATTTTATTCAACTGGTCCATAATAAATGACTGAATGAATGAATTATTTATGAATTGATTGACGTTGATGCTTTCAGACTTACTTTAACGCCTTTCAATCAACTGTGGATCTCATCACGATTCGAAATCTTTATTCTATATAATATGGATACCTATTTATACAGTCATTCATTGATTTATTTATTCATTCATTAGTTTAAATAATCTTCCATTTATTTCTGTAATCATTCATTCATTTATTTAATCGTTCATTCGTTTATTTCATTATTCATCCATTTATTAAAAAATGCATTCATTTATTCAATCATTCATTCGTTTATTCAATCATTCATTCCTTTATTCAATCATTCATTCAATTCATTTAATTTAGTTTATTTGTCTTTGCTTATAAAGGAAGGCGGAGGGTGGCGGAGGGTGGCGGGGTGGGGTAAAAGTGCCCGAGCAAAGGGCATGAGTGATGCTGTCCTTATTAACAATGAGGTAATTTCTTTATACATTTTTTTATTTATTTTTTCTTATATTATTTTAATGAAATATATTTTTGAAAAATGTTTTGAAGGCAAACTGAATTTAATTTCAGTGCGTTTTTCTTGTGAACAAAAAAATACCACTTCTTCTTTTGTTATTATTTCTGTTGTTGTTGTTGTTGTATTTGGTTTCTGTTCTTCTGTTTCTGTTCGTTGTTGTTGCTGTTGTTGTTGTTGTTGTTGCTGCTTGCGAATTCCTACAACGCTCCGAGATCCATTGAAAATAATTGAAACGAAAAATTGTTCGCATAATAAAATCAACTGAAGCATCACAATTTGTGCTTTTTTCCAGAACTGAACATGAAGTGCATATATTTGTGCGGATACGCGTATGTGTGCATATGTATACATTCGACAATGTATGTATGTATGTATGTATGTATGTATGTATGTAATTGTATTTAGTACATTCAACCTGTCTGATGTAGAAAGAAATTTTAGACTGAAGAAATAAAGCAATATAAGCGTATATACACAACATATACACAATATTAACGTCTATATTTTTGATGATTTCTTTTGCTTTTCTTAAATATTCCAACAATAATAACTCATTACAACAATGAATTAATTTTCTATTCTTAATTGAGGAATCATCACCCTGTATATACGATATTTGTGCGTGTTACATTCAACATTCATTTTGAAATCAGCTCACAGAATGAGAATTCATTTTGTTCGGTTGGTTAAAACTTGGATTTTCATTTCGTTTTCTTGGATACGAATATCTCTGAATTCTTGCCAATGATCGAGCAACAACCTCTGAAAGCCATCAAGGAAAAACCGACAAGCAACAAAAGCAACAACAACAGCTCCAAATGTTCACATGAACTCGATTCGTGTCTTTCCAGCTGTGAATGTTGACCAATTGAATGGCCCATCTTCGAAACACTTTGATTCCAATCCAGACACACACAAGACCGAAACTAATCAGGTTATTCGGAGCTCATGTCACGTAAAAGTTTCGATTCAGTTCGGTTTTTATGTTGTTGTTTTTTTCTTTTCGTTTTTTCTTTTGCGCCTGCAAACATTTTAAGAATTTTTGATTTTTTCCATTTTTCATTTTTCGTTCTTTGATTCTTTTTCTCCATGCCACATTCAACATTTTTTTTTCTTCTCGTAATCGAACGCGATGATTGGTGATTGCTTTTGATTGAAATTATTAATTTTTCTACTTCATTATATTGATATATAGAAAATATTTAAAATGTTTTCAAATTTCTATGCTTTAATTTTAGCTTTGAGTAATCTTTGCGTATAAATTTTGGATTTTTATTTAAAGTTATAGATTAAAAGCAATGTGTTATATTTAAGTAAATAATTTAAATTGAAGATTTAAATAATATTAAGATGAAATCATTCATTCTTTAATCGCTGTGTATTTTAATATTTATTTTATTCCTCTATATTTTATTTTGCTGCTATTTTTGTTTTTTTTTTTTTTATTATATTCATACTTAATAATATACATAAATACATATATTTTTGCTTACTTTTGATAAAATATTCCCCACCCTCGCATATGATTTTGCACCCTCGCTTTTAGTTTTCAAAACGATTTTATTTCGCTTTATTTTCGGGTGTGTTTTTGCATTGTTGTTGTTTTATTTTGTTTTCATCGCACTCACCACCTGACAAAACCAACCCAATTGAGCCCTCCCCCTTCCCACTCCTTCTTGCTGAACACTTTCGCGAAGAGTGCGAGCTCTGAACTCTGATTAAGAGAATATTTTCTACAAAAGAGAATCGAACACAGAGAAGTCATTGTTTTTTGTTGCGCGCCAAAAATAAAGCGAAGAGCGTGGTACTGCATCTCTTGCTCTGGATTGTTTGGGTAAATGTGTGTGTGTGCGTGTGTGTGTGTGTGGGTGGTTGTGCTTTGTGTGTGTTTGTTTTGCATTGTTGTTTGATTTTGTTGATTGACAGCGAATTACTTCACAGAAACCTTTTGTCATGAATACGAAACGAATTCATGAGTTCAGATCTTTTCATGGATCTGGTGCTGGAGACTGCTTTGAGCCACGTTGAGCCCCTGCAGTTTTAGAAGGAAAACTTGATTCTCTTAAGTGTTTTCGCTCAATCTTAAATATTTACATTAGAAGACGCTTTAAAGCAAAACTGTAAACTATAATCTGCATTCCTCCCTGGTCACTGAAGGGCTTTGAAATCCCCAGAAAGTTCTTTGAATATCTACAAACAAAAAATTATCCTACTACTCAATTTTTTCTCAATTTTAATAAGTTTGAAACCGATTTAACTTGTGTTCCGGACACAATTTGGACTTCCTAAAAAGGTTCCTATAATTGTAACCCTCTCGATTTCATGGTGATTTTTTTTCATTCAGGGGCTTCATCGATCTTCAAACCTTTCCGATTTGAATTCTGACATTTATAAACTGGCTCAGTTTATCCAGACCGTCTACGTACCTGATTTCATCCCGCATCTTTTTTTGTGGTCTCTACTTTCTGTAGGCTGCTTCGGTTCGGTTCAGGTCTCAAGTTATGGGTTATAGTTGCCGATATATATTAATTGCCGATAATAAGTTACATCGGAACACTTACAAAGTTCACGATATTCAGCAATTGTACAAAGTTATAGTATTACGAGTTTTATTAATGATTTTTTATGCTTCGAAAGTTTATATTTCAAAATTTCTTCTAATTTCGAAGACAAACCGTAAATTTTGATATATTTTTCTTCGTAAGTAATCATAACCGAATCGCCATCCCGAAAGCAATCCAATTCATCGCCTCCATCGAAACGAACCTTTTTTGCTTTCTTAAAATCTTGAACATATTCAAATATTTGATGCTTATCATAGATATTTACCAAGAAAAAAGAAAAGATTTACGGATTGGAGAAGAATTGCATTTCACCCTCATTGCGAAAATTTGCATTAACATCTTAATCCCTCATTTCGAGAGAATATCTTTCGAAAACGTTAATGAAACGCTTCGGATGCGAAGATTTACCAGTTCGCAAATAAACGAGAAGATTAGCGCACCCGCCACAGAGCCCGGTGCAATGATGAAGAAAGATGGTGATAGTGATGATGATGATGATGATGATTGTGATGATGGCTATGATAGTGAAATTGTTCAATTCCTCATACCATCGTCTTTTGCAGTCAACTCCAAGCGAATATCGATTAATAAATTGTGACGCGCTCGTTTGCAGCTAACGACATTGAAGATGAGTCGCTAGATTACTGTGAATCCGGCGATTCAACAGCAGCAGTCATGCGAATTGACAGGAGAATCATTTGAACATGAGTCGAAATCGAATTTGCATGAAGAATTTCATCTCAGATACTCTAAGAGTAGCCCAGAGTTAGTCCTTAAGCTTCAATGACAAAATGACAAAATATCGAATGCTCCAAGTATCAAAAAACACTTGTTTCAAAGTGGTAAACAAAGTGTATAGACAAGGAAGAGTATCACCCTCAGCATAAGATGTAAAAAACGCAGATATACAACAGAGATGTTCCTTTTGTTGCGAAAGAATTCTTAATAATTTTGAATATTTAGATATTTCTTTGAATAGACAACGACGACGATGGTGCCTGGCTTAATTCTCACCGAATTCCGTTTTTCATTATCCAACCCTCTCGACGTCCTCCGCATGCTCCCGAAGCGAAGCGAAGCGTTTGTGCCGCATCAAAACTTCCCGCGTTGATGGGGCATCCATTAAACCATCCCCTGGGGAACTCGAGACGCGTCACTGACGGCAAGAATCATCTGCTTGTTAAGCTCGGTGCTCAAACGGGTTTCCTGGATGCTCCTTTATCGCGTTGGGGTTGTTTTCCATCGCAGAGTCTGACGAATTTCAGACGGATGATTTTGTGTTTCACTCTGTGATGTTCCACTATATTCTCCGCTCTCCTCCACTCGTCGATGTTGTTGTTAGCTGCTTCTGCTGCTGCTTTCGGTTGTTTTTCATGAAGCTACCTCACAAGGTACCGTCTGTGGCTGAGCGATTGTCTGTTTGTGTGTCTGTGTGTTTGTCTGTGTATGTGTGTGTGTGTTTGTATGTTTGTGTGTTTGTATGTGGCTTGAATCCATCAACTCGCGCCACCATTTTGCGCACTTTTCAACCAAATGAGACACTTTTGTTCATACTTCGTGCAAATAGTTTTTATTGTTACTGCTGTTGTTGTTGTTCTTGCTATTGTTTTTCTTCTTCTCATTTAAAAGAAAAACAAAAAACACCCGAGAGCTTCATTAATTAACCCGAATGAGTGCTGCGGGTGGTTGCACATCCCAGAACAATGAATTATTTATTAAAAATATCTGTCTGGAGGTGGTTTTTTGTTCTTGTGTTTTATTTTTGATTTTGTTTATTTTTGTGTTTTTCCTAACGTTTGTCTTTCTTTTATATTTGATGTTTTTTGTTGTTTTTTTTCTTTTAACACCGCTCTCGTTCGAACCCAAAAAGCTTTGCATGCTTCTAACAGCGACGTTAGCAACAGAGCAGAGTTAGCAACAGAACAACAAAACCACTCCAAAGCAGAGCCTTACGAAGACAAAAGAAGCGGCTGTTCGAGTATTTTATGGGGAACATTTCAACTATTTTAATGGAATTTTTATTGATTTGATAATGACTGAAATTGAGGGATTCTTATAAAGAAATCGTAGTCATGATGTGGTTGCGTTTCTGAATCACAGTCACTTGCACTGCAGTGCTTTAAATATTCTCTATGAATCAGTCGAAAAGAACCCCGGTTATTCTGCAGAAAGCAACACAGCAATTTGTCTTGAGCTGTGCAGCTAGAAATCTCTGAATGACACCGTGGAATGAACCACAGAATCAACCATGGAATTTAGTGACCGAAGTCAATTGTTTTTTCTGTTCAAAAACAGAACTTAAAATTGGCTTTTGTGTTGATTTCGTAACGAGTATGATTTCTATACATCAAGCTTGAGCTTGAGTCTGATTCTGATTCTGAGCTGTGAGGCTATCAATTATTTGAGCCGAGTAAAACTGTTCTGATCCACGGTACACACACATCAAGTTTTATGTTCACATTGTTTCATGGTTTCATGGCTTCATTACTGTTGTTTTTCATGTTATTTTTTATGTTGTTGTGTATGTAATTTTTTCTGCCATCGTTGTTGTTGTTGTTGTCGACGTCGTCGTGTCTTTCAAATTCATTGCATGTTGTGTTGTCTGCGTCTGATTAACACTTGCATCTGATGTTGATTCCTCTGTTACGCTTTACTACATCACTAGAAAGTGACATTAAATGCAGCTACACATCGTACCCAAAAAAAAAAAAATAAATAAAAGTTAAGAGCACAGAAAAGAGAAAGAAACAAAAAAAGAAGTGGAAAACCTCAACAAACTGAATGAAACGAAAAATAAATACGAAAATGAGCTACAAAAAAGGGGTTGGATTCCATACAAATCCAAATTAGAATAAATAATAAAAATTAGAATATAATATTAAGTGAATTAAGGCATTAAATTAATAAAAACTTAAATGAAGCCATGAAGTGGCAGCTGAGTGAAATTCTTTGCGTCATTCTCGGTTAGCAACGCTTTCGCCTGCGTGTCTCTGAGAGCCTCTGAAAGGAGTTCTTTTCGGTTTCTTTTTAATATCTGGTTAATCTTCTGTTTACTTTTATTTTTGTGTTTATTTGCGAGAGTTCAACACGCAAAAGTCTCAGCAGGAAGTCAGCAGCAGGAAGAGCAACAACAACAGCCACTCCGACAGCAACTGCGACAGCGTCGAAGCCTGCAAACGATTACCACTAATTAGATAAAGCGTTTTCTTTTGTTGTTGCTTTTGTTGTTGTAGTGAGACCCATAAAACAACACTCACAAAGTGCATGAAAAGAATGGTGCTCATTAAGCAAATGATTCGGTCGGTTTCATTCATTTAAACTTTCAATTACATTAAATATATTTACATAAACACAAACATACATTTACGAGTATTTATTAGATATACTATACTAACTAAAATTCTGTATATATTTTTATATTCTAATCTTTAAATAAATATATATGTAGATTTCTTTAAGAATTCTTCTTCAGAAAACTTCTCAAAACTTCTGAATGGAAGTTTTACGTAATTTATGTGAAAGCAGAATCGCGTGAGTGAAGTGAAATGGAACTCCATCTCGTCATCTCCCACATCCACTTAAAAATCCACCCCCTCCCTCATCAACTTATTCTCCGCCCGATTTTTGTTTAGTCATAGAAATTTTCTTTCCGCCTTTAAAATAAACTATCTTATAATAATATACAACATGTTTATTATTATTAAAAAACTTTCTAAAAGATAAGGAATTTTATTTCAAAAAGCACTAAGAAGAGAAATATAAATATTCAAATCATAATCTGTGGATTAACATACATACATAAAAAGAAAGAAAAGAGACTACAGAAATTCTGACGAAGGTTCAGACATTTCGAAAATTATGTTTGTATTTTTAACAGTGTGCAAGCGAGACAGAAGGAGCGAAGGGAGTGAGAAAGAGAGGGGGAGAGAATTAGAAAGGAAGGAAGGAGGTGGGAAACCAAGAGATGTTAAGGAAGAAAGAGTGTCATAGAGGAGTGGGATAGAGGAAGTGGGCATTCATATAAAATTTAAAAATAAAATTGATATACATGTAAATCCATCATCTGTTATTTGATTTCGGTTTAAACAGCATCTGAATATATATCTACAAGCACAGAATAAAAATCACAGTCGAAAAACAGTCCGAACACCAAAGAAAAAGATTCACTCAGAGATTCAATCACAGAGCTACAGAGGTAGAGTCTATTAGTCACTGCGTTGAAATTTAGTCTTGAGTCAGAGTCTGTTGTCTCATAAGTTGCTACATCATTTATTCGTATCATTTATTATACTGAAATAAGAAATAAAATTAAAATAGAAGCCGACTACGACAAACGAAACACGAAATCAATAAAATACGGTAAATATTAATATATACAAAAGAAAAGCTCTATTTACAAGACAAAAACTAAAAGATATTTCGATATTTCTTTACGATTTTGACAAACGATAAAGAAGAAGAGAAGAAGCAATAAGAACAACACAAAAAATTACTCCCCATCGATATAAAATGCTACGGTATGAATCACATGACTCACATGTGATAGAAACAAAAAAAAAAATGGATGAATAGAAACAAAACCCCCATGAAAAGGTACACAAACGGTAAGAATCAATGTGAAAAATGTATCTAGACGTATGTTAATAAAGAAACATAAAATAAAATGAAAAATTCTGGCCATTTTGAATGATATATGAAGAGGAATACAAAGGAATATAAAAAGAAAATTCAATACATGAAATATATTCAATGAAAGGAAGGAAAGCAACCGAAGAAAAGACAAAAAAGAAAGAAAAACCAAAAGAAGCAG
Organism: Myopa testacea; assembly: GCA_949629155.1. Lineage (NCBI taxonomy): Eukaryota > Metazoa > Arthropoda > Insecta > Diptera > Conopidae > Myopa > Myopa testacea. The sequence continues at coordinate 41,055,341 of OX451345.1, read as the reverse complement.
AACAAGAAAACGACTCACTATTCAATGCAGTAGAACAACAACAAGTAAGGACACAATAATAGCAAAATGAAGAAAAACGATAACAACAGCACCAGTGACAAGAACGTCATCGCCAGACATGACATGGAATGTATCAAAAATGACACAACACAAAAAGTCAGAATTCAATTGAATTGAATGTTAATGAGCTCAACTTAAAAGCAAAGCAAAAGCAAAGCAAAAGGAAAGCGAAGTAAAATGAATCATTCGATAAAAAGTTCTTAAAACTGGTCAAACATTAAGTAGGAATTCGGTGACAATATCAACATATTTTAAGGCATACAAAAGAAAATCTAAAATGAAGAAACTCAAATTGAAAATGCGACTGACTTTCGAAATGGATTCGGAATTGAAACTAGTGCAATATTAATTTTTTCTAAGAATGATTAACGTTTCTACTGAAACTGATAGCGATGCTATAATCTTTAAATAATGCAATTTTGTTGGTGTTTTTCTTGTGTTTTCTTTGTGTATTTCACTTCATTTCGCTTTATTGTGTTGTGTTGTTGTTGTTGTTGTTGTTGTACAAGATTAACATTAACATTAGCTGATGATTTATTGCACTGTCACCGACGACTCATCGACTGCATACAGAATTTTTAGTAGTAGCTGATGCGGTGGTCATTTCAACTTTGTGGCCATTATTGAAGCTCTACGATTTATGGCCATAACGATAACGTTTCAAGCTTCGTCAAGCGGGTTGTGGGGGAGGCGAAGAGGGAGGGCGTGTGCGTGGGTTAAGAAAATACTTTATGACGGCCCTCTCATTCGTTGCTTGGTCGCAGTTGACAACCGGCGCATAAATCAAACAAAGCTGCGGATGTGACGCCATCCAAATCTTGATAGTAAAATGAAAAGAGCAAAATGTAAAATGGCTCTGTTTTCTGTTTCCTTTTTGTCGCCAGTTGATTTGTCAACTGTTAATTAGTTGGCTCAGTTTGAATTCATTCTTATGCTTGTGCTTCCTGTGTTTCGTCGTCATCGTCAGCTACTTCGTTTTCTCCTCCTTCTTCTTCTTCTTCTCTTTTTTTCATTGGCACCACTTCAAAGCGTTTTGATACTGCTACTGCTTAATCCAGGGAATTTAATCCCGCAATAATAATTAAGAAACTCGACTCGTTGTTCACTTGAATTCAGCTCACTTAAGTGATTAGCGAAGGCACTCAATGACGAAAAAGTTAGTATAGTTAAATAAATAACAGTAATATTTTGAAGTATTCATTTATTCTCTATTTAAGTAGTTATTCATTGTTTTTACTAATTCGTTTTGTTTTTATACAAGTATTTTATTTCTCGTATTTTACATTAAAATATCAAACATCAAACATTGAACATAATTAAAGCATTAAATTATCTTTGAATTGAACAATGAACAATATCAATTTCAAAAATATTGTTATACATATAATATTAACAATAAAAATAAAAGAAAAATAAAAATCCAACGGTTGAGTGTTTCATTTCCACACAAACACTCATTTAACTCTATTCTAATAAATAACTTAAATTTATTACTCTACATCATCATTATCATTATCATTATCATCATAATCATCATCATCATCACATCAAAGACAACCGGCGTAGATTTTTGTTTGGGAATCCCGACGGAGCCAGTTTATCAACGCATCACTTTTTTTATGGTCCGCGTGTCGCCGAGTCCATAAGATGGAGTGAAAAGCGCTGCGAATGACGTAAAACGATGTTTTATTGTGTTGATCTTTTAAGAGCTGCACTATGAATTATTTTGAGTGGTCGCGGATTTGAAGAAGACAAGATTTTATATAAAAATGTTGACATGCGTGAACTTCAAACCAGATTATGCAATAAAAATGGTGGAAGGGGAAAACAAATAAAAGCAAGAAATGATTGATTATTGAATTTTTAAGCGCTGTCCGTAAATAAAACAATAAATTACTATTCAGTATGGAGAAAGAGATGTGATGTAACTAAATGTTACCAACTAAAGTAGCAGACAACCGGTAGACCAGTAACAGGCCATAAAACAACCTTCCATAAAACACGATCATAAAAAATCACTTGCTTCAAGTCGGCAAACTCGCTCGAATCGTTGGGAGAACAAAAAACAACGAAGGGCCCAATGGAGCTACTTGAAGACTTGAAGACTTGAAGAATTTGACGAGGAGATGAGCACTCATCTCGGCTTCAAGGTGACGGGTTTTTTTTTATGAGCTCACTTGTATTGTTGTTGGCATCACTTAAATGTCATTTAATTCGTTATTTTATTATTATTATTACGAGCTGCGAAGAATTAAGCGTTGCCCAAAGGCGACGTCGTGTCTGTAGAAAGAGACGGAGGAAGTGGGAGAGAGATGTAGAGAGTGGGCGGGGGAGAGGGAGATAGAGAGGGGCAGAAAAAGGGATAGAGATTAGATAAAAAGTAGGCGTTCAAATTGAAAGAGAGACTAATTTTAGGACTTCACTTCTTATCATTCTATCAGATTCATCTTAAATAAAACCATCTTCATTACTTTTATTATTTTCATTATCTTTATTATCTTCAGTTTAATAATCTTCTCTTAATCACGATATTTACTTTTATCTCTACCATCATCATATCTTTAGTAATGGTATAACCAATAAATATTATTTCTTAGCCTATATTTTTACCTGAATTAGTATTTCTCAAGTTTGTTGGGTTAACGCATCTCTGACATTCTTATTTATGTCTTCTTCTTCTAAACATAATTATCTTCACTGTTCATCATCATAGTATTCATCATCATAATATGTATTATTATACCTCAATATCACTCTAATTATTCTAATCTCAACTCTCGTCGTCACACATCAGCATCACCATCATTGCAATAATCATAGTAATCATCATCTTCCTCTTCTTCTTCTTCATGATGATTTATTGTTGAGTACTCATCATTAACATTTCATTGAACTCTTTGATTTCGTAGCCTACATTTTAACCTGTTCCTAACTTGCCTCAAGTCTGACGTTCAACGTGTCCTACTTGTGATTTTAACAGTCTCTGTCATTCAATGACTATATTCCTATATTCTTCTTCTTCTTCAGACCACCCCTTCGCCCCTTCTCAATCGCTCTCTCTCTTTCTATCAGTCACCCGCCATCATCATGCATTTCGCCCAACAACCATCACCCACTTCTTGCCCTGTATCGGGGGTACATCCTCATGCTGCCGCCATAAAAAAATACAACAAGCTTCAATGAACATTAAAGAGCTATAAAACATTTTTACGACTGTTGCGTCTATTTGCCCCACTGTGCGGTTGGTTGGCGGCTAATGATTGCTGCCAATTCATCACAGCGATTTGTTTATTGTTGCTTAAGTTGTTGGGATTTTTATTGTTTGTTTGGATATAGTTGCCACTGTTGTTACTGTTGTTGTTGTTGTTGTTACTGTTGTTGTTGTTGTTGATACTATTATATCGGTTGGCATTTTAGCACCATTAAACTTAGCTATTAACAACTTCTTTATAAGAGCGCCCACCGAACAAACTCACGCAAAGATTACGCACAGATACTATTTATGGTTATTGTTGTTGGTTGTTGTTGGTTGTTGTTGTTGTTGGTGTTGTTGGTGTTGTTGTTGTTCTGGTTGATTGCCTTGTAATTATTTTCGTCTCAGATTTATTACCACTTATTATCAACTTTATTCGTTTTTGTCTGAACTTCTTGATGGTTACTCTTCTCGTTCTGATTATTTTTCTTCTTCTTCTTCTTCTTAGCTTTGTTTTTGTTGTTGTTGTCTTTCTTCTTGTTCTCTTTGTTCTTTCCGCGATTATTATTATTAAGTATGTACTCGTAATTAAAGATTTTATAGCGATTGGTGTGAATTTAATGTTGGTAATTATTTTGTGGTTTTTTTGGTGCTTTTGTTTTGATTAATTGTCTCATATGAGGAAGAAGAAGAAGAAGAAGCATATAAATGATTGGTCTAAACTGTTTAATATTTATTGTTGTCATTAAATATTTAACTACCATAATTTTTATGGCCGATTAATGCGAATGATCATAAATTTAGCAACTCCCGAGTGATTCAAAAGTGATTGGAAACTGATTCGAAAGTGAATGAGAAGTGAATCAAAGATGAATCATTGACGCTGAATGGTGATTGTTGAGGTTTATTGACTCCAGAGACTTATTACAGTATATAATTGAATATACTTGAATAAACAAAAAAATATTGAATAAAAAAATGTACAAATAGTTTCAAGTAAACTATAAAAACGTGTCAATATTCTTCTGGTGTAAATATTTGTATAAAAGTGTGTATGGTCTCAAATTTAATTTAAATAAATAAATATTTATTCATATATTTTAATTATTTTTTATTTTAACTTCATTTCAATCGCTTTAACCTCTTTGAGTTAATTAAGTTTTTTTTTTATTTACAACTTAATTGTGTCTGTTTTATTATGATTGTTGTTATTATTATTATTCATTGTAATTATTATTAGTGTTGTTAGAAACTTCTTTGATTTACAAGCAGCTTCCGTGAAAAACGTTTAAATATTTCAATTAAAAGGTGTGAAGAACGTCAAATAAAATTAAGAAATCGCGTCAGGAGAGTCAACAAGAAGCAACGTCAACCAACCAACGAAGCAACAAGAGTCATAAAAATAAAGACAATAATAACAATATTAAGAACAGGGAAACTACAACAACAACAACAACAACAGCTACAACAATAAAAAGAAACAACAATCGAAACAACAGCAGCAGCAGCAATCATAAAAGTAGTTTTTATTGGTTTTTAAATATAAAAATGATATGTTTTTGTTGTTGTTGTTGCTGTTGCTGTTGTTGTTGTATTTGTGTGCGATGCACCACACCAATCTTTGACCAGCCGAGACGCAGTGGCAACAATTTTTTTGTATGAGCCACTTAAAATTGTTTACAAGCAGATTCAGCAAAGCTCAACAAATAATCACCCTTTGACATGAATATGATTCAGTTTGATGTAATCCAAAGTGGAGAAAAAAAGAAAAAAATAACGAAAAAATTAAAACAAATTTAAAAAAAAAAGAAATCTAAAAACGGATAAAAATTTCCAAAAATATATTAGAAAATGTTAATTAAAATATGAAAAAAGGACTTTAAAATAAAATAAAGAAATTAAAGAGCGAATAATGATTATAAGATAAATAAAAATGTATTCATGTGTTCAATTCTGGAATCCCATATCTGTGCACCCCAGAGGAAGCTCTAAAAGGTCCGGAGACTTTAGAGCACTACTTGTGTGACTACCCGGCTTTCTGCAGGGTGGCACGGCCTTCAATGGGCTCAACTCAAATAACCACCCCTAAAGACGTTGCTAGCCAGGGGGGTGGGTGGCAATGAATAGCTTCGTACTAGCTACGTAAACCCTTTCCTCTTCCCTCATTCCTCCTTCCCTTCCACTGGAGGTGTATCATGGTCTGTGTGTATCCGGGTGTGCAGCCGGATGACTCCTACTTCGAAATTCCGCTTTCGAATGCATTCCATCGATTTTTTTTATTGATTTCGTGTATAATTTTGTTCTGCTTTTCGGTCTTTTGTGTTACTTTAGTTCTTGAATTCTATATAAATTAACTACACCTCTGAATTCAGTTTGACAGGCTTTTAGAATATCAAGTTTTCTTTACTGACTGTTTTTTGACGGTTCGGTTCGATTCGGTGGCTGAGTGGAATTTCTGGTGTCGTTGTCAGGCGTCGAAACACGTTCTCCGGCAGTCAGTCGCTCGGTTGGCATTCGATGGCAACACGTTTCCCTGCCGCTGCGAGCAGGCTTCTTTTGTTGCCTCCTCTTTCGCCGCAACATCACGATATCACGGCCACCGAGTTATAAATGTGATTGATTTATGGGCCGGCATTTCGACGGTTGGTATTTCGATTTAAACATGTCACACAAGCTACTCATTTTTCGTATTTTGATGCCTAACGAAGTCAGTAGAAGCAGACGCAAAGAGCCAGTAAAACATTTCAATTTCATTAGATTTAAGCTGCGGTTTTTTGTTTTTGTAGAAACACTTTACTGTAGTTTAGTTTCTTTAAAAGCAACAGAATCAAAAGGAAAGCGATTTGTGATTTTTGTTTCTTGATATTTTATAATATAATATATAATAATATTATAATTATTTACTTATGTGTATTAATTTATATAATGTTAAGGAAATATTCTACTATGAAATGAAAGAATGTATGAGAGAAAGAAATAAAATCAAATAGAAATCAATATATTTAGGAATCATTTTGTTTAATGTTTAGGAAAATAGATCTGAACTCAAGCATATGAAATCAAAATTATTCTATAGTAGGAATTCTATTTATAAATTGTTCCTTTTACATTCTAAGTGACGGAAAGTAAATGAAACGCTAGCAAAGTAAACTTTTTTGAGGTTTTTGCTACCTTTTTAAATAATTTACTGCAGTCATTCGATTCTAAATGATTCCCTGAATTCATATAAATTCACTTTCATGACAATCAAATGTAGTCAATACATAAAAAACAGCTTTGAATGGTTCAATGTTTCAATTTTCAAAGAAGCAGCGGCGGCGGCTTTTGAAAGACAAAAGCTGGATCATAAGCGAAATAAAAGAAACCTACAACAAAGCAGAAAGAAAGCCATTTGATATTCAACACTTTTGGTGTCTCAACGACCAGCAGCAACTCGGTTAGTATTTATTGTGTCTCCTCCCGGCCAGCGACAGCGACAACGGACGCCGCTTCGGCAGAAACTTTTTCCACATCAAATCTACGGAAAGTTTAGAAAATTAAGCGGGGGAAAAGGAGAAAATACGTCAGAAACATCAGCAAAGAATCCGAATAACAATATTCATCTGCTGCTGCTGCTGCTGTTGATGAAGACGAAAAACTACATGAAAATAATAAAATATTTTTGTGCGTGTGTTCACTCACTCTCTCATTTATTGTTGGCTTTGCGCATCGCAGAACCGACGCAGGCAGCGAAGTCGGCGTCTGTTCGCATCACAGTACATATAACAAAAACAACTGCCCCTGCACGCCCTTTTTTCGCATGGCGTCACGTTGTTTTTGAGAGCAATTAAAAAAAATATGGATGCTAACGGGTTCCAAGCAGAGCCCGGGCAACGAAAAACCCACACACATGCACACATCCTCCTGTGCTAAAATACTTCTTCACCAGTAACGAGTTTTGTTGGTGGCCATGATGATGGCTGCTGCTTGCTTAAATGGGTTGTCATGACGACAGCCAATCAACGAAGAACGTATTCCATCGCTGCAGTGTGCGTGTTTGGCTGCGTGGCGGTGTGTGAGTGCGATGTCGTTGTAGTGGTGCGAGGCGTCTTTGCTATGTTGGTGTGTGTTCCATTCATTCCGTTTGGGACTTTTTCATTTAATTATGCAACCCAAATACAACAGCCGCTGCTGTAGCCAGCTGTTGGCAATAAAGAGCAGTTCTTGTTTGGGAAATTAGACGGCAGAGTGCGCCCTTGCAACCGGTTTGAGGCCACGATTCGGCGGGGATATTTTTGACTCGAAGGGAAATTTTGTTGATAGGCAAAATCGCCGAATTAGATTAAAAGAAGAAAATAATCATTTCATAAATAAATACCACAATAATAATTATAATAGTAAAATTTTAAATAAATAAGGATTGCGTTAAATTTATATCAGAATTAAATTATTAGATTTTCTTTGTTAGATTTCTTAGCTAAAAACAAGACATCTACAAGCTTTTTACAGTTAGGAAAGATGAATAAAAACTAAATTCAAATAATTAAAGCTCATTGAGTTTAATTCTCAAAAGAATGCATTTTCCGCTAGCTTTGTTGTTGTAACGAGCTTTGAGCCAGCTAGCTTTTTGAGCTTTTTTGGGCGTAACATTTTCGCTGTGCAGAAACAGCTGTCTATCTGGTTACCGACATGCTCAAGACGGGGATTGGTACATATGTACACATCCGAATACATATCTACTTGGAATACATAAGGCACTGAAGGTTGGCAGCATTTGCTTTTATTACGCTTTCAGCTAGCTTCAGAAATGCTGCCAAAAATCGATAATGAGTGAATGAATGACTACAAAAATTATGCACAACTTTTAAGTACGTATTTCGAATAATATACAAAACGCTTTGCCAAATTTTTATTTAGAATTGTTTTAATATTTTGCTTTCTATACAAACGACGCAAATTTTAAATAAAGTGCTCGATGAAATGAATAATTTTCTTATTACGATCCTGATGATTATGGTGATGATGATAATAGAGATGACGATGATGAGGGTTCTTACTGAGGGACTGAATGAAGACTGAAAGCTGACGATAACTGAAATGAGACATTTTAATTTAATTGTAGTTTACACAAGTCAGCTTTATTTTCAGCTTAAATTTAAATCTTTGCTGAATAAAATTGTTGAAGAACTTTTAAAATAAAAATGATGCAGGAAAATGTTGCCATAAAATGTTGCTAAAAGGTTTGCAAATGCGAAAGTAGCATAAAGAGTTGCAAATAAAATGCAAGAAAAATGGGCATTTTTTATGCGTTTTTTATTGATATTTTATTAACTGAATGATGGCTTCTTAAAGCCGTTATATATACATAAAAATAAGTACATTTAGAAACAATATTTAACACCTTCGTGCTTTGGTGAGATTCCGAAACATGCTTTATATTGGAATTAAAATTCTACCCGATTGCTTTATGAATATTTAACGTTCTCCAAAAAACACGCACTCAAACCACTTGGAACTCGTTCACCACTAGCAGAATCTGTCGCAGTCAACATTATTTCATGGACTGGGTGATAAATTTCGCATTTTATATCAAATGGATATTTAAAAAACATTCAAAAGTCGTAAAAACCAAATAAAAATGAACCAAAAAAAACACCAAAACACGCAAAGTGTATGCAAAGTAGAAAGATAAGAAGAAGAAGAAGAAAGAATTAGTAAAGTGAAAATGAAATACCTAATATACACATCTTTATGTACATTTACACATATAAATACGTATGTATATCTTTTTAAAATAAATACTAATTAAAAAATAACAAATAATAGAGAATTATTTAATTGTTTTGAGATGTTATGCTTTGCTTTTCTTCTCTGCTTTATAATAAAACAAATACTACAACATCTTTAAATTAAATACACATTAAATTTGGATTAACATATATTTACAGTTATTTGATTAAAATAAATAAAAAAATTTGAGTGGCCGAAATAAGAGTTGAGTTGTTTCCAACTTTTTTCTTGTTTATTTCTTTGTATTTTCACACCTTTCCGCAAATTAATTAAATTGTTAGAGAATAAATATTAAATTTGTTATTATATACATATATCTACATATATAATCTATATATTTATTATCTGATACTTAAACTGATACTTAAACACTTTAAAGTTAGTTCTTCTGTCTCTGAATTATTTCTTTCCTCACATTTTTTAAACTATCTTCTTTGATGTATCCTTTGTTTGCTGCTTTCTTTTCTAATTCTTCGTTTTCTTCTATGAATGATATATAATTCTATATACTTATTTTGTCTGCTGTATTTATTCCTTTGCCTCTGATGTAAACAATTGCAATAAATTTTCCAAGATAACATGTTCATGAAAACAGTTCCTGGATCAATTTATGTGGCGATTAAAAGATTCGATTCAACGTAAACGAAATGTTTTAAACGATTCATGCTTAAGTGCTTAAAAATTTTCTCACACCAGATCGTGCATTAATTTAAGTGCTCCAAAAAGCCACAAGTTATTTTTGATCCAATTCGAAAGAACAAAATGGATGTAAAATTCAAATAAAAATAAGATAAACTAAAAACAAATTTGAATACATATCTAAAAGTATAACAAATAGATGATGAGATGAAACGCAGTCACGAAAATGTTATAAATTAAAATTTATGTACACATTATATGTTAAAATGAATATTGAAAAAATAGGTGAAATCTTCCAATACACAAACAATTATATAACATTATATACTAAGACAAATTAAGATTATATACTATACAACTTTTTATACTAATATAAATACTGTATAAAGAGAAGATATAAAAAAGTATAATCCATTGAAAAGGGGGGAAAAAGTGTATAAAATATCTACCAGATACTTAGAGCCTGGTTGCTGTAATTAATGAGATGTTTTTTAATTTCTTTTGTTTTTCTTGGTTCTTTTGTCAGAAGAACAAAGTTATTGTTAAGCTTCGGAAGTACTTTTTTGCTGTTTATTTATTATTATTATTCGCTTGTTTGTTTGTTTCTTTTGAGAATTATTAGCAAATGCTTTATGAATCCTTAATGAAGCCGAAGGTGATCGAAGTCGAATCGAATTAGTATTCCGACTTATTTGCATATCTGACGAAGTACGTCGCAAAGACTGGATGTCTGACTGGCTGTCTGTCTCACTGACTGTCTCTCTAATCGAATGATTCCGAGTCGAATCCCATCGCCGTCGTGTAGCCGCCGCTTTACTTCTCTGAAATGAGAAATAAAAAACCTAGAAAAGAAAAAAAAATTATACAGAAATTCAGTCGTCCGATTAATCGATTACATCAAACATTCCCTGGAAATATCACCCTGGAATAATCACTTAAATCCAAAAAATTAATTCAATCATCTAACGAAACAAACAACCAAAACACAGTTATTGAAAGAAAAATTAGCAAACATCCTATCAAACACTCCCTGGAAACATTCATTTACTGAAACATACATTTCATTAATCTAAACTAATTAATGAAGATTAAGTAAGAGAATCCGAAAAACATATCTCGACACACGATTTAATATTTATTAACATTTGCATTGCATTCAAACAAACATTCACTTAATCATTCAACTAATCCGACAAGTATTCAGTTCCAAACCTTACTATATAAACACGTACATATATTGTATCTACAGAAAACCTATCTTGAAAAATACGATAATTTTTACTAGAGCCATAAATTGTTGGCTTAAAGTTTTCTATTCTTTTTCTTCGTTTTGTTGTCTTTCTACTGAATATTCTCTACTTTTTGTTGTAGTTGAAAATCAAAAAACAAAGAAAAAGGCAACAAATTGTAGATGTTTCAGGGGCGTCGCCTCATTCGATAATTCAACATCAATAATTCACTCGAAATCGAATCGACTGACATTTTTTAGTTTTTTTCCTATTTTCCTATCTTTTTTCGTCTTTTTGTCTTTTTGTTGTTGTTGGCTTGTGTACTGTTTTTCATTCTGTTTATTTTTCTTGCTGTTGTTGAATTTTTATATAAATATTAAAATTGTCGTGGTTTTGAAGATGTCGGTTGTATTTAAATTGATGTCTTTCTGTCTGTCTCTCTGTCTGTCTGTCTACTTGTCTGATTGCTTGTCTATTTGCTTGACTATCTGCTTCTCTGTGAAATTGATATTCTGAATATAAAATATTTTCGTGCTGATAAATAATATTTTATCAGCATCTGTTTGAGTGCTTGTTTCTTAGAGTGTGTGTCTCGTTCGTGTGTGTTGTTCGTCCATCAGAAAGTTTTGAAGTATGACGATGATATGTTTGTATATTATTAGAAATGCTTTATGCAGTCATGTTTAAAATTCGACACCTTCGAGCGAGAAGAATATCTTCTAGACACTGGAATAGTATTCTTTTAACTCTTTAGCCACGTCTGGAGGATCCACTCTGAGTGTAAAGTGTCAAAGGAAGTGCTCGATTTTCGGTTCAATCTGCGTCTCCATTTTCTTGTTCCACTTCGAAACCATTTCTTGTCATTCTTCGATTCACTCAAAACGATTTCATTTCTATGTACATATGTACAATAGTATATAATTCTCATCAACTGAATACTTTGAAGACCCTTCTTAAAAAAGAAGAAGAGGAGATTTTTTAATTTTTTCATTTCTTCCACTTGTGAAAAAGAAAAACAGTCGAGTTTTTTCGTTCTTGTTGTTTATAGTTGTTTGTGTTATTTAAATTTATGTGTAAACAAACAAATTATGGTATATAATATCATATTTCATAGATACCATGTTTGGGTTAACCAACAACAACAACAACAAAAACAACGGTATTATAATCTTTTGTTGGTCGAATACTCTATTTTATGCTCAGATTTCATGTAAACACATCAAATGTGTTGATGACCTGACCTTTCATTGGCCAGGATCTCAAGATTTGAGTTCCAATGTCAAGTATATTTTTCTATGTTTGTGGTTATATCTGTGGATCAAATTCGTGGATACTTTGAAGTAACATGACCTTAAAATTTTTACGTTTAGGTACCTTGTAACAATAATTCTTGTATTATCACTTTTTGTGGTAATAATTTATTATGAAACATTGTTATGTAACACGTTAGCAGCACTTTAGATGGATACATTTTATTTACAGATCGATTTACAAGATACTTGACTGTATTTAATTTTAAGAATTTTTAAAATTTTTATAATGCAACATTTTTGAGTCGTATTACAAGAAAAACGAGAAAAAATATGGGATTTTAATTCCATTAACGCATCAAATGTACGAGAGTTGAAATGAAAATTTCTCACACATATTTCAAGAAAAGCGAGAGATATTCGACAAAAAAAAAAAAAATAAAAATAAAATGCGACGGATAAAAAGAGAAATCGCCAAAAATGGCATCTGTTCTTCTGGATGATGAAAAATAATGATTGGAGCGATGATGATGTTGGCAATAATAATGATATCGATAGTTCTCATGATGGAGGTTTCAGTAAAGATGTGTGCAAAGATGATGTTAATGACGATGATGATGTTGGAGAACCTTTTCTGAAAATCCAATCAAAAAGTTGGCGAGTAAAAAACGAAAATGAATGAAAAATAAAACCATACAAAAATTAAATAAAAGTAAAAGAAAAGAAAAAAAGAAGAAAAGACAAGGAAAAGAAAAGACAAGAAAAGAAAAAGAAACGGAAAAATTTTCCATTTAAAATCCTTCATTTAAAAAAGATTGAAGTTGAGTTGAGTGAAGGGACGAAGTTGAAGTAGAAATATCTAAAACTTTTTGTGCACAGCAGGGAATAAATAAAATATATAAAATAAAGAAAAAAAGTTTTACCAAGCTTATATACAGTTGAGATGCATTTCTTTTAAATAGCTTTGGATGTGGATGACTTTTCTTTGGCACGTTTCTTGCTTGGAAAATATTTATTTTAGAAAAGTAATCAAATGGAAAAGATACAACAAAATGGCAAAAGAAAAAACTAACTGAGAAAAGTTACAAGAGTGGAGAGGAGAAAAAGAGAAGTGCAGAGAGAGAGAGAGAGAGAGGGAGAGAGAGAGAGAGAGATGAAGCAGACAGAAAAATGCACCAACTGCAACATGGAGAAAAATCAGTAATTTATCTGCAATATTTACGAAACAATTTTAATTTCAATTTCACGTGATATGTAAACGAGTGGCTGAATATAAGAATAAATGAATGAATGAATTAACGAATGTTAAAAATGAATACAAGAAAATCTACACCCATTTCTAGACTATAATGGATTATAAACTGTAATGAGCTTGAATTTGTTGTAACTAGCGTAAGAAGGAGTGTAAAAAAGGAGTCATTTTTATGGAGCTTTTTGCTTATTGGGCTATTTTTTTATTATAATCAATTTAAGGAAGTTTTTGATACACTATATTTTTGTTTTGTTTTGGTCCATCATTATCTCGATCTATTTTCTTCGTTTATAATTCTTTTTTTTCTTTTTGTATATATTTAAATTTTATAAAAGATCTGCAAAAATTTAAGAATATTAAATTGATTTATGAATTCATATACATATTAAAATTATTTCAATTATCATTTTTAAACACAAGCTGCACAACAACAACAACAATAACAACCACAACAACAAATTGCGTGCTCAATAAACAACCTCAATCATAAAACTGAATTTAAATGTTTTTTTTTTTTAGCACAAAAACTACAAGAGTACTCATTAAATTTGAAAACAAAAACAACAGAGAAAGTAGAAAAACGAAAATCCACCAAAAAATCTTCTTTATCATGACTGCAATTGAAGAAAAAAAAAAACAATTACAATAAAACGGCGATTCTGCGAGTTCTTTGAACGCGTTTATCATTTCATTTAATTGGCGAAAATCTCATGTTGGCAACATTGTTGTTCGGCTCTGTTGACAGTTAAATGAAAAATGAACACTTTTCGGCAATAAAACTCATCCGCGTTGACTCGTTGATTGTCGGAACCACCAACGCTGCATTTAAGATCATAAAAATTATATGTTTTTTGTTGACTTATTTATTATCATCATCTTGTATGAATGTATGTATGACTGAATGTACGTGTTTATGCATGTATGTATGGCGAAGTGACTAAAAAATTTAGACGAATTGAATAAGTGTCCAAGTTAATTAAAGTAAAAATGAAGATTTTGCAAAACGAATCAAATGAAGGAGAAAAGAAACTTATTGGGTATAAATTTATAATTACATAGTTTCTATATATTTTATGTATATGAGATAAATATTCTCTAAGATTGGAATAATCTGTAGAAGAGAATGGAAGAGAATGGAATATTCTGTAGAAGTAAATGCTGGGCCATCGGCTGGTTTCTTTTTAAATTATTTAATGCAATTTCAATTAATTAAAATATTTAGTTAAATGAGTTATTTTTAAATAGAATTGAGTACCCAAAAACAGATCAATCAATATTTTGGCATTAAAGATCTTTTATATTAAATATTTTATTTATATTTATTTTTTTGTAGGGAGTTCGAGTTGCTTTGTTTGGTTAGTGACAAACAACAAAACACTAAATAAATTTGCTATTTTTAAATACAAATAATATCGCAATTTTATAACTTTTCGGTGTACGTAGTCGTTGAAGGTGTGGCTGCTTTTTCCCCTGTTAATTTAATTGCTTTCAAATAGACTTTAAATTAATAAAAACGTCGTTGTTTCATTATTTCTGTTCTTTTCTCGTAAATTACTAAATTATACAATAAATATACAAAGAGTACAATTGTATGCATTTATAATTAATCATTTGGGATTGTAAAATATGTAAAATAAACTGATTTGCATGCCTCTGATGAACAACTGTAGATTAACTGCATATAAAAATATAAAAAAGCTGTATGTTCTTGTATAAAGATATGGAAATAATGCTAAAAATCAACAAAATCAAAAAATTCATAAAAAGCAAAAATTACTCATTAAAGTTACACGCAAAAGAAATTAAAATGATTTCCTTAATCAACTTTTTCTGTATTTAAGATATTTTTTTATAAATGTTACTTTGAAATATTGTGGTTTTTTAATTGAGTTTTGAAGCGGTCATAAAATCCACTTAATATGCTTTTAAATCGGTTATAAAAATTTTAATAGCTTCAATTGGAGATTTTCTATGAATTTCCTTGGAGTGCAGATGCTTCGAATATTCTTTTCCCTGATGAAATGTTTAGAAACTGTTTCAATTGCTTTGAAAAAAAAAACCTTTGAAACCATTAAAACTGGGAGACACCCCATTTGAATGAAGGGGGGGGGGGGGGGGGGGGGGAAAGGGGGAATCAAATGATTTGTTATTGTTGCTGTTGGAATGCTACAAACCAGATGAATAAATTAATCAAAACATACAACAAAAAACTTGTACAATAATATAATAGAATTAAAAAAGAAACGAAATAAATACGAATTGAAATGGTTTACAATCTACCATCTTGAAAAATCGACCATTTTAATTCTTAATAACAAGAAAAGTCTTAATAAATGGCTCTGTTGTGGTTTCTTGTGGTTTCCACAATAAGATTCGGGCACAAAAAACCGCTTCAAATCCACCCACGTTTAATTTCGAAGACAGATAAACTAATGTATTCATCGTATATTCTAACCAAGAATTTCAGAAGCACAACCCGTAGAAAAGAAAACAAAATTATCAAAAAAAAGACAGTCTACAGAATAAAATATTCGAGGCACGCACAGAGTTTGGAATCTTAAAGCTCAGCACTCAAGGCTAAAATAAAAAAAAGAAGAAAAGCAAAACCAAAAAACAGTACAGAAGAAATAAAATAACAATAACAAAAAATGTAACAAAATAATAAAAACGTGCCACCGAATTTATTTTGGCGACCCGAAGGCAATCGAAAGGATCCAAAATATCCTTTCCAAGTAACATTGAGCAACGCGAGCTTCTTGTGTTTCTGGGTGACACCCACATAATTTTAAAAAAAGTTTCGTCGAACTCAAACGGCACTGAAACCCGGCTGCTGTGCGTGCACCCGGCAACAGTACCCGGGTGTAGGGAGTGGCACAAGAATGCCAAAATTGCCAAAAAATAACCACACATAAAAAAACAACATCTCAAGAAATAAAACCGAAAAAATCATGACAACAAACAAAGCAACTGATTTATAAAATATGTATTATGTAATCGTAGATATGTACATATATATATATACATATATTATCTATATGTACATACATACAATATATAAGTATACATACATATGTATATATATTGTATATTGTAAAGACACAACAAAAACTCAATCAAACTTTTCTGTTTTTCTTGTTGTTTTTTCTTTTCTTTTTTTTGTTTCTTCTTAATAAGCAAACTTGGAGAATTTGGCAAAAAATTGTTTGTGGTTATAATAAATTATTTGCTTAGATTGCTATCGAAACTTTCGAGAACATATTTTTGCAGGTTTTTTTCTGGTTTTTTTTTTGTTGTCTTCCTGGGTTTTCTCGTGAGAAGTGTTTCGCTGCGAAGTTTTTTTGCTATCGTAGTTGTTGTCGTTGTTGCTTTTATTATTATTATATTTTTTGTTGCTGTTGTTGTTTGTGGGCTATGATGCTGCCACAGAACTTCGTCCGTGTGAATATTCGAGGAGGCTAACATTGGAAAAAACCTACTCGTTAATCTAATCAGTTCGTATTTGTTAGAAATTGTAATTTATTTGTGTATAATAAATCAATTTAAATAATAGATATATACTGTATATATAATAATACAAATATATAAACTATTTTAAATTACTGAAAAATTGTTATTATATTTTTATTATAAATTATATTATATTTTACATCAGTTAAAAGAACAAAAAAATATGCCACTTAGTTTTTTATACTTTAATTCATCGAAATATCGGCAGTTTTTCTCAGGGTAGAGCGTACTCAGTCCTCTAGAAATTCCTCAAAATACACCTCAGTTCAGGTTCATGCTTCAAAAACGATGGGGTTGGAAAGAAGGAGGGAAGAAAAGAGGGTCATATCAAAAAAGTTTCTTCTTTTACCGAGTTTACGGACAGATGGATGGACAGACATCAGGAAAACTATAAATTGTGCAAAAAATTGGGGAATGAAAAGGAGCGGAAGAAGACTTCTTCTTAATTTTTTCCTTTTTTCCTCTTCTATTTCTAGTTCTTGAAAATGGCAGCAGCATGTAGAATGATAATACGATACCTTTACAATTTAGTATACAACTAATATACACATGTACAGACGTATCTACCTACCTTTGTTCCTTCCTATTTAGTTTTCTAGTCTGCTCTGGTTCAGGTATTTTATACCTTCTATGAAACGGCATGTACACATCATGTCTTGGATACAGACTACAAGTAGATACACTTTGTAAGAAACACCTACGAGTACATACAAGAACAACAACAACGGAAGGAATTTCAGAACCAGAGCACTATCTTGCGCATCAGTTTAGGGTGTGTTTTCTGTGGGCGTCATCATCGTCATCACCATCATCTACATTCGAGCAACAACAAGAACAGCACAAACTGTGCAGGTTTTTCCTAAGCATTATATTGAGCATAACGAGTACTAGACGGAGCAAAAGAATTTGGAAATTTGCTTTTCGTTGAAGTATCGAAGCATGAAGTATTTTAATCTAATGAAGTATTCACTTCACAATGGGAAAGGGACCATTGTTGTTGTTGTTATAATTATTGTTGTTGTTCCAATATGTCTCCAGTTGCAGATGGTAGTTCTAGAAAAACAAACATTCTAGAATTCGTTTACTAAATTCAATATACAATACAAGGTGGGCCATCGGTTGGTTTCTTTTTAAAAGTTGATTTTCTTTGAAAAATTAAATTAGAAAAGAAAAGAATTTTAAAAAGAAACCAGCAGATGAACCACCCTTTATAATGAATTGTATGTTTAACTATTAATTGAATTGCGAATAGTTACCGAAATGTTATCGAATATTATTCTTGTAGTTATATAGGGTGTTGTAGTTTATATTAGCATGTTTATACTTCATAAACTGTGTACGTACTCGTTGATTAAATAATAAATAAAATGTTTTTATATCATTGTCACTTAACTGTGGGGTGCTATAAATACTCCGTATTGTGTGAGTATCTACGACTAATTTTCTGTTTCTCTATTATCTATGTACATATCTATGCATTCATTCATGGTTTTTCTTTGCTACCATCGAAGCTGTTAGCTTGATTAGATTCGAAGAACTTCGCCGTGGCTTAGTTTTTGATTAGGAAAACACTGTGACTTGTTGAATGTCTGTCTTGTTGTTTATCTGCAGTGGAGCACAGACAAAAATGTATCATAAACGCTTAACCTTAATTAAAAGTTTGATTCTATAGATGTTTGGATGGAATACACATCTAATAGATGCTTTAATTAAGTTTTTAAATAAACCAAATTTTGTTAGATTCTTCTTTAGAGTTAATCACAAAATCTTTCTTTTCAATTGAAGAAACAGAGTAAAACTCCGACTCACAATCGAGTGAATGGCTGATTGAGATGAGAGTGATTCTTCTTCTTAACTGGAGTTATATTGAAGTTAATTTTAATAATATAATTTGATTGTATTGAAATTTAAGGATTAACTAAACAGCAATACAAAACCTTCTTTGAATACGTGTTTTCTTTATTGATTTCTTTCACTTTCTTTTATTATAAATTTATCGCGGATCAAATCGAATTGCTTTTTCTAAACACAAACGATTGAATAAGGAGGTTTAACACACTTTCACTTGTGACTTTAAGCCAGCTACTTTTCTTTTAGCTACTGCTTAGATCTGTGTTTTAATACTGGTCTTTTCGGTCCCAAGGATGCTAAATCAAAGAAGCACAAAAGAAGTGGTACCTAAGACGATAGGGTAGCGTAGTGGAGGGTATCGTTTACGACAGTCTCATAAAATAGCAGTAAATTTAAGGTAAAAAAACCAACCCTTTATAAACCAAAGCCAAAAATTCTGGCGAAAAGAGTCGAACACTGCTGTTGTTGTTGTTGCTGTTGTTTTTGTTACTTGTTTGTAGCAGGTTGCAGATTTTAAACTCAGATTTTATTATTTTTTTTAGGCTAGCGTTTATATTATATGGTATTATTTTCTTCTGCAGCTACTTTTGTTGCCTCGTCGAAAAATTCGTCGTTTAAGTCGCATAACATCATAAATTCTAAAAACGCCGAAATAATGTTAGCAACAATGCAGCAAAAAAAGGGAAAATAAAAGAATACTGTGCACCGTGCAAATGCGTTGTTTTCGCTACAACAATTTTATGCTTCTCTTTAAGAAGCAGCAAACAAACCTTTCTGTCGTGCATCCTGCAACCCTTTAAAGATGCTCTCTGTTAACCATTTCTTTGGTGGTTCCTTGAAAGGGTCAGTAGTTGATAAAAACACAAAAAACACGCCAAACACCTGATGCGCCGCTTTAGCCACGGCTGCGAGTCCTGCGGTGACGCTCAGGTAGGTTTTTCATTTGCTTGGTTTTTTGATTTCAATAAAAACAAGCAACTTTCTCTTCTATTTTGAAAGAATTCCTGAGATTTCCGTGATGATTCTTGATTCTTCCAAGAAAGGGTTGGCCAAAAAAAAATAAAACGATCACAAAATATTCATTTAAATCATTTTATTGCATTTATTTGCTCTTCAAGGGCTTCAGGTTAATCAATGATTTAATTTAAAAATCGGAATCGAACTCGGAGCTTCTTGTCTGTTCTTTGAAAGGTTTCTTCGAGTTTCTTTGACTGCTTCGTAGTCTTTAATAATACATACTTTTAATAAAGGATATCAATTATGAAAATCATCAGATCTAGCTATAAAGAATCTTATGCTAGGTGTGTCTGTTTTTTAAAGCTACATCTAGCGTACCTCATCCATGGCGTTTTTCCATCCGCGTTTTCTCAAAAAGGGTCGGTAAAATGAATACAAAATGAAGAGAAAAAAAAGCAAAAATAGAAATACTCGTATAAAGCACAAACAATCAAGAACTCTCAAAGGATTGTCAAAGGATCACAACCACAAGTTTTATGGCCGAAATTTATGACGCACTTATAAATTCAAGCAGTAAAACCAACAAAAACAACAACTGCACAAGATTAGAAATGGTACAATATTATGTTTGGTTAAATTGCCATTTTGCAAAATATTGAATAAACTTTGTCATGTGAGAGAACAAAGAAAACTATCAATAAAAGTAAGAAGAGGAAGACGCAGAAGCAGAAGAAGCATGAGAAAGGAATTCAATTCGAAGGTTTGTTTACATGCATTAAATTCGCCATAACAATAAAAAAAAGATCAAAACGAATATAATAAAAACAATATGAATAAAAATAACAGCAACAACAACTGAAAACCACAACAATAAACCATGTGGTACCTCTTTTGAATGGTTGCCATACTTGGATCAAATGATTTGAATCAAAAAATGAAGACGCAGCGCAAAAAACAAACCGAACGAAAACGCAACCCACAAAAAAGGATCAACAGCACAAAATCTTTTATCATACACACACATGAACACATACACACACGCATACCTCCATGCAAAAACACGTGTACACGCCTTGCAATAAATTAAATTAATAAAAAAATTAATCCGTGAAGATGGCAAAATGACAAAATGTTACGCCATGTTTCAATCCTCTTCTTCTTCTTCTTCTTATACTTCTTGTACTTCTTATTTATTGTTATTATTATTCTTTCATTGTACATTTTTTAAGCTAAGCCTGTTCCAGAATTTTTAAATCCTGCGCATTTTACTCATCACCATTTTTTGTGATAAATTCAGATACGGTTTTTTTGGGAATGCATTTTTTTTAGATTTAACTTAACTCGTACCTTTGCAGATACCCAACAGTTGTAGTTTATACACAATACAATACGGATGTTTATATGTATACGAGTATATATCATGTCACATTCAAATTTAACAGAGATTAAATTAAATTTATTATTATATCGTTTGTTTATTATTGCATCATCGCTAACGTTGAACACGTTCTGTGAGAAGAAGAAGAAGGATAAGAAAAAGAAGAAGAACAGCCACTCGATGATGACGATTTGATGCGATTTGATATGCCACTGAAGAAGAAAGAGCTTTAATATTCATATTATACAAAGAAAGATCGTGACATCGATGTCAAAATTCGTGAAACGTTCTTTGAAAATGTAAATGCGTAAATTTAAACCGTGTGATTGTGTGAATATGTTGCAGATTTTTGGATTAAAAACAATTTTGTTTTTATTTTAGTAAAACTAACATTTTGTGGTTAACCTGTTTTTCGCTTCTCCTGTTTAACTGATATTCAATCTTATAAATAAATGTTCACTCTCTAATAAATTAAACATAAGATCCTGAGTTTTTTCATGTTCCACATTGAAATTTTATTTTTAATTTTCTGCATGTTTCAATTTGTTTTGCGCCTTTAGTTTTGCCCACACCTTTGACCTAAAATAACGTGACACGCAGATCCTCTGGGACTAAAAGAAAAACAAAGAAAAATGAAAAAAATAAAAGTTATTCCTTGTGTAATTAATCCATTTTCAATATCCGTTATATCCGTAAATATTTCCTTAGAAGAATTGGATTGGCTGATGCAAGTGTTCCAGCTGCGGCGGCTGTCGTTGGCTTGGACACGAACCCTTCCTTCTCCTTATCACTACCCCCGCCCCCCCTCCCGACCACCACCCCACACTTTCCCTCATATGGAGAAAGCTATAAAAACCACAAAAGAAAAAACCCAAAAACAATAGAGATAAATATACTTGCGTTAAGTGGCCAGCTACCCCCACACCCCCTTCCCCTCCATCATCTCTCGGTGCAAGGAACATAATATGATAAAAATGAAGAAGAAGAAGAAAATAATAATACTACGAACAACAACAACGGCATCAACAAGCGACACAACATTAAAACTACACGCAACTCCTTCGGCTCGGTGCTTCAAAATGGAACGTAAGAACCTTCACAACAACGCATTAACGGACAGACAATTAAAGGAACGGACAGACCGACAGATGTACAGTTGGACAGACAGAGAGACAGCCAAATTGACAGACAGACATTCTGATAGCCGCACACATTCGGTCTTATTTGCTGGCCGACTTTAAGCGCAGACTTTGTTCATTAATGTGGAAAATTATTGTCAATAGAATGCTTATTTTACGACCTTCGAGTTGACAGAGTTCTTTCCTCACATCGGCTCGATTATAAAAGCACTTTAGAGCAACGACAACCAATCCAGGGATTGCGTACGTCGTGTCGTGAAATTTCTGTGGCTCCTGTCGATTCAGCTGGAGTGCGGAACCAGCTACGGACAAGGATTTCAAAGACCCCACCACCTTCCTTTCCCCCCAGGAACACACTCTCTCTGCACGCAAATCTACGTATACTCGTGTCTGTATATTTATATCTATCCATATATACACCTTTATTCATTAAAGTTTAAGTGAACTATATGCTAATGCAAGTAGTCCAGGAAACAACAACAACAACAACAACAAGGATAACACACAACATAAGGATGCATTTCCTCACCTTAAATGGTAAAACTTTAAATTATGCTTTTCGATTTCAATGATAACGAAATAATTCAAGCTGAAGAATATTTCAACTGTACGATGATGAGTATAATGGATAATATACTTCATATAAACATATTATTTTTTATAAACATAATTAATTACCAGGACGTGTTTGAACTTTACACCAGAGATTCTCTTTAAAACATCAGCCTGAGACTCTTAAAAACACGTTGAAATTGAGTAGGAAATTTTAATAAATTCGTTTTCTTTCTCACAATTTTAGTATAAATATAATAAAATAATACAATGTAATAAAATTAAATTCGTCAAAATTTGAAGCCATTTAACCCTATTCGTACCATGGTGTGACTTTGAGTCACACTTGATGGTTAAATTGCTATAACTTCCAAAATCCAAATTTTTGTGAGCCGGTGTTTTATGTATTCCTTTATTCATACTATTCCTTTAAGACAATATATATTTTATTTTTTTAAAAATTATTTCGTTGTATTATTTTTTAAAAAAAGTAATATTGTGGCATAGAGTACCAAGATGTGACTTTGGGTCACACCAAGCAATATGATCATAAAATGTGTATGGAAGGCTTACTTATGGAGCTTACAGGTTCGGAAAGTGTAGACATCGATGCAGGGCTAGCAAATAAAGCGGTTCCGAATTTATATATAGGAGAAAAGATATTGAAACCCTTGATGACGCATTTTGCCTATTTTTAGACGAGGATGTTATAAATTTGTTAGTAAAATATACAAATTTGAATGCACATAAACACCTTGGCCAAATCTGGAAGGAAGCGTATGCTGTGGAGTTTCGCGCCTATATTGGTTTGTTAGTAGAAGCAGGAAAGCAAAAGAGAGGCTTGTTTGATTTTAAAGAACTAGCTATCCTCAATATGGCATTCCATATTTGGGAAAGGAAGGATGTAGTCGAGGTACAAATTTAGTTCAGCATATTGTCGAGCAGTTATGTAAACCATACGAAACAACAAACAGGAACATAACTTTCGGCAACTATTTTACAAGCCAATTTGCTTTCAAAGCAACTTACATGCTGAACATTTTCTACCAAATCCACGCCGAGAAGTTTACAGTAACGTATTTGGTAATCTACGTAATCTAATAAACGTATACGTTTACAGTAACGTATGTCATTAGTGAGTTATGTGTCACAAAAAACAGAGCCGTTGTCTTGCTATTTACTATGCATCATCCCAATGAAATTGATGAACACAACAAAAACAAATCTGAGATAAACTTGTACTACAACAAATCTGAGATGTAATTCTACTAAGTTGGTGTTGATACATTTGACCAAATGTGTCATACTTTTTCGGTGAAGCGAAAAACTCGAAGATAGCCAGTTGTTCAATTCCACAATTTAACCGATGCGTGTGGAATTGAAGCAAAAGTAGAATGGATAACATTATACCCTGTATGGAACAAATCAAAAGAAAATACGCGAAGAAAATTATTTTTTAAGGAATTGGCATTAGATTTAATAATACCTAAGATAAAACTTAGAAGCCTGAGAAGCTTCTCAACATCATCAGCGAGTGCAGCCAACTCAGCCGCAGCGATTACGCCAACATCTCAAGGTCATCGGCGATGTCTCATGTGTCCATCGAGAAAAGGACGGGCTTCCCAACAATGCTGTTACACTTGTGGAAGAACTATTTGCAACGAGCTTTCAAAAAAACTAATTTGCTCAACCTGCCAAAAAAAATGTATTTTTTGCAAACATGTGCTTATGAATTAAAACATAATATTTTGTTTAATAACTATTAATCAACAAACTAGTGATTAATAACTATTAAACTATTACTTTTTCTCATCATTCATCATTAAATCTTAACATGACATATTTAAATAAAAGTATTTTTAAGAGAAAGGTATTGTTTTCATATGCGTGACTATAAGTCACACCTTGGTACTTTACGTCAGTAAAATAGCTTGGTACGAATAGGGTTAAAGCAGTTTTGAAACTCTTCTCTCTTGTAGGTACGTTTTAAGAGAACTTTTCTAAAATCCGTACATCGTTTATGTGTACAGTGCACTCTCGAAAAACCAACTATGAACAACTTTTTCGCATACGATATTCTAAAAGATTAACAGAGCATCAAAGCAAACGTGAACAAAATTTCTGAGAAGATTTCGTTCATTTAATATAAATTCTGTTGTAGTTTAGGGAATCACGAGGTTATTTTCTAGTATTTATATTCTATTTGCTAATTCTTGTAATTTCTGTGTCCATTTTGGTCATTCGTAAATTAATGAATATGGTTTTGATATTGAAAAGATTTCTTTCTGCTGAAGATAATGAAGTTTTCATAATAATTTTGCAAAATTTCAACTCATGAACAGTTTTTAATATTTCACAGTAATGCGAGTGCACTGTATAACTTTTAAACTATAAAATTTAAAGAAAAAAATCGCCATACTTGGAATGCTTCTTCTACACCCTGAAAGTCCTCGCCACATGCCACAAACATCGAGTTTAATTTGTTGCAAGATATTCACAAAAGCAATAACAACAACAACAACTGCAACCACAGCAATCATATGTTATAAAAAACATAATCTTCTGGTTCAAGAACTCTACAAAAATATGGGAAAAAGCCATGTGTACGAGGTAGGTATGTATGTATATATGTCTTTTATATACATATGTATATGGTCCTCTCTTACATTGTACAATATACATACATATAAATACAAGTAGATGTAAACACGTGTAGAAATATTTGGAAAACACTTCGATTTGCGCTTTTTTTAGAACCCAACAAAAAATGGCGTTTTTAATGATTGCGGCGCAACTCACACGCAGCGCAACGTAGGTTTACGAGCGAGTTGAAGAATAAAATAATAAAAAAAAAAATTAAAAAAAGAGTTACAGTTGAAGTTGTTGGTGTTGTACTTAGACTTTGTTGGCCTTCAGGTTAAACGGCGGCGAGGGCAACGAAACACTTTCGATTTTAACAATAATATGTTTTAAGAAGAGTCATTAAAATTTATTAGGCGTGGCCAATTTTTGAGGAAGTGAAACTGAAACCATAGAAACAAATGAAGTAAGCTGAAAGCGAGCAAAACGAAGCAAAGTCGCTGAATTTGTAGAACGGGGTTAGAAACGGGTTAAGAATCGGCCGACTGTCGATGACCCTGAGCCATGGGAATATGGCGATTTATTGCCGTTGCTTATCCTAGGAAATCTGTACGAATTGTTTTCTGTTTTCTAAGTAAAAGAAACTTAAGCGTTGTTGTCGATGATGTTGAAATTTTTATGTATTTATTTAGGTAGAATGTATTTTATGATATCTTAAATAGTGGTGCATCGCCTGGTTTCTTTTATTTCCTAAAATTTAATTTCGAATTCTTGGGATGTCTAATCTTTAAAGAATAGGAATTTTAAAAAGAAACCAGCTGATGGCCACCCTATACATTAAATATTATCGATGATATCGTTTTACATGACGTTTTTACGTGTTTGCTGTTTTCATTTCTGAAGTTTAATGAGCAATAATAAATAAATAAAAATCGAGTCAAATTGGTGTGTGTACCGTTACAAGGATGTGGTTACACATGGTCAATTGCGAGGACTGAGAACTCATGTCATTGGTGCTGTTGTCAGACTTCACTTAAAATAAACAAACTTGGATTATTTTCGGTCGTGGTTCTCATTAAATTAGCGTCAATTTCGACCGTCCCTGGTCCCTCTCGCTCCCTTTTAACCCCATTTGGCCCCGGACTTGTGGCCTTTTTTGTTTTTCCTGTTTGGTTTTTCTGTTTTTTAGTCTTTCTGTTCTCTGAATCTTTGAGCAATCTGAACACTTGACACATCCACTCAACCACAATTTGGTATGCATGCAAGACTCTGCACGAACTTCATGCATGGCGGCTTGAATCACTTTATTTTTGTGGAAGAAATGTCAACCGTTTTTCGACAAACAACCCACTGCGAGCGATTGAGATAATATAAAGTATTTTATTCTTTGCATTTTTATGAGGATTTATTTAAACACTTGACTTGAGCCGCGACTCCTTGAATTTTAAGTCTGATTCATCAGGCTGTCGATGCGATTTACATACGATTTACATACGTATTCGTACTCGTGGATACTCACATCGAACGTGTGGATATCTGAAGCGTCTGCCTGCTGGACTGGATCTTGTGTCGTCGTCTTTTCAACCAATCGACGAAGCCGGCCAAAAATTAAATCATTTGATTTATTTGACTTGGCATCTTTTTGAATTAATTTCGTTTCTGATGTTTGTGCTTTTTTCCTATTTACAGAACTGAACTTTATGCATATATTTGAATAATTTCTGAAGTATCAACATTAAATATGAGATTTATTAAATCTCGACGTCGTTGTCAAATATTCAAATACAGTGAATATCTGTACATCACAATTCTGGCGATTATTATAGATATATTTATGTTTTGTATATAAAATCATTCGAAGGCTTTCGGATCATCCGGGAAGCGTTTTTTATCACTTCCTCTTTTTGGGGAATTATTTTTGTTACTCACTTTTGTAATTTATTTACTATTTAATTATAATTCTGTATTAATGCCATTTGTTTTTATTTTTCTATACTAAAATATTTATATTATAATAATTTATTTAATCGTTTGCTGTTTAGTAGCTTAAATTTATATAATTTAATGACTTTTTTGACTTTTTTGGTCTACACATTATAAACTATTAAATTAACAATAATAATAAACTAAAAATAACTAAAACTGAAATAAATAATGATTATTTCAATGTTAAATTATGTGTTTATGGTATACTTTTTAATGCTTTTCTTAAAACTACAATTTTTTTAATAATTTAGTAAATAATCAGTTTTTTAAAACAATTCTTTTTCTAATTTCAGATGAAATATGAAAGAATGGACAACAAAGGAAGGTAAAGTATAAATGTATATACAATATATTATTTATGCACAATATAGACTCTACAAAAACAATGCAATTCTTCTAAAACCCGGTTTTATTGGCTGGAATCCGTCGCTGCAGCCGTCGCTCAGCTCAGCAACCAGTATTTTTTTTGCTCCTACTAAAAATGAACCTAAAATATAGTAAAATTATTAATTAAATGTTTTTTAACCCGCACAAGCGAAGGGATGTCATAAATACTTGTGCGTTATATTAGAAGAGGAGGCATTAAAAGCCGATTTCATATTTTATAGCAAAGTAATGCAGAATTTTTAACACGTTCGATGATAGTAACCAGGGTAACATTCGCTGGGTGTGCAATCGATGGACATACACTCACACATGCACACATTGAAACTGATGTTCGAACATTCGTGGAACTTAAAATCGTTTAAGAATAGAATCGCATGCTATAAAACGATACAAACGAAAGCTCATAAATTCGCATTTTTAATTAACGTGGCAGCACTTCATTAAGCTAGAAATGAGAACTAAGGATTAAATTATAGAAAAATGCCGATCTACCATCCGTAGTTTTATGGAGGAGTGGCGGAGGCGTGGAGGGGGAGGATGGGGTCGGTGCGCGGTAACAATAAGAATAGAGTTTTTATGGCCAACACTAAACGCCTCAATAAAAGAACTTTAAAGCAGCCGAGAACCGAGATTAGAAGAGGCTTCAATGCGAGTGGTATTTAAATTAAAGCCGCAGCAGCAGCAACAACAACAACAACAACAATAACAGAATCAATAACTGCTTAAATTGATTTATGGACTTTTAATGACGAATAATTAAGCTACGTTTCTTTGGGCCGGTCAGCGCAAAATTTAAGTCGATAAAAAGCGATCAAAAAGCCATAAAATGCCGTATTTTATTTGTTGCAAAATCAGCTGAATGCATAAATTTTCATATTTTCCGTGCTGTTTCGTAACAGTTCGCAGCAGCGTAACAACAACAACGCGCCAGCAGCGGCAGCCACACCCTATTTTTCTCTAGCGGCGTCGCTGCCTTCGTCCGGCGTCGTGCGTCGGCGTCGTGTTCCGGGGAACTCTTGAAATCTCTCAGAGACGTTGCGCATCTCAGCGCAGCTTCATTCGCGATTCCTCTCTTGACGGAGCTTCTTTCCTACACGAGTTACGATTTTACGGAAACAGTTCTTGCTTTTATTATTTAAATGTCTCAACATTTCATTCACCTGTTTACATCGAAATTGCTCTGTAGTAAATCAATGTTTTTATAAACAACAAAACGATTTTATTACAAAAATATTTGAATATAAAATACAATAATAAAAAGTCAACCAACCACCGCCGCAGTACCGTCGAACAACAACAACAAGAGTAGCACGACCATTAAAGAAGAAGCATACACGAAATCCAAATCAAATATGGCCGAATTCTCTGCTCTCCTCACTCGGCTGCCATAGCAACGAAGACATGATTTCGAAGTGTATTCATTCATATTCATTCCATTCGCAACCACCAAAAACTAAACCCACAGGAACACCGAAGAAACGACTGAGAATCAGCGTAGTAGCAGCAGCAGTGCTATCAGAGACAACAACAAAAGTTCAGCTGAGTCGTCGTTGCCGCTATCCGTTCGTTGTTGTTTTTTGTGTATCCATTCCGTTCCCTCACGAAAACAATAACAAAACAGGTCTTCCAAAAAATGCTCATTTCAACTCAACATATAATGGCAGCCAGAAGAAGAAGAAGCAGCAGCAACACTCAACCATTTCCAAAAATGTTCTTCCATTCCAATTCGATTGTCTCTTGTGTTCTGTGCGAGAGCAGAGCAGAGCAGAGAATAGATTCTTAGGTGTTGGCTGTAGAAAATATTAGTTAAGCGTTTTCAAAGAACTGTTTTCGGTTGGGTTTTCGTTGAATGCAAAGAAAATTGAAAAAATACTACTTCCATGAACAATAAAACTATTTACTATTTTATAACAATTATTAATTATATATTTGCATATTAACAAAAACAATAACTATTGTAAAAGATAAAATCATTAAAGAAATCAATAAATAAAAAAAAATTATAATAAATAAAAAATTTAAAATATCAGTAAATACAAAAAATATATAAATAAGTATAAAAAACAATTAAAAACTGGATCAATCAACATTTTAATCCATATTAATTCAATTTATTCTAAGTTATGATTAAAAATAAAATAATTTCGACAATAACAATAATAAAAATAATAAAAAACAATTATCATTGAATTATATAATATTATTTAAATAAATTGAAAACTGGAAATAATAAAGTAGACAAAGTAAATTCAAATAATATTCACAAAGATTAAACCGATTTAAGTAAATAAAAATAATCAATTATATTAATTAAAAAAAATTCCCCCCGTAATAATTTGCACAATAAACTTTAGGCAACTCATTTATTTTCTCATTCGATACAGTTTTTTTACTTACTTTATACTTGCTTTTACGAAAGATTCGTTAAATAAAAAGTTAATTATGGAAAAAGAAACACATTAAAATTTGAAAATCGAATTAAGTTGGGTTTAAATTTCACACTTCGTTGATATTTAAAACTGGTTGTGAATCATAAATGATTGGTTGTGAGTCTTCTTCGTTCAAAATAAATGATCCATAAAGTAGAAAAAAGTGTCAAATTCATTAATTAAACAGAAAAAGAACAACAAAGACAATAACTAAAAAGAAACACAAAACAATACAAAAAATCACTAGACCTGAATTCAAGTTCAGTTGAGTTACTTTTTTTAATTGTTTTTTAATATTTTTTCTTCGTTTTAAAAAGGA
Organism: Myopa testacea; assembly: GCA_949629155.1. Lineage (NCBI taxonomy): Eukaryota > Metazoa > Arthropoda > Insecta > Diptera > Conopidae > Myopa > Myopa testacea. The sequence goes on along the minus strand of OX451345.1, from coordinate 41,024,864 downwards.
AAATAAATTAATTTTTATAATTTCTTGAATTTTTATAATTTTCTCAATTTTTCCAATTTGTTTGACGTTTTATTAGTTTTCGCTGGTATCAAGTATCAAGTTGGTAGCCGCAGAGTGCTGTTGCTACGTTCCCACAGATGGCGCTGACCTAAAAACGGCGGCACACGATAAACTGTGTACGAGCCACGATTTCAATCACTTCAAGCTGTGGACTGTATTTTGCTATTTTAAGTCGATGCTATTTTTGTATTTAATAGTTTTTCTGATTTTCCTTCTAACCCTTTTTCCTAAACTTCCATCTTAGTTTTCTTCGTTTGCGTACAAGACGCATTTCATTTCATCTCTAAATAAACTCCCACTCAATCACTTAAATTTACATTCACGCAGTTTTCATTTTTTTTTGCCTAGTTTTTTATTATTATTTCTCGTTTAGTCGTTTTCACTCTTCTTTTCTGTCTCTCTTCTCTCTCGACTCTTCACTCACCGACTGACCTGCTTGGAGCAATAAAACTGCTGAAAAAAGTTCATGAAAACCAGAGATAATCAAGTGAAATGTAATTTCTGCCATTTCGCACTTAAATTTAATTTCCGAGGTTTTCCATAAATTATTCTCATCCAAAATGTTGTTGGTTTTTCGTAATGAAACTTAAATAAATTGGGTCTGCGTTTTCCTCTTTATTTTACGCTACTTTATTAAATAAAATTTGATGAATAACTCTATAAGATTGTAGACAATAATATTTTCTTTTATATTTTTAATCAGATTAAATATATTTTCATAGACACATTGAATTATTTCGTATACACAGATGGAGTATATTTTGAAGACATTAAATTTAGAATATTAAATATTTTCTACAATACAAAATTATATACAATTCGTTGTATAATTAACGAAAGTAGAATCTCAAGATTCTTAATGAATTCATTCTTAAATTCATTTTTAATACAGGTTTAAAGAATACGATCGTAAAAAATAAAATATGATGGGTAACAATAAAATGAATGATGAATGATTTCCACAACGTCTTCATAAACTACTATACATAAACTAGAGTAGTTTATTTATAGTAGTTCATTAGTAGGTTCCATCAAATTGCAGCAAACTTCAGGGTAAACTCTCAATATCAGTAGCGAAATACATCCAAAATCTTGAGCAGATATACACGCATCTGTAAAGACAGATGTAAAGACTGATGATATAAGATAGATAAGTAAAGCAACCAGTATCATTGTAGAGAGCTATAGTTATTAACTTTAAGTAATTATAAGACGGAGATACTTACAGAGATACATAGTGTCTAATAAATAAATGTTATTATAGCTTTCACAAAGTCTATTAAGATGTTGCCCATTGCGTCACAGTTATCCAGTTACTCAAGGCCTTTATGTAGAAGTGGGCGATATGAATACAGTAGTGTTATTCTGATACTCTAACCTTCAATGTTTGTCTATATATCAAATTTGAATGAACTTCATGAACTTTATTATGTCAACATACAATTTATTGTACAGATAGTGATATTAAAGAGGTGTAAATATAAGTTCGTTGTCTATAATCGATGGAGAATTGTTGTCTAGAAACCCAGACTGAGATACAAATGGAGAGCGATGAAGAGACAGACGGACAGATCGAGAGACATCCGGAGAGACAGCCAGAGCTACAGAACGAGAGACAGATAGAGTGACAAACAAGCAGTCAAGAAGGACGACTGATGGATGGGCAGAGAGATTCATCACTTTAAGTTGCGTTAATTTGTTTTTCTATTTATATATAAACAATACTTCGATATATTATTTTTTAACTTTTTCATTTAATCTTGAAAAAGTAGGATACATGTAGGGTACATATGAAAATGTAGGGTACATTTTAAAGGGCACGACGACTAATTTAATTTATTCTTTTTTCTTATTCTTAGTTTTGATGATTGTTTATATAATCGTGGTAAATAAACGTGAACCCTGAACTTCATCTTCAAGTAAATGAAACCTTAATAATCTTTGAACTAGAAGAAAGCAGTAATTGAAGTCTGTATTACTGAAGAGTCTAACTTTCTTAATATTCATGATTTAATAGTGTACTAAGATTAATATATTGACTTTTTTTTCATTTGTTTACCATGAGGGGCAAAGTAACTATGTAAACACTCGAGATTCCTTATGATCTACGTTCCAAACTATTGCCAGATGATTTTAAGCCTAATCTTATCACTTTTCTGATCTTAAATTTGCTCGATATTCTTCTTAATCCTTTGATAAATGAGAACGTTTGAGTATGAACCGTTTTTCTATTTAAATTTGAAGTATTCTGAAATTGAAAGTCTTCGATATGGATTTAAATAGAATTCTAAAAATAACATTTGATGAGTTAAGAAATTTACAGTGATTAACGTGTTTATAAGATGATAAAAAAATAAAAACCAAAATACCCAGTTTTTTTGCTAAAAATTCAATTTTTATTATTTTATTATCATTTTGCTTAATATTCTTATACATTTTTATATACATACAATACATTTATTTGGACAAATAATTATTTTTAAAGTTTATATCTGTAGATAAACACAATTTATATGAAGCTATTATTATATAGCCACCGCGATTATGATGACAATCAACTAAAAATTTATCACTAAAATTGAACGATATTTTAATTTATATTTATTTATAAATAACTCAATGACTGAAGAATTTAACTGAATTCCTTGTTATTTCTTCGTGTCATTTGTGTTCAGTTTTATTGTTTGTTGTTGTTATTTGTTGATGTCTGTGTGTGCTATTAAATAGTGCCTAAATAAAGTGATACAATACAGTGAATATCAACTTTAATAAACACTATCAACTGAGTACTAAAAAACCAAAAAACACCATTTGAAAAGAAAACAATCACTACGCGAATTACTGATATAATGATGATCCAAAAGACGACGAGGAGATGCAGATGATGACGATGCTTCGATCTCACGATGCCTGTGTTGCTTCGTGTTACGTATACTGAAGGTATACCGGACAGGATACACTCAGGATACATTCAGTATACGTATACGAAGTTGCACGCTACACAACAGCTACGCTGCACACCAGCTTCCAGTGATGACGTTTGCGGTCTACAGAGACAGTGATAGTGACAAAGATTCTCAGTGATACGAGTATCAGCTGTCGATAGGATCTCGTTCTGCGGTTTTACAGTGTTAGTGAACAAGATATCGTTTAGTATCGTGTGATTTTTGTGAACACTTTGCATTTTCAACACCAAGAAAACTGAATGCGCGAACGTGTTTAAAAAAATACAGCACCATTTTTATTCCGAGTGTAAAAAAACCAAAATATTCTATTGATGATGGCGTTGAGAACGTGATCCAGGAAAAAGAGTAAAAAAACGTAGTAGAAGAAGAACAAGAGCAACGCAAGCGAGCACGAAAACCGAAAACGCGGTGACGGATGCGGATACGGATGCAGACTGGAAAACGTTACGCGAAGGATGCGTTGTTGCTGCGACGAGTTGGCAGCTGCTACTGAATGCGAAACGAACGCAAACGCACACATTTTTTAACGGCATTTTGCTTGTTGTTGTGGCTTGTGTTGTTGTTGTTCTTGTTTTATTGCTGTTAGATATTCTCGTCCTTGCTGCATGCCTTCGGCTCTCGTCACACAAAAAGGACTCCTTTTTTACATCTTCGTCCGCTTACTCGCTCTCACTCGTTCATTCATCCATCCTTCGCTCGCTCATTCGTTCGTTCGGTCGCTCGTCCTCTCGTTCGATTCTCCACTCCTTCGTTCGTTCGTTCGGTCGTTCGTTTGGTTGATGTTGAAGTTGCCTTTACTATGGCCAAGTCTCAGGACGAGTTGTCCTCACAACATCCGGAATTCCTGATGTGGCTTCATTGTTCTCACTGCTGCTGCTGCTGTTGTTGTTGCTTCGTGCTTTGAGGGGCGGTTGAAATTAAATAGAATGAATGAAATAGAAAAAGCAATAAAATAGCATAAAAGAAGTCGAAAGAATTTCCGCTTCCCTGAGGAGGGAGAGCGACAACGTCGGTGTACTTGTATGCATGCACGATATATGCATCTGTGTGTGTGCTTGTGTGTGTCTGTGTGCTGCTCCTTGTTCGCAAACAGGCCGCTCTACAGGGTGATGGTAGTAGACGCTTTAATCTAACCACTTGTTCAGGACATAAAAACGAAAACCTGACGACTGCAGCGCGACACTCGACAGCAGCAGCGGCCAACGCAGTAGCGAGAGCAGCCATGGCAACAGCAGCTGTTGCTGGGTGTTGACGCTGTTCACACTCGCAGGTGCACTCCGCTTCCGCCACTGGACCTCGCTCAGGGTGCGGTTGGGGGCGGCTTCCGGTGCGCACGTAGCGTCGTTTAGTTTCCTCGATTTGCCTGTGATTCCGATTGCTCCAGCGCATGTGGCACTCTACAAAGAAAAGAAGCAGAGGAAGAGAAAGAAAAAGAAGAAGAAGAAGAAGACAAAAGAGGAGCAACATAAGAGCCCCAGAAGTGGCTGAAATGAGGAAGAGCCCAGAAGAGTGGGATGCAACAAGGAAAAGCGAAACGCATAAAAATGCATTTTAATAAATTATGGTTATTGCTATACAGGGTGCTTCTGTGTGCGCCTCGATTGCGAATTAATCTGTCGGCGGGGAACTGGTCAATGTTTTCAAAGGGCAGACAAAGTTTGTGGTTGTTGTTGTTGATTTGCTTTTTCCGAGTCTGTTAACTTTACTGTTATTTTTAAGCCATTTTAAATATTAAAGTATAAATAAAAATTATGAAAACCGATGAAATTTCAAAAAGAATTGATAAAAAGTTACAATTATTTGAAAGCAAATTAAAATACAATATTTAACAATTACTTTAATAATTTTATTATATTTTCAAAATTTATAATTTAGTTTCATTTATTGAATTTTAATTTAATTTCTAAAATAATAAATTTAAGCACTATAATAATAAATAAAGGAATATGTAATAATTTAAAAAATGTTGGTTATTTTTTAATAATAATTTTACTAATAATTTGAATTACTTTTATTTCAATTATTATCCTTTATTATTATATTATGGTCAATAGTTTGTATTTGTATTAGTTTTTAATTAAAAGTTGTTAATTTTTCAATTAATTTAGAATTTTATGGTATGTATAATTAATTTACCTAATGATCTGATGGAGATATCGACATGAATATAGTAAAAGATGAATTAATATGACTTCAATAAACTTCAGATATTCTAGCGATATTCTGTGAGGATGGATTTTATTCCAAGATTTTATCGCAAACATTTGAAGTCAGCTGAAGTCAGGTACAAGTATCAATCTTCCAGGGAATGCTACCGAAATGAAAAGCACCCTACAACCAGTGACGTTACCTGCAGGCGGAACTCATCGCACACGTCGCAGCACTTACAAGGATGGCTGCGTTCATGAGTGTACGTGTGTGTGTGCGTGTGTGTGTGTGTGTGTATGTGTGTGGAGTGCGTTTAAGCAAACATACACGTTCATCTCTTCTGTTTATTATTTATACATGTATATAAGATGTCATATATGCATACGATATGATATGATATGATTGCGAAAAACCCAACGAGTGCCAACGATTTAATGTGCGAGATAAAATTCAAAATTTATAATATAGCTTCATATATGCGATATCAAAGGCGAACTTATGGATTCGGGTGGAACGTGCCATATTTGCGTTTTCGGTGGGCGACAACAACAACAACAACACCAACGACAACAACAGAATACAGCAGCCAGCTCCAGCTTCTAACCCTCATCTCAACCCTCATCGACAACCTCACACTGCAAAAGCTCTCCGTATTCGAGAGATTCTCCGCCCCCCTCCCGCCGCCCACCCAGGCAACTCCTGGTGCTGATCATAAAAATCTATTTTTTATTGCCAACAAGCGGCAACCCTCAACGAGTATTTGCGGTGGAGCAGAAAGGCTCCAAGGAAGGTACTCGAAGGATCTCGAAGGTGCCAAGAGTTTCAAACTCGATTTCTGGAACTAGAAAAAAAAGTGCGATAATTTGTAGCTCCCGCATCTCGTCCTCCCTCAACTTCGTTCACAATGCTTCGTTTCCACGAGTTGATGGAGGTAGGTGGGAGTCGGTGGAAGGGAGAAGAGGTGTTTAATACATGAAATCTTATTAAAGTGCACCCTGGAAAAAACACCAACAGGACGTGACACTATCGAACAATGATTTCCTTTGCTTGGAAAATTCGAAACGGGTTCCTAGCTTCTTGGTGTGAATACACCAACCAAGCATCAACCAACCAACCAGCCAACTGATGGACCTGCAGACGGATCGAATGACCGACGAATCCTTGGCTAGGGGCTTGTTAAAGGTTGCGCTTGTTGGGGCTTAGCTAGAAGTAAAGCGAATTACAGTCTGTACGCACTGTTTTTGTAGAAAACCCGCAGCATTCGGATCCCAAATGGGGGGGGGGGAGGGGCGGAGGCGGTCGGAGGGCGAGGCGTGTCTGACTGTGAAGTTTATGAAATTACTTTTGCACGAAATTATAAACTTTCCTGAACAACGTTTAGCTCAAGACAAAGAAAACGATGGAGTTGAAGTTAAAATAGCAGCAGAAGTGGTCTCAACGGAAGGGCAGCAGAACCGCACAGAAAACATGGGCGGACATGGGCGTGGTCGAGGTCGTTGTGTGCACTTTATTGTCATCTGGTGTCTGATGGGTTCTTCGTGATGTCTTCGTTCTTCTGTGCTATTTGAATAGCTGAACAGCGAGAGTGGTTGGTTAGTTGAATGGTTGGTCGAAAGGTGGTTTGAATGGTTGGTGGAATGGTGGGTTGAATGGTGGGTTTTTTGGCTTGAGTTCGCCTGGTTTGGTTCGGTCTGAACTGGCGAAGAAGCTCGTTCTTGGTTCTTCATTAAATACAGTTGTTGCAGACGTTCAATTATAGAACAGAATTCAATGGAATGGCAACAATGGACGAGACTTCGTTTAATTCATTCATTCATTCAGCAGATTTGATTAGTTTTGTCTTTGGGTTTAAATTAAATTTTTCAAAGCTTGAAATTATTTGAAATTGTGGACCTTGTTTCAAAAAATATTCATAGAAACTTAGATAAATAAAGAAAGCTTTAATAAATGCGAAGCTTAAAACATACTTTATTTAATGTTAATATTTAACAAATATTATCTAAAAAGGTTACTGAAGAAACTTCGTTACAAAAAAAAAGGAAGTTCTTGGATGTTATTTAATATAAAAACTTTTTAATCAAACTGATTTCCATCATCGTCATCGTTATCGTTATCATCATCATCCCCATCACCATCATCAGTGGAATTTATTAATAATTTCAGAAAAAAGAACAAGCAGCTGCTGCCACTTCAGAGCTCCTGCTTCTTTCCAATGGAATTGCTTAAACTTGTTAGAAGTAATTTTAAAGTTTTTTTTTCTTTCTGAAATACTCACAAGTATTATTAGTTAACTTCTGCGGTGCAAATAACAATGTTCAAAGTTCAACAATTTACAGAGTCGAGGTTTATCGCAGACGATGAATTTCTGGAATAAACGTGGACTAAATCGAAATATCTATGAAATATATACGAATCTAAAGTGAGTATACTCAACTATACTCGTACGTTAAGGAAACAAGGGAGTGATGGTTGAAAGGGAGAAGGGAGGGTGACAGGATGGAGGAATATACAATTTATTATCATTCTCTTTTTTATGTATTCGACAATCAGAATGCGAAAAGTTAACGATGAGTGTTAGCTTAGTTCACATCAAACTTTAAAAGTTATACAGTTTTAATTTCAACTCATCGAAATAGTGAATTCAGGCAAAAAAAAAATAATTCATATAATGTAATGAAATGCACATCAAATTGAATCACAAAGGATAAAAGAACACAGGCTTCATAGAATATCAATTCGAAGAGTTGATAAGAGTTTATATAGATGAGTTAGTATATAGAGTAGGTTTCTATCTTATTTCAATATAAATAAAGACTTTCGGTGCAGTTTTTAATCCTGTCAATTGGATGCATTAACTTCAGTCATGTGAAATACTCTCTTCGTACTCTGTATAAAAACTAAACCCTTGGTTTGTATTATTTATTTTTTTGTACATAGTCATATCTATATTCTTGTAAATTATAGACTCAATGGACAATAGACTGGTATATTGGAACCGTCTCTCTGCCATAAAAATGGCTTTCATTCTGAGGGTGGTTTTCGTGGTATTCGATAGAGTTGATGTATAAAATTTAATCAAATGTTTTTTGATTAATGTCACCAAGCTGACAGACGTCAATAATTGCAATAAAATGCATCTGAAGGAAAGGGGATGTTGATAAGGGGGGAGTTGATAAGAGTTTATATAGATGAGTTAGTATATAGAGTAGGTTTCTATCTTATTTCAATATAAATAAAGACTTTCGGTGCAGTTTTTAATCCTGTCAATTGGATGCATTAACTTCAGTCATGTGAAATACTCTCTTCGTACTCTGTATAAAAACTAAACCCTTGGTTTTTATTATTTATTTTTTTGTACATAGTCATATCTATATTCTTGTAAATTATAGACTCAATGGACAATAGACTGGTATATTGGAACCGTCTCTCTGCCATAAAAATGGCTTTCATTCTGAGAGTGGTTTTCGTGGTATTCGATAGAGTTGATGTATAAAATTTAATCAAATGTTTTTTGATTAATGTCACCAAGCTGACAGACGTCAATAATTGCAATAAAATGCATCTGAAGGAAAGGGGATGAAATTGGAACTCACTTACCTCACATTTAATTACACCAACGAAATGTTTGCCATTCTATTCTTTTGTACTCTATTCTTGTCCATTCCATTGTATCTCTAGAATTCGTATCTGTTGTATGTTCATTTATTTCTACCTTATGTCTGCATGAATTTATATGCATGTATATGAACTACGGTCCTTACTTCCCTCATAATTATTATGCATTCGTATGCATTGCTTTTATACGCTTGTATGGCAGGTTTTTTTGCCATTTCATACACAGCCACCATCTTTGATTTGCTCCGCTCGGCTGTGTTTGTGGTACATCTTTCAACCGAGCAACCAACCCTCTCCCCCTCCCTGGGAAGAACTACCCTTAAATCCTGTTTGAATGTCGAATAGCCGAAGGTGTGAGTTTTGCGTAATTATTGCTTTCCGATCGTAAAAGTGAACCTTACGGCTTTATGACTTAACAACGTTTAATTTATTAGGTTGTAAAACCATTCGGTTGTATAAATGATTTAGTTGTCAAGTTGCCAGTACGAGTCTGTGCCATACGTAAACCATGTACCATGTTGTTGGGACTTTCAGCGAATTTATGATGCGATTCTGTGAGATCATAAAATTAAAGCGTAATAAAAGACCATCGATTGTGACGATTGAAGACACTCGGACAAGAAACTCTGTGAATGCTTGCTTGAAAGCAACCAAGAAGCAGAAAAGCCAGGAAAAGAGTAAAATACCTATTATAACAATAATAAGTTGTAATTATAAAGAAATATTCATGAAGGTAAAGAGTGAAATTCTTTCCCTTTTAAAGTGTTTCTCCCTGGTTATTGTCTCTGGTTATTGTTTTTTGTTAAGCGGATTCTTGTCCTTGATTTTTTATGTACGGTTCTGTGAAATATTATTAATGGTTCTTTTAAAATGTGAATTAGATTGAGCACAAAATTAGAAAAAAGCTTGAAACTATGACGAAAATCAGTTTATATGATCCAAATATGAAAATCAATTTTGAAATATTATAAAATCTTAGATGGTGATGTTTTTGAAGCTGATTTGAAAATTGAAAATTAAAAAGAAAATCCATTCGAAGAAAGTAATCGTTGTTTAGTGACGACATTCAGCTATCTAATAATAATATTTACAATAATAGTAATAAAAACAATATTAACAAAAATAACATTAACAAATAAAGACAAAAACATTAATTTTTCCTACAAAACCAATAGAATAAGAATCCAAAAATAGAGTACTACCAAAGAACTGAAAAGAAACAATAAATTGAAATGGAAAATCGTCTGGAAAACAAGGCATAACTGTAAAAAAATAGAAGCAAAATATTTCAATGTCACAGAGTCTATCATTTAAGCGTTTAAGCACGCATAAATTCTACTTTCAATTGACAATAATGATGTCAACAACAGGAGCGGCATCAGCAGCAGCAACATTTCTCTAAACAACAGCAACAACAACAACAACAACTATAATAATAATAATAAGAATAACAAGAACAACAGCGACATTAAATAAGCTTTCGACCTAATAACAACCTAACCCAATAGAAAAATACGAAAACAAGCAACAAAAAATGTACAACAACAACGATTATGACCGGTAGACGTCATAGCGTGGAATTCGCTATTATATTCGCTATTATATTCTTTATTAGAGATGTTGTTGTTGTTGTTGTTTTTTCTTCCTTTCGTCTGTCATCACCGACATTCATCACAACGCAATTTTCATTCAGGTCTCACGCACACCGACGCACGGTGACTATTATTTGTAGGCTGCTGTTTTAAGCTTCTCTCATGTTCTTTGGCTCTGTGCGTGTGTTGTATGTGTGTGTCTGTATATGTATGTGTGTGTGTGTGAGAGTGTTTGTGTTTATGGCTGTGTGCTTGTTTGTCTGTTCGTCTTTTGTTCGTCGCTCTCAAAAATCAGGGAAGCAGTGAATGACAGGAGGGTGGGAGGGGAGACGGGGGATGTGGTTGGTCATATAGTGGCGCGGAGAGGGAAAGAGTCGAATAAACCTGCAGAAGCTGTCTGTCGCCGGTCGCCAACACCGCCTGCAACCACCATCAACCACCATCGAACGACAGCGATAAATTGTTGGCCATGCTTTCGGCCTTCGTTCTGCTTTTTTATTTTAATAGAGTTCAACAAAAGAGTTGCCAGCGAAGAGAGTTTTTTTTACATTCTTCATGTGTTCCATGTGTTTCTCTCATCACGCTGATTGTCACGTGATTAATTCTGAACATGAATTCATGAGATTAATTCTGAGCATGCGATCCGTTGTTTAAACTGTTTTATTTACTGTAAAATATTTGAAAACTGTTCAAAGAATGACAATGAGCAAAGGGAAGAGAGGGATGGAGCGGGTGAGAGAGAGAGAAAGAGAGAGAGAGAGAGAGTGCGAGTGGGTGGAATGATGAAGACGACGGTTAAGCTGACTGCGACGAAGAACGACGACGACGACGAAGGGGATGAGGATGATGACAATGATAACGACAAAGAAGATGATGATAACGACAAAGAAGATGATGATAATGACGAAGAAGAAGATGATCACCATCGTTAACGATCATTATGAGGCGACGACGATAATGCTAACGAATGGCGTTGGCGAGTTTATAAAAATTTACAATTATTATTCGACAGCTTTAATAAGTGAAGCGAAGAGAACAAGAAACATTAAAAATTAAGCAAACGAAGCAAAAACCAAGTAAAACAAAAGCAAGGAGAAGCGGAAAATATGTGAAAAAAGTTTCTTCGAAGTGATAATAATGAAGATGTTGATATTATTCTCATTGTATGACGTAAATCCGACGAAAAACACACACAAAACTGAAGAAATGAGAACGAATGATTGAAGGACTGAGGAAAGGAACAACAAAAAGGAGGAGAAAAGTTTTGTAGTTGAAAATTGTTAAGCTTCTCTACGAGGAATACAATAAAAATAAAAACTTGTTGACTAAAAACCGTGACTAATTTTTTCCCATCACTTTTTTCCCACTTCTTCTTCGCGTTCACAACAAAGTGTTGAAGAATGTGTTTTATGTGCTAACGTGACGTCACGAATGCGACATGTGTACATACAATCATAGTCACTGCTTTTGGGAAAAATTACTCATTATGATTGTGACTCATTACACGATATTATCACATGATGGAATCGTACGATTTTTAGCTAATTTTGAACGTTTTCTTCATGAACATTTCAAAATCTTTATGAATCTTTTTCGATACTCAGTGAATGAATCAGTGAATGAATCAGTGAATCCAGCAAATGAATAAATATGAAGCTCAAATCATACGATTTTAATTCATTGTTAATTAAACTGTGATCAGAATGAGAAAGAGATCAGAATTGATGCAGAAGAACTTGGAACTTCTCTCGGATGACGGATGTAAATCTTGAAGCAATTGAAATTTGTATCTAATCTATTCTAACATTCAAACTGCATCCTTTAAGGAGTTAACATGCTTTTATACGGAGTACTTTTATAATAACTAAGAGTGGTTTAGATTAATCGAAGCCTGATAAACATTTGAATGAATGAACGAATGAGTAACTGAAAAGAGTTGATTCGAAAAGCTTCTAGGCTAAAAAATTAAATTGAAGGAATGATTAAATGAAAGACATGACGAATGAAACAAAGACTGTGGCATGGAACACGAAGAAAACCCGAACGCGAGAGCAATCAATCAATCAACAGAAAGAGCAAAATAAAAAATTAACATCTTTAATGAATGAACGAATGAGTGACTGACAGAGTCTGAAAAGTCTCCAGAGCACCAAAAAATACAGTTTTTTAGATAGTGTTTTTAGTTCGATACTAAACATTCTATTTGCTACTTTGGGAACTCTTTTCGCATTTCGGCCACGTTCTACACGCGGCTTTTCCTACAACAATAACAACAACAACAGAAGCAACAACAACAACAACAATGATAGCAACGGGTTCTGGCTGATGTTTCGTAACTTTTGATAGCACGCACCAGTTAAACCAGTTTAACCAGAGAATGATAACAGCAACGTGAACAACTGCTGCTGCTGCTGCTGCTGCTGCTGCTGCTCGTGTTGCTGCTTTCCAAGGTTTGATCAACAAAATCTACGCGAACAATAACAACAACAATAGCAACAACACTAGCAACAACAGCAGACGAAACACATCGAGAACAACAGTTTTTGGTTCTGTTGCACTGTTTTTTGCACATTTCTAAGGATTACAACAACAATAAAATAACAACAACAACGACAGTAATAGCAGCAATAATAGGAACAACAATAATAAAATAACACTATAACATTATTATTAACATAATGAATTGAATTCAAGATTTTACAGAAGTCAATATGAAAGAAAAGAAAAATAAACAGACAGCAAATATGAATTACTTACTTAATTTAACTTAATTTTAACTTTCAGTAACTTACACACTTTATGCCAAGAATTTGTTGTATTTTTTGATTTTATAAAAACTTATATTTGTTTTAGTTAAACTGCCTTTTTTAACGATTGTTTTTTGCGGATGTTTGCTTTTCAACGTTTTGCGTTCATTTGAAGCACAGAGCGTATTTTTGTTTGCATGCCAGCCACCGAAGACGGCGACGATATTCGACGCCGATAGCTGACGCTAGCTACAGTGAGGCACACGTATAGGACAACAACAACAACAACGGCAGTAATCACAATTCGTACAGTACGATAGAACAGCTCACGGATACGAACATCACACCAACATGCCACACACACACACACACAACAACGAACTCCAGCTACACTCATGCTCAGTCTTCATGGCTGCGTGTAGCTGGGTGTGTGTGTGTGCGTGTATATCTGTGTAACTTTCATACATGTACACGTGTCTAGTGTAAAAAGACTCCGGCACTTCGTTCACTTGTGTGAGTGTGGCGTACACTGAAATTTCCTTGAAAAAATTACCACCGACTGCTGAAAAATGTCCCGCGAGAGGGAATTCTTCTATGAGGAGCTGTTGTTGTAGTCGCTGTCTGTGGTACTTTTCGCTGTTATCAGAGCACTTGTGATACTTCCCTGCTGCTGGGATATTCTTCACTTGGAGTCTTCTTATCACACTCTGCAGACTCATTGCTCAGTGCTTGGCTTTGCTTTTGTGCTTTTCGCGCATTTCATTTCGCTTCTGGGTAGTTTTTATGCTGCCCGGTAGAATTTCCACTTTCCACCGTTCATGAAAGTTCGACTTCGCGGTACGTTTTGCAGAAAAAGTTATCGAAAGCTTTTCGTATGCGCTTTACATGGGTTTGTTAGATGTTCTTCCTGGTGTCCGTGCTACTGTTGTTGTTATTGCTGTTGTTGTATAGTTCACCCATTCCATAGCTTCTTTATTTACTGTTTTAATACGCTTTTAATTTGTATCTACTTCTATTCGCTTTATATTGTATATACTCGTATATATCTTTATGTTTACATTATTTTCTATATATATAAACGGTTTATTTTTATTATATATTGCTTCTTTCTATGGTTGTTCCTCTTTCGTCCTTCCTTCCTTCCACATCTCTGTGTTAGTTTCGAGTCCTTTCTCTGCTCCCTCCTTTTTATTTACCTCGTTGAATTGTCATGAATGCCCTTCTTATTGTTTTTTTCTCCAATTAAAAGACATTTGCAAAGAGTTGTCAACTCTGCGAAGATGCCTTATAAAGTGTTTATGAACTTATGTGAATTTAATTAAATATATTAAATTTATTTTCTTATATCGTTTTTTTGCTTTTATTTTGTTTTATATTTTATATTAATTTTTATTTAATATTTTACTTTATTATTATTTCAATAATCTTATACGATAATAATGATGATACTAGTAAAGGAAATTTTATTAAATACTAAATATAATTAAATATAAATACAAATTATAATAAATGAAATAATTATTACGGAATGTTTTCCCTATTAAATTCACTGGAATTCATTCAAATGAAATGAATTATTAACAATCAATAAAACTTTAAATAAATTCATAAACACTTTTTTAAAAATAAGAACAATAAACGAAAATAAATTAATAAATTATATACAATATATACAAAGAAAATTATAATATGCAATAATAATTATAATAATATTATTATCAATAAATATTACTACAATTATTATTAATTCATATAAAATATTCAAATACAATATATGTGAATGTTAATGAAATAAATATGTAAATTATTCTATTAATAAAATTAGATTAAGAAACATAAAATAAATAAGAAAAAATGTAAGGAAATTCAATGAATTTAAAACAATAAATAATAAGAATTATTTATTGATATCAAATTACCAATTACCCTACATTATATCAAACCTTAAGGTGTAGGGTGTAATTATTCTCTGAAATATCCTAAAAATAAACAAGTATATTTTAAAAAATCCGTTAAGTTGGCATCTCTGTTTGTGAATTGCTTTTGTGTGTTTATAAGATGTACAATATTCAGGTTGTAGTGTCTTTTGCCATGCCTTTAAGTCGTTTATCGGGGGTTATCTTTTGTGTGGCTGTATATAGTATGCAACGGTTTTTGTACATGAGATTTTCAAGGTGTATCGATCTGTTTCAGGGGACGACTTTAATGAGGCTTTCCTTGGATCCTTGTAATGCTCGAAGGAATTTAATAACTTTAGTTTACACAACAAATTTTAATTATAAGGAACTTTAATGTTTTAATTGTGATTATTTTTTCTTTAAACTTGAACAGATTCGAGTGTTTGATGTTCAGTCAGCTGAGTAGAAGACGGAAGAGTGAAATATTGAAGGACTGCAGAAGTGACGTAACAAAATTTTGCTGTTTAAAAGACTTTAGATTTCTCTTTACATTTTACTTTAATCTTATGGAGATTTTTGCAATAATATCGTTCTTTATTTATTGGATTTTCTTTTCTTTTCTCTGTGATTTTATAATTTTTGAATTTTAGTTAAATTAATAAAACTGTGAGTTTGTTTGTTTTGTCGGCGTGGTTGATGTTTTTATTTATTCTTTAGTTTTCATTTTAGTCTTTATGATTGAATGGCGATCAGTTTTGCACACACTCACGTTTTTCTCTCTGCGATATTTTAAATGTGAATTCATCTTCAAGACACTCTTCGGCACCATCAACTGCATTCAAAACACTCTACCGTATGGCGAGCGAGTATCGCAGCTTTGATGAATTCATCCCCTGAAGGCAACCCCGAACGAAGCCTTTCGATGACTACAGCCTGGGTACCTGTTGGCAACGCTGCAGTGCAATAAAAGATGCTATACAGCTGAAGGACATTCATGCGAATGCGGTGCGGATTGAATGAGGCGAAGAAGAAGAAGAAGAAGACGAAGAAGGGTGCCATTGAGAAGGGTGCCGAAAAGAAGAAAGAATCAAGAATGCTCACAAAAACTCACATCGCATCACATCACATCAACCATGATTGCATTTTACACACTTTCGAAGTTCTTCTTTCTTCCTGGTGTGTGTGGATGTGTGTGTGTGTGTGTGTGTGTGTGTATATTTTTGATAGTTTTTCGTTTGGGTTTTGGTCGATTTTGCATTCACTGGAACCGATTATTTGCCAATACAAAGTGTTAGGGAGAAAATACTTTCTATCACCTTTGTTATACAGGGTGCTGTGGTTTACGCAATGTCTAGTAAATATTTTATTACTTGTGTGCATTGGTTCTACTAAATTCATCCCAAATAACCATGTTGTCTATATTAAAATGTATCTACGAGTATCTTCAGTGCATCTCTTGTTTGCTTAGGAACTAAGAAGAAGCAGAATCAGCATTTTTAATTCTTTTACCAAAAAAAATCTCAAAACTGGTTGATTTGTTGTGTTGTTTTTTTTACTTAATTTTTAATTCCTTATCCTTTGTTTCTTTTTGTTCTTTAAAATTTATTATTATTACTCGAACCTTTGACATTAGTATAGATTAAAGAAATTTAAATTCTTATCTAAACGAGTTCGAAACGAGTTAATAATTTAAACAGAAGATTCTTGTTCGGTTCTGACTTGGATATTTTTTTAATGTAGGTGCAGATATTTTTTTTTATTTTTATTTTATTCATTTGATTTTTGGAAATAATTTATTTATTTAGATAATGTTTTTTATAATTTAAATCGAAATCTTTGAATATTTTTGAGATTAGTTTGAATTACTTTAAGTTGAATTTTATGTTCTCTGATTCAAGTTGAGTGCCTTTAATTGAATTGAATGACAATTTTTAAAAGGTATTTAAAAGTCACTTTTAAAAATTGCTCTGAATGCTTTTAGACTGTGTGTTTTTTATAAAAAGGTTTTTTAAAGGTGTGTAACAAGTAATGAATTAATGTTAAATGTTGTATAAAATGCCGTTTAATTATTTTTAGCTTCTGCTTTTTAAATCGATTGCAGTTGATACTACTTTAAAGTGAACAGAAGCAAAGGATTGTCCTTTGAAGCACAGGAAAAGGATGTTTTGAATGTTTAAACGATTCATTTAACTTTTTAATATTACTACTTTTAATATTACTTTTTTCATGGTGATTTTATTCATCATCAGATGATTAGTTTTTCTCTTGGTGATTGAAGGCCAAAAGATTGTTAGAAGTGCAGAGAAAAACGGGATATTGTAGAAGTTTTTTATCACTATCACCCTGTAAACGAACGATTACTAAACTTTAGTTAACTCGATTTTGAGGTATGAAGTCAGCAGAACTGCACCCAATCAAATGAATTTCGCAAACAATGCGACGTGCACTCGGAAAAAGTGGAGTCGACGTTAAAGGATAGCGACTTAAAGAAGGATAGCAGGGTTCAAAGGAGGAAGAAGGAAGGAAGTGACACACACACACCCACAACTTATCCACCGAAAGGAAACATATTCTGAGGATGGATCGACTAGCAAAGCGACGGCAAAGAGTCAAAAAGAGCAAAAAATTTATAAAACCAGCGCCAACAACACAATGAAAACAGACAGAATACCGTGCAGAAGAGTGCAGCCAGAGCATACTCTGTGCTGCTGCTCTTCTCTGCTAATATAGCTTAGAGCACCCCTATAGTGGGTGTGGTCTTTCGCACACAAACAAACATACCCAAATAAATTAGAAACAACAAATAAAAGTTAATCAGGTCGTCTCTGTTGTACTCACTCATTATTGATATCTGTTGTACTCACTCTAGAGCGAGAGTGGGACAGAGATACAAGATGTGAAATTGAATAGACTGCTACTTCTATTGATGCTTACACAAATCCACACTAGTGCGAGTGGGAGAACAATATGTGTCTCTTATTATACTGGTGGCCATTTTGGTGAGAGTGAGACAGCGTTATACAGACACTCTGTGGCAGAAAGCGTCAAACAGCGGGCGCTGCTTCTTGCCGAACACCGTCGACGTCGTCGTCTTCTTCTTCAACATCTTCGGCGTTATCAGCGCTGTCGTTGTCTCTGCTCTTCGTCGCTGCTGCGCTTAAGCACTTGAATAAAGAGCGCTTTGTTGCTGTTTCTGAACTGTTGAGAAATTCAATAAGAAAAGAAAACTTCTTGAAGAAAACTTTTGAAGAATTTTTGAAGCTTGAGAAAGGGTGAAATATGAAAGTGTTTCCAAGCGGAAAGAGAAATCGTCATCTTTTCACGGTAGTCCCAACAAGTCCCCCAGCAACAGCTTGTGTATTCAGCTGATGCTGCAGCTGCTTTTTTCACTTCCAACCACAAAAGATTAAACTAAAGAATTCTTGTGCGCTCGTCCCGGATGAGGATAGATTTCCTTAATACGATATACACACCTTGAGAGCCCCATCGAGGCCCGCATTGAGTGAAGCAGCGGCGTCGTTTGCTTTGAGTTCAAGTTTTAAAACTCAACTCAGGTGGCTGGCTGCGTAATCAACGCGAGAGATAAAAAGCAGAAGCTTGTCCAAAGACGCTTCTCATATCTCCGAATTCTTCCAGAAGCCAGGCGACTCCCCGGCCGATTCTCGTCGATTCAACTTCACCGGGCTAACTTAAAACTTGTTTCATTTCTTTCGTTGTTTTTTGTTTGTCGCAATGCGTTTCCTCTCAATCAGGTTCCTCACCTCCCCCCACTCCCTGCCACGCCTCTCTTCACAACACCATCATCTGTCTATCGCTTTGTGGGTTTTTCTTAATTCTGGTTTTTTGGATTTTTTAAATAATTTTTTATTTTTGTTTGGCTTTTTTTCGGGCTGTCACATTAATTTTAATTTTTTAATAATGCGCTTAATTGCAGAAAAAAGGAAAACATGTGTGTGTGTGTGTGTATGTAGTAGAAGAAGAAGAAGAAGAAGTGGCACCGCTCATAACTGTCAGCTGGAAATATTTATTTACAATTCCTTCATGAAATAAAAATACATTATATTATTTTGAGTGTTAATTAAGATATTTTTTTCGTTTTTATATGATTAAAAAAATTGCAGCTTATTTATTTTCATTAAAACCGAATAATAATAAGAAGAAAAGCTGTGTTTTCAAAATTAAAGTTTTATTTAATTTTAAATGCATTTATTTTGGAACGCATTCGATTATTTTTATTCTAATAAAGTATTTATTTAGTATAGTATTCAGTTTTAAGATTAATGTTGTGGTTGATCAAGAAATTTTACTATAAAGAAAGTTAGATTTAATAAAATAGTGAATATATTCTTAAAGTACCTTTAAATTACAGAAATTATGGTGATAATAACATCATTAGAAATCCAGGAGAACTTTTAAAACAAAACAAAAGTTTTTTTAAAATAAAGCTTTTCTAAAAAGAACTTTAAATATCTTTATATATTCAGATCTTTAAATATTAATAAACATCAAGGATTTAAATATATTTGATTCGATTTGAATGCTCTTCTATTAATAAAAAATCTCTATTTTTTGTCTTTTTATTTGCAGATTCCATGCGCTTCGCTTCGTCGAAAGCCGCCGGTAAGTTTAAACAGCATTCTTATTTAAAATCAGATGCAAAGAAAGAATGTGCAAATATTGAATAGGATGAGGAGGGGGAGAGGGGCGAAGAGGGGCCGGATCTTCGCGATCGTGAAGATGAACACGAGTCAAGAAGCGAAGTCAAATAATCAGATCAGATGCGATTAATTATACCAATTGTCTGGCACAGAAAGCTTCTCATTGGGCTTAAGACTCGGTTCGTTTGTCCCTCTTGTAACCCGATGGTCCGGTGGAACAGATGACCAGATGGTCCAGAAAAGAATTCCAGCTGAGTGCGGTGCCGTTCGCATGAATTCATCACTTTATGAGCGCTCATAAAAGAGCTCTCGTGGTTGTTGTCCATAACAATTTCACAATTTAATCACTTTTAAAACACACCATTAACAATAGGGGGAACGTAGCAACAACAACAACAACAAAAAAAACACAACACAACGTAACACAGTACAATACAATGTAAAGTCGTAAAAGTAACAAAACGGTGAGGTGAGAATATTGATAAAACAAATTAGAGCATTCATTAAATAGTAGTACCAAGTGACTAAGTGAGTGAATGATTGACGGCACTCTTGACCGATTGAATGACTGACTGACTCTCTGGTCCTTCAAACGGTGTTAAACTTCAATAAAATTCAAATAAAGTCATAAAAATTGTACTATCATCAAATTTTACGTGTAATAAAATTTTAAGTGCCATAAAATTTTAACTACCACAAAATCTTGAGCGTAATAAAATATTAAATATTATAAAACTAAATGAAAATTAATTAGAATAACAAATTTTCGAAATAATCAAATATTCAAACAAATTTATTACAACCATAAAATACAATAAAAGTTTTATAGTTTTGGTTAATTTTATTGAAATGATTTATTTTAATTCCAATAGTTAAATGGATTTCTTAAGATAAGAGTTATTAATAATAATAATAATACTATAATTAATATTAATACGAGGTAATAATCAGGGTGAAGGAATTCTGTTTTGAAATATGTTTTTAAATCGCCAAAATCTTTGCTAATCTTATTTTAATTTGAGTTGGTTTAATCTATTAATTAATAGTGACAATAAAAAAATACTAATAAACACGGGGTATTTTCACTGAAACTGTAATAAATCATTCTATAGAAAAAGGCGAAGTGTTTGTAAGGAAAATCGATAAAAAATAAGCTTGAAGATTGAAGATGAAGACAAAGAAATCTCGATTCGAGGGCCACTTCAAGGTCACTTAGAGGTGACCACACGATGAATGATAACACTGACGTCTCTCTGAATCATGAAGAAAAAATTCAAAGAAGAGGAAATGAATAATGAAAGAATCTGTAAATCAGTTCAAAGAAGATTCACATTTAAAGCTAAGAAAGAAGAAATGTGAAAAACATAAGCAACCATAATCAAACAAATAATCATTTCATTATATGTATATGTATGTAAATATATTTGTATATAAACTATTGTATATACACTTTACTTTAGTTTTATTTTTTTTTTCTTTTAAGAAGTTTTTATTACTATGTACCCATAGTTGCCCATTTAAAAGCCTCAAATGGATATCCGAACAACAATTCCTTAATCTAAATGAGTTCGATTAAATTTAATGCAGTTCTAAAGTTTTGATTTGTGTTGATTTTCGCTGTCTTTTTGCTGGTTTTTCATGGTTTTGCACGTATTATAATAAAACTCTCGAAGAAAACCAGTCTTCGAACAGAGTCAGTCTTTCGGCGATTATTTTAGCCTGCATTTTTATGGCAACTGAGTGGCTTTTAAACTGATAACAACTTAATTTGCTTCGTTTGTGCGTTCTTTTTTGCTTCGTCTGGAGTGAGCTTTTTTGAAAGCTTTTTTCAATAAATCAAAAGACTCGTAAAATATTTTAACTGCTGTTGTTTATCAAAAATCGATGATTTGGTACAATAATTGTTAGTCTCCTTTTTTCGGTTTTTGTTTTTGTTTCTGTGTTTGGCTCTCCACAATTTAAAGTTATTTTAGAGCTATTATTATATTGTATCTAAGCCATAAAATTTGATTACAAAGCAATTTGTTTATTAGATATTAATGACCACGTAATTTAATTTCCGGTTACCGAGCTTCGGCGCAAAGCCGGTAATTTATGACATGTTTTATGACGGAGAAAGAAAAAACACCGTTTGATTTTATGTGCGACAATAAAATGTATCCGTAGAAACAAGTTGTGAAGCCGAAAAGGTTCAACTGGAGAAAAATCGACGCTCATCTAACGAAAGCCTGCTGGAAATGAGTAAAAAAAAGTTATAGAGACCACACACACACACACATCGACGAATAGAAAAAAGTTTGTTGGGGGTTTTATTTGTTGTTGTTTCAATCTAACGAAACCAACTCGTTGCTGTTGTGTCACTTGTGCCCTTGTTTGTTGGTGCCACGTCTCGAAGTGCGTTTGCACGGTTATTTATTGCACCATAAAATGTTTGCATTATTGCCGTAGTTGAGCATAAATTGCAATCAAATGTGGTCCGGACAGCGACGGGCCTACGAGCTGGCAGCGGCACCGGAGCGGGAAGCGCGGCTTTCTTCGTTGTCCGAGTTCGAGGCGTTCATCCGGTTCTCCACCTCTGCAACAAATGCCTCGAATGTAGTGGCTCTTTAGGTTTTGCAATATTTGCTTCAATAATTTCATCAACATTTACTTCAATATATACTTCAATAATTACTTTAATATGTACTTCATTATTTCGATATTATTTCAATATGTACTTCAATAGTTTGGTAGTGTGTTCAATAGTTTCATCAATAGTTGCTTCAACATTTGCTTATAGTTCTTCAATATTTTCTTCAGTAATCGCTCCAATATTATAACATACTTGAACAGAGTCCTCAACATGTGCCTCAAATTTACTTCCATATGGTCTTCAATACTTTCTTCAGTATCTTCAAGAATTTATTGGATAGTTTCTTCATTAGTTTCGTTAACAGATTCTTCAATAGTTTCTTTAATAGTTTCTTCAGCACCTTCTTCAATACTTGTTTATAATTTCTTCACTAATATTCTCAATAATTATTTTTTTCAATATTTCCCAGTCATTTAGTTGGTTGGTTTTAAAGCAATGGCTTCTGGGTTTTTATTTATAAAGTGTAAATTCGCCTGCTGATGATGATTAATTAGTTAAATTAATTAATATTTTCATAATTAATTTTTGCGATTTATTTAATTTATTATTCATTATTATTCACATATTTTATGCATTTATTTATTATTTCTTTCAAGATTTTTACAGCGTATTGCGTATATTCGGAAATTTTTCATACTTTTACTTAATGTATTTTTTTTTCTTCTGTAATATTCTCTATTTATTCTTTATCAACTGCTCACTGTGTACATATACATATACAACATTGTATATATACGTATACAACAACATTCTTTCAAAGTTTCAAAGTTGCTCAGCAGCACTCTTTTTAGCCACTCATCGCTATCGGCTCTTAAATCATAACCAATTAGAAAAACCACTTCAGAAGACAGCAGATGATCGCTTCATTTTTCTATAGTCATGGCGGATGATGGGTTGGGTGGGGGGGGGGGGGGGAGGTGGTATGCGAAGGTGGGTAATGTTAGGAAGGAGAAAACCGGATGCCTTTTCAGGATTAATAGTACACAGATAATCCGTTGGCAGCAAAGACTTTCAAGATCATGAACTGTATAATAATAATAATAATAATAATAATAATCATCATAATTTTTACTCTCACATCTCGTACATTTCTTGCAATTCAAATATCTTTCACAATACGATGGCCAACATGTGGTGTTGATGATTGAATTTTCCATTTCATGTAGAATTTCAGGCGGGTATCCACACTCGATCCGGCTTCTCTCGTTTTCGAAACGTACTCGTACTTAACTTTCGACTTTTGACTATATAAATAATTAAAGTTATGATTTTTATTGATTTCGATGGTCGTTAAATTGGTTTACATCACATCACTTGATTGTAAGAGGCGAAGAAAAATATATATTGTATTTACATATGACTCTGTGTAAAGTAAAATATATACAAATATAGAGAAATATTATAGAGAAATAAGGAGAGAGAGAGAGAGAGAGAGAGAGAGTGAATAAAAGAGAGTGTTATACAAAGAAGATGAAGAGATGTTTTGCCTTTCTTAAGGTTCCCTGAACTTTTCAAGTGCTTTTCTTTCCTTGTAGATTATAAAAAAGCAATTCAATAACTTGAGTAATTTTAATTGCTTTTGTAGTCAAATTGTTTATAATTTCTGTTTATTGAATAAAAAAGAACTGTTTTTTATAAAGAACTGAAGATCATGAGGAAGAATAAAAAAGCTAAAATGAAGAATAACAAAGATATTTTTATTTTATTTGATTTGATATTAATTAATTAGTTGAATCTTTCTCTCCATATGTCTATCTCTCTCTCTGCCTCTTCCTCGATCGTTCTCTTTCTCTCCTCGTTTAATCTCTGTGTTTAGATGATAATACGGTACTTTCACACTTATCACTCCTCTCTGAATGGTGACTTTAGCCTTTTCTTCTTCTTCCTTCCCTTAAATCAAATCAACTAAAACTCAAGTACTGAAGCACTGAAAGTGCATATAAAGTAACAAAAACCATTTAAGATTCTATTGAACTATTTTAGCATTTCTTTAAATTTTTCGACTTTCATCACCTTTCGAATCGCTTCTTTCGGAATAACTTTTTCTTGTTCTTCTTCTTTTTCCTAACATCTCCTTCTTAATATTCTCCTTCCTCCTCCTCCTCCTGTTCTCCTCTTGTTGTTCTTTTTCTTCATACACTTCCTTCTTATCATATTCTTTTCCTTTTCACACTCTCTTTCTTCTCGTCTTTTTGTTTCATCTTGTTTTTCTCCTTCCTTCCTTCCTTCCTTCCTTTTCTTCCTCTTTGCTTCAGTTTTTTGATTATTAATACAGATTTTCATCAGGATATCAGAAATTTCGATGTCCTTCATGAGTACAACAAAAGCTGAATATAGAAGAAGTCAGAGGAAGAGAATAATTTTTTCTCAGTGGTCGGGATTTCAGAGAAGGAGAGGAGAAGGAAGTCATCGCCATCGACATCGTCATCGCAGTGGTCGTTGTTGTTGTTGTTGTTATTAATGTCAACGTTGGACAAAAGCAATGTTGGTCTCAACATTGAACTGCCATTGAAATTGAATTGAGCTCGAGGGCACGTTTCGTTGCTCCTCTGAACTGTGAACGCTTGACGCGTTGGTCTGCGGTAATCGACCGAGCGCCGAGTGCCTCCGATACCGAGTGGTGCCACAGCGGTTTATGGTAATTTAATGTGGGTCTTTTCGAATTGTTTTTTAACCAAGCTTCTTGAGAATCTGTTCGTATTTCTATACTCTGTCATATCGATAGATATGGATAGTATGGATATGGAGATATTGGATATATGTATATTCATAGACATACATATATCCAATGTACTTATACATATACATACTTATACGAATACTCATAGGTTGATTTTTTCTTCTTTTTGTTGACCATGATTTGATCTCCAGTGGTTTAAATCGTCTTCTGTCTGTCCTTCTTTCTTTGTTTCTGTGAAGTTTTTCTCAACAAACGGAGGTATTTTTTTTTGTCTTCTTCCCCAACTCCTTTGTTGTCTTATTGTTGTTGTAGTTGGTTGTTGTTCCTTATTTATACTTTAATTTAATCGAAAGAGCAACATTTTGGACCCTTTTAGTAGATCCCTTCTAATGCATTCTAATATCTTTTATTATTCCAACATTTCCGATTTTATCTTAAATATTTAATATCTTTCTTGTTGTTTTTGTGCATTGTTTGGATAGAAGACAATTTATTGGACAGCGTAAATGTTAATAACGTCCGATGTTGTCCAACGGATTCTGTATATAATAAACCTTTAATTTAAGTGCTTATAGTATAATAAATATCTGGAAATGCTAAATTTAATGATTATACACATATTCAAATATTATATTCGTATATTTGAATTTTGTTTTTTTTTTTGAACTTTGGATTATTTTTTAATTCCATCATTAAACTCGTTCTTATTATTATTATGATTGTCTAGAGTCTAGACAAGTTTTGATAACGGAAAAGCAGCAGAGAAGAAGAAGATTTAAATTTTTTTATAATAATGGTTTATAATTAATTAATATTGTATAATTAATTTAATTTAAAATATTTTTATTTTAGTTTATATTATTACAATCTATTTATTTATAGTATTTATTTATCTAGCTATTGATTGATTGGTATATTTATTTATTGCTTGATTAACTAATATATTTTTCTCTGTATTTATTCATTCGCTTTATCACTTTTTGTTAATATTTTATTTTGTTATATTCTTTTGTATTTATATTCATAAAGTGTTTTCAATATAGTATAAGTTGAAATACTCTCCCAAATGTGAAAGAATAAAAAAAACACCGGCATTTAAAGTAAAATAAAACCGAAAAAATTTAAGAGTGCGCATTTAAATAACTAATAAGAGAAAACGAAAAATGAAGTGAAATTGAATTAAACACCTGCTGAGAATTTATCCGAAGGCTTTGTAAAGAAGAAAGACAAATAAATTATAAAAACAAAAATTATTTAAAAAATCACATCACAACAACAACAACAACCTGACAATTGTTGAAGAAGTCAGCGCATCTCAGCTTTTACACATTCAACACCTTTTAAAGAGTGTTTGATAGGGCAATAAATTCGATACTTTAAAACAAAATTAAATACAACAAAAAGAAGTACGCAGACGATTAAATGAATATAGTACATGTTTTTGTGCTTAAAACAATACTAATTGAATTTTAATATGAACAACAATAACAACAACAACAGCGTTGCACTTAACTTGTTATCAGTTTTTCATGTTGTTTCCTTACAGAGCATGTTTCGGTGTAACCGCATTTAGGAAGTCTTTTTATGTCGAACCACCAAAAGTGACAGGAGATTTTAGTGGTGTTTATTACTACTTACAAGTAGGCGTATTATTTGACATTATAGGCGTAAAATTGACATACCGCTATAATTCTATTCTTTTCAGGCGTTGTCTATGATTTTTTGATGGTTTCCTTAATTTTTTATTAGGGCGTCGGTCTCTGAGGTATTCTATAAAACTACAATGGAAAGTATATAAATCGAATTTCGAAATGTACTCTTGAACATAACTTTATATTGTTGACTGTTCTATTATTAATTAAATAAACTGTTCTATTATTAATAAATATAAAATCAACTTTAATTCTTCATTCTTCTTAGGGATATTTACAGTGCTAGTTTCAGTGTAATTCTGAGTATAGTTCTCTTAAATAATCATCCACCCAAAGACTTTTTTTTGTATTTACTTGATGTTGAAAAAACTAAAATTGTAGTAGATTTAAATTATATGCCTTCATTGAAACATTACATATCACTTCGAAAATATTAATAATCTGATCGATAAGGCATTTATTAATCCAACGAAGAGTTATCAAACATTATAGTCTCTGATTTTTCAGTTCTTAGTTCTTTAGTTCACTGAGATGAGAGAGAAAGAAATTTGGCAAAATGGCGTAATATTAATATCAGAAAATCAAGGAAAAATTCACAAAACAAATATTATCCACACCAGTTCCATTATGTACAACAAGATTATCAGCACCATCAACAACAGTTGTGTACAACACACAATACTTGATCTCATTCTTGAAGAGAATAAAAAATTCGAAATTCCATGCAGTTAATCTTCTGTACGATTGTATAATATACGGTACATACATACATATGTATATAAAGTCACTATGTATATGTATATCTCGACAGTCGTGCATACATTCGATTGAAACAACTCTGCCTCGAAACAAAACACGAATAATAAGTTTAATGTTAATTTAAGTGCCATTTTATTGATAGTAAAAATATTTTTATGTTGTACGAGTATGAAGCCAAATGAATTAATGATGATGATGATTATTATATTATAATATTGATGACGGCGGCGGCGGTGTTTTGGTGCGGTTGGTGGATTTGTGGCTATAAAAGTAACACTTGAATTGATATAATAAAAGCGACGACGACGGCGGCTCACGATTTAGCTTCTGTCCACTGACTGAATGACGGATTGACTGACTGATTCATTGTAACTTGTAACGATACAAATCGTTACTCATGCAATTTGCTTTGTTTTCTATGATGTTTTATAATTTTAGGGTAACCTGTTCGAATTATGAGCTGGCAGACTCGTACGTCATCTTAGATCACGTCAGATCAGGTAGTTTTACCGAATGACAGATTTGATGCGCATCATGAAGTTTTGTCATCAGCATCATCAAGGCCTCTTACGGGTCATTAAGGGTGTTTTTTAAAAATGATGCTAAAAAACAAATCCTTTCTGAGTCTTTTTTCACCTCTTCCTCAGAATATTTTATTACATGACCAATAATTTTACTTGGAAGTGAAAAATTGTGTAGATATTCGATGGTCGATTTCGAATTTCAAGGGTTGAGTGTGCTTGTTTGGTTGGAAGGCAGCCAGAATGACCTTGAATTGGGCTGTTAAGCGTTTCTCGTCATCTTTTTAATTATGATTACCTACCTGTTAGTTGCACATTCGCAGTGATCCTTAACTTAACTTGTTTTTTACGATTAGGATTTCGCATTGTTTAACATTTGTTTTTTATGGACAAGTTTCAATGCAGAGATGTGTCCTTGAATCCTTTTTTGTCATTTTTATTCAAAGGTCTCTCTGTCTCGATCTTTATGAAGACCTTGAAGTGTCCTCGGAATTTTTTTGGAATTTCTATTAAGTCGGTGTCTCTGTTTTTTCTTGCTGTGTATCCTTTTTAACATCGCAAAAAATAATTGCACTCCTTCGACAGCGGATGTTCTTTTAGTATCCTTTTCAAAGTGAAAATATTTCAAGGAACAACTTGCAAACAGATGAGTAGAGTTGAGCCGAGCTGAGTTTATGGTGAAGGGTAAAATGGTTAATTGAAGCAGATGTCGGTATCAGCTGGGATTCTAGCTGTTTTCTGGAGGTCAGACTCTGAAGAGTTGTGCTCAGGATACTTTTATTCGTACACTTTACCAACTTCCACAGAAGAATTTTTTTAATTCCGCTTGAGTTTACAAAAAAAGAGAAGAAAAAACAAATTCATAACTATTGAGTTACTTAAAAAGGTTTTTCAGACCTTTGGTTTGAGTCTGATCACTTCAATGTTGTTGAAAATTCAATGTTCACATTAAAAATTTACTATTAATTTAAAAGCAAGTTCCTTGAGAGTAGTTATGAAGAGTTTACAGACATTTTTGAAAGTATTTCGAAGCATGCAGAAAATAAAAACCTGGGACATAATTTTCTACAACTGCTATGAAATATATCAAAGATTTTAAGAAGTCTTTAAAAGTGTTTTCGAGCAACTCACATTAATAAGAAGATTTCAGAGGCTTGAATAGATTGCTAAAATATCAAGTAGAATTTACGGAGGGTATTTTAATCACTTAAAAACTTCGGAAAGAGTTTTAAGAAGGTTATCAATTAGAAACTTCGCAAAGCTTATGTTTTAAGAAGGATATCGAAGGGTTTTTTAAGAAAGGTGCAAAGTTGAAGTTGGTTGGGACATTTATATGAGCAAAATGGTTCCAAGGAGGTTGTGAATATTTCGGAAGGTTCTTCTTGCATTTTTCAAGAACTGTATTAATAGTTTGAAGGTTTTTTAACTACTTCCGCAGTAAAAAACTATGTTAATTAAAGGTAGATATATTTTTGTAGCAATGCGTGTATATTAGCAAGGTTTTGGATGGTTTTAAAGTACCTTTAAAGAGTTTTTGGTTCTTGTTGAGAGGATTTAATTCACGCGATTTGGATTATTTGCAACTTCTAAGGATTTATGTGAGTTTATATATAATTTTATATGCATTGGTGGTTGGTTTAAAATCTATTTCCTTCCTTAGCCATGCAGTATATCGGTCAAGGTCGCACAAGGTCGAAGTACATTGCATTGATCTCTGTCATTGCAAGTAGAGAAAAGTTCCTCCCGCTGATTTTTTATTCTATCAATAAAAGCAATCGATTGAATTTTGTCTCCTCTCACCTCCAGCATCTGAACAGCTGAAGCTGAATCTAGAAGATCTGGAAAAGCAAGAAACTTTCGGTGGGAAAACCACCTGGTATCGCCGCTCTCAGCGTCGTCGGGCGGACCTGAAGTGTTTATGTTGGCAATATAAACATCAAAACATGTTGCTGCTGTTCATAAATAACACAAAAAATACACAAGAGATCGCAGCGGCAGGAGAGTGAAGCAGTTAAAAAGGATAAACAACGGAGGCGCATCGTTTGGTGGCCATAAAAACGGTGACAAAAGACTTTCGCGGTACTCACTTCAGAGGTCGATGTTGATGAGGTCGGCGGTGAGGTTGAGGAAGGAAGTCCGATGAGGAGAGAAACACCAGGCGTGAGCAACAGAGGCTTGAATTCAGACTGTGAGAGAGGGAGAGGGGAGATATAAGGAGTTTTTTAAAGTTAAGTTTAGTTTAGTTTTATTTATTGGGAGAAATATTCCCAGAAAAGATGAAAAGAGTGAATTTTATTGCCTTTGTTTCTACTGGTTTTGAACAGTTACTCGTACTGTAACTCGTTTGACCCTCGAGAGTGTGTTCACGCGGCTTGCAACAGCGACGGCAGCCATTTTGGATTTCCTCTCTGATTCTTGTTTATTGGTAAGCAACACTGTAAAAGTCACTAACAGGAGTAGCTTATGTTTTAGTGTCTGCCTCTTAGAAATGCGTCTTACTGTGTACGGTTTTGAGCTCATAAATTTTGCGAGTTTTGATTTATGAGACCAGAAAAACCTGAAAAACTTAATTTTAAACGAACCAACGAACCATTTTGAAGGAAATCCTTTTAAAGGGTTTAAAACCGAGAGAAAAACAACAACAGAAAACACCGAACAGGCATCCAAATAAAATGGTTCACAGACCGAAGCGAAGAAACCAAAAGAAATCAAACTCGTTTCTTGGCGCAATCAAAGCGTTGCTCACCGCGAGGCGAACGGATTGCGTCCAGGCGCTGACCAAAAAACAAAACCCTCGGCTAAATAATGCGCACATAAATACGCTATAAAACTGGAGTCACGTTATAAAAGGTTAGTAAATAACAACAAACATTTTATTCGCGCCACTTTTTGCCACGTCCAGCACTAAAATTTACATTTAATGACAACTTAAGATGATAAGCTTCTAAGTTTTACGACTGCAGATAGCAAGTGTCAGTTACACGTCACGCAGGGCGGAAATCAGCGACGGGGAGCGGCGAAGCCCACCATCGCCCTGCTGATGCAGTCGGCGCACCTGGTTGCTTGATTCGTTGGCTGGCTGGCTGGTTGGCTGCTTGGCTGGCGCGTTCTGCGGTCATTTGTTGTTGTAATTATTCAATTATAACGTTTCGATTGTAAGTGTAACAAAATTAGAAGAGAAATAATAAAACCGCGGCGGCGCTGCGTTGCTTTCCACGCAGGAACCACGCGCTTCAAGAGCGCTTCTTCGCACATCAAATAAAGTCGTTAAAAGCTATTTTAAGGGTCTTCAATCATAATTAAAGTGCAATGCAAATAAATCAACGTGGTTTGTGTTGTCTTTTCATGTTCAAACGTAATGAAGTCGGAAGGTTTTAGAGGCTTTTAATTAAAAATTAAGACTCATGTAAGGAAAACAAATAATCAAAGAGAAGGAAGGCGAGAGAAGGGTGAAGAGAACGATTAAAACGGTTGAAGGAAAAATCATCGAAGAAACATCGATGGATGAACGCTTTTGGAAGGTAGATAAACCAAGAAAACGTTGCAGCAACCAACGACGATATTGTAACACCTTTCGAATAGAGTGACCTTTCTTCTAGATGACTTAACATTGGCAGAAAATGTCAAAGTGTCCGAAAGGAAAGTCAAGGATAGCGTCTGTCTATAGACAGGTTTTGTTAAGTGCTGCGACCTTTAAATCCATCTCAGATTTATTTGTACCCATCTTCAATTTCAGATTGGTTTTTATATATTTTTAAAAGTGATTCAGAGGTCAAGGTTAATAAGGTTCATTTTAAAATACATTCCAGAAGGTTTAAAATTGGAAAAAGTTCAATAAATATCTTGTCTAAACAGAAAGATTCTCTCTTTCTTTCCAAAGCTTTCCTTAACATTCGAAAGTTCTGTCTTAGTTCAACGTTGGGTAGTATCTCGAAGATGTCAATTCAGAGGTCATTTCAAAAGCTAATCAGCATTTTTAGCATTCTTGCAGCACTCTGAAGAGAGGTTTTTTAAAAGGTTTCCTTTGAATAATATATGATGACACTGTGTGTATTAATTGGCCAAATTTTCGCTAATTCCATCGTCGTCTAGTAAACTCAGCAACGATGGATTTCAGACGCATTTAGAGCTCAACGAACCCCGAATCACTTGAAATCATCATCCATCGATGGAAAGTGCAAACGTGGGTGCGTAGTTTAAAGTACATTAAATCCTCCAGCGGATGTGTAAACAATCCGTAAAATTCACCAATATTCGGACTGGCTTCTGAAGTCGTAAAACCATCGGGAAAGTAGCACGCGTCATTGTTTAAGTAAAACTCGCCGCAGGACGCCGCCGCCGACCGAAAGAGCAGCTCACTCGCTCATGACACACTCCACTGTAGCCCACCGATCGGGGGCCCCCGCATGAACTGAGCCCCTGCAATGAAGCGAGCTAATTACACGTTAGACAATCGTAAACAAATTTCCACAACAAAGTCTGCTTTTCAGCCTGGCAAAAGGCAAAGAAACGAAAGCAACACAACACTGCGTAATGCCCTCAAGTGGATCTGCTTGCGGTAGCTGGAGGAGTCTGCTGGCTCCATCCAGGCAACTAAGCTTCGTACTTTATTTTGCCAAGCAATTAAAATTTGTTTGATTACACTTTGTGGCAAAGCACAGAAGAGGAACGTAGAGCCGAGAGGAGCAAAAATTACAAATGTTGCTGTTGATGGAAAATCTTTGCCGGGGAAATCGAGAAACTCACCCGGAACGCCTCCCTCATCGGGGCGCGCCAAAGACATCAAGTGCGCCAAGATATCATTTTGCAATTGTTGGCCCCAACAACAACACGAGGAATGTCTGAACACTGAACAATGAAGAGTTTGTGTAGTACTGCCCCCGAAGTAACCCCTGCGCCGCCCACACCCCCGCCCTCGCCCCCTCTCCGTGCAAATAATATTTGCTTAGTACTCGGCGTAGTATTCAGCGGTGCTTTCAATATTTTACGATTGTTCGGAGCTCATTTTACGAGCTCTTTTAATGGCACCGAAACAAATAATTAACGTTGGTTTCTAATTCTAGTAGGTTGGCAACGCCACCGACACCGACGGCTTCCACTTCTGCAGGCTCCTTTCCAGGCTTCAGTTTCAGCGGGTTCTCATTTTTCTGAGTTCGTTCGATAATAATAATAATTGTTCTTTTTTTTTGGTTCTCTTCTTCATTTGACGCCATCTCGAGATGGCGTTCCAATCGACGATGGTGATGATGACGAAGATGATGATAATGATGATGTTCTTTCAAAAATGTTTCATATGATTTCGAAATTTTAAATGTTTGTTTGTTGATCTTGTTTGTTGAACTATTGTTTGTATTATTGTTGTTGTCCTTCTTCTTCTTCTTTTTCTTGGCCAAACGTGCCATTTTTAGAAAAATATAACAACATGAAAACAAATAACAATAAATCGACGATAAAAAAGTCGTATAAATGTAAATATACTATATAACATAGTATATATACTGGTACGATATGATTTATAAATATACAAAATATCTTAGAATATATTGTTGTTGAATTTTTAGCATTGACTTGCATTTTTCAGAACCATCAACAACAAAATATTTGGAAAGAGTTTAGTTACAAAGGTTAGTTACAATCGATCACAAGTAAATGTATAATTATTACTTTACTTTATTCAATATATGTCCTTATAACTTTTATATTTAAGTTTTATAATCTCTGGTTGAGAGACGATTTTGTTGGGATTAATTTTATAGGGTTGAATTAGGGTTTGCAAAAGTATATGAAACCAAAGAAGTTCAAAAAGAAAAGTGTCAAAAGTGAGGAAGAAAGAAGTTAATAAGATCAACTGACCGTTAAACCAACTCTATCATTGTTTCTAAGTGATAATCGCTTTTTATATCAGATATGAGCTGTGAGACATAGCTTCTATATATCCGAATATCAGTTCGAATTTCCTCTGCGAATCTAACAGACGCTTTTCGCTTTTGTACCACTGTGAAAACGAGTTAATTTCGAAGCATACAAAGTATGCAAACATTCGTATTTATTTAGTTGTGTTTCTTTATCTTTTGGGCACAGACACAGATGCAGCATTTTGTGCAATGCCCACCTCACCTCACCGCACTCCTCGCCACTCCATCCGCCACTCCATCCGCCGCTCCACTCGACTCCATTCCGCTCCGTTCGCACAGAGATGCAGATACGCGATCCTATTTGCGATCTTTGATGAATACTTTTTGTGCACATTTTCAGAAAATTTAACGACCGAAAGTACAAATTAGACATGAAATCGAGGCGCGCAGAAATGAGTAATGCGTCGAGCAGCCGCACTTAACGAGCATTCAACGAAAATCCGTCCAACGATTCTTTAACGAGCGACCGCGGCTCGTGATTTATTTCGAAAGCAACTTAAAACTAAAATTATTTGTAAAAACAACAACAGAGCAAAAATATATGAAATTAAATGGTATATAAGTAGATATGAGTTACGAATATCCATGAGTGCGAGATACATTTGCTTGTTCGAGATGTTTTTAGCATTTTTAAGTAAGATTTTCTAACTCGGAACTTTTTGTTTTTCTTCATTTTTATTTTAAGGCAGACTGAAATTTATGAAGAAATGATTAAAATGTTGCATTGCGACGTTTATCTAGTGATTTGCCTGTGACTTGCTTGTGATTTGCATGTGATTCGCTTGTGACTTTCTCGCGACTTGTTGAAGTGGCTGCCAGTCGCTGAAAAGGAAGTCAATAACTCAGTTTATTCGTCGTCAACGCTGTTTTGTATTGTGTTGTGTTGCATGATGACGAAATCCTTTTAGCAGTCGAAAAATAAATCTTCCTCTTCTTCGAAATCTAGCCGCTAACTAAATTTATGCTGACACCTTCAGAGTTACGGCCGGGAGGTTGCCTTAATGGAGTCGTGATAACTTTGTCACCAACAATTTTTCATCATTCGAATGGTTTTCTTACGTGACTCCACTAATGATGGGGACTTTATGCGTACTCGTGTACTCGCCATCGTCGAAGTCGTCGTCTGGGGCGACATGAAAAGGTGTTGGCCATCGCTTTTCATTTCAGTCATTCCAATCGATTGACTTCAACTGCTACAAGGGGAATTCTGAATCTATACACAAATATAGTTAGAAAAAATAGAAAGAAACAGAGCTACAATTGAATTGTATAAATAATAAAATATATAAATGAATATAAAGAAATACACTGCTGTAAATTATAACAATTGGATCGTTCGTCTTTTATTACAATAGTATTAATAGTTTGAAATTACAAAAACTATCTGTAGTATTGGTTATTTGGAGTCTAGACTCATTTTTAGATAAATATAAACTACTTGCGAACTGAACCGTATTAAATGTGCTATAAAACAACAATGATTGAGGATGCACTATACAAAAGTGTGTTGAAGGAGTCGATTTTCTTTGGAAAATCACTCTAAAAAAAGTATTTAAGGTTAAGAATATAATTGAAATTCATGGAGCATAGAACAATACAGAGAAATGCAATTGATACAAATACAATAGATACAAGAATAGTACTAGCATAGGATACACATACTATACTATACTAGCTGGAGGTTGTCTGTAAAATAGTCCTGGAAGAGTTGAGTGCGTGAGGACTGTTTTGCTTCGAGCATTCGAACGTTCAGCATATTCAACTTTCGATAACTGTAACAAGAGCTCACGTAATCTTTGTCACCACTCGGCTGGGGTCACACATGCACTTAACATGTTGTTGTTGTTTCTTTCATTTTTCATTCAAGCATTTCATTTGATTTCTTTTCCATTCGATTTGTTGTTTCGGATTGATTCCTTGGAAGCATTTATTCGTTCATTTGATATTCAATTCAAGGCGAAATTGTATTGAGATCTCTTGTTGCTCTCTCTTTCTCGCCCCCTCTCTCTCTCTCTCTCTCTCTCTCTGGCTTCGTATCATTTATTCAATCGACAAATGAAACATCAATTTTATTTTTTATGGCACTAAAGTGTGTGGATGGATACAAACAAAGAGAAAAGACAACAACAAACAGACCATAAAACTTAACTTGACCATTGAAAGCAAGGACGCGCGGAAAAGAAAGAAACTAGCTAAGAAGAAGACGAAGAAGACGACGAGAAAGAAAAGGAAGATAAGAAAGGGATGAGTCAATGACGTGAAACAGTGTTTTAACCCGTAACTAAAAAACTCTATGCTAAAAAAGTTGATTAAAAATGGTCTAGCGGCGAATACAAAAACAGACAAACACACCAACAGCCACATTTAGATGCACATAATAGAATATAATATTGATAGACCATTGATAGAGGGTTGAATTTGAGGATTCCTTTGAAAATAGAAAAAACAAAAGAATAGAAGAAAGCATCCGAAAGAAAACCTTTTAAATTAACATTCCAAATGCAAAAATTCCAATATTAAAAGTCTTCTATGGCATTTTGTGAAAGCAAACACATGATAATCAGGGGAGTGGAGAGAAAGGGGAGTGAGAGACACAGAGAGAGTGACAGAGAGAGTGACAGAGAGAGCGACAGGGGTTCAAAATTTCTCGCAGGTATGCCGTGGCCTTTGGCTCGCACAGACACCAGAGTGTGTGTGGATGTGTGTTTGGTTGGGTGCGCAGACATGTGTGTGTGTGTGTGTGTGCTCTTCTTTTCTGTCTCGTGCGTGCTTGACTCTCATTTCCCCTTTCGGCCATAATGCGACCTCTTATCTTCTTTATTTTTATGTTTATCATTTAAGTGCCACGGCGTTGTTGTTGTTGTTGTTGCTGTCTTTTTGTTTCTTCATGATGGCCGTTTCTGTTGATAATAAAGTCCATTTTGTGGTCTGATTTCGATTCCGCATCCATTTCATGTGCAATCATTTGGGATGGTGTGAAAAAATACCGAATACAATAAAAGCAACTCATGAAATGCATCATCAAACGTGGCAGCAGCAGCAGAGTCAACAGCAGAGACATGAGCAGAGCAATGAACAGAGCAATGAACAGAGTTGATAAGAGCAGCAGCAGCAGCACCAGCAGAGGCTGAGACGGCGGACGGTGGACGCTGAGGTTTTGCCCTAAAACTAGTTTAGTTGTTTGATGCCATGCTAGAATTTTAATGTTGTTGTTTTCTGACTGACTGGCTGTCTGACTTCTTCGCTTCTTTTTTTTACTTGCGGCTGTTCCTGGTTTTCTATGCTCACTCGTATTTCATTTTTATTGCCATCTCAATTATTTTTATGATTTGTTTTCCAGTGCGTTATTTCAATTAATTGTATTCACGATTTCTACGCTCGTAAAATTAATTTGCGCCTTTTTTTATGGCATAAATGAAGTTGAATTGAAGTTGAAGTTGAAGTTGATGCTGATGTTGATGCTGATGTTGAAGTTGATGCTGATGTTGATGCTGATGTTGAAGTTGATTCGTATTTGGCAAAAACGGGGTGCACTTTACTGAGCTTCAGTCAATATATCGGTCAACATATTCGAGCCACTGAAATGGTGTTTAATATCCAGTTGTTCCAGAGTATGTACAGATATATGAATATATATTATGTTATACGTACATATGTACACGAATTTGATTGCTAACTGTTTTATAGCTTGAAAGTTTCCGGAGCTGAAGGGTAGAAGTTTGTAAATTAAGGGTTGTTCGGTTATTAAAGTGGTTTACCATAGTTTTTGGTCGACTAGATATGAATACAAGTCATTATTTGGTACTCAGTAGAAAAGAGTAGAGCAACTGAGTTATTTGATCAGTTTATCTGCTGTGCTGAAGATCCACTTGAAGCTCATCTGCCGAAATGAGGTTTTAATGATGACAATAGATGAATTTTGAAGTAAATTACGGAAAAATAAAGTAAATAAAGGAAATTGGAATTATATTAAAGACATTTGAATGAAATTAAAGAGATCTAAGTTAAAGGAAACGATTATTTTCTAAAAACTTTTCATTTAATTCTAAAAACAGTTTAAAAACAATAGAAAAACTATTGAAACAGTGTTCAAGTGTGTGTTTGTGTGTGAAATCATTTCATCAGACTACCAAAGAAACCCGCTTGAAAACCAGTCGAATTTAAGAACCACAGAAACCCACTTCAACGTCACTCAACTGGTACGTATTCCTGTCTGCCTGTACTCGGGGTCTGTCATAATTTATTGATCAGTTGTGGTTGCGTTCCGATTGCGAGATCTCGCCAAACCTGGTCTTAATTTAATTTAAGTGCAGCTTCTTATTTAAACCTTTAATTAAAAGCACTTAAAGCATTAAATGCAAATCGCTGAGAGGTTTACTTAAGGTTTTCGATCATAACCGTTTCTTAA
This sequence comes from Myopa testacea, assembly GCA_949629155.1. Classification (NCBI taxonomy): domain Eukaryota; kingdom Metazoa; phylum Arthropoda; class Insecta; order Diptera; family Conopidae; genus Myopa; species Myopa testacea. The sequence continues at coordinate 40,986,613 of OX451345.1, read as the reverse complement.
TCGATAGCGAATGTTTTTCTATAAAGCGTTTTTTCAATAATATTTTGTCCGTTGTTTAGTGGATTCAAAAATTTTAAACATTCTTTACTCCAACAGTTTCATTGATTTCACAAAATATCCAGAAGTATTTCAAAGACGTCTGGAATAAAAATTCAAAAGACTTTACGATCTCTTCTTTAAATCTATGAATTTTCGAGGCTTCCGAAAGTGCTGTGCACTGAATTTAAAGTGAAACTGAGCCAAAGTTGAAGCAAACGCTTTAGCTTTTGGAACTGTATTTCAAACGACTTAAATTTCCCTTTAACACTATTTAAACCTATAATTTATACAATTTATGACTTTTGTTAGTCTAGAAAGCCTAATAAAGTCTTCTGACTCCAAAGTTTGTAGCTAAATTCGAATCCATACAACGAAAAGGATTCAGTTGAAGTCTGTTTTGATCCCCTGAAGCGTTGTCTCACGAGATTTCTGGCGGAAACACTTTCGTCATCAGAATAATTTACCCGGAGACATTGCATCACTTTTCACATTACTTAAAATACTTTTCGTTGTTTTATTTCCCAAAGAAAACATCGTTAGTTTGCTCAATTATACGACCCGGTCTAAAGCCTTAAAGAGTTAAAGAGTCGTGTTAATGAAATCATTCTGCAAACAATAACTCCGTGTGTTCTGTAGTATTCGTTGTTGTTGGTGCTGTTGTTGTTATTGTAGTTTATACTGCCATTTGGAATGCAATCCAACAGAACGATAACCACTTTTTAAGTTTCCAGACAGCTTTATGGGCCGAGCGATGGGCACGTTTATTTGCAGCGACTTCAAGTGACTTCGAGCGACTTCCTTAACGCGAAACCATTTTCGCTGAAGCTGCTGCTGCTGCACTTCTCACTACGTAATGAGACACTTGAGCACTTTAGGTATGTAGTTCGGTGGACGGGTACCTAAGAACCGGTGAAAAGGGTCACCCGGGAGTTAAAGTAGACAGATAAATGAGCACAAATTCAAAAGGTTCTCTTTTATGTGTGTTTTTGCAAAGTTATGGAACCAAATATACGACAGCGAACATCTTGCAGAAGGAAACGAAGAAGAACGTGTATTAAAGCACTTAACTTAGTATTTATGAAGTTATGAAAAGTGTTTCAATTGTAGCATTTATTTAAGTGGATGAAGCTAAGCAACATCTGCATATAAAATGTTCACAAAGCAAATGAAGTTAATGAATGAAGGAATTCGAAGAAGAAAAAAAGGAGAAACCTTTATTATATGTTAAACTTTCCTTCAAGTTAAAAAAGGAGTATAGATCAATGCAGAATAAATTAAAATATGATTTGGCTGAACCTTGTTATATCTTGAATGTGATAGATTCTTAAAGTCAGAGCTAGCATTAAGTCAGTTAAGTCACAGAAACACTTTTAACAGTTGAAATATCAACATTAAATGAATTTGAATAACTTTTTACAATGTTTAAAAGGATTTTTCAAGTTCTTCATATAAAAATCTTTAAAAAAGTGCTGAAAGTGCGTAGGAAGCGCTTAATTTGTGTCATTTGGAACTTTAACAGTGATGAACAAAAAACATCGCACTTAACATCCAACTTTAACATCCAAATTTAACATTCGACTTTAACATTCGATTGTAACATTCATTGTGTTAACATTTCTGGAACAGAGCTGAATGTTTACAGTATAAAGTTGAAGTTTAACAGTGTTGTGATTTTTAGCAGTGGTTAGAATTTGCAGAGTGCTGTTGCAGGACATCCGTTGATTGGGGTGTGTTTCTCGGCTACTGCATTGCCGACATTTGAAGGTGTTTGCTAGCTTGTTTGACTTTTTTCCGTTCCTGTTGCAGGTAAGCGATTAGTTCGGCATGTCGCCAAGAGATGTCAGCACCTCAGACCTATTCAAGTCAGAAACACATAACATTTTGCGTAATTTTGCAATCCTAAACAGAGAATCCTCTCGTCCTCGCGAATTGGAAAATCGAAATAAAATACCTGCGAATATCGACAACGATATCGATATCGATAGACGCTTAACGATTTCAACCAGAAAAAAAAGAATGTTCACTTAAGAAGTCTCACTTAAAAGGCAAAATAATCTAGTAAAGCAGATGTTCATATAACGAGCACGTATTTAAGGTACCTGCTGTAGGTGAATATGGCTCGCAAATCACTGATAACTTTAAGTTCGCTGTTGATAATGCGATCGCACAGCAGAAAAGAACGAACGCTGCGACGATGGCGATGAAGATGACTCCAACCACATTCAAAAACATCCCAGCTGCAATGACTTTTAAATAACTTACGCTTTAAAGAAGTCAGCAAAAGAAGGAGAAAAGAAACCACACCGAAAAACAATCATCAAAATAAAACGGGAATTAAAACTTTCAGCAAAAAAAAAACACGCCAAAGAAACTTTGTTGTGAAGATCCAGAAAAATAATAACAACGTCAGCCTACAAGAAGCCACACAATCAACGCCCTACACTCTTGAGGGCCCGCAGCCCCGCCCGGCCGCCCCTCTGCTGCCCGCGAACAGCATTCAGAGCAGCAGAAATGCTCGCCCGGTCGCTGCAGAGCCCATTAAAAGATCGTAAAAGTTTTTACGACTTCGTATATGAGATTCCTCTTAATACGATTCTTTTATTATATTGGAATTTCTTTCGTTTGCCCATCGACCATGCCAAGTGCTGATTTAGTTTAGCATTCTGGATGAGGATGTGTGGATGCGCATGTGTGTGTGTGTGTGTGTTTGTGTTCGTGTGTGAATTAAACTCCCTGCTAAGCCTATAAAATATACGTGCCGCGAAATGCTTGTCAGGCCCACTTAACTAAACCTAAGCAAAAATAACACAAAAACAAAGCGTTAGCGCGAGGCTCAGAAGAGGGGAGCGCGCGGAACATCCTCCTGCCCCTCCTGGTCCCTCCCTCCCAGAGGCCTCTGGCGCCCTAACACTGCTCTGCTCCTCTCTTCTCTGTCGAACATCGGGTTTTTATTCAGTGTTTGAACAACTTTGAAATGAATTCCATTGAAAATTCCTTTTGTTCTAAGTATTTCTGATTTATTTATATTTTTATAGACTTTATATGTGAGAAAAAGACACTCTATCATCGGCATTGAAATAAAAGCGAAACGCAGAAGAATGTTTCTAGAATGCAAACGTAAACCATGTATTTTTATAATCATTTAATTTCTATATAATCTATTTTCATCTTCTCTTCCTTTTATTGATACTAATTATTATATTATATACTATATTATGGATATGTTCATATTAAAATATATTGAATTGTATACTGTTGTTTATTAATAACTAATAATTAAATTCTCTTCTCTGATTTTAGTAATTTCAGGAAAGTGGCGTTATTCTGGAGTTATTCTGCACGGAAACGCCACAAAGTAAGTAAACAATGAAGAATCTACTTGTTTTAATCTCGTATCAGAGAAGAAGCTTTTCTTTGATTGAATAGTATTTTTTGAGGTCATATAAACTCGGTCACTTTTTTCCTTCATCTTTAAATATTATTTAAAACATTTTTCCTGTAAAATTTCACAAAACAGTCGGCAAAATTAAGTGTCAATTAAATGGCATTTTTTTCATAATCATAGCAATAATAAAAGGAAACAACAACAATACAATACAAATAACAACAACAACATAGCACACACACATAATTGGTTAATAAGTTAAGTTAATTAATAAGTTCGTTAATGAAGCGTGTTCATTCGATCGCAGATTCTGTGATATTCATTGGTTTTAAACAATATAAAAAAATTTAAAAATAATAAAAAAAAATATTAAAAACAGAAAATACAAGTATTAAATGACAATAAACAGTAATAAAAAAATAATTAAAGAAATATCAAAAAATAACAAAAAGTAAATAAATTAAACACAATCATTTCACACAGTTTATCAGAATTTAACGAATTTTTGTCTAAAAATATAATAAATAAATAAAAAGAATCTGAAAGAATCTATAAAATATAAAATGTTTAAAAAAATCTATTAAAATAACGCAAAGAAACAGAACACCGTGAAAAGAATTTAAAATTGTTGTATATTCGAAAAATTCGCATTCAAACATGCGAAAAAAATCAACTACATTCAAATTTCATGCAAAAAAACGTCTCCCCCTGAGAAATAATTTTTTAATCGTCGTCATCATCGCGAGATTTCATCACTTAAATAATCATTTGCTGATGTTTTATTATCACTTTTATTATATCTCCGATTTCATGCCATTTCGATGAGGTTGCCCTGGTTCAGTTCTGCTCTGTTCCCGCCGCATTCATTCATCGCAACCGCATCCGCAGTCGCAGCCGCAGCCGCAACCAGAGTAAAACTCGCAGTCGTAAAACTCCAATAAAACACTACGAAATGAGCGATTTACTACTTTTTTACCACCGAAACAATCGCCATCAACAACGGCGACGGCGGCACTTGTCAACGCCGAATTCCGGCGCACGGTAACACTGGAGAGAGCGCGCTGCACACGAAGCTGCCGGCTGTCGGTTGTCACTGCCACTCTCACGCTCTCACGCTCTCACGCTCTCTCGCTCCCTGTTCCGTTGTTTTCAACTCGCGGAGTTCAACTCGCAACTCTTCTGAGTGAAGTGATTGAGTGAGGAGTGAGTTTAGAAGAGGAATCGGAGTTGAGTGCTTATTTTGTGCTCAGTGCCGCTCGTGCTCAGTTTCGAAGGGGGAGTTCTTTACGCATTCGCCGACGGAGCGCCTCGCATCGCATCACGGCGACGTCGCTGTCGCTGGCTTTTACGATGTTGTGATCTCTTTCTGTGTCGTTAACATTCAAACGGATGGCGCTGAGTGCACGAATGAATTGGAAATAGACGCCGAACGCGCCGCTTTATTGCACAGTTTGGAGCATAAAAATCGATTCTGGGCTGCGATCTGGATGTGCGATTGTGTGTTCGTCGTGTGTGAGTGTGTGTGTGTGTGTGTGAGTGTGTGTTCCGGGTGGGGGTTGCAGTGGGTGCTAAACGTGGGGTACTCAGCTGCTGCGATGACTATCGATGGCAGAGACTAATCTGCTTACGTATGAGACGCGTGTGGGAAGGGCACACTATTCATGTTGTTGTTGTTGTTGTTGCTATTTTAGATGCTGCTTCTGTCGCTGTGAAACTTTAGCTTAAGTTTGAGCCACGTTCAGATTTGAGTCCAGTTGATTTTTCGGTCATTTCTAGCTGCTGCAGCTGATACACTAACTGTACTTCAAAGAATTCAAAGACACACGTACATGTGTCTATAAAAGATGTATTCTTCGATATTTTTTATAGACGTCTGATCTTTACTTCAAGTATTTTCTTTGTTATTAGCAGCAAATAATAGTTCAACAAATTTTCAGAGCAACAACAAATCACAGAAGTTTATTTATCTAAATTAAACTACATTGAAATCAATATAATTTATGAATAGTTACTAATAATATCAATAAGCTTATTAATGTTGAAATAGAAGAGAAAACGTATTAAAATATGTTTATTTTGAAAAGGAGGAAAAACTGTAAATCAATGACAAGAATACGTGGAAAATAGTGACCACAAAGAAGTCAATTTAGTCGCTCGATACGAATCGTAATTAATGAACACTTCAGAGATTACTTTTAATGACTCTCGATGCGCATTCAGAACTCTTTAGTGAAGAACTGAAGTCATTAAAATGTTCCAATCTGTCTTCGTTGGTCTACTGTTTCTTCTTCTTTTTCTTCCTGTTCTTCTTTTTGTTCTTCTTCTTCCTGCAGTTCTTTTAAAGCTGTTGCATTACTTGCATTACTTTGTACTCTGGTTGTTGTTGTTGCTGTTTGTTTCCCGGTGTTGTTGTTGTTGCATTTATATGTTCCTACAAACTTGCACATCCATGAGTAGCTACAAGAAAAAAAAAACAACAAATAAACTAACAAAACATCATCAGGCAGCCGTCAAAAAGCCATCACATCTTTTTATTGTCCACAATTTTATTAGAATTTTTAAGTTGCTGTTGCTCTTGTTGTTGTTGTTGTTGTTGTTTTCGTGTGTTTTAGTTTTTCACTTTTTCAGTTCAGTCAAGTTTTTAATATCGTTGCGCGGACGGACGGACGGCGACTACGGCGATTATCTCGCTTGATTAAATCGTCTTTTAATAGCTTGTTCCGAACACGTCCCGTTTTACAGCCCACCGCAGACCCGGTGGCATTTGAACCCGCTGCCGTGTTTGATTAACAGTGGGACAGACAGACAGACAGACAGCATCAAGTACAGCATACTTTCTTGTATGTTTGCATGTATGTAGTGCCATACGGACATCCACCGATGTACCTCCGGGAAGCATATGTAATTGCTTTTGTCTTTGTTTTTGATTTGATTTTTAAGTTTCTTAATTAATTTTAAGTGTTGCTTGCCTACTTTTTTTTCTTTTTACTTTTTCAACATGTTTTTTTTTAATTTTCTTATTATTATATATTGTTTATTAGTATTTATTTATTGTAATATTATTTGTATTTATTATTTGTTTTCCTTCATGTATTATTTTATTTTATTTTTTATTGTTTTTATTGTTTTATTCAGTTATTCTTTGTTCTTTTTTTGGGGATTTCTTTCTTGTACAAAACTCAATGATTCCATTCGTTTTTATTAGTTTATTGCGATTATGATCTTTTAACGATATGATTTTATGATCAGTTGATTTGTTGTTGTTGTTGTTGTTATTAATGATACTGCTATTTCTGTTGTTATGAATGCAAAAGTAGTTATTGTTGTTGTTTTTCTTGCCAATGTTATAACAGTTTTGTTTCTGTTACTCTTGATACCGTTATAGTGATCGTATTTTTGTTGATGTTGTTGTAGTTTTTGTTTTTTTTTTTAATGCTACTCCTACTGCTATTAATGCCGCTGTTGTTGTTGTTGTTGTTGTTGTCGTTGTTGTTGTTGTCGTTGTTGTTGTTATTATTGCTATTATTGTTCTCTTTTGTTGCTACAGCTGACGACTTTGTTGCATTTCTTGTTCTTGTTTTTATTCATTTTCCGTTGCTTGTGTTGTTGTTGTTCTCCTGGTGATGGTTGCATCCTTTTTGTTGCTCTTCTTGATTTTATTTGGCTGCATTTAACAGTTCTTTAATCTTAAGAAAAACTACAGCGATAACATGAACACAAACAGTAGCTAAAAAGTGCAGAAGCTGGAGCTTGTAGATGCAGTGGGAGGGGGTGGAGCATGTGGCAGGGGCATGAGGAGCGGAGAGTGAGGAGTAAAGCGAGGGAGTTGTAAGGGGCAGGGAATCACAGCAACACGAGAGACGCTGTTTTATTATTTGTTTTGATTATTAAAATCGTTTTTATTTGCGTTTTGCATTTGGTTAAATTGTTCATTTGTAGTTGCGGCAACAACAACAACAACAACAACAACAGAAAACATTCTCGTCGCGTCGATGGTGCAACAAATAATAAAAGTAATAATAATTCCGTTAATAAAGCTGAAAGTGTAACAATTATTTTCACTTGAATTTAATGAGCGATTAAAGTTTACAAAAGTCAACATTAAAGTGGCTGTAAAAAAGCGTTAAAAGAAGCACGAATGCAGCAACACACACTCATGCATACATACACACATACATATAAATATACGGACATATACACGTCTATTATTTATATCCATCCTGTTGCTGGGATGGATTTATTATTCGATTACTTTAGTCAATCATTCATTCAGTTATTCATTCATTCATACATTCATTTATTCATTCATTCATTTGATCATGTAATAAATTCATTCATTCATGCAGCATTTATTTGTTGCTGTGAATTAATCGCATTTCGTTCAGTTTAATTTTTATGCCAACTCTTAATTTATGCGTCAAACTGAAAAAATAGGCCATTTAAACTAGACGATTATGTTATTTACGATTATTACTAAATAGTGTTACGTTAATTGAGATTTTATATGGAGAACTATTAAAGCTTATGATTAAATGCAAATAAAAATAAATATTTTAATTACCTTGCGATAAGATTTCCTGAGCCGTTGTTGCCACCAATTGTAGTTGTTGTTGTGTTTTTACGAGATTTAGATTGTTGACGCTTTTTGAATAAACCTCAATAATATTAATGAAAACAATCTATACTCAGATTGAGACAAATATTAGTTACAACTCTGAATTATGTCTCTAACAATAAATGTTAATCTGTATCACATTATTCTAGAAAATAAAATTAAAGTTAAAGATAAAAATACCAAAAATTTAAATGGTTTTCTTATAAAAATTGCACGAAATTGCGTGTGAAAAAATGTAAGAAACATTCTTAACATTACAAAAGACAGCCACATAAAAGAAGGATCAATACATACAGACACACATGCACACACACACGCACACACACCGACACAACACGGTGTCGACCTAGCAAATGATTTACGCCCATTCAAATGATTTACAAGCGATCACTACAACAATAAAACTAATTTTCTTAACCCTCAAAGTAACAACAGAAACAAGCAATAAAAATATGATTAACATTAACAACGGTTGTGAGCAACAACAACAACAACAATTATTGTTGCTATTGTTGTTGCTATCGTTGCTGTGGTTGTCGTTATTGTTGTTGCACTACAAAAGATATCAACACTAGATTTTTACCGATTTTTTATGGTGCATAAAATAAAAGAAGAGAAGACAGCAGCGCATACAAATAAAAAAAAATAAAACACACAGACAGAGAAACTGAAATGCTAACACCTTTAATAATAATAATAATAATAATAATAAGAAAACTGGAGAAGAGGAAGAAGAAGAAGGAGAAGAAGAAGAGGGGTAGAAGAAGAACAAGAAATACTTAAGTCTTACGCAGCAAAAGAAGAAGGATTGAAAATGTGCAGCAACAATAAAAGCAGAATAAAATAGCAATAACAACAAAAACCGGGAGGGTTTTCGCACAACAGCAACAATGATAATAGAACTGTGAACAACAACAACAACCATAACAATAACAACCACAACAACAACAAGGAAAACATTAACTGCACTTTGTGTTGAAGCAGCTCAACTATACTAAAAATTATAGTAGTCGCATTTTCCAAACAAATCGTTCAGCAGAATCGAACAACAACAACAACAACAACATGGGAAAAACTATGTCCTATCCTATCCTCTCTCCCTCACTCTCTCTCTCTCTCTTTCGCTTTCTCACTCTCTCTCTTTCTCACGCTTCTTCATCCACTCTGCTCTTTTGTAATAGGTTCAGGTACAAATTTGTTAACAGCCATTAAATGCGATTGGAAAAATAAACGAAGAGTGCTGCATTATCTTGTTGGCCAATCATAAATCCTGAAAGTGTTATAAATCTGTCAAAATATTCGTGATCGCCACACACACAGCACAAAAACACACAACAACAACAAAAGCAGTGGCTTGCAATGAAAATGAAAAGCAGCAAACCTATCGACTGTCGGCATTTTTGACACTTAATGCAGCAAACGTCAAAAATTGGGCAGCGAGTTTCCATCAAAGTCGCCAGCAAAATTGCAAGAGAAAAATCGAAATCTTTCCCAGAGTCTCTCGTCTCCTTCGAGTGGAAGTCGTGAGCAAAAAAGATGAACTCGAATGCGAATTGAGAGAATCTGCAATGGATTGAAAGTGAAGAGAGCGGCGACGTCTCTCGGCTGCACGCTGAGCGTAACGCAGTGAAATTCGAGAGCAATGAAACCTTGCAGCAGCAGCAAACAATTCAGTGAGCCCGAAATTCAACGCTCATCCTTCAAGGATGTCGCTTTCTTGATGGCACTGCTTGTACCCCGACAAGATTTCATTTATTGTTAGTTGAACATAAAGTTAAACTAATATTTCTGTGCATTTATTTTAACATTAGTTATGATTTGAAGCTGATTGAGGCTATTTTTTTGTAAAAATGATGCTTTTGAGTCTGAGAGTCTTAAAGGACATTTCTCAACTCTTATACGGGAGTCTAAAGGACACGAGGACTTCTAGAGATACTTAAAATGCCAGACATACTCAGAGTATAGTCAGCGTATACAGTAAATCTAATCGAAATGTTAACTAAATTAAAAATGCGCCCAAAAAGCAAACCACGAGTAAATGATTCTTAAATACAAATAATCGAATCGATCGAATCTAAGAATGAGTATTTAATTGTAACCTTAGTTTTAATTAAAGCAACAAATTAAATGATTACTATTCGCACTCGCCTTTCTACACGTTTAATTCGATTCAAGTAATGCACAATCTACTCTTAATTAATTGTTAGACGCATGTTTGTGATAATCATGTACATTGTACAATATTCAAGTGTAAATGTTATAGACGCCAATAAATGTCACAACTGACAACGCTAGCGATGAAAATAAAGCAAATAAGCAGCAGCAATTTGAGTTGCTGTAGTTGTCGCCATAATAATCACAAATTATATTAATAACAATTAAAGTAATAGCAAAAGCAACGATTAAAAAATTATTCACACAGTAAAATCAACGGATATGAATAAATTCATGAGTGAGAAGGAGAGCGAGTGAGAGATGCAGAGATGAAGACTCAAAACACTACTCAACTATTTTCAAGAACTGCAAAAGTGCAGAAAGAGAGCAATTTTGAAAGCCAGAGAGAGCAAAGAGTTTTCTTTGCTAATCAGAAAATATTGAGTGGTTTTTATAGTTCATAGTTTAGGATTGAGAAGTTTTCTGTGAGAGCTGGTGAGGAGGAGAGCGTTCAATTAGCTGCGGCGGCGGCCATCATGCGAAACCCACACAAATGCACGAAAAGAACTTCTCCGACAACAACACCAATCACAACAACAACAAGTGTGGGCATCGTCTGTAAGAGCGAACAGGCCAACGACACACTACTTGTGTCGGGTCTGCGCGAAAGAGGGACGAAGACAACCACTGCCATTGCTTGGGTGCTGCTCATTCACTTCACTCCTGCAGTGTTGTTGTTGCCGTGATGTTTTCTTATTGTAAGGAGAAGCAGACGGCGCTGCTGTGGCAACAACAACTACCAGAACTCACTTTTATGGGGTATGAATTGTTATTAGTACATATAGTGTTTTTGTTGTTGTTGGAATTACCATGTTTTTCCCATCACAGATGTGTGTGGCTGTGTGTCTGTGACGCAGGGTGAACTGCTCGTTGTTGTTGTTGTTGTTTGTATTGTTGGTAGAGAGTGTTTCTGTTGGCTGAGAGCGAGAATGAACGCGTACTTCAATGGAGACGATTGTGCGTTTTGCAATCTGCTCTTGATTGAGTGAGCGCTTGTGTGGGTTTGAGTGTGTTTATCGGTCTTTTTTTTCTTAATACGGCATCATTTCATGTTAAAATCGTCATTGCGGCAATATAACAACAACAAGAAAAGCAACAACAATACCAATGAATGCCTCCCAAACCACGACTTTGACTCCAACTTCAACGCAGTCTGTTCGCTGCTTTTGTGCTGCTCCTGCTGCTGCTGCGACGGTTGCTGCTGCTTCTTCTCTGCCGGTCTGGTCGTCTTGCCAGCGCCAAATCGCGTTGCCCATAAACATGCATGGCTTTTGTATGCGGCCATAAACGAACTACTTCTCATAACGCAAACAGCTTCGGACTTATACGATCACGAGCGACGAGCGACGACGACGACGACGACAGACACACTCTCACTCGAACGTACGAAGAGCAGTTGAATAACTACAATAAGAACAAGAGCACTAGCAACAACAGCAACAGCAACAGCAACGACGGCCGCAGCAACCACGCAGCAGCAGCGCCGTCAATTACATCAACAAAATTTTTATACTCCGTGGAAAAAAGTTTGGGATTTTTATTGTAATTTTTAATCGAGACGTCGTCGAAGACGTTTGCTTTGGTTGTTAGCGCCCGAAAGTGTTGCGATTACTCTGCGCTACCGAGCGCGATTGTTGCAGATAATAAGTGTTAATAAAATAGCACGCGTGAAAATTTCAGTAGACGAAGCAAACGCAGAGAAGCTGATAAAAGATAAAAAGAAGTCGTCGCAGTAAAAAACGCGCGCGCGTCCGAAAACCGCAAATTAATCACGAAAACCCTAAAATAATCTACGCGTAAAACTTAGAAAACAAACAAGTGCAAACTCAGAGTAAAAACAAACACAACAACAAGAAAACTAACCGTCAAAAATACATAAAGCAATAAAAAGCTGTAAAAAAACGGTAACAAGCGAAAATCTAATCAGAATAAAAACCGAAAAACAGAAACAAAACCGAAGCGAAGCGAAGACGGGGAATTAAAAAGTCGTAAAATTGTAGAAGCCATAAAAAGTAAATTCGACTTCCATTATTTCTGTTTTTGGTTTCGGTTTTTGACATTTCGATTGCTTTTCGAAACCCGCCTTTTTTCCGGTCGCATCTGAAGCAAGAAAGAAAACGCGGCGGTTCCTGAGCGGACGTGACACCGTCAGCGACCAGCGAATGCAACGGAAAGTGAAACGCAGCGGAAAACGTTTCCCGAAAAACTCCACAGTATCGCTAATTTTTAGAAAAAACTTGAATGCGTTTTAATGTTCCACACGCGCTCAGAGTATCACCATCAGCATCATTATTATCGTCATAAAATCGTTATCAACTCGTAAAACGCGCCGGCGAAGTGTTCAAAAAAAAGTGCTCGAGTGCATCTCGAAATGCTGCTGCTCCAGAGACCACGAATGATTGCAAAGTAATCCGTCGGCTCCGGATTAACAACAGTGCGTGTGTTTTCTTGTCTACCGAGTAAAACTCTTCGATGTAATTTAACTCTAATTATACTCATCCGATATCACATACACACTCTACAAACACCCACACATACACTCATATATACACACGTGTATGTGCATGCATATGTTTATAATCACGCCCACGCGCCCACGAATAGCCAAGCGTTTAAATTGCAGATTTTGTTGAAGAAGTTGCTGCATTTTCATTACTATAATTTAAGCTTAACAACGTCCACTCAAAGCTCAAAGAAACCTCAATCAAAACGCGCTCGAAGCTTAGCGAACACTTAAAGAAAGCTCAATCGAAGCTCAATCGAAGGTAATCTTTTTTTACTTGTTGGCATATAAAATGTTGTATGATTGCTCGTAGAACTTGCGTAGAATTTAACTCAACCGTAACAATCTAGAAGTCGTAAACGTAGTTTCTATTCTAATCTCCGCACTCGTGCTAAGTAACTCCTTCCCAAACAGGTCAAGTAACCGTCAACTGTAGCTACTAACTGACTGTATTCTTGAGCCCTCCTCTTTGATCCACGTTCGCATTCAGTAATCCAGTAATCAAAGCAGTTTGTTGTATTTATTGTTCGAATTGTGGTCTAAAATATCTTGGTCCATGATGACAAATTTGACAGAACACACATCACGGCATGTCACGTGCATGTTGCTTGAAGATTATGTTTCGGAAATAATGCAAGAAACAGAATAAATAGCATTTAATTGCTCCATGAAGTAATAAAGTCGGTATAAAGTATTTTAAAATGACAAAAATTAAAAACTTACAAAAAATAAAAACTTAAAAAAAATACTCACAAATTACAAGAAAAGTTTTAAATCATGGAAAATAAACATCAATCAATCAGATTAAAATTGTTACAGAAGTTATTAAGAATTTAAACCAAGAATCGATCAATTAAAGTTGTCGCTATAAGAATTTCTCTGAAGTAAAAAATTCTGGGTTTTATTTGGTTTTCTTTTTAAATAAGTTTTCAAATGGAGGGGAAGTTTTCTGGATTTATCTCCCTTAACCAAAAATATTTAAATTGCTTTTCTCGAAACCTTTCGAAAAAATTTCGGTTATTTTTTAAACTTTTCGATTAGTTTTTCAAGGAAATTGAAAGGAAATACTTTCGTTTAGTTCATTTTTACTTTTAAAAGTTATTATAAGAAAAATAATTCAATAAATGCTTCCGTTTTTTATTATAATGAAGTTTTTTTATTAATGATATTAGTAAAGTATTTAGCACAAAAACTATTAAGTAAAACATAAACAGATCCCAAAATAAAGAAAAATTATTATGTTTTATGAAGGAACTCTTTAATAACAATTTATTTCCCTAAATATTCATTCTTTTTTTCGTTAAATAATTTGAATACTTCTCTGTGATCAGTTTTTAATACCTTGTTTTTTAATTATTGAATTTTTGGTAATATTTTTGCTATAATTTCAAGCGATTTTAGTAAGTAATCATTTATAGAAAACGATGCTCAAAACAACAGTAAAATCTTTGAGCTTCTTTAAAAAACATATGATTTGAAATTAGAAAACATTTTCAAAAGTTTTTGGAATACAATTTTGGGAAGTTTTAAATACCAAAGCAAGAAAAATGAAAACTTTAATTTTTTAATCGAAAAGTAAATTAAAAAATCCTGTATTTATATTAAAAATAATTGAAATCGTCGTTCGTTGGTCAACATAAATCAATCAATCGTCATCGTAATCATCATATTAATAAGTCTGCCCAATGAACTGGAAACTCCTTAAAATTAACCACTCGGTCATTTGAAGGAATTCGGTTTTTTATTGCAGTAAAAACAAAAAAAGCGACAACTTTATTGAGTTCGATACGAATACAGAAAGATTTACATTAAATAAACGTTGTTTCTAATGGTTTTTGTTTGTGAAAGTATAAAAGAAGAAATCCTTTGAAAATCAAGTAAAACTTCAACAAAATTTGTTCAATTTAGACTTCAACATTGAAACGTATTCACAACCGCTTTCATTTCGATGAAATACAACACTTTTTTGGAATAGTTTTGGAAAATCACATTAAAGACAGCGAAATTCAATCAAAGTAAAGAGAAACATTTTAAAACAGACACAAAACTTGAGACTTGTTGAAGATAATAAAGAAAACTTTACATATTTTCAACACTTCATTGTAAAGATCTTAAATAATAATAACAATAAGAATAATAATAAAGAATATTCGCCGTATTCTTTGGTTTGCCCCAAATCCACGCCCAGTGCCAAAAACACTGAGCATCTTTCCGCCGTCCCTCCATCCCGCTCTCCACCCACCCACCCAACTCGCTCCCGTAGTAAACCAATCAACAACAAGCCAAGCCAACAACACCAAAATATGTGCCATGTCAAAATTTGTTTTCGATAGTATGCTACCAAAGTATCCACAGTTTCAGCCATTCATTAGTTCGCACTTAACTACAACAACACCCAATTCGTCATCAGCAGCCGTTGCCGCCGCCCTCGCCGTCGCCGCCGCTTCGTCCGCCAACAGCATCATCAACTCGTCGGCCGCCGTTCAGTCGTCGTCGCTGTCGCCCACCTCGACTGCCACCCCCGCCGCGCTGCACATCAGCAGCAGCAACCTCAACCAGTCGTCGAATTCGCCGGCTTCCTCCTCGTCGCCGTCCTCCACGATCGCAGCCTTTGGCAGCATCTCGCAGCAGCAGCAACAGCAGCAGCAGCACCACCATCATCACCATCAGCAGCAACTGCAGCATCACCATCATCAGCAGCAGCAGGTGCAGCAGCAACATCATCAGTACTCGTTGACCGCCGCTCTTCAGCTTCAGCAGCAACAGCATCAGCTGCAGAGCAAATTAGCTGCTGCCGCCGCCGCCGCTGCAGTCAGCTCGCAGACGCACATCAGCAGCAGCAGTGCGCACCACCACCACCACCATCTGCCCCACCAGCATCACCAGCTGCTGTTGACGCCGCCCTCGGCCAATTCGCAAACAGGTGACAACAGCTGCTCGCCATCGCCGTCGGCCACTTCGGCCGCTTCGCTGCATCGCAGCCTCAACGACAACTCGCCCGCTTCGGCCAACTCAGTGGCCGCTGCTGCAGCCGCCGCCGCCGCCGCCGCTGCTGCCGCCTCCTCGTCGTTTGCCATACCCACCAGCAAAATGTATCCGTACGTGTCAAATCATCCCTCCTCGCACGCCGGCCTCACCGGGATGCCGGGCTTCTCTGCGCTCGAGGATAAATCCTGCAGGTGAGTGAAAGCTTTCAAAAACGCATACCAAAAACAAGGACAATCGAGAGACGACAAAAACAAATTACGACCGAACCGACTCTAATCGTCGAAAATCCGACGGATTAAAAGAATTTCATTTTATTAACAATAAAAAATGCTCCCAAATCACTTCTTTCGTATCTTTAGACGAGATGGCCTTTTGTCCTTTTCTCTTTACCACTTTTCATCTTCTCATCTTTTTCCCAAATGTCATGATCAACAAGTTATGATCAATGTTTCATTCCGACTTCCGGATTTTTCATAACTTTGGAAGCTATCTAAACTTATTATTTTTTTTGGCGTTATACTATCGTCTTCTGTTCTAAAGAGTGTATAAAGATCTTGATCCCAGATCTTCTATTCAAGTCATAGTGAGGAAGGAGATTATAATGTGTTATATGAGAGCATTTCGTGCGTCGTTCAAGATCACATAATTCAAATAATATAATTAAGCACTTAGATTAACCATTAAAGAACGATTTGAAAGGCATTTTTATAGTTCATAAATATATTTCAATGAACAAAGATAGAGACAGGGCGAGCGAGAATGATAATCGAGGTTAAAGGTTATTCTGTTGGGTTGTGGGCTCATCTCTGAAGTCTTTCAAGTTAGAAAAACGATTTCAGATGAGGTAAATCGGTCATCACAACGACGGTAAACGAAAAAACCACTGATAAAGAGATAGACTTTGTCTGAAAAAATTTAGCGTTGGTTTCATAAAGAAACGAGACCCGATAAATGAGCGCCATGAAATGAATTATTAATCAATTCACAGCTTTTAATATTTATTTTAATTTTGACATTAAAATTCAAATAAAATTTAAAATGATGGTACATTATGCTGAGTACATCATCCAATATTTAAAACAATGGCACATTATATATTTATATCTTCGATCTTCTTCAAGTGTTGCCCATTTTCATACAATTCGTGTATAATTCACAATAAGTTTTTCGGGACAAATTATATAAATTTATGAAATATAAATATTAAGTTAAAATTTGAAAGAAAAGGTCCCTTTATTATATAAAGGATATTGAATCGTGTTAGGAGTAAATACAGTCGAACTTCCTTATAGTGCACTTCTATACAATGAAGTTTATTATGAACTAAAATCAAGAACACACAAAAAAATATTTCTGTATAATGAAGTTTCTATATAGTGAAATAATTGTCTGTCCCCGTGGAGATTCAGTATAGGGAAGTTCGACTGTATATAGAGATATATAGTGCTCTGAGTTCTGTGTCCGAATTTCATTTTAAAAGCATAAATTGAAAAAATGGCATTTAAAAGCATTGAAATTCAAAGAAACCATAAAAATCAACTCAGCTCAATTTCATGTTACGCTCGGTTAACCTCATGCACTCAATGGGACACTCAATGGGACACTAAATGGGGTACTCAGATGGCACACGTACTTAGCTAATTTTGAACAACTAAAACACAATATCATTTATTAGAATTGCTCTAATTAGTAGTCGAACGTAACCGAACCCATAACCGCTCATAGCCACCAATAATAATAATAATAATAATAATGATGACCACGCGCTCCGTCCAACGTCCAAACCAACCATCATAAGCAGGTCAAGAAGTCGTTTATGACTGTTGTTTTTACAGTTATTGTTGTTGGGTTTGTCGATTACAAAGCACTTAGAGGAAAAAATTAGAGCACTATAACGATGACCACGCTGAGTCAAATTAGTACCTCGGTGTTTCGCTGGATCGGATATCGATTTCACAAATTGACCAGAACTAATATGCGGTTGCGGCTCGCCTCCGTAAACGCAGAGTGTCCTTGGCACATTTGCATATCCTTGGCCGGAGTTCGACAGGACTTGTGACGAGTCACAACGTTTCCCGCTGCGTTCTCGACGCATTCCGTAGCTCTGAAAGTGACACAAAATTAGTTATTAGAGCAATAAAACGACCACATTTCGGTCAGAGTTGGCCGTGGAACAAGAAAAACATACAAGATGACATGAGAATATTATATGTATGACAAGGAAAGTCTTTTTACTCTTAAATATTTTATATGTTAACACATGTCTTTCAATAAAATTTAAAACAGGATAAAAAATGTTTCTTAACGAAATTTTTGTTTTACTGTTTTCGCGGTTCACTTTGACTGATTTTTAATTCGTGTTTTCTTCCATATTCTTTGGTATCTTTTGCAGCAGGTACACCGACACCGTTATGAACAGCTATCAATCGATGGGCGTACCTGCTTCGGCTTCGGCCAGCTTTGCTCAGTTCTATCAGCACGCCGCCGCTTCAGCTGCTTCGGTGGCTTCTGCCGGCGGCATCGGAGTCGATTCCTTGGGCAACGCATGCACACAGTCCGCGTCCGGAGTGGTACCAACAGGCGGTGCCGGACAGAGTATCGCCGACTTGCCGCGGTATCCGTGGATGACGCTGACTGGTAAGTTTTTCCCTTTAAACTTTAAAGTATTTCGGGGTATAAATTCTATGTATAAAAGCTTTTAAGAAGTTAAAAATCCCCCTTCTCTTATGCCCCATCCTCCCCTTCATTATAAAAAAGGGGAGCACCATCAGCATCTTTGTTTTATATGAAAAAGTTATTGAAGTTGTATAGAAGTGATCTTCGTCTCTGTTTCTGTATCACTTTCCATCTCCGTCTGAATTTCACTTTCGTTTCATTGTTATTTTTTTGGGGGGAGGAGGGGGAAATTAAAAAAAACCATGTCAACGATATGATTGACTCACTTGTACTCGTACTTGTATGAAAGTAATTTCATTTACAATAATTCTCACCATATTCACATGGGAATAAATTGAGTTTTAATTGAAATTTTCGAGGGTTTCATGTTCCGTCATGTATTCGACGAGACCTCAAATGGGCCTCATTTATATTGATTGCTGTTGTGGCTGGCAGCAAGAAAGCACGCAACTTTGACATAAATTATGCCAAGTAGAAAGAAAGAAAGAATGAAAGAGAAAAAAGCTAAACGAAAAAGAAAGCTAAAGTATGAAAGAAGAAGACAGAGGCAGGGAGAGAGAGAGAGGGAGACAGAAAATTAAAATTAAATAAAGTCATGCACAACTTGTAGACAACCGCCTGGCGTTGATCCGCTGGAAGTTGATTGGAACGACTTTGGAACGGCGATGTGCGATGGCGGCAACGACAAAGAAAATCTAAACAATAGGAACAGCTAACAAAAAGGTGACACAACTCGGAAAGGATACCGACAGAAACCCTGAGCAATTAAGTGATTAAATGAATAGAAATGGGAGGCTCCTCAAGTTTAGTTCAGTATACAGGCATCCATCGAATAACGCGGACACTTGAATTGCACGAAGTCGCTTATTTTACAGTTAAAAACCAACTCGATCACACATTTCGTCGTCTTACAGGGAATAACTACAAGAAATTCTTAAAGAATAGAATAGATTCTATTTTAAATTCTCCTAAAATAGAAAACCATATCATAGATGCTATAATAATTGAGGGGCTCGCAGGGTAGCCATCAAATGATATCACTTCGATATCTCGTTCTTGTCTTTTCGGTAATTATTAAGTCTTCAAATGGATTTTTTTTAAATAATTTCAACACGTTATTGAAACGTTAAATGAGCCGTAATGAATTGTTATGGACTGCTGTTTTAATGGCGGTTAAAATGCAAATCACCGAATGCCATCGAAACCAAGATGGCGACCGAAAACATCGACCTGCTACTCTATAAATAAAAAGCGAACACTTTGCATTTTGAAAACGAAATCTTAGATTCACAATAAATATTAATAATAATGGCAATAATAAGTAAATATTAATAACTTTGTTATTAACTGTTGTGTTATATTTTTGCTTTGTTTTTAAATTTGAATTTTTTTTGCAATTTATTTCATATAATTTATAGTATTGTATGCGATAAATTATAAAATTATTTTATACGATAAAATTCGACATGGTTTTCGTCGCTTACTTTATTATCATGCGAAATGATCTGGTTTTTATCTTTTTTTTTCAAAGATTTGTTTTTTTTACACACTCACAAATACTAATGTAAAATCATACAATATATCTATGTATATATATATATCTATCTCTTTTAAAGCCGTCAAATTTTAATAAATATCAAGTTAAACATAAATTATTTTGACCCACATAAATTTTTGACTTTCATTCGGAATTCTTTGTGAGCACGCAGCGAGTGTATTTTTATATGAATTCCCGCCACCGCAAAAAACTTAAAAAGGAGAGAAAAAGAAATAAAAACTCAAACATACACATAAATAAACACACACACGCACACAGCAACATTCACACAAGGCACACACGCACAAACATATGCTAAAAGATAGAGTTTTCTTTCATAAAAGCTTCAGACAACAACCTTGAAACTATTTAAATTAAATAGAAGAACAACAACAGTGACAACAGAAACAACGACTACAACAACAACAACAACAACAACAACAACAACAACAAGAACTACAATAAGAACGACTACAACAACAATATACTTTCTGTTTATATTATAAAAAAACGAACGCAACGATAACAATAACAATAAGAAATAAACGCAGCATAGAAAAAAGCATAAACTATTATTATAGTTTTTGTTGTTGTTATTATCATCGTCGTCATCGTCGTCGTCGTCGTCGTGGTTGTTGTTGTTGTTTTTTATTATTTATGTTACTATTTTGATAGCGTGTCACTGCGAAGAACGACAGAGAATGGATCACAAATCTACGTTGCTTCGAAGAATGTTTGATTCATGCTGTGATTCTGATCCGATCCGAACTGATCTGATCTGATCTGATCTGATATGTTTGATGTTTTACAGAGTCTGCGATAGGATGAAATTTTTTCTCGTAGGACAGCAGATCCAAAAAAAACTTACACGAGTAAAGATCAGGTTCTATTTGTATATCGCTGTATTTATATTAATTTATAGATGTTTTAATTAGCAGATACTCACATTTACAGATATTTGAATTTATAGATACTTTAATTTAATCTCTTTACATTTATAGATACCTATATATATACATTTATAGATACGTTGGATGACAGATACACTCATTTAAAGATATTTTAAATAAAATAAATAAATAAATACCTCCGATTTATAGATAGTTTCATTTACAGATAGTTTAATTCGTAGATGGTTTAATTTCTTGACAGTTTACTTTATAAATTATTTCATTTATAGACGCATATGTAAATATTATAGTATATTATTTAACACAAAATATTAAAAAACTCTGTCTTATTAACTCTTAAAAACAGTGTTTAGAAATTTCTTATCATAGACTCAAATGGAATATAGTACAATATAAATGAATACAGATAGGAAAATCAATTAAAATATCATAAAAAGTACACCCAAAAAAAGAAAAACAAACACACACACACGCAAACATAACACACACCCTCTCATAAAACGCGTCGGCGTTGCCAACTGATTGTTATCGCTATCGCAAACTTTCGCATTGAACGACCGAAACCGAAAATTAAAACACACATCAGCATCTACTTATTTTTTTATTGCTAGTTTCTACTAGAAAATAAATGCTTCTGCGGAGCTGCAGTTGTTTGTCTGTGTTTCACTCAAATGTTTTGCATATTTTTGCAATGCGAAATTGTCAACAAGATCGTAGACGATGACTATGAAATAGAATCAAATGAAGTCGAGGTTGTCGCCATTACAAAAAAGGAGGAAAGAAACAGCGCCAGAAAAACTCACATGAAGCGTCACACTTCTAAGCGCCATCATCAGCTGAGGGTGGTGGAGGGGTGAAAGGGGAAGAAAGGGGTTGAAGGGGGAATGAGTTGGGGAAGGCAGTGGAATCTTTGATATGGACAACAAAGCAATGAACAACAACAAAAAGACGGAATAAAAAGTAAAAACAGATGCTTTAGACACCGTTTGTTGGCCAAATGTCGGTACTTTTGTCGGTCTGGTGTACTGTCTGCCTGTCTACGTATCTCTCTATCTGTCTCTCTGTCTGTCTACTGGCGGTCTCTTCTTCTTTATTATATGAGCAGCTTTCGAACAGATACTTTCTATAAATGTTCTTCTAAATGAAGAGCAGAAATCGGAGGCTGAGTAATATAACTGGTACCTGAAGTGGGGAAAAGAGACGGATGACGGATGCGGGAGAGGGGTGTGGGATGTGGGAACTGCGCCAGGTAACTGGTAGCTGAGTAGACATCAAATTCAAGTAATGAATTTAAATTTTTACCGACGAGCTACCGACGATCTACCGGCGACTTTCATTGAAGCTGCCAAGAAAATGTGCAACGCTTTTGAACAGGAGAGGAGTGGGTCGAAGTATGGTGGAGGGGGCGGAGAGGAAAGCATATAGTAGGAGAAGAGGGAAAAGTGAAGAATTGAAATGAAGTGTAGAACATTTTGAATCGCTGAATACTTTAACTATTACAACAAATTAAGGACGCTTTTTAATTAAATTGAATTCTTGTAATTTTTACACGAATTTTAAAAACTTCTTCTTGTTGTTCTTATCTTGTTCTTATCTTCTTCTTCTCTCCTTCTTCACAAAAACGCAAAATAAAACAGGAGAAATGAAAAAAGCTGTATTTTTTTGTGTGTGTAACGAAGTGATAAAGATTTAAAATTAATAAAGAATAAAAAATGAGAATAAAAAATGAAAAATGAAGAAAGTTGAGTATTTTAATTAAAAGAATTTCGAGTCGTTTGAACTCTGACGATGGGATGGTTGACTGACTGGCGGGTCCGCTTCGAGCCGTCGCTCGCGTTGAATCGTCTCATTCGCATAGCGATTTGCGGTATTCTTCGCCTTCGCCTCCTTCCTCCGCCCTCCGCCCACCACCCACCAACCCAAAGCACTTGAACAAGCTGATGCTTTATATGCAATATACTATATATTAATATGAGTAGTCGATGTCGATGTGTTTTCATTTGCAAAAGTCTTAAAGTCATCAACGTTGCTTCAACTGAATGTTTTTGCAGATTAAAGTTGAGCATTCTTCTCAATGAATGAACGACATGAAAGTAGAAAAGAAAAACACACAGCAGAAATATGAAAATTAATTTTTTTATTTGCATTCAAATGCATTTTCATCAACACTTCATTACGACTGTCGAGAGAAAATCACCACCATCATCATCATCATCTTCGGAGGCAGCAACAGAAATAATGAATGTTTCTAGATTTCTTGGAAAACAAAAAACACTGCTTCAAATTTTATAGATCAAGTATTTTGTGACTCAGTGAAACGAGTGCTTGGAATCAGGAATTTTAATTAAGAAAAGACAACTCAGATACTATTCATTAGTTTAGATTATTCATCCTCGTAGATACAGAATATAAATATAGTGAAGATGGAATGGTGGCCATCGGTTGGTTTCTTTTTGAAATTACTATAAAATTTCTTGAAATTTTAGACACTTCCAAAGCTCCCAGAAAGAGTTTAGTCTCGCTTCAATACAGATTCAATTCAATTTAGTTAATTTTTTAGAATGTTATAATTTCCAGAGCAAAAATCATTTTGATAATTATGACTGAAAACTAATGAAATACAATACATATTTTGATACATGTAAGAAATCACATAAATATGAAGAGAAGAGTTACTCGATAATGGCTGAAGGTATGTCATGTCATATGTTCCATCGTATGTCATATGTTTTATATTAGTTTATCCGAATAATGTTCATAGTCATTTAGGAAGTACAAAAATAATCGATCCTCACCGCATGACCTTAAAGCCTTTAAAAACCCTTGAGAATCCTTGAGTATTTTTTAAGTTTTATTGTGTTCTTTGCTAAAAACAGATTTCGTTTAATCACTTTTTCTCATCTTTTCCTTTTCTTCCACAGATTGGATGGGAAGCCCATTCGAACGCGTCGTTTGCGGAGATTTCAGTGGTAAGTAGCAATAAAATCTTCATATTTTGTACCCAAAAAGTAAGAAAACAACACTTAAAAATGACATTGAATCATAACCGGGCGGGCGTTAGTCAATGTCACAAACTGAACGGAACATTTGACGATTTCCAACACAATGGGTTATAATAACCTTTTCATAATTTGTCTGAATCTCTGAGCGTTTGCTTTGGCTCTTCTTTTTTTAGCGTTGTCAGCATTTTCAGCGTTTCCACGCGTGCTTTATTATTGCCGTTGTCACGGATTCCTTATTTATTTACAAGTATTTGCTAAAGAAAGTGTCCTTGAATTGAAATTTCCGGCGAACTGCGGATGGCTTCGATCGGCCACATGGTACATAGAATAGCATAAGAAATACCTGCAGCGGCTGCACGCATTGAACCCTTCCTATCGTCATATTTGTCATCCCGCAGATCCTTTTTTCCCTGTTGTATCCTTGACTCCTCGACGATTGCTTTCCGTCTGTTCTGGACACAAGTCAGAATTTTAACAGCTTGACTTTCAATAAACGATGCGCTTTAAAATGCATGATAGAAGTTGTTATTTGATGTTGCTGCTCTTGTTGATGTGGTTGTTGTTGTTGTTTTAGCAATGCGTCATATTGAGGCATCATAAATCCTTTTGAGAATTTTTTGTTTACGAAAAAAAAAGAATTCTCTTCGCTTCATGTGGCTCGCTTTGAAATGGATGGATTCGTGTCTGAGTACCTTTAAAAAGTGTACCTGCAGAAATTATGTACCAAAAGGTATTGTAAGTGAAACCTTTGATTGCTTATCGAAAGCAGAAAAAAGGGCAAAATTCTATTCAAATAAAAATATGAATGTTTTATGATCTATGACTAAAAATAACAATAACAACGACAACGTGACAAAACTCATTCAAAACGTCAGCAAAGCAAAGTTTTCTTCTACTTTATGTAGCTCAAAAGAAATATCTTTATACTATATAGTATGTATATCTCTCTATTCACTTCACGAATTCTATTCATAAGACGAATATACTTTTTATTAAATAAAACAAGACCCCCTTCTTTTATTTGCGTGTTGCTTCGATTGTTGCTTCGATGTTGAAAGAGATCCGAAGCAGAAGTGACAAAAAAATAAAAAATCTGTCACTCGGCTAGGAAGTTGAGGAAAAAATTAAAAACAACAATTTTTCTGTTACTGTTAAAAAACCTAGCAAAGAAGTTTACAAATCAAATGCAAAAAATGGTCTCATTTCAACAACTGATCGTATGAGAGTTGGACAATCTAATTATTGTTGTTGTTGTTATTATAGTTGTTGTTGTATCTTTCACACTCATTACTCAAACTTTTGTCGTTCACTCGGTGATGGCCAAAAAAAAAAACCAACTATAAAAAGTCTTTTACGATCATTTTATGAACTATTTACGTTTAAGTGACGCTTGTGCTTCGTGCAGCGCATGATAATGATCACAGCGATAATGATAATGATGATCGCGATGTTGATTGCTTGCTGATTGTTTAGATAATTGATAGTGTTGTTCAATGATTTTGCGACAGTTGCAAAATAATTTACTCAAACTGAATACTTTATCTATTTTTAGAGGTGTTTTTAATTT
Source organism: Myopa testacea (assembly GCA_949629155.1). Taxonomy (NCBI): domain Eukaryota; kingdom Metazoa; phylum Arthropoda; class Insecta; order Diptera; family Conopidae; genus Myopa; species Myopa testacea. The sequence continues at coordinate 40,961,176 of OX451345.1, read as the reverse complement.
TTCGTGTTTAATAGTTGCTGTTGTTGTTGATTTTTCATTTCTTGTTTAAGCTAATGCTAGCTTTTTCATAGTATTTAAGTTAATTTTATAATCCGTTGTGATTGTCTTTTAAATGAGTTTAATGAGTCTATTGAATCTTATTCATTTATCGATTTACTCAATTCAATGACGTGTTTATATAACAAAAATCTACATTTAAGTGTAGATGAAAGAGAGAGAGAGAGAGAGAGAGAGAGAAAAGCATAGGGAAAGCGAAAAAGGGAGAGGGAAGGAAAGAGGATATGCAGAGATTTAATTGTTTGGAGTTAATTAAACTTTGTATTAGAAATAAATCCATGTAGTCGTGGTTTTCACAGAGTTCATAGTGCATTAGTTGCTGACAAAATGTTTCTTCAAAATGGATTTACTTCATCACGAAACTCCTTTTACTCATTTCTTGAAAGCAACGGAAATCCACCAACAACTAAAGAAGCCAACAAAGCTATCCAACCAACCAAACATTCCACCGGAAAATCCACCAACCATAGCATACATACAACAACATCACACACTCAATTTTAAAGCTATTTTAACTAAAAAACGTGGAACTCTTCGAATGATTAAAAACCCAGACTCGAATTTAAAATAAGTGCAAATTAAAATTGAGTGCTGAAGTTGCACGTTTTTATGACGCTGCTGAACAGCGTTTTTGTAGGTTTGTCCTTTTTTTTATTTTTTTTGTTGCAGTTACAAATGAAGTCGTGGCTTCAAATGGCTTCATTTAAGGCCGTCGTTTTTAAGATTAAGTGAATTATTCAAGAGGCGTGAAATGGCAAAAAAACTGAACTGTAAATCAAGACATAGAAAAGAAAATAAAGAACCACAACTACAACAACGGCGACGACAAAAATCTTTAAAAGCTATTACAAAAAAAAAAAAAATAAACAATAAAGAAACTAAACAAAAATAACAACAATAAAAACTACAACAATTTTATTGTTTCTTTTGTTTAAAATTAAGTGTAAAGGAATGTATTGAAAATGTATCAAATATAAAAACAACAAAAATAAAAACCGGGAAGAACAACAATAATACTAACTTCACCGAGTATAATAACACTTACAACATTTAATGTAAAAAAAGAATAAGGAAAGATTAAAAAAAGAAATCATCCAGATTAATAATTATAATAATTTTAATTACAATATAATATATAATTCTAATATATAAATAATAGCAGTAATTCTGTACAATATTAATAATGGCAATAATAATATTACGAATAGTTATAGAAATGCGATAATAATAATAACAATAATAATAAGAATAATTAATAAGATTGTTTCTCCTGTTGTGTTTGTAGTTCTTGTTGTTGTTATCATCACAAATGTCATACGAACGATTTAATTGCATTTTATACAAGAATCTTGACATGTTTATAAAAACTAAGGATAGAAGCGTTTACCGGGGAAGGGGAAGGGGACGAGGGAGGTGACTGCAAGCTGTTATTCTGCCAAAGCAAAAAAGAACAAGAAGAAGCAGAAAAAACCAGTTCACGAAAAATCATTTACAAATCGAGTCGATGGAAAATCTTTGTTTTATAAGCTAAAAGTTCAATCTTAATGTTCAGAAAACTAAAAAAAGAAGAGTTGATTCAATGACATGTTTCTTTGAAAGTTGTTTCTAAGTCGTTCTGTTTGGCAATCATGGTTGCCAAGTATTCCAAATATAATAATATTAAAATTCGTTTTGGTTTCATTTTTTGTCGTTGATATCTTCAATAGAGAAATTTAAAGTTTTGTGGATGTGCTTGTTTTTATAACGGTCAATCTTTTGACCTATTTTGATATCCTCAGTTGCCAAAATCAGTTGATCAGTTAAAGAAAACAACAATGTTTCGACAACCTTCTAAAAACTTATTATAAAAGACAGAAGACAGGAAAAATAAGCAAAATAATAATGTAATCTTCTGGAATTGATACTGTTTTCAAAACCGAAAGAGTCAGGATTGAAGAAGAAGAAGAAAAATACGACATGTTAATTGTGATAAATATAGTTATAATAACTGTTCACAGAATATAAAACACTGTATTATTAGATTTAAAAGCATAATCTGTTTAAACTGAGTTCAACCTTGATTTAAAGCAAAAAGATTTCGAAGCAAATAAAAGATATTATCGATAATCTGACCGAAAAGAATAATTTTTGTGGTAGCAATAAATAGCAAAATAACCGTTATAGTGATGGCGCTACTAATTCGATGAATAGCACAGGAAATAAGGACAAGGAAAATAAGGAAATAAGAACAAGGAGAATACAAATAACAGGAAAAGCAAGAAAAAAAAAAATAAATAAATAATAAATAAATAAATAAATCGAATCGAATCGAATAAATAAATCGAATCAGTTGATTGGAATGTATTTAATCCCAGAAGAGCAGCCGTCGCCGAGCGTCGAATAAACTCAAACAAAATATAGCAGCAACTCATTCGAACAGCAGCGGGTGGCGTTTATTTTGCACTCTTTTCAGCAGCACTCAACAAACACCGAGCAACCAACCGTGGAACCAACCAACCTCCCAGCCACCCAGCCACCCACCCACTCAACCACCCTCTCGACCTTTCCTCAGATAAATTTACAAAACTTAGCATGAACAAAAGATGGCGTTCATCAGCAACAATAACAACATCAGCAGCAGATGCAGCTGTTGTCGAAAATGCAATAAATTCTTCACGCTCTCCACCGCAAAATACACCGAATTTACACGAAAGCTTAAAAGCAATTAGCTTCTGTTTTTTGGGCTGCTGTTGTTGTTGTTGTTAATGTTGTTAGTGTTGTTGTTTTATTGTAATGCTTCGAGCTTGTCTCTTTCTTGTTTGTCTCGAGGGTTTGTTTGCATTCAGCGAAAAAAGGAAGGCGAGGGGAGGAGGAGAGAGTCACTGGATCGATAATGTTACTGTTTTTAAGAACAATTTTCATTCTGAATAAAATCCAAATTAAACAGAGCTCAACTTCGATGATGGCGACAAGACTGCGTGAAGAGCCTGGATTAGAACAGAACAGAATATATACTCGTATATAATTTAGAAACATGGCGGCAACTCGAATTTTTTTAATGGAAATTTAAATAAATTTAATAAGCATAAATTATGTGGCAACACATCTCTGCATTAAATCGTTGTCTTAGTTGCCGTTACCGTCGTCGTTTCTGTTCATCCAGAGAAATGCTTTGTTTACATGACTGGATTTTACTGTATTAAGGGTGCCAGGGATGGAGAAGGAGGGAGGGGAGGCGAGAGGAAACGACAGGTTCCACAGGAGTTGGTAAGGAATTTAATTTTCCGCAAAACGTGTTGGAAAATCAGTAACGTATCTCGTTACTCAGAGATTCCGTAAAATAAGTAAAGCTTTTCCAAAAGCTTTCGAAATTTGTGATCATGTGGAACGACTTTGGTGCTTCTTTTTTGTGTTTTTGCTTTAAATTCCTTTGGTTAAAATTACTGTTGTTTAAACCTCCGCCACTGGAAAAACGTTACAAACTTCGCTACTTTAGTTAACCTCCTTCTTCGACTTAGACTAAATTCCCTTCTCTGGACTTTTTTAACACACCATCCATCCAACCTAACAACCATCCAACCTCCCAGACTCTTCCGCACCCTTCACTACGTCCTCTGCACTTCGCTTTACTTCACTTCGTTTCACTTCACTACGCTTTCACAACGCTTCGAAATGCTCCGGAACAGAGACGAAATCTAACAACCATTAAAAGCATTCACCCTCAGCGTCTTTATGGCATTTTTAATCTGGAAGGAGGCGGTATGGGTGTTGGGCGGGGAGGGCGTTGGATGGTTGTTGTCTGTTCTCCACAAGGATGGCTGAGTTTAAGCAGAGTCGTTCCTTGCAGGCATCTGATATTACACACAAATACTGACGCACAAATACACACAGATACACGCACACAAATACTAACAGATACACATACACAAAAATACTGAGCGATAAGACAAAATACCATCAATAAATGTGAAAAATATACGAGCTCTAAGGATAGCCTAGAGTAAAACTGAAAACACAATCGGCAACAACAAAAACAACTTGAAAAAACCCGCAAGGAAAAGAATAGAAATTTTCAAAAAATACACAAATATACAAAACAAAAAGCAGATAAGAAAAAAATACCAAAGAAAGACCAAAAATTTTGCTTAAACTGGGAACTAAGCAAATAACTCGAGGGCCCATAAATTTGAGCAACATGGCGACACGGCGAATGTTGAATTTGCTACACTCGACCGTAACGTAACGAAACGTAACGAGTGTAGAGAGAGAGAGAGAGACAGTGAACTAAGATAGTGGGTGAAAAAGAACGAGAGAGAAGGGGAGAGGGAGAGAGAGACAGAGACAGAAAGAGACCTCACTTAGACAATTTGTTATCCAAAGCAGTTTGTTGCAAAAAGTTTGGTTATTTTTTGCTTCTTATTTTGACAGAAGCTTAACCTGGTCAAAAGGGTGGGTAGATGATGGGGTGTGTACGCAGTTGTTTGCAGGTTGGGGCGGGGGCAGGGACAGGGCGGTGTGGATGCGGAGGCGTGAAGATTTGTCATATTTATTTCGGTTTATAATCGGGTGTAACGTCTGCAGTTGATAAGACCTGAGATTAAGGCGCGTGCAAATTCACGGATCTGTGAGTGTGTATTTCGTCTGTGAATGTGTATCTGCGAGTGCATCTACATGGCATCTATCTATGTGTGTATCTGTCTATGTATATGTATGTTCTATTGTGTGTCTATTTATTTGTGTTCAGTTTTGTAGCCGTTAGTTTCCATGTGTTGTGCGCATTGCATGTATTTCAGTCTTTCCGCTTTATTTCTCGCCTTCATTTGATTACAAGGATTACACGAGTGTATGTAAGAAAACCGCATGATTTGCGGATTAAGTGTGAAGTGTGGATTATTATAGTTTCACACATGTTTAGGCGCAGAATCACAAATGACAAAAAGTCACCAATAATAATGTGATGTGTCATTGATTCGCATTAATCTTCGTCTGTTGTTCTTTTGAGGGAGAAAAACAGACATTAAAATTATAATATAAGGTTGATGATTATTCTAACTACTACACCAAAACCAATTTAAAGTTAAAATTACCTTGAATGACTTCAGTGTCTGACATTCGGTTTTGAAGGACGTTCCGAAAGTTAATGTTACATAAGAGTCTATTGTAGGCTGTCAGTGGGTTGAGGAGGGGTGATGTTTGTGAACATAAAGTTTTTATTTTCATCATCTTCGTGAATAATAATGGAACATCCACTAAATTATTATCTTAGTACAGTAAATAGTGCAATGAAAGATTCTTTTGTATAGTTTTTATGTAAGAAAAGTTTTCGGAAAGTATAAAAAACTTGGAAAACTGAAAACAAATTGAATAGAGCTCATGTCTCAATTGAATGAGCTCTACATTGAATTTTAATAGAGATTATTTGATTTTTAGCTTATTTTATATTAGTTTTATAGAGAGGGATTTCTTTTGTTGTTGTTGTTGTTCGGCTCTGTTCTTTAGTAAATCTAAATGACTCTATTATTGTCTTTCCTCTCTGTGTCTTTTATGTCTTTTGTTTGATGTTTGTTATATAAGTTGTACGAATTTTGCTTTTTATTGTTTTTAAATTTTTTTGTAATTTTGTATTTACTACTTTTTGGCTTAATGTTTCGATTTTTCTTCGCTGTGTTCGTTGCAGTCATTTTGTTGCTATGGACTTTATTGATATACAGCAAAATCCTTCCTCTTTTTAATATTCTTTTTCTTTTTCTTACTATACTTGTTATTATTGCCCACCCACCGTCTTCTTCTCATTCTTAGTTCCCTTTAAATGTTTGTAACTCTTAAAAGTCATTTAATATTTAAACGCTGAAATCATCTCATCACTTGATGTCATATCATCTAGATATCTATACATCATACGTCATACTTCAGGTTCATCAGACTATCATTTGTCATGTGAGATGGAGATGTTATTTGACATCAAATATACGAAGAAGAAAAAGTAAAAATAACGACCAACAAAACTACTAAAAACTGTCCACATTTATTTTATTTCGTTTAATTTGAATTTAATACCACTTACAAAATTCTTTGAATGGAATTTTGACGAAAAAGAAGAAGAAGAAGGACAAAAATAATGGACTGTTTATAGATTAAAGACATCCACACATATTTTCTTAATTAATTTGGAAAAAGAGAAACACTTTCTTTCTTTCCATTTTTTTCTAATTTCTTGGTTTTCTGTTATTTTTTTCTTTTTGTTACATGTCGATCTAAAGTATTTTTAGTTGTACCAATTTTCAGTTTTCGTTTTTCAAGATAATCCACAAGGCGGCTGTCTCTCATTATTAAAGATGCATCCGCATCCGTATCGTAACGAACACCGGAGTCACTCCATTCAATCGTTCTGCCTCCCCCCTGCTTGTGCCCTTCTATATCATCCGCCCCTCTTCCTCCTTCACCTGCTCCCCCTCCCCGTTCCCTTTGTATCTGAAAAAAGCAAGAAATTAGACGTCAATAAAAAACCAACTTCAAAAAACTTCGAAGACTCTCACTCCAAAAACTCCCCGCTGTGTTGTAAACATGAATTTAATTTATACACCGATTTACAAGGTTTACCAGAAAAAGAAGAAGAAGAAGAAGAAGGTGTATCCAGATCTCGCCATTGGCGTTGGCGTTGGCCTTCCGTTTTCTTGGAGGCGCTTCAAAGTAATATATTTCGAAAAGCATCTGATGTTTTTTCTATTTAAGCGGAAGAAAAAGAAAAAAGTAAAAATAAGAGAATGGAACCAGAACATTTTTTTACTCTTCAAAAAAGTTAGAAAAATTATCAAAAGAATAACTAAAAAGAAGATCAAAGAGCTTTAGTTTTCGGAACGGCCGCGGAGAGGAGTTAAAGGATAGACTTATGTATATACGAGTATATATATTCTTAGATAGCATAGATTATATATTAAGCTGATATCCTTTGACCCATTGAGTTAGTGAAAAGCGAGGAAAAACGCTTCTTTGAAGGTGATTCAGTATGTTAAATGATTTACATAATTCACATGTAAAGTGATATTTTTGCTTTATTGATCGCCTAATTGATTTACTGATTAACTGATTTAAAATACCTAAAAATTTATTTATTGATAATTAAGAAGAAAATAGGAACTACATAGAAAGAAAAGAATAATAATACTAAAAGAACAATTTTTGCTTTGTAAGAAAATCTTTATATTAAAATATACATAATAATAATAAAAATCGATAAAAGAATTTCAAAAATCGCTTAGATCCATAATCCACAAACCAACCCTCTGCTTTAAGAAAAAAAAGAAAACTACAATAACTGAGCCATCACCAGAAACATTACAAGACCCATCCACAAGAGTTCAACCTCGCAGACACAGAACAATATTTCTGACAACGGAATCTAAGGGTTAGTTTTATATCTTGTGTCCTTCTTGCTCCTTCCTTTACTTTAATCCCCTCTTCTTCTGCCTCATTTTCTTCCGTCCTTTATTCTTCTTCCATATTTCTTTATACAGTTCACAGTCCTTTCGTGATGAGGCAATACAACGCCATTGATTTGAACTATTTTTATGTGTACACATAAGTACGTTGTTCTTCTTCTTCCTGTTATTCTTCTTGCTGTTGTGGCTCTTGTTGTTGTTGTTATTGTTACTGTTCTTGTTATTGTAATGGTATCTACGAAGACTGAGTGCTGCGTCCATGTTACATGTGAAAAGCGACATAATTCACTCAATCACTCAAAAACATGTTTTTCATATCTATTGTGACATTTTTATGTATTTTTATGTTGGCTATTTTGTTGTTGTTGTCGAATAAATAAGTTTTTGCTTTGATTTGAGTTAATTTTGTTTTTCTTTTGTTCCTTACAAAGAAAATTTAATAAAGTTTCTATGGCTTCCAATATTATGGAAAAGCTACAGGAAAATTTATAGAATAAAATTGTCCATCAAAAGATAAGTTTGAAGAAGTTTGTGGAGGGCAAAAAAGGGCGACGGTGATCTTTTTTTGTGTACTTTTCTTCTTTTTTAATTTCCGTTCCTTGAAGATTTAATTTGAAAGATTTGTGCTCATTATTTCGGTCGGAAATTAAAATTGCAATAAGATCAAAATTATTCATGAAGGAGTACAAGTTTGTCACTTCTTTAAAGCTCATTCCTTGTCACTACTAATAGAATGATGAAAAAGCCATAAGTTCATTCATAACTTACTTAAAATCACTGTTTTTGTACTCTATTCGAATTACTACTAATTACGCGAACATAACATACATTTTTGCTCTTTTCTGTGTTGCTTTCTTGCTTTTCTTTATGTCTTTTTTTCTTTCTTTCTCATTCTATGTTCCCATACTATCCTACGTAATGGTTTTCTTCATTTCAACTGATAAACTTTTACTAAAGCATAATTAAGTAATAGTAACCGTGGCAATGAACAATTAAATTATCACATATCCAGATATCCACACATAAACATTTTTAATTTATAGTAATTTTATGATTTTAATTATAATACAAGATAGACAAACAAACAAAAAGTAGCGCAAAACTGTTGGCATTTTCATTTCTAATGGCGTCTAGAAGCGTTTTTTTCATGCATTCATTTAATTGTAATGGAAACATTACTGTGAGGAGGGGGGGGGGGGGGCGAGGGGGAGGAGGGGTAGTGAGCAAAACCAGAAGCATTACCAGCATTAATAATAACTAAACATATAGTAGCAGCAATAATAATAATAGTAACACTGGAAATAATCGTAATAATAATAATAAATAATAAAAATGAAGATAGAGATAAAAGCTACATTAATGTTAAAACGCGTTAATCACGTAGTTGAGACTTTATTTTCCACTTGCATTTATTTTTCCACTCGTGCGTGATGAGTATCTGCGATAAATGAAGAATATCTTGAAATTAATGTACAATTAACCCATGAAAGATGTCATTTTGATAGCTCAATTAAAAAATAAAGAAAATATACTCACGCCATCATTATTCAGTCATTACTCATGGAGTCATTCATTCAGTGATTCATTCATTCATTCTTTTATATTCGTGTTAAAATATGATCAAGTACGGTAAAATATCAATGATAAATATAACGAAATTGCAAAATATTTAGAATCAAGGTTTAGAATCAATCAAATAACATAATTAAGATAACTAACATAAATAAAGATTCGGCTAGCATCTCATTTAAACGCACATTTTGTTTATTTCTTCTCTTCATCTATGTATATTTTTCTTTCTTCTTATAATACACGATGTTATTAAAAGATCATGTTTAAGTATTTCACTCGACTTCGGCTTTTTAGTGTTAAACAACAGCACAAAAAATAATAGAATACCAAAAATGCATTTAACCTTTATGTGACTGAAGAAAAAAACACCATATTATGGCTGACAAGGTACCCGGGTACCTTAAATGAAAATATTCTGAAATATTCATAAATAGTAACAAATTATCAACAATTATAATAAATTATAAATTTATAAGTTGGTTTTATCATTTGGTAATTGAAAGTCAGTAACTTATAAAATAACGTACTGTTAAGTTTACTTTTTGTGCTTTCCGTACATCGCTGCTCAGAACTTTACCGTTATTTAGACTGTAAAGACCTGGCGCGGCAAAGTTTTCCTCCATTTTTTTAATTAAAGAAACCTTCAACAATTTTATAAATAAGATATTCGATATTATCTTAAGGAAAACGAACCCAAAAGGTCAGCAAGTTACAGAAGAATATAACAAAAACAGCAGATTCCTGATGCTACGAAGTGTCCAACTGTAAAAGCCTTTATTGCATTTACCGGGAATTGGAATGCATTACTTTAGACTAACAGTTATTCCCATATAGGGGTCACACAAAATGTACTCAATACATTCCCTCAAAATCGGCGAAGTATGGGATTAAATTTTTTTGGGCTTGTGATGCAAGTAATGCATACCCTCTTCAAGGGCAGATATATACGGCCAAATCGATAGGTGATGAGAGGCAAATCAATGTAGGTGAGCGTGTTGTACTAGATTTAGTCTAATTTTATATGGATTCAGGACGAAATATTACCACCAACATTTTTTTACAAGTTTGGCACTAGCTAAAACTTTAAATTCGTCGAACATGATTTTGGTTGGAACGGTACGAAAAACAAAAAATGTTTGCCTCATGCAAGCTTCAAGACATAAGACCATATATTCTACTAATTTTGCTTCCAATGAATTAGCCACCTTATGTTCCAAAAAAGTGCAAATCAGTAATACTGTCATCATCGATATATAAGGCTGCTACTGTTGAAGATACAACAACCGCAAATACCTGAAATAATTTCGTATTATAACAAAACAAAAGGAGGCGTTGATACAATGGATAAAATGCTAGATGAATACACAGTTAAACGCAAAACTAATCGCTAGCCGCTTGCAATGTTCTACAATATAATTGATATCGCTGCTTTTGCGGCATACATTATTTTTATGGAAAATTATCCAAAATTCAAAGGCACAGATCGTCGACGCAAGTTTCTCAAGGACCACGCGATAGATTTATGCAAACCAAATATGGAAATACACTCTTCTAATGCAACAGTCATTGGTAATCGACAAATTCGAAACTGCAGACCTTGTTCTAGGACGCACCATATCGAAAACCACACCGCACAATAGCTGTCTTCCCCGAGTGGCTGGCCGAAAACCTGTCATAGACAGTTGTCCTTTTTATCGGGCCTTGAAATATAAGCAACGAAAAACCAGAAAATCCTGTGTTATATGCTCGATGCCCGTGTGTGATGAGCACTCCATTGCCTATTTGCAACACATTCGGTCAATAATATAAATGTAAATAATGTAAATTATCAATAATTAAATAAATTATAAGCTTCATAAATTGTTGGCTTTCTTATAGTATTTTTTTTGGAAACAAAAATTTAGAAAAATGTATTAATTAGTTTGTAGGTACCCGGGTACCTCCTCAGCCATTATAGGGTGTCGGAAATATATTAACGGATTTCGTAAAGAAAACGTTGAAAGAAAAAGACACAAATATTATATCATAATATGCTTTATGTGTTTAGAGATGTCACAAAATTTCATATCACTGTGTTTAATAGAATTAAAGTTATATTGCTCTAAAAATTTAAAAGGTACCCGGGTACCTCCTCAGCCACATAAAGGTTAATGAATGTATAATTATTGCTATGTATAATGATTTTTGAAACGAATATTGTATTCTGCAATAACAGAATAAAAAAATATAAAATACAATACAACAAAAAAGACCAGTAAGTAAATACAAAGATGCAAGACACAAAACATACAGTACGAAAGAAAGATACAAGTTATTTCAATGACATGTTTAATTAATTTAAAACAATAACAGTAACAGCAGCAATAACATTTATATTATAAAAACATTTACAATCACAATAACTATTATATTAACAGAGAATGTATTGTAGACAGGGAAGTTTTTTGTTACAGACGGAGTATTAAAGCTAATATTTAAGTGTTTACCTCTTCGGTGCAAGTAATGTGCTGTGCTACGCCCTGTTTACTCATAAAATGATTTGTTGTCTCGCTGTTTGTAAATCCCCCGATTCTGCTTGACCGTCCATCTGTCAGCTGTTTTCTTCTTGTGTAAATCCCATCAAATCCCTATATAACCCTTTTGCTACCGATATTTTAAATGCTTTTATTAAACCCTGGAGACATCGATGTGTGTCTATCCATAGCCCTTTATGCATACAACTCCTCCTACTGCTTTTCCACCCGCCCCCTCACCATCACTCGTTCCAGTTCTTATGGAGTGGTGTTTGTAAGTTTTTTTTTGTCTTGCTTTAGAAATACCCATAAAGAGGTTATTTTGTGTTTTGGTGTTCTTTTTCCTTTCTCTGTAATTACAAAAACCAGACGTGTATACATTCAAATGTATATATGCATGGCAAATGGCGAAAACGTGCCTTTGTAACAGCTACGCTTATTATTAGAAATTTAAGCTTACAGACTCCGAAACCCAGAGGAATATCTACAAAATCGGAAATTAAAACACAGCCAACCGCAAATGTTCAAGGAAAACAACAACAATACGAACATCAACGACAACAAGTACAACAAATAGCAACAACAAAATACTGTAATATCCTTATCGCGCCTCATAAATTTAACCCTTTCCAACCTCAGACGCAACCTCAGACATTGTTTATCGTCCGAAAAATCACACAACAGAAATGCACTGGAATAGCATCAGATTTTCTATACCCCGCTCTCTGTCTCTCCATATATTTCTCTGCCTATCTATTTGTTTGTATGTCCTTTTATCATACTGTTTCTCTGTCTGCTTCTTTCGTCCTCTATTCTTCTATCTGTCTGTCGTTTTGTTGGTTTCATTTTTGTACTTTTTTCTTTCCTGTCAATGACATGGACATCCGCTCTGAATTGATATCGCTGATAGATCTTGGCGAGAATTGCATTTGTAAATAGCAACAACAGAAGCAGGAGCACGGCAACCCTAACAACCCCGGCAACTCTGGATATCAAACGGAGCTGCTATCAACGAATGAATGCCAGTAAAAAATGCTGAAAACAACAACAACGATACGAAACAAGAAGAAACGGAAAAAAATAACACCAACCAATTTTTAATTAATTTTAAAATTTTGCTTACAATTTTTTTCCATTGTTTTTATAATCTTTGATGTGGTTGATAAAATTATAAATGAAGCTGCATATAATATAAAAACATATAAAGCTACAACAATAAGAACCCCACAAACCCCAAAAGGCGCCCACAAATAACAAAAACAACGATAATATAATGTATGCAGCGACAACAGCAATAATGATAATAATCATAAGAATAATAATAATAATAGTAGTAATACTAACAACCGTGATAATAATAGTAATAAAAATAATAACAATGATAATGATAACTAAAATAAATCAACAACAACAACGATTACATGCAGTAAATTTGATGATATGACGCTTTGAACGAGATCGTCTGTTCTCCGTCTAAGAGTTCTCTCAAATTACAGTCTATGAGTGTATATGTATGTGTGTGTGTGTGTGTGTGTGTGTGTTTGTGTTTGTATCAATAATTCAAACTGTATCGATGTATCAATGCTCAAAACTCGGTATTCAATTTTTTCTGTCGCTGTGCGTTTTGCTTACTAATGAATTGAATTCATTATTGAAAGATCAGTAAAAGTAGAAGGAGAATGAAAGAAAGATTAACTAGAAGAAGAAGAAAAACAAATATAATAAAAAAATTAAATATCTCGATTTTTGAAATTTCAATTTATTTATATTTTCTTTATTTTATTATTATTTCTTCTACGAAGTCTGCGGTTGGTCTCATCGACGACTTATCGACCCTTTCTCTCGACGTCCCTCCCATTCTTTGTTTCATAGAAAGGAAAAAAAAATTCTTCGATTCCAGTTAAAAAATTTAAGTTGGTTTAATTTAAGAAGGAGTGAAAAACTGTTTAAAAATTAAAAATTCAAATCGTGAATTCTTAAAAAGTTGAAAATTTTCTTTGGAAATTTCATTGAACAGTTTGGAGAAATGAAAAATTTTATAATACTTGGAATTGATTTATTGTTTCGTAGAAAATCAGGTGAAATCAATTAAAGTTAAAAGTTCGGTCTTCAATTTAAGCGGAAATCAAATGGAACATTTTATAGCTATGTTTGTATATCAAATATTTATATGTATACATATAGTAAAATATATTAAAACCCAGGTAGAAAATTAATCGAGCTTTTCTTAAAGCATTGAAATTTCTTGGCTGCGGAAATCACGTTCGAATCGAATCATCTGAGCGACAGAGGGGTTGAGGGGGCGGTGAGGGGAGTGGGAATAAACGGAGAAATAGTCAGAGAGAGAGAGAGAGAGAAGGAGAAAGAGAAAGAGAGAGAGAGAGACAGAGAGGAGAAGAGTTGTGCTTAAATTTTATACACCTTCTCTAAAGAAGCAGTCGAGCGGGAATTTTTAGAAATTCGCTTGCGTTGTCAGCAAAAAGGAATTTATTTCATCTGTTCTCGTCTACCACACGCACACTTGTACACAAACACACACATATACACTCACTGATATATACAAATATTTGTATATGCATGTGTGTCTCTATGCATCACCACTCAAAGGTCTCTTATGTGCATCTGTTCCTCCATCCGTCAGTTTTTCTTCTTCATCTCCGTTATTATGTTCCATCTGTCCCTCTCCCTGGCGGATCGTCTTTTCGTCCGTCTGTTCGTCTGTCTGTTTGTCTATCTGATATCCTTAACACCAACAACTAATGCGTTTTTTGCATCCTTTGAGCTTATGAAATCGCAAATGTTTTGAGATGCATGACAGAGACTTTTAGACTTTTGTCGTAATAAATAAATGCGTATAATAAGTTGGATATACTTACATCTGATGATATATTTAAAGATACAAGGGAATATACATATACTCAGAAAAAACATAGCGATAAAATATTAAGAACATTTCTATAAGAAAAAAAGCAAAATGCTTCCTTCAGGATTTCGTTCATCGAAAGCAGATTTTCTTTCTCTTGACTGAACTTAAATTTAAAAATCGAACGAAACATAATTTTAAACAGTGGTTACTTAAATAAATTGAAAAATACAATATAACTATTATTAAATGATAAGTAACAACAACAAGAATTTGTTTTTCCTTCTTTAGTTTCGCTTTTTATTTGAATCTTTGTTCGTTTTATTTATTTTATTCCGTTTATTCGTTTTATTATTGATATTTCAATAAAACTAGGTGAATTATTTTATATTAGTATATTATAGTATAAATCTGTCTTAATTAACTCTTTAAGTAGGTTCAAATTCGATTTAAGATCTTATTTCTGAGCATTTAAATACTTTTTAAAGCTTCCGCAACAAACTCGAAAGTTATACGATGAACACAGGCATCGATTACTCGATAAAATTTACTCGATAAACAACATGTAACATGTATAATTATAAAATAAAAACTTCTGCTTAAATTTAAAGTAAACTTAAAGAAAAATAATCTTAAAAGATCATCATAATATTTAAAAAAATCATTAATATACCTCTAGAAATTATATAATCTATTCTATTGAAATATGATTTTCTAGAATATTTTTGTCTTGTTTTAGTTTTTTATGAAATTTTTGACAAATTTTTCTTTGACATCTAAGAATTTTAGGATTATTTCTTATACAAGAAAATGTTTGTTCAGTTTTCTGTTTATTATACTGCATACAAGTTTGGAGATCTTAAAAACCCATTCCCAAAAAAAAAAAATAACAAAACTTCATAAAGAAGAAGAAATACAAACTTTGTTTATATACATAAGCGTATATATGTATATATAAATCATTCAATGGTTCATCCGGGAAGTTGTTATCGACAACTCAACATATAAACACGCTGCTACAAATGAAAATAATTTTTTAAACAAGACGAAGAAGAAGAAGAAGAAGAATCATAACAACGTAAGACGGACGAAAGTTTACAGAGAATTTCAACAATTTAACGCTAAACATGTTTTAAATGCTGACAACGGTTCGGCTTAAAAATGTTGCCAGACTAAAAAGAGCAGAAAACCGAAAAAACAAAAGAAAACAAAACTAAACAGAATCAATGAAAGAAGGAAAAAACTGTAAATAAAGTTGACGAAAAAAATGGATATAAAAAAATCAACAAAAAGACAAACAAAAACAAAACCAAAATAAAACTAAACGCAAAGCGACGTGGCAACAACGCATTCATTGATTACAAAACTAAGAAATAAAGTTTTTGTCTTCGATGGTGTTTATTTTTGTTGGTTTTGTTATTTTTGTATTATATTTTTATATTTCTGTTATTTTTTATTTTTGTATTTTTATGATTTTTAATGTTTGTCCATATTTTGATTGTTTTATTTGAGGTATTTTAAGCTTTTTAATCAAAATAAATGATTGTCAGTGTTTATTTAGAAATTTCGTATTTATTTTCTTATCTACATACGTATTTTATGAATGTTTGTTATTTCCAAATCTTTTTATGAATTTTTTAAATATTTGTATTTATTTAAAATTGTAATATTTTTTTGCATTTACATTTTTTTTCATTTTTTATGAAAGGGTTTTTGTTGAACTTTTATAAAAAGTCTTTAATATTTTGTGTGTATTCATTGTTTGTTTATTTGTTTTCGAATTATTTATGAATTCGTGTGACTTCTTTTGAGTTCTTTGTTGTTGTTGCTGTTTTTTTATTTCTATTTGTTGTTTATTAATTTTTTCCTCTTTTTATTCGAATGACTTCATTCAAATTTTCGTAGCGAGATTTGTAATGGTTTTAATGACCCTCGACTGCCGTTGTGTTGGCTCAATTAACTTAATTATTATTCTTGCTATTATTACGACGTTTAATGTGATTATTATAAGCTTTTAATGCCTCTATTATTTTTAGTTTTTAGTTTGTTTTTCCTTGATTTCTTATGATATTATTCTTCATTTAAATAAATTAAGTTAATTCTTAATAATTCTTAATTCTTAATATTACAATATTAATAATAAAACTAATGAAATTTATAAAAATATTAATTAACACTAATAATAATAATAACAAAACTTGTCAGTAATTATAAATAATTTGAATGCTTAGTTTTGTGAGCTCTTTTTACAGGGTCGCTACTTGTAGAATGCCCATCCATAGAATAGCATTCTACACATGAACACACACAGACCCACACACACGCAATTGTATACATACATATACGAGTATTATGCATAAATTAAAAAGTGTCACTTCGTTGGTGGGCAAACATTTCACTCAAGTTTTATTGTAGCTACTTTTATGAGCACTTTTACGATTTTTACGAGGTTCTTCTGAATTCCATGCAACACCTTTTTCTAGACAGACCACACCAGACAGCTCTCTTAATCATTTAGAGGGCCGTGTCACCTCATGTCATGTCTCATTACTACTCTGCTTAATTAAGCAATAAAACTTTAAAGTAACCATTTTTTGAGGAGTTTCTGGAGAGAGCTTATTACACGTTAATAGTCTGGAACACGAAAGGGGGAAAAACGGCGTATAGTGAAGATAACATAAAAGAAATCTGCTTAATTAGGAAATCACAGTATAACTTCATATGCTTTAATCGTTAGAAATCTGGTAGAAAGGTATTTAAAATGCTAAAAAATATAATATTAATATAAATATTGATATTTCTTATATTTAAAAGATTTATATACAATATTTTTACAGATGTACATCTCAGATATATTAGAATAGATACTATTGTGTAGTAGATACAGTGTTGTGTAGCTTATAAAGAACTATCTTTCGGACAGGAACTGAACTAAAGCAACCTTAAGGTTTAATTAAAATACGTGAAACAAATTTGAATACTTATTTACTTAAACTCATTTCGATTTAATTCGGGTTTATTTACAATTCAATTGAGTTTAATTGATTAAATTAGAGTTCAATTAATTAAAAAAGCATTTAGAACAATTTCGTAATTAATTCGTGTTTAATTACGATCGTCTTAATATTAATACTGGTATAACTAATTGAAATAACCTTTGCACTTGAAACCTTTAACTGAAAGATAATATATAATGGGTGGGCCATCGGATGGTTTATTTTGAAATATTTATGTTTCGAAATTAAATTTAAAATCTTTTAAATTTAATGTTTTTTTAAAAGAAAACAAATTCTAAAAAGAAACCGGTCGATGGCCCACCCTATATTATTGTATTTCACTTAATATTTTAATTGTACATGTTATTTCAATATGTACATTGTACACATTCATTGACTTAAGTAATAATAACTACTATTGATTTCAATTTGGTTTTTTCCATTAATTTAATGATTATTCATATTTAACACGGAGATAAGAAATCGTCTAATTCTGGAGACGATGGCTAGAAGATGGCTCGATCAAAATTGTTTTGACTTCATTTCACGTGTTTGATGTTGAGTTTCGGAATATAGTAAAAATATATAATTTTTAAATAAGTATTTCTTAGTTTTTGTGGTGTTCTAGTGGTGTTTTCTCAAAATATATACATTTATTTATATATATTATTTATTACATTTAAATGTTATCGATTTAGTCTATAGTAGATACACACACATAAGCCAGATGCAGGTAGATGAACCGTTTTCTGTTGCCATTAAGAAGAAGGAGGAGTTTTTAAGAGGCGCCCTTTTCTTTGGCCTGCAGTAAATCCAACGAATGGATTTTGTTATTTTAAATTGTTTCATCTTCTCCTCCTTCTACTCTTCTTATTGCGGTTCCCTTTCTCTGACAACCTACACACACAACATACCCAATGGTCTCATCATTCATCATTGCAGCAGACTCTATTGTTACCATTACTGTTGTTTCCTTTAAGTGGTTCCTGGATTTGCAGGAATTAATTTCTTTTATAATACTTTTGTTTTATTCAGTATTTAAAAGTTATAAAAATGCTTGGCGCAAGCGAAATACATTTGAATTCTCTCTACTTTATTTGATGTGACGCAATTCCGCGGCAACACGTGCACAGCTGCTGCTGCTGCTGCATTTGTGCACCCTCGTCGCCGGCTCTGTCGCTGAGAGACTTGTGTTTCGCCATTTAACTCTTCACCACAGCTATGCCAACAAAAGTTATTTGATGACTTCTCTTGGTGTGCTTCGGAACAGCCGAATGAATGATTTTACTGGCCAAGCGGCTTGGCCAGTAACTTGCCAAGCTTGGCCGGCCAGTAAATTCCTATAGAAATCGTATGGGAGACTGGTTGGGAATGTGGTCTAGCCATTTACTTGCCGGCAAGTAGCTGCCGAAGCCACTTCGGGTAAATTCTCTCAGAGCGAAAATGTTCAGAATGTTCAGTGGAAGACTGGAAAGTGCTCTCAATTTCATAAGAGACTTCTCTACTCGTATTTTCTGTTGTTGTGCTAGCAACATCGGAGGTGAGAGTCATCGAGTCTCGTTTGCCAACGCTCTCACAACCCACCATCATTACTCATGTGCTAGTTGACACTCTCTTTTGCTTGCAAGAGTGGCACATTGTGCGCATGCAACACTACAACAACAACAACCACCCTGCTTACTGATATTACCAGTTGATGTTGTTATTATTTTATGCTTCTTGTTGTTGTTGTACTCGTTGCCATAGTGACGTGCACATGTCTACCTGTCAACCATGCAGCCATATTGGATTCCATTACGTCTTTCTATGCATGCCGCTATTGCTCTCTCACTCACTCACTCACACACGCTGTCTGCCATTAGAGAGGGGCTACTATTGATTTCATAAACGACACCAACAACAACAGTAGTAGTTTGATACATGATACAAACTTGTTCCATGACGATGATGTTGGATGTTGTTGCTTGCTATTGTTGCTGTTTTTAAATGATTACACACATTATTTTCAAGATGATTAATAGATTCATTTGCATTTTGCGCCATTCGAATAACTTCCATGATTTGCGAATAGCTTCCGTTTCTTGATAAAATACAAAAACAAGTCGTTTTCCGTTTTAAGATAAAAAAGTACATAAAAAAGTTAACATGATGATTGTTGTGGTAATGTTAAAAATGCTACTTAACATGATAATAATCATTACGTTAAACATTGAGTTAAACATTTCAATTTATGCATTCTAAGCACATCATTTTTCTTTCTTGCACCCGTACCAATGATTTAAGAACAGAAATTCACAGAAAATTAGTCAGCAGAAGAAATTAAAAAGAAACCAAAAAAAAAAAAAAAATTAAATTATTTCGATTATGATTCGATTTTGCTTTAAAATGCATACCTGTTGTGTGTGTGTATTATTAAGTATGTTTGCATGATTGTGTACATTATTTGGACAGGAAACTGCAAAAATTTTTAATGAAAATTTATTCAAAAGAATTTCATTCGACGAAATTTTCAGCATTTTTCATTTTATTACTTGATTACACTTGAAATACATTTTTATATGTTTGGGATATTTTTTGCACTTGTATAAATATTGTGACAACAAAAAGAAAGAAGGAAAGCGACAAAAAATAGAGAGTTTATTGTTGTTGATGATTTACAAGCGTAGTCAAGATTTTGTTTAAGTTTCCGAGTGTTTCACCAACAAAAGCAGCACTGCGCCGAATCGATGCGAAAACAGGTCATAAAACATAATTTAAAATTTTCGGATTTTCCGTGTCGCTTCGTGAAATGAACTTAAATTCCATTTAAACAAAGCAACATGAAAAAAAACACAAAAACCGAGATAAAAAATAGAAAACCTCGAACCCAAACAAAGAAAAGCAAAAAACTAGTAAGTTTGCTTTGTATGCTTCATCGAAACCATAAAAAATTGAGACAGCAACTGAAACTGATGCGGCACCAGCTACGCAACACAACGCAACACAACGTAAGACAGCGTAACGCAACGCAACACAACAAAAAACAAAGCAACACAAAACAATGCTGAACAACAACAACAGAATTGAGACGCGACGGTAAAAAACAGGGAATCTTTTTTGCAATTTAGCAACCTAATAAAACCTAAAAAGCAAAAACAAGACGAGCAGCAACAACAACGACAAAAATCATCGGCACCGGTAAGTTTGCAGTTTGCCAAAAATTCGGATTTTTCCCAAAAACCACTGCGATTTCGTTGTTGGCCCGGCCCGGCCCGGCCCACACACGCACAGGTAAAGAGCTAAAAAACAGGGTCGCCGAAAAAACAAACGGTTCACGGACTAAAAAACAAAAGCATGCAACCTGGAAGCAGAGAAAAGTTGCAAGGGGAAGCGTAGCATGGCAGATGCGTTGATTTACAAGCGTCGATCGTGAATGCGAGGAAAGGTGAGCGTCGAGGCGAACGCGAGGGAGAACCTGCTGGGCGAACAGAGTGAACCGCAGCGGACAGGGTGCAGCCGAGACCGAGGCTGCATCGAGGGACCGTTCCATTGTTGACAGGATTGTATTTCGTTTTTTACCCTTTTGGACTCTCCTTGGACTCTGTGAAAAGCCGCTCAGCACGAGCCGGCTGACCATGCGACGGAATGACGGAAAGATGGACCAGGAAAGTGTGCAAGAAGACGTTCTTCGGAGCAAGGATTCGGTTACTTTTTGGCATCACAAATCGACGTCTGAAACGACGTGAAGTGAAATCTGAAGACGTTATTCGTTCAACTCTTTTCAATATTTGGGCGAATTCTTTTGTGTATGCGTGTGTGTGTGTGTGTGTGTGTCACTGATTTCATGTGACGTCTGCTCCTTGCAGCTTCAAGCGTCTTGTTTGTCCTGCTGTTGATTTGAATGGCCTTTGAAAGTCCTGACATCCAAGTTCCATGTTGTTTGCTTCCTGCTGCCGCTGAGTATCCTGTTTGATTCTGTGTTTTTCGACAAGTAGTCCACAGCAAATGGTTTGTTTTGGTCATAATTTTAAAAAAACTCTTGCTGCGTGTTACCCGTTCAATGTTTGTTGTTGGTTTGCTTGTTTTTGTAGCTTGAAGCTGTTTCTAAACTCTGTTTATAGTTTTTACTTTACTCGATTGAACTCCGACGTTGGATGTGCTTTAAAATTATTTGAAATTTTTGTGTGGTTAAAGTTGTCCATCCAGCAAGCGACTTGCGAGTCAAGGCGTTGGTCTTTTCTTGTTATTCAATTCTTATCTACAAGAGGAGTCATAAACCTCTGTCGAATTCTTCTTTGTTTGTGAAGCCACGAACCGCAGATGCGATTAAGGAACCACCAGCATCACCGAAAAAGCTTCATCGAGAAGGGAGAAGAATAAAAAATCGCCATTAGTTAGTTCATTAAAAGCACAAAAATGTCAACAGCACTCGGATGTGTTTTGAGTGTATATTTAGTCATTCATTCTGCCATGTATTCATTCTTTTATTTAGTAATTCTGTCATTTAGTGATTCATTCTCTGACTCAGTTATCAATTCATTTATTTAATCACATTGTTGTGCGTTTTCCTTTGTCTTTCCTTCTCGGCACTCAGGTCCCAACGGTTGTCCACGCCGGCGCGGACGTCAAACCTACACGCGCTTCCAAACGCTGGAGCTGGAGAAGGAGTTCCACTTCAATCACTACTTGACGCGCCGACGAAGAATCGAAATCGCTCATGCGCTCTGCTTGACCGAGCGCCAGATCAAAATCTGGTTCCAGAACCGGCGCATGAAGTTGAAGAAGGAGCTGCGCGCCGTCAAGGAGATCAATGAGCAGGTGAGTTCGCAACGGGGGACGGCAACGGGGTAGGGATTTGAGGGGTAGAAGAAGGGGGGGAGGGGGGGGGGAGCAGAAGGGTTTCGTGAGTTATACGTAAATGACAGGTTATCCTCACCTTTAAAATGTACCAATAAAAACTACTCGATTTGCAATATTCATTTAAATTGAAATTTTAGATTCAGTTGCATTATTAAATATGCATTTAAATATCACGGTTTTCAAATTTCATGGTCTGTTTTATGATGATTCGATTCATGTTGAGGTCATTGAGGTGTTGAGACAAGTTCAGATAGTAAAATATCAAGACTCCGGTTTCACTTCAACTCCTCGGCTTCATCGCAAGACTTCACATTAAATAGCTTAATTAATAGCTTCATTAAATTCAGGTACTGATTGGAAAAGCAACAAAAGGCTTTTGCATCTTTCAGAATATTTAAATAAATCTTTAAAGCAGAGCACGAGAAAAAGTTAAGAGAATCGAAAGAAAGTCACAGAAACATAATTAATTAGAAGCAGTTTTAATTTAAATTATTCACATAATAATTAAATCCCATAAATTTTAAGAAAATACAACGAAATTATAAATTCTTATATATTCATATATCTCTCTCTTCTTTCCCCGTTCTCTTTTTCTTCACTTTGTCATCATCATCATCATCGTCATCATTGATTTTAGGCGCGTCGCGATCGTGAAGAACAGGAAAAGATGAAAGCTCAAGAATCGATGAAATCCGCCCAACAGAATGCCAAACAGCAGGCCCAACAGCAGCAGCAACAACAACAGCAACAGCAGCAGCTCCAACAACAACAACAACAGCAGCAGCAACAACATCAGCAGCAGGCGCCGCAGGATCACCACTCGATCATAGCCCACAATCCACATAATCTACATCACTCGGTGGTGGCTCAGAACGATATGAAGCTGGGTCTAGCTATGGGCGTGGGCGTGGGCGGCGGTCTGGGTGCCGGTCTCGGTTCCGGTCTGGGCGGCAACCTGGGCATGATGAGTGCGCTGGACAAAAGCAATCACGATCTACTGAAAGCTGTTAGTAAAGTCAACACATAAGTTAAAAAACGCAAAAGAAAAAGAAACAGCAACAAAAACAAGAAAATAACTTAAAAGTAATTAAGAAAAACTTAACTAAAAGTAAGCAAGTAAACAGAAAACTATATAAAAAAGGAGGGAAGAAATCGGACGAAACTCGAATCAGATACAAGATGAAAACTTAAATACGTAAAATTTTACATAGAAACTAAGTGAATAAGTTTAGTTGTAATTCTTATCTTTAAATATTAATAAATATTACTATATACAAGAATCATATATAAACCATATATACAAGTACGAATATATGATTGATATATTATATACAGCAATCGTTTATATGCATGAATGCGATTTATTAAAAATGTTGATAAAAACAAAGCTGGTTGACTTCTGTAGATCGGGCAGACATCCGACCGATCAAACATCACAATTTTGATTATTTTACTATAAATAATGCAATTAAGAGAGAGAGAGAGAGAGAGAGAGAGAGAGAGAGATCGGGACAGAGAGATTGTGTGTTAACCCATATAATCTTTTTTTATAGGTATTTTGATTTTATTTCATATATACTCGATAGATATATATGAAAATGGAGATCAGGTTAAAATGGAATTCATATTAATTCGAAGATTGTTTTCGAATTTCCTTGAAGAACTTATTTAATTTAATTTCTTAAATTTAAAGTTCAAGTTCAAATTTCAATTTTCAAGAACTTTATTTCTTTTAAAATCTAATTGAAGTGTTGAATTCTTCTTTCGTTGACTTTTTTGGTCGTTGAGTTCTTCCTTGAATTTATTTGCTGAACACGTTTTTAATTATTTTCCGTAATTTAAATTATTTTTGAATGGTTTTGTTTATTGTTTAGAACGTTTTTGAAATCTGTCGAATGTTTGAAATATTTCAAAGTTTAAAGAAATTTTTTTCCCCCTGTTTTTTAACACAATTCAAAAATTTTAAGTTAGTAATGAAAATTGCTATCTACAATACTTACATATAAGTACACACTATAAGTACACTGTAAAAGTAATCTCTGATCGCTCTCTCAAATACTCGAATGACAACAGGAGTGAAATGAAACCTCTCAAATCTCAAAAAGTTGTCCTTTTGATTTTATTCGTAACATTAATTTCAAAATTATTATATACAAAAAGAAAGTAAGAAGAAAATAACAGCTAAAGTTATAATAAATAAACGATATATATACAGATACATAGATATATACACATATACATACATATGTACCAGTCAAATTGTAACGGTATGCAACATACTTAAAACAGAATCGAAAAACGTAAGAAATGTAAACAGAAAAAAGTTTACCAGTGACTATATTTTAAAATAAAATTTAATTAATAAATTTAACATATAAAAACAAAATTGAAAACATAGAAAACATGGAAAACAAACACCCAAAATAAAGTAAACATTTTGACTCAAGATTTTTGAGACATGTTAAAAATTGCATGCATATCTTCGGATGCATTAGAAATAAGAGCAACAACAACAGCCATAAGATAATAACAATAATAATAACAACAATAATAATAACAACAATATTAATCATAACAACAAAGATTAAAGAAATTCTTTCAAAGCTGGCTTTCGAAGAGCCAAATCAAGCAACAACACATCAACAATCTCCAGATACGTATTAGAAATTAAGTCTAAATGAGTAAATAATTGAATGTAGATATAATTTAACGTGTTGCTTATAAACAAGAAGTATGATAATAATAATAATATTAATAATAATAATAATAGTAATAATATAACGACGAATTGTATAAAAAAGCAAAAAACCGAAACAAACACACTTCTTAAATGTAACAATTACAACAAAAAACTTTAATTACAACAAAACATTTTTAAAAAAAATAAATTAATAAATTTACAAAGGAAAGAACCGAAGATACGTAGAAAAATTTAAGAGAGAGAGTTTTAAAACCACGTTAAAATCAGAGTTCAGAAAGTAAAGCAAGAAAATTGAAGCAAATACAACTACAACAACAGTAACAACAATAACTGCAACAAAGAAAATTGCAATATTATTTTATTTGCATATTATTTAATTGAAATTTGCAATAAAAACAAAAAATCTGACACGTTTCAAAATAAAAGAAGTTACCAGTAAGGTTTTTGCTCTAATCGATTTTTTAATATGGCTAAAATTAAACAATTTGCCGCACACACACACACACAAGCCCCAGCGAAATTCACAAAACATATAACAATTAATTAATATTCAGTGGATTTGTGATATTATTTTTGAAATTTTTGATTAAACTATTTTTATATATATTTCTATATAATTGAATATATAAATATGTGAAATTTTCTATTTTATTTTTTGGTTTATTAAAAAACAATTTATTACCATGTAACTTGATCTGTTTTACGTTTTGTTGTGAAATATAAAAAAGAAAAAAAAATCCTATTCTAGATTTATTTGATTATAATTATATTAAGTTTTAAAATTTTTTCTTAATCTAACTCTGCTGAAATGATACTTCAAAAAGAAGGGAGAAAGAGACAGAAAAAGAAAGAGAAACAAGAAAACAAGGAGAAAAGAAACAAAGAAAGAAAAAAAGAAAGAGAAAAAATACCCAGATCAACATATTGTAGAACAAAAACAATCAGTTTCTTTTTTTTTCTGTAATATTTTTCATGTAAATTGATTATATTTGTTTTTAGAATTTGAAAGCTTTGCTTTTTCTATGCTTGTTCTTGTTCTTTGTTGTGCATCTATTATTAATTAGATTTATTTCATTTTTTTAACTAGTTTAAATTTAATTGAATTTACTTAACTAATCTGTCCGCATTTTTAATTGTAATTGAAACGATTATAATATTGATTATTATTACCATTATGACTATTATTATTATGACTATTATTATTATCACCATTATTATTATGAAAAATGATATTATTATTAAACGAAAATTAATATTAAAATTAATTATTACTATTATTATTATTACTATTACTATTATTAGTTTTAGTTGTTTGTTGAATATGCAAAATAGTTTTATTTTATATTGTAGTAATATTTCAATAAATTGTAATTGTAATTGTATTAATTGTACTGTGTAATGTATAAAAATGTGTCCGCAATTTATATATTTTTTAAAGTGAAAAGTTCGAATAATTGAATTAAAAATTATTTTATAAAATACTCTTTTATGGTTGTTTTCCTTTTTTGGTGTATTTCTTTTTTTTTGTTTCTAAAATTTTTCGTAATTATTCGATCTCTTTACGTTAATTTATTTTAATTTTCTTTACTTGGTTTTCATCAGCTGAGAAAATTCATCATCTCCATCAGCATCATCATGACCACCCTCTATTTTTGACATGAATCGTCAGAAGAACCACAATATTCTTATAATACTATAAATATATATGCTATATAATATTTTAAACTCTAGAACTGTGTTAAAAAAAGATTTGACAAATATTTTTTAAGAATATGATGTTTTTTTTAAATTTATTGTTGCTTAAAATAACTTTAGAATAATTTGTGTTGCGTTATGACATTCTTTCGCCTTTCTGAAGCAACAGAAATAATATCTCATCTCATAAACTTAAGAGTATGTTATTTACACCCTACTGTAGGCATCATCAGACGTTGGCTTTCTCTTTCCAGTGTGGTACATAAATTATACTGCGAGATACATATTTATTCCATCCCTCTTACGTCGATCATATTTACATAGACTAAGAAACGTTTTCAGTGGCTTGTGACATTTTGCTGTGGAACTTCCTGGCTTTTATGTGAAGTAATTGATTTTCCGTATTCCTTATCCTTGTATTAAATTTAGTTTTATTTTTTTTAAACTAATTTGATACTCAGTTAAATCTTATCTGATATTTATATGTTGTTACCTTACCTTCTCCTTTCATACCTACCTTATATGATTATTACCCTTATTTCATTATTATCTTACCTTATCTTGCCTTAAATTCGTACCCTATCTATTCATTTCTTTAGCTTTCTTATCATCTCATTTAAAAAGCAATCTGAGTTTCTATTTTTCTTTATACATACATACATCTTCTATTATGTCTTTTTTCTCTAACTGTTCAATAATAATAATAATAATTACGAAATACAATAATTTTGCGTGTTATTTTCATATCATTTTTAGTTCCTATCTGTGATAATTATTTCAAGTTTTCTAATTTATTTAAATAATGCATTTGAAAAATAAAATACAAGTACTTCATAGATACTCCATACATAACTCGTACATATACAATATAAAGACAAAACACAAAATATATACATATATACTATATACTATAAACAAACCAACAAAGACGTAAAAATTGAACAAAATCCCATCCATGTTTTGTGACAAATGTTGTTACAGAAAAAACGTTGTTTACAGTGTTCGGTAATGAAAAAATGTTTAAAGATATAGAAAATAATTTAAATACAAAAGCGAAAATTTATAAATTACCGCAAGGAAAATAAAATAAAACGTACATAAAAAACAAACAAACAAAGTAACGTTTACGTGCTAGAAACACGTTCGTTCAACTGAAATACGTATTCAACTCTACAAATTGTTTAAATACTAAAACTAACCATTAAAATTAACTACTTACTTAAACACTGTAGAACGAAACAAAAAAGAAAACTACGATAAAAAAGAAATTAAAGAAAAAATTAAGGAAAAGCAAAAACAAATCAAAAACTTCACACATCGCAAACACTTGAGATACGTAAACGAATAATATTCACAGTTTTAACTAGGATTATTGGGCGATAGGGAGTTGAATCAAGAAGAAGAAGATAAATGAAAGAAAGAAAAAGACGAAAACAGAACAACCAACAACACACAAAAGAGTGATGAACCCTTTTCCCCCTCAGTTGATTGAGGTTTCAACTGATGTCAGATGAGGAACTGCAATTATTTGTAATTTTATGATACAGAAATACAGAGAGACAGACACACACACACACACACACACAGCTATACACACAAATATACGTATATATACAAAACAAACACAAAGAAGGAAGACACAATAAAACAGAAGCAAAGGCAACAGAAGGAAATACACGGAGAAACACACAATGACACAAACATATAGAAATAATCTTATATACATACGCTATATACATATACACATACATACATATGTATATGATACATAATAGTTATTTACTTATAATTAGATATACACTACTAATCATTAATCAATAATAACAAAAGCAAAGGCAACAGAAACAACAACAACAATTACATTATATAACAATTGACATATATACTATGTATGTATATATATAATACATAAATAGTATATAACATACATATATATATGAGTATTATAAATAAACTTAAATAAAGCAAAAGAATTAAAAACACAAAAAAATACATATAAGAATCAATGTTTTATTTTTTATCGAATCCTGGAATCCAGGAACTCGTAATCAAAACTACTCTAATGGTTTTGTAGTCCTTCAAACCTACGAAATGGGTGAAGAACTACGAACACGAGCAACAGATCCAGTACTAAAATACTAAGAAAACATCTCAAAAACATGCTTGATTGCAACAAATAGACTCAAATGTAATCCTCATCCATATTTTCACAAAGTATTCCTCCTCTGGTCGAGATCAAGAGATGCAAGGGAGACTTTGATAAAGGACTCCGAGTCTCTGGACAGTGCCAATAGAGTCGAGGCGAGAAAGATGATATATCGATTTCAATATGAAGAGGTTCATTCAACTGAGAATGGTTACTGATGGTTACCCAGATAGTTTCCTGAAAAAAATTGCACTGAAAATATAATTGCAAAAGCAAATGGAATTGAATTGGGTATTAAATCGAGTTGACTAATCAAAAATTACTTCAGGCTTAAATCCGTTTAAGCAGGGTGTTTTATCCCATGTTTAATGCTATACTTCAGACATGAGATTGGTATCAAAATATGTAAAAATTTAAATTATTATAGAATATGTTCATTTATACTAGCGAAATAAATACCAAATTTAAAAATCAATAAATTGAGCAATGAAGTTTACATAATCAAGATATTCTATGATAATTTTACTAAAAGTATCGAATTTTCTTGTTTATATTAAAATGCGGTGGTTAATAACCTTCCTTTGGTTCCTTCTTTCCATCCATTCTTCCTTTCTTCTTTCCACGTATTTCCTAAATGTGTATCCTTAATAAACGTCAGATAAGATGAAAAGGCCGAATGTTCTATTTATGATAAGCTTTCCTAAAGTACAACAAATATTAACTAATAAATTGGTGCAGAAGAACAGACACATTTAAGCCAATTACAGTTCTGGAAAAGGATGGGGAAGGGAGTGAGTAGCCGAAAGTGGTAGGCAAGGGGCGGGGCGGGGAAGCCGTGGTTATGTGGTGGTGGACAATATAGTGAGCAATACAAATTATTGCTTGCAATGTTGCTAATAGCTGATGGTGTGATGATGGTGGCGATGGTGACGGTGACGCCATCAGCACAACACCCCATTTTAACGAGTTGTTCCCAAAGATCTTTAATTAAATTTAATTAATACAGAGCAAACGAAATCTAAACGGATTATGTTAATAGCACAAACCCACAAACATGCACAAGGACCCACAAAAATACACACATACACACATATACACATGTTGTATATACACGCATCCATACAAACAATACTTTGTGTATATTTACGTGTGTGTTACAGGGTGGTCCGTTGTATGTGTGTGTGTTATTTTGTTCTGTGTAACGATTTGCAGAATATGTTGCTTTTGCTGCTTAAGCGGAAACGGAAGCTTCGAATTGCTTATGAACGCAATAAAGAAACTTTGTAAAAGTACCAAAATGCGTTGGACTTGGACCTCGCTTGGGACACGGAACATCTGGGGCGGGGCGGACCCCTTTGCGAGGGTGCGAATAATATGCGGCCGCGCCCATTTCTATGCTAGGCACGTTCGAGTATTTATGACGGCGAACAAGCGACCATTCGCCGCATTTGTTATTAAAATTGTTTCTTATCGGCGCTTCTGTGGAAGGTCGAGAATTCAGTCATTCATGCATTCACTCATTCACTCATTCATTCACTCCTTCACTCACTTTGAGCAACACTTCTGATGTAGTTGAGTACGTACGAAGGTGGGTGAGTTGAGGGTTTGGCTCGATTTATAGGTGCAGCTCCTCAGAGTATCGAACGAACGATCCATCGCATCAGCATTTCTTAAACTCAAATTTAATATTGTGTATAATTTTTCCGTTCCTCCAAATCTTTCAGTGTTGCTCTTAAATTCTATTAAATTCGAAATATTATGACACTTTAATTTTTAATGTTTGTTTCTTTGTGTCGTTTCTTTGTGTGGATGACAAATATTACGAGATGGCGGAACTACGAAGCCATTAAAACCACCGCCGCGTCGTCGCTTCTTTCCGAGTAGAACAGAATTGGACTCAACGGCGCACAGCGCGATGGAGGGCCGCGTCCTCAGTTTCCGGCAGCATATGTTACAATAACGCACAACAAATCACAGATGTTGCCGACTCCAGAGAAATGCTACACGCGCTCCCCCAATTCAACCAGGCAGCCATTCATTCCTTCCGTATCCGAGTGGTGCAACCCTGGTGGCATGCTTAACTATCTACGTGAAGTATCTAGTATACACGTGGATTCATATTTAAATTTCGATTTGCATTCGGCAGCAGTTGATGGCTTTTAAGCCATCCATAATTCAACGCATTAACGTCGTGTTTCATTTAATTGAATGATCATTTTGCATAAAACACCCTGCAGCAGTGTCGCCCTTCCAACTGAATGGCGGCATGAATGAATGCTTGGATAGAAACATGAGTGGATGGATGGATGAATAACTGAATGCTGCGGATGCTCCTTCGCTCGCTGCAACAACAACGACACGTCAGCTCGCGTCCATTAATGCAAAAAGGGTGTTTTGCGGAAATGCAAAGTAAGCATCCGCAGTTTCTGCACTGCGATGCGCCTCATCGTCCTCCTCATCCTCCTCCGTCCGCTCTTCCTGTGCTGTCTTTTGCACAGCTTTGGCAAAAAGGGTCGTCTGAGCCTCATCGCAACTGCACAGGTTGTTGATGGCGTTGTAGCTGATTTTTTCTGTTGCGATGATGCTGTTGGTGCAAATTTTGTGCAAAAATGACTTTTGGCTTCTAGCACCCGCTGGGCCGAAGCGCTATAAATTATTAAAAGAAAAAAAATTGCAGAATTTGTTTGTTTGTTTATTCGACTAGCGGATGGCGAAAAATGGGAAATGGTTCAAGGCGGCCCCATGTGGCTCATTGTTTATATATGCTTATATATATCCATACACACACACATGTACACAAACACACACATATAAATTTATCTCTATAAATTTTAATTTAAGCAGCATTTTTTAAAGAATGTATTGCATGAGGGGTAATTTTTGCCAAATAATTTGTATTTCTTTGACAGTTGTTTTAAAATCCGCATGTTCTTTTATTTGGATATATTTTACATCTACTGGCTACCGTAGAGTTGCAATCTCCCCGTAATTCTTAGATACTTGCTTGTACAATACAATGCAAAATCTCATATAATAATTGAAAAAACCATGAAAAATGCGATGAAACTCACGAATAACTCAACGTTCTTATATAATTCTTATACAAGAGATGACATTTTTCTACTCTTGCTCATATTTTACTTAACATGGCCATTTGTATCATCAACAAAACAAACATAGACCAAAACTAATTTAACTTTCACCTGATTGGACATTCGAGCGTGAAATATGGACGCAATTTAATGCGGAGTCAAGCGAATAATTTTTCATAATAATCCACCGAAAACCAATCTAAAGACCTCAATGTACCACGTAGCAAATAGCAACAACAACAAAAACACCCTCACTTGGAATGAAAGAAGACTCTCCGAAAAGAGGCCAACAACAGGAATCATCCACATCGCACCATCAAATAAATAACAACAAAAAACCCCACCCCACCCCACCTTACCCCCTCTCTGTCCACTGGATTGACGGCTCCTTGCGAATTCTAGTTGATTTAATAAAATTACACCCCTGGGGCTAATTTTATCCCGGCTGCCAACAGATGCAAGCAAGAAGTTTGGCGCACCCAAAACAGGCCCCGTTTCGGGTAAACGCGGTGCTGCCGGAGAAAAAAGGCGCAGCTTGTTATTCTCGCCTCCACTCTTGTTACCTTCTCGAGGTTGTTGAGGTTGGAAGAAAGTTCCAACTTGTTCCATGTTTTTGCCAAATTGTTGCTTTTTCTGTTTCTGTGTACATGCTTCTTCATCTTCAATGATGGCTCTCTAACTCTCTCTCCTGCTCTCTCATCTCATGTTTCTTTCCTTGCTGTCCTTGTCTTTTCGTTGATTTACATTACATAATATTATTATGCAAGAAATGGCTCAAGTCTATGGTTATGACCACATTTCCACTTCTGCTTCCTTTTGATGCTTGGCTCGTGTTGCTTTGTTTTCGGAAAAACTTCGATTTGTCAGATGATAAAAATTATTATTATTTTATTCCTTTGATTGTTGTGGAAATTGGAGTCAAGAACGAGTAAGAAACCCGGAAAAAAACAAAATAAGAAGCTGACACACTAAAATTGAATCGTTTAGATACTTCGATTCCTTCGTATCGAAGGACGACGATTTACCAGGGAATTAAGTGACCAGCAGCACAACAAGTGAGAATATCACAATATTGCGTATAAATAATATAATGCATAGTATAATAAATAATATGATTTGTTTGTATAGAAAGATAATGAAAATTACAGAAGCAGGATGTGAAGAAATGCTCTTGAACTGGCGACGTTTATTATTTCGATTTATTGTTTAGAGGACTAGAAGACTAGAAAAGACGTCTTTAACTATTTGACCTCGCTTTTTTTAGGTGTTTGTTTTTTCTTTGCTGTCCATCGGCGCTACTGATGCTCGTTAACGATGCGTACAAGACATCTAACGACAACAGATGACCTCATGATCATATGTGTTGCATGCCGGGCGATGTACGAGCAACAACAACGCTCTGCAACAGAAGCCGATGTAAATGTAAGCATTTGCACCGTTTAGCAGATACTCTATCTAACGGTTTGTTGCAAATGCCAAGTACAAATGTCATTTAATGACCAACGAACATGAGCACTGAGCAAGTTAGGAAGAACTATCATACATACATATGTACATGCCATAGATACGGACGATACATATCTCATCCCTATCGTCATGGCTCTCATCCTAATAATAATGCCGCCGTGGCCATGACGTATCTGTCGGATTAAAAGAAACCCATAAAATGTCATGAGAACGGTTGACATCTTCCAAGTATTTCTGTTGCTGCTGTTGCTGTTGACTTCACTCGTTCCTTGTGTCTGGCATCCGTTTTGTATTTTCTACACGAGTATCTACGGGATCTTGTAGTCGTACATAACAGACAGATCAATATACCTACCTTATATATCTGTATATACAATGGCTATATATATCTATGTGTGTATCTCCATGTACGAGTACATTTCAAGAACTGCATGTTTTCATCAGCAGAAGAAGAAAATCGAAAAATATGTCTACCAATATATTGTTTTATACCTCTAAACTGTTGTCTAGAGCTGATGTTGTTATTGTTTTCCCTCTCGATATTATTTTTTCGATATTTCGGTGTTTCGGTTGTTGATTGCTGTCGATTGTTGTTTTCTTGGTTGGTGCGAAATTACATTTATTACTGTAAACAGCGATAAAACTGTCATCTAAGTCACTAGACTCGCAGTGGGTTTGGGTCCCTTCGCATTCCCAGAGACCAGAGCAACGGTACCTCAACTTCATGGGTACTTGTTTCCAATTTATTATAGATTTCCGCCTCGTATTTCTTTGGATGGCCTGTAAAAAGTCTGATCTGTCGACTGATCTGTCGTCGCGACGACATGATTTTCTACTATTTCAGTTCGTCTCATAACTTTTGACGTTTATTAGACAAACAGCTCATTAAACAGCAGCAGCAGCAGAAGCAACAGCAGAAGCAACAGTAGCAACATCAGCAGTTTACGAAGTAATAATCGAGGCGTTAAAATGTCTTTCATGTTGTTCCGATATTGTTACTGTTATTGCTTTTGTGTCAACTGTTAGAGTAGCCTTTTTTTAGTGGCCGCGTGATCGTTAACCTTCGCTTTTTATATGAGCCACTTATTTAAACGAAGAAGAAGACGTTTTCATAGTGCATGGCGTCGATGGTTATGATGGTTCCAAAGCTTATTATATCGGGATATCGTAGAACGACTCAAAAACAAGAAAAAGCAAGGAAAACGAAAAATCTTTTCTAATATAGTCTTTAATCACATCCATGATCGTTTTTGATGACTTCAAAGGATCGGCTTATTTAGTGGAGATCTTAATTTTTGTGTTAATTAGTTTTTTAGGCGATATTCTTTAATTGTCTTTTAAATTTGAAATGAAGTTAATTTTATTTGATTTGATTTGATTTCAGAAATCTTCATTTTGACCAAGAATTAAAGCTTTCGTCCCGTCCTATTTTTGTTTCAGTTCCCAAGAGTCAAATCGTAGAATCTGCAATTTGAATTTCATTATTAAAATTTCGTTCTTTGGTGGTGGTGGTGGTAATGTTGTTTTTGTTGTTGTTGTGGAAAAGAAAATTGGTTTTAAAATAATTTCACGCTTCAGAAAATACGCAGTCCCTTTAATTTCCATTTTCACAGTTTTAAATAACAACGGAAAATGAAGGAATGAAGAAACAGAGCGAAACAGAAACAAAATAAACGCATTTTAAGCACTGCAGCTGAATTTATTTCCTGGATTGGATCCCACCAAAAAACAGCCACACCAACAAACCAAAAAACCAACAAATTAAAGCAATAACAAAAGCAACTGATGCTGACGTAGCTCTGGTTGTCTATGCGATTGTTGCTGATACTGTTGTTGTTGTTGTGGTACAGTATCAGCAGACCAAAAACCTGAATGATTTCATCCCGATCTTCGTCTGGCCAACGAGCGAACAGCTTTCGCGCTCATAACAGTTGGAGCTTTTTTCCTCTCGGACATTTAATGCTATAGCAAGCAGTTCCTACAACAACAACAACAACAGCAACAACAACAACAACTGTTAATATCACAAACAGCAACACAAGCAACACAACTTTTGGCAATGTTTTTAACATGGTTGGCTACGTGGTTGTGTGTGTGTGTGTTTCTGTGTGTGTGTAACTACATGTACGAGGTGGCTGTTGCATTGGTATGAGTGCGCCACCGATTACTTTCGCTGCGGTCGTTAAGCGACCAGAATTGCGACTGGACGCGATGCGACGAAATTTCGACCGTCGACCGTCGACGTTAAAATATGCAAACGCATGCTTTTTTGCAGAAAATGCTGTCGCAATGGCAACAGTTTTCGAAACATATTAAAATAATATTTTATACAAATTAACAGTTAACAGGCAAAGTATTTTAAATAGTAAAACAGAGGTATATATTGCAATATGTACAAAATATAGTATGTATTCGGAGATATACATCTCTTTATTTATTTAAATGTGGGTTTATTTAAAAATAGTATGTGTAAAATAATCTATCTTCTATAACTATTTTTCTAGTTCACATAGTTTCACAGTTTTTGTTATCTGCTCCTTAGTAAGGAAAATCTGATGTTCTTCTTGTTAACTTTATTCTAGATACAGATCTCATGGCAACATCCACGCAATTTGCATCAGATACGAATCTGAACTTTTAAACGTTTTCTTTGAGTTTTTTCCTTCCAGGATTTCTTAATTAGTGGATGTTGTTGATGTTGGTGGTCTCTCTCTCTTAACTCTGAGTTCTGTAAGTTTTCATAATCAGGCTCTTTTCTTGTTGTTCTTCTTGATGTTGTTGTTACTGTTGATGATGCTGCTGATGCATCTCTGTTACTTTGCCTACTTTTGCATATTTACGAGTCTTGCTCTCATTTTTTTGCAATTTAAAGATAAAAGATCAACAGCGAAATCGCATTAAAAAGTGTCCGTAATGAGCAATCTTCGTCGTGAGCCGTGACGAAAGCTAACCCAATTTTTGAAGAGTTTTTTATCAAGTTACCACCATCACCCGTGGTCCCCTGCAATTAATTATGTTTTGAATTTAAGATTTGATTTAAAACTTAAGAGCAAAAGGGAAGAACATCCAGTTTAAGATGAGGAATAAAAACCAGGAATCAAGATCGAGATTCAGATCAAAATCTAGATCAAGAATCGAGTGCAAGATCCCAAGATCAAGAACCAAGATCAAGAATTAAAAATGGAAAATCAAGATCTGGACAAGAACAAGATCAAGTCATTATGTCCGCTTTCATTTATTATTTCTGAGGATAACTTTTCATCATAATTCTTAAGTTAATTATTTATAATGTTATTTTAAATGAAGCAGTGAAATTAATGAACAATAGTAGTAGTTGTAAATCTTCTCTCGAAAATCAACCCACGTTTGATCACTTGGTACACTAGCACGCACTCCTTCTCGTTCTCGCATCGTTCGTTCTCAGGTGAGTGTGAGTGAGGACACCGCGTTAAGCCTTCCCAACGAACCTGATTTTTAAAAAAGGCTACTCTGGGCATCTTATTGTTCGTTGGAGTTCAGATCGGTTGCCAGCAGACCAGACCAGACCAGACCAGAGCCATTAGCTGCATATTTTTATGGCCTGTGATTGTGTTTGGCTGGTTTGGTGGTTCCCTGTTGCTGTTGTTGTTGTTGTTATTTCTTACCTGCGCCCTGATCTTGCTGCTGCAATATATCTTTTTTGTAGCTTTTTTATGGGCAATCGTATTCTTTATCCACACACGTTATTCTTAAACTCCATCGCTTTTTGTTTCTTACTTTCATCTCATCTTTTGTTGTCTCTTCTTTTGTTGTTGTTGTTGTTGGTTGGTTGTTGTTGTTTTCTTTTTCCTTTTTTTTCATTAAAATTTTAGATATAATTTAAAATGAAACCTTGATTTGGACGATGAGCCTTTTCGCTGGAACAACGAGCTGGGAGCCGCGGCGTGAGATTTACTGTGGTTTTTAATATATAAATAAGTCGTAGATGGATATATAAGTGTTATATAAGTGTGTGTGTGTGTGTATCGGCGTCTGTGTCTGTGTCTGTGTGTGGTATTTGTACCTCTGAGCGATGTTGTTGCAGTTAATGTATTCATTTTTAATTTTCTTTGGAAGCAGAAGAGTTCGACAGGGATCGGAAAGTGCGGGGCGGTTATCGGAGCTGCGGTGTGGCGGCGGAGGGAGGAGCGCGAGAATGAATCCGGAGTGGGCCACATGGAAAGGAATGACTTCGTCCGAGCTAATTTATGGCAGATTTTCAATCCCTTGATTACGCTGTGTTTCTGCTGTTGCTGTTGTTGTGGTTGATGTTTTCGGTAGTGCTTTTGTTAAGAATCTGTTCCTGTATTACTCTATGCAGATACATATTTAAATACAATAGTATTATATATTTATATATATGTATGTTAATAGATTAACATTTACCTTTTCTGTGGTTCTCTCTATTTGTGTGTGTATTCGGGTGCATGAATGAATAATCACAGCACTGGTCTTTCAAACTGGTCAAAAACAGTGCGCTTTGCAGCTTAAAATTACTTTTTAGCTTTTCATTAAATAAATAATTTTTTATTGAACAACTCATTAAATTTGTATCAGTTTTAAATTTGTTTCCAAAAAAGTATAAAGGATAATAAATTAAAAATGTATTAATTAATAAAAAAGACAGACTGAAAAATGAACACCGAACAATTTTAATTAAAATTTGAAATTTTCAACACGGTTTTCTGTTGCGGTACATTAAACGGCACACTGTACTTAATTGAATCATTTCTATGAGCTCCATAAAAATACAGTAATTAAAACGCAGGATATGCTGCCAGTAGCATGTGCTGTTGAGATATTTACGAGGCATGGACGAATATTGTGTGGAATGCAATCGCATTTACAGCCATACAGCATATGAATTGGAGCACAAGCGTTGATAGAAAGAGACGGAAAAATAATATTGTTAATATACGAATATTTAAGCTACAGATTTTTATTGAATTGATTAACTTTGCGTTCACAGGTTTTGATTGATTATTTTTACAGCAAAATACTGGTTTCCATTCAATCCAGAACACCTTTTGAAAGGTTCTTCCAGGCCAATCTTCGTGTTCTTCTTAATGAATGCAAAAAATTATTTAAAAAAACCCCAATAAAACTATCGTTCGATGGAACGCTACTTAAAAAATCTCTACGCGTCTATGAGATACTAAAAAGACAAGAATAATAATAAAAACAATAGCAACAACAACAGGCATTCGCTTACCTACAGAAAAGTCTCGATTGCGGATGACAAACAGCACATTTTAATGGAATCTCAGCGATTTTATGGATATAAAAATGAATTTAGTACACAAAATAATTGCTTTAAATCCAGTTAATTGCTTAATTGACGCACAACAACAACAACAACCACAACAACAACAAGAAGCAAGAGAAAGAAAAGAAACACCAACCAACAGACGAACGAACGAATGAATGCAAAATGAATTTTTTTCTGCCTTTGAAGCCGGTTTTTTGCTAAAAATCTCGGATGCAAAACTGGCTCTTGTCTTTTGAAGCGGTAGCAACAACAACAAGCGGTAGAGACCTCAAACTCACTCGCTTGAAGAACTCGAAGTGGTTCGTGTAGTCAACGAAATCATCAGATGATTATTTCTCAGTTCTCAGCCATCAAGAGTTCGAATTAAATTAATTTTATTTACAATAATATTAAATAATAGAAAAAGAAGATGATTAAGAAAGGAGGGAGAGAAAGATGGAGGTAGTGGGGAGGGTGAAATATCCTCCATGGTAGAAACTTCAGGAACAAACATAGTAAAAAAAGCATTGTGGTTGCTGTTCTTTTGTTCTGTTGTTGTTTTTACGTATGTTGTTGTTATTGCTTGTATTGTTGTTGGAGCAACAATTGTTGTTGTTTTTGCTGGTTCCTTGGGATTATTTTCCTGTTCTTTTCTGAGGGTTTTTCTAAAAATCCTCAGTTTTTTATTTAATTTAATATAATTTTATTTTTATTGGTTGCCCTCTTTATTATATGTTAAAACGGCATCATGTAGGGTCTGGGGTAGAGTCTAGGGTAGGGTTGAAAACCGTATTGCATACAAGGTACGACGAATAGTGGTTAGAAACGAATAAGTTGCAAAAATCACTCAAAAGAA
Source organism: Myopa testacea (assembly GCA_949629155.1). Taxonomy (NCBI): domain Eukaryota; kingdom Metazoa; phylum Arthropoda; class Insecta; order Diptera; family Conopidae; genus Myopa; species Myopa testacea. The sequence goes on along the minus strand of OX451345.1, from coordinate 40,921,695 downwards.
TGGAGAAAGAAGCGTCAAGAAATGCTGCGAACTTCGGAGATGAATTAAGAATTAAATTCAAGTGATATTCTATATTCGTTATAGAAGTATAAAATATATAGAAAATATATTATACAATAACCTATATTTATATACCATAATAGTCTAAAGATAACCTCTAATGTTAACCTTTAAAATAACCTCTAAAATTAACCAATTAATAAGAATTCATTGGAATTAAAGAGAAGGAAACTAATAAGAATCCATAGAAATCCATCCGTAGTCCCTCATAAGAAGACTTTCGTACATTTCACGGTGATGTATTAAGGTTTCTGAAGGATAATAAAATAAACAATAATAAACACAATAAAAAGAAATATTTGAAGTGAAAATATTTTACATATTAACATATAAAATTTGTATTTCAGTTAATGCTTGTGTTACTTACTACATTAAATAAGTAAATAAATAAATAAATTAAATTTTAAATCCATTCCTGAAATACTCGTAAAATCGCACCCTTGAAGAGGCGCTTCGAGAGGCGCTTCAAAAAACGCATAAAAACACGATAAAAAAGTTCCGCTTAAATACTAACATATCGATTGTTGCTATCGATGCACTTATTATTGAACTGCGCTGAGAATGCGAATGAATGGAGTCGCGATGCAATGAATTCGCAATGCGATTTCGTGGCCAGCGAGTAGAAGGGTCCTTGGCTCCTATCGCCGCTTGTGTATCTAACGCACGATTGGCATGAAGACCGCGCAAACGTGGGACGGACGGACGTGGGACAGACGGACGTTGGACGGACGGACGCTGGACGTCGTCGTCCAGGCAGATGAATTGTGTACTCAGCAGCAACGCTTCGGCCATGTATTGTGATTAGGAAGGCGGCTTTCGCTGGTGACAATTAAGACTCAACATCAGCCATTCAGACTACATGCAATTTTATTGTCAACAACAACTAAGAACGATCAACAACAAAAAAACGATGGTGCCAATGAAGTGGAGTTTAAAGTCCTAAACTCAACACTGAAGCGTGGAACGCACGAGGAATAATAAATAAAAATCAGGAGGAGGAGAACATCAACAAAAAAGTCATCAAATCTATAAACAAAAGGAAAAATAAACTTTCACAATAAAATATACAACGAAATGTCTAAAGTCAATTCTTATATGTTGTATATTACTTGATTTATATTTAAGTCATTATAAATACAGGTTTTTATTATTTGTTATACAAATTATTAAAATTATTAAATTAAATTTTATTGTTCATTTTTCCAAATTTTCTATTTTTCGATTTCATGTCATTTTAAATAATTTTTTTAAGGTTTCATAGAAAAAAAAGAAAAATAAATGTCTCGACAGGAAATTAAATGCGAGCGTTTTTTCTAGTATTTTGCAAATCAAATTCATTTTGCGCGATTTGAACCGGCACCATTTTTAGTTATAACAGAATAACAGCAGTTTAACGCTATCGGCCACACACCTCACATAAAAAAAAAAAAAGTTGCACGTTGAGTATTTTTTTTACGACTGCCATAAAATTTAACTGAATTCGTTTGCTGAATTTCTTTGCTGAATATTGTGGTTCACATATTTAATGCGATTTTAATGGCCCTCTGGCGGTGGGTAGGTAAAATAAACCTCGTATGATACACAATGATTCGTAACTTAGGAAAGGTTGGTTGGCTGTTATACGAACAACAACAATAGAACCAAAGAATGACAGACAGAGTGTGTGAGAGATGAAAGCGTGTGCAAACAGATTGTATCAAAAGCCATAAAACCAATTGTGGTCGAAGTCTTTTGAAAATCGCCGAGAACAGTCCTAATTTTAAAGTCACTCAACAAACTAAAAATAAACAATAATAAAAGAAAAATTGTGAAAAATTGATAAAATATAAAAATAAAAATTGTTAATATTTTGCTTACAACACCCTTTAATTTAATTTAGTGAAAATTTTCATCCTAACCTCATATTTTTGAAACAATATTTAACCAAAAAACCTACTTACTTAAAAATCTCAGAAATCTACTCTTCCTTCAGTCCATATATACGATCACTCTACAAAAGCCGTGACAGTGATTTCACTCTTCAAGTTCGCTGGAAATAGTTTGGACCATTTCGGTCCTTCCATGAATCCACTATGTAAATAATGCCAAGTAATCTTTGATTAAAGAACAGAATCCTTGATAAATAATGCCAAGTAATCTTTGATTAAAGAACACATATAAATGCTAAATTAAATTGATTGGTATTTGATATTTATTAATGTAGTATTTATTGTTATTAACATTAAGTTGATTATTACTTTTAGATGTGTTTATATCAAATAAAATATAGTTTCTAAAAATGAAGGATACCATTACTTAATATCTACAATTTATTACTTAAGTACTTATTAGATATACATATAAATACTTATATGTATATTATTAATTGCTTATTACTTAAGTACTTTTGCTTAATTATTTACTACTTAATTAGTTATTGCTTAATTAATTATTACTTAATATTAAAACCTCAATATTAATAATAACAACTCAACGGGGTTAATGTAAAATAATAATGCGACAAGGGTTAAGGTTGTGTGTGCATGGAATACAGAAAGAAATCTAAGAATAGAACCTCTTTAATTTAGATTTCACTTATGTTGTCCTAACTTATATCGTTAATTAATCTACTCAACCAGTGATGGCGCTGTACTCTGAACGGAAAAATTAAAACTCTAAAGGTATTTCGAAAATAAAATTGACAACACTTTTTTTACATTTTGTCTAAATGATTTTTCTTTACTTGAAATTAAAATGAACTAAAATGTTTGAAAAAAATCAAAAGGGACGAAAACTCTCATAGAAACAACAATAGTTTATAAAAAAATAAATTATAAGTTTTTAAATAAATGGAATAATAAGAAATTATATAATACATTTTAATATATCTAATAAGCACAATACAATACATAAGCACAATTACGCAATTAAAATAAATTGAACTAATTACTTGTTTTTTTATTATTTTTATTAATTTTACGAAAAACTGGTTTTAAAATCATTTTCTTAATTTAATTTTCTTAAACCGAATCTAACCTCATTTCTTTGACTCATAAACATTAATTATCGCTAACAACTTAATTTGTAGATAAAGCCAAGAAAACTGAATAAATAATGGAAAGGGTTTAATTTATTCATTAAACAATTAAAATATTCATTTTCACTGCGCAGCGATTTAAATATTAATATTGTATAAATTCATAAAATATTTTTGAGCATGAAGCATTTTTAGATGAGCGGAGAAAAAGCTCAAAGTAACGAAAAAAGGAAGAAATTTCCATTTTATTACAATAACTACTCTGGTGGCTTCTTCTTCTTCTTCTGGATGAAGACGATGGTTCGGATGGAGCGGCGGCGGAGTTGACGATGAGTGAAGAAAACCAACCAAAGATAGAGGTTTTGGCTGCAGGACTCTCTTCTGTTTTTCCGGCTTCTTCAGCTGCTTATAATTCTTTGAATATTTAAGCCATAAATTTTGTCCTCTGCGTGGGTGAGTGTGCTTCGGGAGGACTACTCTTGCGGGGAGAGAGAACGAGGAGGTGGATGAGAAATGATTCTAATTTTTTTTATCAAAGTTTTGTAGCTTAAGTGTTGCTCCTTCGATTTGTAGCACTTTTTATCCCTTTTACATTTTCGCTCTTTTTCGTCTTTTTTGTTTGGTTTCTTTCTTGATTGTCTTCCTTTTTGTGTCCATTTTTTTGTACTTTTATTCTCTGTGATGTTTTTAATTTTCTGGGATTTTTTTCTCTGCTCAGAATTGGTTTGGAACTAAACACAATCCTTGCAAAAAAAAAAAAGATATATACTAGTATATTATATCAGTAAATCCACGAAATGCGCCGGAAGCTTTTCGTTTCCTGTGTTTGTATCTTTGGTGGTTGTTTTATAGAATTTTTGCTTCAAATTTATTTTTATTTTCTTCGCCTTTGTAAATTATTGCGATTTTTTACTTTGTTTGCTTTGAGGGTCAAAACCCCATAAGAGAAGAGAAGAGCAGAGAAGAGAACAAACGAAAACGTAAAAATAAGTAACAAAAACAGCCGACAAAAAACAACAAGAAACACAGTCAACTCTGTAAGAAACCCTGTCGAATTTATGACTCATGATAAGAAAATCCATTAACTTTAGTTTTATAGCTCTTGAAGACGTGGCCAAAAAACAAAAACAAATAAACACAAAAGCACAAAACCAACATATGAACAAATGAATGTTTTAAAGAAGCCTTACCTTTTATTTATTATTTATTTATTTATTTGTATTTTTTTAAGAAATGAATGAAAGAATGAAAGAAATGAAGAAAAAGAAAGGATGAAGAAGTTTCGAATTTTCCAAAAAGTTTACTAACTAAGTATAATATTCAAATAAATAGAAATAAAATAGTAATAATTTACTTTTACTTGTAATAATTGTGAATCTGAAACGCGTTTTCTCGTGGATTCTTTGTTTTTCCGCAACACATCGTTTTTTGTGCTTAATAAATGAGTTCTTTCATTTGGGTGGCTTTTCTAAAGAAATCCGGAAGCCGCCGGGCAGAACCTTGCAATGAGAACTTTATGCAAACCCATTTTTATTCATTGGTTTAAATAAATTTATTAATCATGAATACAAACAACAAAAAAGTCACCATTAAAATAATTCATTATTTTTAATTATTAACTCAGCGAGCGGTCGGTGGATTTTGCTATCGTTGTTGTTGTTGTTGTTGCTACTCTTGCTGCTGTTTTTGCTCGTGCTGTTCAATCGATTGGACCGGCAGCAGCTACCACCAGCAACAACAACAATGAAACCTCCACGTAAATTCAACGCATCCAACTACGCTGAGGTTGAAACAGCGCTGGCTTTTTTCTTGTTGTTGCTGCCGACTTTTGACAGCAACATTTTTTGTACTTTGAAATGGAAATCTTTATTATATTAAAATAAACCACAACAACAACAATAAAAGCAAGAAGAAAAACGTAACCACGTCCATAAAAAGCAAACCTTTCGAGTTGGTTGCATTTAAAATTGAGTTACTTCCAGTTCGTTACGTTTGCGCTGCTTGGCTTTGAAGGTAAAAAAAAACAACAACAGCAGTAACAAGGAAAAATTAGAAAAAATAAATCAGTCTTAAAGAATGTATGTATGTATTTACGTGTGTTTTTCGAACATGTTTCGCCATCTTGATTCAGCTGGCGTTACGACGGCATTTTTTCGTAGTCTTCTCCTCCTTCCTCCCTCCTGAACCCTGGCTCCCTGGCCTATCATCAGCATCTTGGTGTGGTTTTTGTTACTCATGTCGACTTATTTTTCTGTCTTTCTTATCTGATTAATTTTCTTTTTATATCTATCTCTGTCTTTGTGACTTTTCCCGACTTATTTCTTCATTTCTTTTTTAAGATGTTGTTGTTTTCTGTTGTTTTTGTATTCTGGTGGCAATAAATTTGATATATTTTTAAATTTATTGTATTTTTTACCTGCCTTCGCGTCGCCTGGTTTTCTTTTTTTTTTTGTATCTTGTTTTGTGGAGCTTCAGAACCAAGTGAGACATCACGAGTAATTAGCTGAAAATAGAAGCTAAAAATGTTCGACATCTGCATCTTTATTGACATCTAGATTTTATGTTTTATATATGTACGTATTTTTTAAATTTGAAATGTTTAAATTTCTACAATAGATAAATAGACAGACTTTATTTCGAAATTTAGTTTGAAATTTTTTAGTAAATATATAAGAAACAACTTATTTTCATTTTTTATTATAATAATAATTATCAAAAATTATGTTTATTTATATTTTTTAGCGGAAGCACCACCAGCAGCAGCGACTACAACAGCATCAGCAACAACAACAACAGCTGCAACAGAAGCAGTAGCAGTCGCAACAACAGTTGTTGTCGTCAGTAACATTAAATTGCGAGCAACGAGCAATTTTATGATCGTTAAACAAGCATTAATATGTACTTGAAACTCGAGTGTATTAATTTATTGGATTTGATGTGAGCACAACGAGGAACGATTTCGAGTGGTTGTTGTTGTTGCTGTTGTTGGTGGTGCTGCCACTGTCCCGCTTTTAGTTGCAGATGCTGAAACTAAAATTGCAATCTTATGGCTTACTATGTCAACAGCAGTGGCAAATAAACAGCGTCCAGTGAGACGAGAATTTAGCCGCTCTGGTCCCCGCCGAATACGTACCATATACCTACATGTCTCTGTCTCTTTCTCTGCGTTTTCTGTTTCCCTCTTTCTTAGTTCTCCGCCTGCATTCATTCGGTTCGTTCTTCAATGCAAACAACATGAGTAAATGCAAGTATTTGCATTTTAAACAATGATTTAAGCATTAATAAAAACCAATTAAAGACATTCAGTTAGCGATGTCTACAGACGGTTCGTTTCTCTCTCTCTCTCTCTTTCTATCTCTCTTGTAAGTCAGCCTGTTTATCTGTCTGTCCGTCTGCTTGCATGGCCGCTGTATTTGTTGTTGGTGTTTTTGTCTTTTCGAGTTAAGTAGCCACTTCTGTTGTATCCATCGTGTTGCCTTTAAATATTTTAATGAACTTCAAGACAAACTGCTGAATAATAAAAACAAATATAAACTTCTCACTGAGATGTCGAGAGAGGTGCTCGAGAAGCTGCTTTTATGCTAATGATATGAGAGAATATGAGAGAGTGTGTGTGTGTGTGTCTGTCTGTGTGTATGCATTTATTTATATCTTCCTACAAATTCTCTAGCTAATAAATACACTTAATTAAAAGGTTGGCCTGAGAAACATCACAAATGCAAGGAATACTGTTTAAACGTAAGACTTGCTAACTTTTTAAATTCCCTTTCTTTGCATTAAAATCAAAAGTCCATGAAATGGAATGACTAAATAAAAGATGATCAAAATACTAACTACTAATGATTCTGAAATTTTCGCCATGCAGCGCCATCTATTGTTGGGTTTTGAATTCGTTTTTAAATCGACCATCTTCTGTAGCAGCATTCAAATTCCACCAAAAAGCGTCATCAACACAACATTTCACATCACCTCGACTCCCCCCGTCACACTCGACATTCAGCTGGATCCCGCCGAGTCCATTCAAGCCACAACTCGATTTCGATAGATACTCCTACAGCAGCAAGAACAACAACTACAACAACAATAACAACAACTACAACTACGGAATGTTTTCAAAATTCCATTTCCTGTTAAAATAAGCAAAGAAGAGCAGCAACAACAACAACAAAAACGACAGCAAAATAGTTTTAACGGGAGCAACACGACGATCTTGATTAGAATTTTAAAATATTTATAAATGCATAAAACGAATGCAAACAGGTAGACAAGGACACGAAAGGACATTTTCTGTAAACTCCCCAGATGACTTTCTGCAACATTTGCATTTGATGCTCGCTGGTGGAGTTGGTGGGTTGCTTGCTTTCGCTGAGAGGATGCATGGTGGGGGGAGTGGGAGGGGGCGTGATGGCTGTAGGAAGGGAAGGGAGGGTTATAGAAAAATTTGCATAAAAACTGAATGAAACAAAATTTAGTTAGATTGGCATGATTTTGGTTCCATCGTGGATGATGTTGCATCCGCGGCTGTGATGCTGATGCCGACTTTCGAACTTCCCTAAAAGTTCAACGTTGTGAACAGTCACAAAAGTCGCATCACTTTTCAGCCTCAAAAGCTCTGCTGAAAGTTTGAGACGAACTTCGAACAACGCAGCATTAAAATTCTCCACACTCAAAGCCGCTTTAGTTTCATGACCCCCCTCCACCCTCTTTACCACATTTAAAGGAGGGTAGGGAGGAGGGGTTGGGGTTGCCCATTTCTCCCGATATCACCCGGCTATGATCAAATTTCTTCTTCTTGTTTGCTTTTTGCCATGAGCTGCTGCTGAGTTGAATTCAAGTTGCTGCAGTTTGTTGTTGTAATGTTCAGTGCAGTTAACAGTAACAATAACAACAACAACAACAACAGTGACGAAATTTAACGATTATTGTCCACCATTAAAAATAACAAGCGAAACTTTTTGTTATAAACTCGCTGCTGGGATTCATTGAAAGCATCGCTTCCAAAGCGTATCCTTTTTAGCCAATAGCATTTGAAGCACTCGCTTTTTCCATGCTTTTGTTAGTCGAGGACTTTAGTTTGGTTTTTTAGTCGTTGTTTTTTTTGTTTCTGTTTTTGTTTGGTGTTTCATTCTCATCCATTTTCCGCTGACATTTCAAAAGCAATCTAAAAGTTTAATATAATCCTTTTCAATGCATGAAACACCCAAGCAAATGCGGTCGATGTCGCCGCTGCAACGCTGCCTTCGTTGTTGTTTTTGTTGTTGCTTGCCTTTTTAATGACAAAATCGCAAATAAAAGAACAAGTATTGTGAAAATGTCCTTACAATCAACAAAAGAAAAATAAGGCGTATGCAAGAAAGTATCTGACCATAAAAGGACGAAAAATAAATTACTTGATCCAGTTTGGTATTTTTTTTACTAAAATAAAATGTGGGATGCAAGTAAATTAGGCAATTTTTTACACTTCAACAAATGCAACAAAAATACAGTAATAAAAATTTAATAAAGCAATAAAAAAGAATGACTTCTTTCAATTATAAAAAAGAAACTAATATTTAATAACTATTTAATATTTGATTTAATGAAAGAATAATTTTATTTTCATGTGGTTTTTTCTCGTAAATGAAAGATATTTTATTTTATTTTAATTACTGGAACATTATCAAAAAAACGGATACACCATAAAACCATCATGTTTAAATGCTTCCCTTGGTTTGTAAAGAAATTCTTTATTATAAGAGTTATTTAAAATGTCTCAATTAGTCAATTCAGTCTCAGTTAAAATTACCCAACATTTTTTGTTAAATTTTCTATGATAAATATTAATATTAAATATATTATAATATTATATCTTAAGAGTACGGCATCGGCTGGTTTCTTTTTGACTATTATTGAACTGTTTAACTATGTAATTCGATTCTTTTTAAATTAAGTATTTAATTCGAGAATACACCAGCAGATGGTTTACCCTATGTATTACATACATACATATATAAATATGTATGTATGTATATGTATGTATGTATATGTAAAGTATATATATATAAATATAAACTTTTAAGTATTGTGACGACTTTTTATAGTAGTTAATACAATATTATAGAATAATTATAGGTATTTTAGTGAATATTGTTAAATTATAGAAAATCATCATGGAAGACTTCCTTACATCAGATAAAATGGACCATATACATATATTAGAATATAAAGGTCCTGATAAATATAACTTAATTTTAGCTTAAAGTTAACTGATGAAGTTAAAAATAAAGTAAATAAGATAAAAAATAAAAATTCCATTCAAAATAATTCTTGATTTTAGTTTTAGATTCCATATTTTTTTACCTCTTAGTGACGTATGTAATAAAACTCTAACAAATGCATTAGCAAACCCAAAAAAATGCAACTTTTCTTCTTCTTCTTCTTTAAGGAAATTTCCCCAGAATATAAACGGAAACCTGAAGTCGAAACAGTTCAGCGCATGTGCATCAACGCCCCCTTCCAAAGGAAGGATCCGGACAGTTTGTCTGTTTTTTAATACTTTTATTGTATTATTATTATTTTTATTCTGTTGTTGTTTTTTATCTTTTGGCATAACAACTCCTTTAAAACAGCGAATCAACAGCAGAAGAATCTTCAAGGTTCTCCCAACAAATAGAAAATGGTTGAGAATGAGAAGAAGAAGATGCAGAGGAATAAGAATACGATGAAGACAAAGAATAGCTTGAAGAAGATGAAGAGATTGGATGAAGAAGAATAGAAGAAGAAGAGCGAGAAGGAGGAGTATTATAACCCGGTTTCTATTGATTTTAGTTGCGGTTTTTAGATACCCACACGTTAACGTTTAGACTGCAAAAGTGTTATTGCAATTGTTATTGTTGCTATCATATGATACAAAGAAGAAGAAATACAAGTAAAAGACGAGGTGGAACGAAAAGAAGAAGAATAGGAAAGAGAATAGTAGAGAATGGAATGGAAGAAATACCTGCGTTTCTGATACCAAAACCGAGAGAAGGTACGATGACGTTGCGACGAGGTACCACCAACAACAACCAACTGCGACAGAAGCAACAAAACAACAGCATCAACGGCATTAGAAGAGCGTGAGAATAAGGACAAAAGTAACAACAAAAAGCGAAAGCAGAAGCAAACAACTAAAAATCAACTGCACTTTGAACGCAGGCATTCCTTTGCTTTTACTTTTGCGTAGTTTGGCTCGGAAAAGCGTTTTCTTATTGGCCGTTAAGAAGAGTTTTCCTCCAGCAGCTGTTCGTCTCTGGAAAAATTTTCTTTTCTTTGGTCCCCTCTTCGTTTCTTTGATCCTTAACTATATTTCTATCTTCACTTTGAAAGCACTCACTCAGATTCTGTTTTTTTCCTCGCTTTCTTCTCTATTCTTTTTATTTGGTATTTATTTCAAAAGGAGTTTGAGCTCTTTTATTACTTGAGTGATTCTTGTGTATTTTCTGCTATTACTATCTACAAGGTAGAACGGTTTTTCGAGTCCCTACGATTGAAAACTCGAAAAGGATTTAAAAATACTTTGAATTGATTAATCTTAATTTTTAATTGATTAAACTTCATTGAATAATTAAATTGATTTAACTTTAATTTTAAGTAATCAGATTAATCCACAAAACATCAAAATAAACATTCGTCAAGTCGAAAGTCAAGTCGAAATGAGTTGATTCTAAGTTAAAACTATGAATTATTCAGGAGTTATTAAAAGTATTCGCAGTTTAATTGAATATATTTTCAAAATGTAAAAAAGTCATTTGTTTTGCCTTTAAGAAAAAATCTTTTATAAACTTAGTAAATTCTCTAGACTTTATATGATGCAGATTCCGGATATTGTTTATATAAGAATGATAACTGTTGTGGATACCGAAGGATAATAAAGAAAAAGAATCAGGTTTTGTGTCCGATTTCTCAGACTTAAAATATCAATTATTTCCAGATCGAAATTCCAACTGTTGATTTTTATGAATTCACCTCGAAATAATGACTCGAAACAACCTCGAACTGAACCTCGATTTCCATGCTTCTACACTTGCAAGTACACTTAAACGAAATTATCGTCAGTTGTGCAGCTGTGCAGCAGATAACAATAAAAAATCGAATAAAAAAATTATGAATTATGACTTCGAATAATTCTCCGCAGCTTGTCCGATTTTCCACAATATCATTAACAAGGTCATTTAAGTCATTAAACACGACTACAATGGTTAATAGTGCAGGTTAAAAAAAATCACCTAACAAGAATTTCCCAAAATCACTTTAAAAAACTAACAACCGCCAGAAATTCCAAGGTGACAAGAAGACAGACAGCGAGACAGGTAAAAAGTAGTCCAAACAATAGCAATTTCAAGCATTCGCCGGCAACGAGTGACATTTTGGCTGACCTTCAAGCTGTTAAAAAACTACACACACACACACAGGATATTTTTATTATCTTTTCCTTTCTTTGGTTACTTTTTAAAATGTCTTCTCTGAATTCTATCTTAGAAGGGATACGAAACAAGGACCAAATACGAAAGCGATGCAAGCCATGGCAAGAATGACGGATAATGAGTGGAGGTGTGGATGAGGGGTGTGGTGTGGATAAGGATTCAAGGACTCATGAATTGCTTGCATTGAATTGCTTTGAATATCCTGTTGGTAACCTGTTTTCGCGTATTGAGCATGTGATACAGAAAAGAAATCTTTACCAAAAATACTAAATAAACACAAATAACTGTTATTATTATAAAGCTAACCTTATTGCTCTTTCCTCATATCGTTTTTCTTACTTTCATGGTTTTTCTCTTTTCTTTTCATGGCTTTTTTCTGCAAGCTCATTTATAAAGGATTCAATATTGTTAGCTTTTTGTATTAAAGTTGTATATAAACAGGGTTTGCTTGAAGGTTGGTTGGTTGATTTCGTTGACCCCGAGAGGATTTCGAGGAAGTCATCAACATGATTACTTTTGGGTATTTCAGCTCCCAAAAGATTATTGTCTTTTATCGGACCGATCAATGAAACTTTTGGAACAGATAATGTTATGTAAGGAACTTTTACACATACATAGTTACACGTCTTCGAAAACAAAGCAGTGCTAGGGAACATACACTTGTTTATATAAGTAATACGTAGGCATTTATTGGTAATTGTTTGTAGATGTTGTTTTAATAGATTTCTCTGTAAAGTCCTTGTTTTGAGTTTTTACTTTCTGGTCCTGTATCGCGAATGAATACAGGAAATGGGCCTTATTTTCCACACCTTGTCTTTATTATTATTATTATGTTTATATTATACTAAAAATATATTTATAAAATATAAGATACGGAAGATAAGAAGATTCGTTTTCTTTTTAAATCCATAGTAGATTAATTAGATGTTAATGTTAGATTAAGATTTTAATAACATGCATTATACCATGCTAATAGTGGGAGTGGTCTTCAGAAATTTATATTATATTTTCTCGTATATGAGTTGATGCAGATATGAAAAACAAGTTCATGTTTTTGTGAATTATAATACTAACTGTAGAGTTATTTATTGAAAAAGTTGAGATTATTTACAACACATGAGATCATAATAATTCTTCAAACTTATGTAGGCGTGGTTCATCTCTATTGTTATTATTATTACTACTCTTATTATAATATATTATAATAATTATGGTATTAGCTTCATTCTTTATATAATGTTTATTACGATATAAAACTGTTATCGTTGATAGTAATTAATTTTATAATCATTATAATTATTATTATTATGGTTTATCATTTTCATAATCAATAATACTATTATTATTCTTTTTATTATTATTATCTATAATCTATATTTAATCATTTTTATTTTCATTAATATTATTAAGTATCATTTGTATTATTGTTATAATGCACCTAGTATATATTTTTGAAAATAGAAATTGTAGGTTTTTATATATAAAGTCATCTAAAATCTGAAGATGTTTGTTTGATCTGATGTTTCTTTTGAAATCCTCCTCTCGAAAGTGGTTATGGGGGTATCCAAATTTTTAAAATAAGCTTCATTCGAACCGAAAGTATTGAATTTTTCCAGTTTTCATTTTTACTTTCTTAATTTTACTAAAATCATCTATCTTACATTTTACTTGAAGTTTAACTAAAATGTAACTGAAAATCGTATTTTATTTGCTCCGATTTAATTTTAAACCTTTTAAATCCGATTGCTTCTAAGATTTAGATGTTTATTAAATTGGGCAAATTTTTATATGTACTTCCACATGGAACTAGGAGTTTTACCCCGAGGAACAACAACAATCGTGCTTGCTTAATTTTAACATCAAAGCCATGCCAACTGATGTTCCCACTCCTTCCATTTCTTGCATTCTCCATCGCCCACTGTTTCCCACCTCTTTGTTTCTTCTACCCACTCGTTTTCTTATATTGAAAATCCGAGTGCGAAATATTTTAAATTAAGTCTGATTGAAAATAATGTTTTTACGCTTCATTCTGTAAAAATACGAGAGAGAAGAGAAAATGTCGTAAATCGGAATTAAGTAAAAAATACGATCTCATTTTTAGCCATGGCAAAAGCAATTACAACAAGTGCTTCGTTGGCAGAGTAACAGTACAAAATAACAAAAAAAAAATGGAAGAATAAAAAAGAAAATAAAAAAAAAAACAAACACAATTTAAGATGATTAAAAATTAGATGGCGCAAAAGTTATACGCTGGAGGCAACACTGTAACAGCTGCGAACAAATTCTTCTGCAGTGAATTCAGAGTTAGGAGAACAGCAAAAACAACAATAACGAAAACAACAACAAGGGCGCAAAGAAACTTAAACGAAGAAAACCATCCCAGATGGCAAAAATGTGAAAGAAATGTGGCAGGATGCGAAAGAAAGAAAAGCAAACATTTTTCTACGATAGAAACCTCAGCAGCAGCCTGAACAACAACAACAACAACAGGAACATAAGAAACACACCAACAACAACAACAACAACAGTGGCACCGTACCAGTCAACGGTTGGCTTGGTTAAATATACAAAGAAAATCCTTTGGCAATGTTTTCTTTCTACGGCGCTGCAACACTGAAGATGCGGCAAGCGGAATGCGTCATGGAGCGATGCGGAAGGACTCTGTTTTGGGTGCGGGGGCAGACGGGCAGTGAGCGAGCGTTAATGTTGTACGTGCGCCTCAAGAAAAGCGCGTCTTCTTCATAAATCTTTTTTACGAGCGCACACAAAGAAAACGATGGCCGCTGTAAGCGGAAATCCGGACGATGGGGGTGGCGTGGATGTGCTGAAGAGGAGAGAAGGGAAGCGGTGCCCAAGAAAAAACGGAAATGTGCAAAATGAACCTAAGCAACGAACTGGACGAGAATGTTTTATAAAGAAGAAGAAGAAGAAGAAGAAGAATAAAAAGCACCAGGAACATTAGCAGCAGCAGCAACAGCAGTGAACAAGAAGAAGCACCCCGAAAGGAACAGGAATGGCACTCATTTGACCACCCTCAAAGAGGCCATCTTAAAGCGACTGTATACACAGCGAAGTGAATGTGTGTGTGTGTGGGTGAGTTTTTGAGGGTGTTGCTGGGAGCGTATTAAATATTTACATGTGGGTGTGTGTCTATTATTGGAAAAAGCGAAAACATTAACGTGTGCGTTGGAGTGAACGATACTTAGAATGTAATAAGAAATTTTTCACACGGGTGCCTGCTGCGTGAAGGAGGAGGAGGTTGAGGGGGTGGGGTCATCACCTCTTCGCAGTCCCCCACCGCTACGAAGAAATCCCCAAAAATCTCCATTAAAATTCTAATTAATATTATTTAATTCAACTGGTTAATTTTTACGACTTGAGAGCTTCGCTGTCTCTGTCTTAAAAAATATTGTTTCTCTAGAAATGTTTCGGACCGAACGGGCCACCCCTTTTCGAGCCACCTCTGTTACTTGGTGTGTTTCCGGATCTGGGTACCGTGTGTGGGTAGCCCAAGCTACTGGCGCTAGACACCAGATACACGAACAGCAGCTGCACAAAAACTGTAGCAATAATGAAGAATAATACGCAACGTAACGATGCAGAGCACGATAGAAGAAGCACGAACTCAGGCCGCAGTGGCACAAGCTTTCTAAGGATCCATCGAAGGACGTTCCGTTGTGTGCCGAGGCGAACAGCATCGCAGATATCGTTCAGATACCACAGTTTTAAGGGACTGAAAAAAAACCAAATGGAACAAAGAATGCAGCGTTAGTCAACCTTAAAAAGCAAAGAAACCACAAACTGAGTCTTAAAGGAGTTCCAAAAAGGTACACTGAATAAATACTCAAAATATAATCAAAATGGAATTAAAGTTGAATAAACGAACCGGCTCAGAATGGATTTGGTCATTTGATCACAGATTGTATATCAAAATATGCTCAAAATATGCCACCAAAACAGTCTAAATGATTTAGAAATCAGTTTGAATGAGTTCCCTTGAGTTTGGAGACAATCTGAAGTCGTTTTTAAGGTATCTTTAAGGTATCTATAAATACCTGATTGAATAGATGTTTTTTTATAATATGGGGAACTTTGGGCCCCACTAGGCACGACTAGGCACCGTCGGATTTAGCTGAAAAATTAGGACATGATTTCTTACACCAAACCTCATATTTTAAGCAGCGCAAACAATTATATTTAAAAAAAAAAAAAAATCCCATACAAGATGCGACCAGTCTAATGATGTACATTATATATGCATGTAGCATATAAAAATATATAATAATATTCATTAATGATATTGTTTTAAGCAACTTAAGGATCTACAATAGGATGAAAGCTTCAGTTGAAAATATGAAGCAAAATTATGATGATCAAAACTTCGCCCCAGATGAAACTTTTACACATTAGAGCCATAGTAAGATATTCCATACATAAGCATTATGAACCACGGAATGGATCAATGAAACAAGTTCTTTGAGTTATTGTTTAATTTTATTGCTAGTAACGGGATATGAAACATCGGCATGGAACATAAAAAGCATCAACGTCAACATCAGCTTTTTTTAATATTGTACAATAAAGATTTTAATAATAAAATACGATTATATTCTCCAATACTTTAAAGTCTAAAGTACTTTAATGGTTTCTTGTAAAACATAAAAAAATAAAAAGAAACAATAAAGAAAAGTACTCGTGTATATAAAAATTGGTAAGAATGGGAGAGGGAGAAAGAGAGAAGGAGAGAGAGAGATGGAGAGAGACCAGCTGTTGCTAAATAAAATGCGAATGTAAGCGAATACTTTTTTATGTGCTTTTTCCCGAAGGATTTTTGCTAGAAAAAAAAACCAACAGGAACAACAACAATAAGAAAATAGCAAAAGTAAGAAGAACAGCCAAAGCAACAACACTCTGAATACTTTCGAAAACGTTTATTGTTCTAACGACCATTAAAAGCAATTCCAAGCACGTTGTGTGCGTATCTTAAGAGCATGTGGAGCTACAGAATGCGGAGAAGGGTGAAGACGGCAGAAGGAGGGAGGGATGCAGGGGGAAGAAAATCAACATTAGTGTGTTTCTTACTTTAGCTCTTTTAAGAAAGGTGGTGGATGCGTACGAGTTGGTAGGTAGGCACACTTAAGACAAAGTCGAAGCAACAAGAACAAAATGCCATGTTGAACAACAAAAACAATACCAAAAACAACAAAAGCAAAAGCGAGAAGCAAAAAATGGCAAAGTTCATTTGTAGCACGGTTGTGCTGAAGAAATGGCCAACAGATTACTTTTATTATTATACGTTCCAACACAAGACATTTAAGAAACTTGTGCGTGATTCTTCAACAACAACAACTCATGGAAAAAATTCAAAAATTCAGAAAAATATAAACAGTAAAAAAACATAATATCTAGAATTAAATTTTAACTAAAAAGTGAAAATACTATTAGTTAGCATTAAAAGTCAAGTAATTTTGATTCCTGGTGATTTTGATGAATCGTTGTTATAATTTTTCAATGCAGACTTTTTTTTGGTATTTTTTTCAAAATTGTTCATAATTTTAATTGATTATTAGTAAATTCTTTACTAACATTTTAGTTATTACGAGTATCTAATATAATAATATAATTGTTTTGAATGCATTCGTTGCGTTATCTTCAAAACGATTGTAATGCTTTTAAGTCTTCCTTTCGGCTCTTTCATCGTACTTTCATCCCTCTCTCAATTCTCTATTTCATTTCTTCTTCTTCTCTTTAACTCAACAAAAAAAAAAAAAACAAAAAGGAAAACATGTACTAATAACAATAATAGAAAGAACATTTTAATGGTACTTCATGAGCGCATCTCGAGAATTTTTACAATCGACAAGTTTTTCGTTCGAGCCATTAAAAGTTTCTAAACACGAAACGCGAAAGAAAACGTGTTGCGATTATACGAGTAGCTTCATTAAAAGAGGGTTGATAGAGTGGGTATCCTGAGAGGTTCTTCAAGTCTCGGGCCTCGGATGGGTTGCGTTCTGCCAACCTATCCATGGATGCCATATTGTGAAAAATCCTCAATTGCTTGAGTTGGCAGAGAGTTTATTGAGTTTATACACGAAGTTCAACACAAGTATTGAGAAAAAAACAAAGGAGAAACGGAAATTAATTAGTTTATATTTTTTGTTGCTATTGTCGAATGCTATGTTAACTTTAACATTGAAGTAAAACTGCTTGTAATTAATTTTATTGTTAATATGTAGCAAAAGGAAGGAAATTCATTAGAAAGGGTGTTCGCGATGATAAATGGTTTTGAAATGATGATTTCAGGATGATGATGATTTCAAGTGATAAATAAACAACTAAATTGATGAATTTGATGAGAAGAACATTTAATTTAATAATTGTTTTATTAGTATTATACACTCAACTTTATTCTTCATTCGAACGTTTCATTTGAACCCATTTTAACACTGGTTTTAAAGTACCTACTATTGCTTTCCTGCTCTACAAATACACTCAAAATGTGACAAGTGAAAAAGTAAATAAAGTAGTAACAAGTAAAACAAAAGCAACAACAGCAAAAACAAATATAAGAACGTATTTTTTACGTCTTCATGGCTCGTTATTTTTAGTGGTCGTAAATTATTGAATGACTCTCTCTCTCTCTCTCTCTCTCTCTCTCTCTCTCGAAGTCAAGGAGTCTCGTCACTTTCCAAACAACGAGTTTGCTTATCCGTCTATTTGACTGTTTGACTATCTGACCGTCTGCTGTTGATAGCGAAATGGTTGCTATCAGAAAAAGACGACGATGACACGTCGATGTACTGGTAGAAAATGATGACGATATACAAGCAGATGGTGATCACGATCGCGATGACGATGGTGACAATGGCGATGACGATGAAAAGACGACAACGTCTGCTGAATCATTTAACTTGTCGTAAACTTAAGTGAAGCAATTTGATTTTAATGAGCACCCAGCAACATTGACATTGAAACAATTGACTATAAAACGTGAAAGCGTTTGCTGAAGCGCTCGCTACTTTCATTGAAATGTTAGATTAAAAGTTGATGCAGGTTTTTGTGTTAAATGTACACAGAAGAAAGTTACATTTATTTAAAATTAAAGAAACATTTTCTAACGAACGTTCTTCACTCATCTAAAACACGTTTGAGGAGTAAAAGAAGACTTTTCGCCAAGATCAAGTTGATTATAAAGAATAATATTTATAAATATAATATTATGGTTGATATATCGTTACATTACGCTGCATTGTTTCATGTTATTTTGTTATTTGATGGTGGATCTTTTAACTTGCTCTAGTATTTCTCTTAGTTTATTCTTAGTTGCGAATCAGTTATTTTGAGGGCCCTTTAATTCACAAGCCACAACTAGAAAAACACCCCATTAAATATTAAAGTTATGCAAATACAAATATATTACTACAACGAAAACACACCCTCATGAATGGGCAACGATGCGAATCGTAGTCGTGGTCCAACAACAACAACAACAACAATCAAGAAGAAATACCAAAACTTTGTCTGCGTTACGCACGATAAACAGACAGACAGACTCGATGCCGTGCCAGCGAGACCCACGATAGATAGAGAGATTTTCTGCCCATCCTTCGGGAGGGAGGGATGATGATGTGAATCAAAGGGACGGAAATCGAATGGCAGGCAAACTGAAGCGAAGTTGGAGCTGAGTCTGTGTTGCAAGTCCACGCATCTCTCGTACTCTATCGATGGGGATCCATTGTATTTGCTTCGGCTGTTGTTGCTGTTGTTGTTGGTGGTGATGGCCACTGTTTTTACTGCTTATTTCACTAGCCCGGACATAGTTTTCCAATTCGATATACAGAACTTTTCAATAACAATGCGTTCTCTGAACATATACGATATATTCTCTGAAAAGCTTTCAAATAAAATTTAACGACTTTTTACACAGCCAACAACAATACAATAAAACGGCAACAACATATAAACTGCTTGTTCAGAAGTTGTTTTTTATGTGCATATATATTGCATGTTGTATATCGTGATATTGGGAAGGGGGTGAGGGGGCCACCGACGCTGTACACGGGGAGTCCGAAACCCCGCCTGGTTTTCAGTTGTATTAAAGTTGATATTCAAATAAAAGCAGCAGAAGAATAAAAAGTCTCCAGGGATTTAAAAACACAAAAGGCTGAAGAAAGGAAGTGTTGAAAGGGGAGGGTTTAATCATTTCTACCTCTTAATTTTCTTCCTCGTTTTCTTCCCCTCCTTTATCCCTTCCTATACGTGGTATTTAAGTCTATATAAAGGTCTCTGGAAACAGCTAGAGGAATGTTCTTCAATATGGTGAAATTTTATATAATTTATGGATAACAAAAAAAATTTGTTGTTTTTTATAGTCTTGAAATATTTTTGAATGTACTCTTATGTATAAATTATGTTTTTGAATGCATCTTTTTTGTTTCTAATCATCTTATGTTAATGAATGAATGAATGATGTATAAATTATTTGTGAAAAACAACATCACTTTCCTTAATAAAGTGAAGAAGTTAATTTGCTTTTCCTTTTACTTTTTTCACTTCTTTTCTCTAAAACATTAATAATTCTTAATATGTTTTTACAAAATAATAATAATTATTATTGCATATTAAAAGTAGTTATTAAATTATTAAATAACCGTTGTTATATTACTATTATTATTGAATGATAATAATTCTCAATATTTTATATCTAAATCAATTTTCGGAATTTTTCTGCTGAATTAAAAAAGTGATCCATAAAAATATTACATTTTCGGTCTACCTTTTTTGAATAATTATACAATAAATAAATATACCAAAAAGTATTTAATTATTTCATAGATTTTTATAAATTATTTAAATTTTCACATTATAATTCTTCTGATTAAAAATAACTCATCGATTTATAAAAATTAAGATACAAATTATATAAACACAACATTTGGAAAAAAATATATATATAAAATTATGAAAATGGATATAGATTTTTCTAAATGTTTTTTTTAAATTTTCGTTTTATTATTTTATTGTTTTACTTCATTCGATGATTCGATTGGATTCAATCCCACCTGAGACCTGATCTCTTAAATAAGTTTAAGTAAGCAATCATCAATGTGATAGACACAACATAGACAAATAAATACAGTGGCATTAAAAGCAATTTGTAATAAAGTCTAATAATAATACACTTAAAATACATTCGATATTCGATGAAAAAAGTCATGTGTACGTTGTTGAACTGCGACAAGAGTTACGCACAACCCTCATTTTTGGCTTTGGTCAATGAAGAACCAAGAGTGTGTAGCCAAGAGTGTGATGGGAAGGGAGGGGGGGGGGTTGGTGTGGGGAGGGGGGTGTATGTTTGGTTGGCCAGCAACCAAGCTTCAGTCGGTTGCCGCCGGGTCTTTTTAGTTGAGGCCATAAAAGGTAAATTAAAGTGTCAATTAAATGCGATAATGTGCACATGATACGCAGTTGATGATGATGATGATGACGGGAGGCGGGCGGATGGAGGGCGGGTCAGCACTGCATCAAGAGCCGCATGCATATTTGATGCGTTCCTGAGGATGTGGATGTGAAGTTTGCATGCGGCAGTCATTAACTACCAAGCAAGCACAACACAAACACAAGCAACAACAACAGCAATGACGGTACAGAAAGAGAAACAACAACAACACGTCATAAATGTCAATTCAGTTAATTGCTGTAATGTCCACTTAATTGCTTTGCAACGTCCTCAACTACAACGACAACAACGACGACGACGACGACTGCACTCGAGAGATTAACAAAAATATTTAGTAGTCAAAAATGTAAAGAGGAGTATAAATTCAGTTCTCTGCTAAACGATGGTATCAAATCTTTGTATATACATTCCAGTGTAGTGAATGAGTAAGTTTTTTAACTCTTCTGAGGCGGATGATATTTAAAAAGACTCTTTTATTCGAACTTCGAGTAATTCGCATTTGTTTTGTTATAAAAATAATGAAACTGAAAAAACACATATTATATATCCGCATATGTAACCCTCACTGTTTTGGTTTTTAATAATTTATGATTTCATAAAACATTCCATAAAGAAAACATGACTCAGAGTGAAAACAAACACTCAACATAAAGCATTAAAAGAAAGGAATTTTTTATTTCAACCAAAGAATATTTTTTAAATGACAAAAAACGAAACAAAGACACCAAAAACAGCAACAACAAAGGTCTCAAACAAAACACAACATATTCTCTGTTTTTTAATGAACAAAAAATTCCACAAATATTTTTCAATTGAAACTTCGCTAAAAAAGAAGACCGACGTTTTTTACGCTGTCGGGCATTGCATATGTTCTCAAAGTGTTGCAGTGGTTGCACGTTGCAGGGGATATCAAAGGAAGAGAGGACAGGATGTCATCTGGAAGGATGCGCCTTTCCTCAACTGTTATTTTATGTAACTCGTTAGCAAACTGCAGGTCGGCTCTTTTTCCGGGACCCGGTTCTTTCCATTCAATGTTCCTGTCCATTTCTGGACGTTCTGGTCGCTTGCCTGGCTGCATGTATGTCTGTCTGTCTATCTGGTTGCCTGTATGTTTCTTTTAATATTAAGCAAACATTGTTTTGCAGGACGTAGTGATTGCTGACTTCGCTCCTGCGTGCGTTGGCCATAAAGGGTCCATTTACTACGCCCCCCAGGATATCGCTTCGTTAGTAGATGCTTTTTTAGTAGACACCCGAAAGCAATACTTTTCGTTTCGTATAAACTCAGCTGAGATCAATTAGTTTCGGGTTGGGGAAAGTTGAAAAAGGTTTGAAAGGTTAGAAATTCGTTATAAAAGAATTAAAGAAATGTATTTGAAGCAGAATAAGATGCGTTATATAATGCTTCATGTGAAGGCAAACGAAGTCTCTTGATGGATTTAAGAAGCTTTTAATTTCGAAGTACTTTCGTATAAAAATCTTGAAACTTAAATTCTATAAGAAATGGTTATAGATATGTACATAGATACACCAATGTACAGATATTTATATAAAGATATTTAATATATTTACATATATCATATGCCAAGTTCTTTAAAGTTTACAAATATTTTAGGTATATTAGCTACCATCGAATCAATGTTTAATAGTAAGCCAGAAGCTACACTTAAAGTAAATGTAACAGAGACATGCTTCTCTACAAGATATCATATCACATATCTACCATAAACAGTTGTGTATGTCATTTATAAAGACCTTCGAAAAATATCTACAAAGATTATAATTTTATTTAAGACCCTGTAATTAACACAACGATGTCTGTGCGAGGAATGTCACCAAACCACGTCAGTGGCAAGTGTTAAGCTCTCAAAGACTTTCATCTGAACTGACAGCAACGGCGACGACGACGGTGGTAAAAAGGTCATCACATTAAATCCTCTGAAACTTATCCAGGCGAGTGTCCTTTGATACTCGCATCAACGCATCCCATCCCATTTGTACTCACACCCAACTAAGAACCTTTTAATTGTCCCTTTTATAGATACAATACTGTACAGTACTCTATCGAATCGCGTTGTGTGTGGATGCGTATATAGCATCGAGAGTCCTGTATATTGAAACGTATCTAAAACACCTCACATATTAGTGCTGTTGTTGTTGTTGTTGTTGTTGTTGTTGCTGTGTTGTTGTTCATGTTTATGATTACGTAAAAGCTGCAGGGCTCTTGTCGGCTCATGTGTGTTACCTAGCTCCCTCGTCCTTTTTCTCTATCTCTCTCTCTCTCTCTCTCTTCTCTTCTCTTTCTCTCTTTTTCCACCTGATTCTCATTCCCATGAAGTTTGTGTTGCCGTTTCTATGAAACTTCCACATTTTCTATGGTCGGGGAAGTACTCGCATTAAAAAGATCTACGAGCTCATGATTCTGCATGTTTTGTGTTTCCTGATAATATTTGGTTACGAGGAGTGGTGTGGCGCGGGGTGGGGGAGTAGGTGGGGGCTTGAAATGGGCCCATTAAAATGTCTATTTGCGATATCAAATACGTATAAATATGTGGCTTATGTCGCAGCCATGCAGCCATGTTTAGCTGGCTGAATACAGAATATGGTGGAAATAACCGTGTGGTATCATGCGATGTCATGTGATGTGTGATGTAATGTGTTGGGTGATGTTTGGAGGTGTTTTTAATGGATGATAACTTTTGCATTATACAGGTGTTGTTGTTTCACTGCATTCTGTTGCATTGAACATTAAAATTCGATATAAAAACTAAATTATTCGGGTTTTAAATGTATCTGGATTACATATTAAATAAATATAATTTCAAGATTAAATATGAAACAAATATAAAATTAAAATATTAAAATCTCTAAAATTTTATGAAGCCTTTAAAAATGCATTGTAAGATTTTTAACATACAGACTTTTAATAGTTTAAAGAACTCATCATTAAATGGTTATTTCTTAATTTTCCTAAACTTAAAGAGGATTTTCGTACTCTTCATGATTTAATTACTAATTATGTGGTTACAAAAGTGTTGTGTAGAATTCGAAAAAATTACTGAAATAAACAAGAATTAAGAAAACTTAATATAAAAAATGGTCGGCTTTCATTTTAATGGTTCGCTGGTTGGTTAATAATTAAAATGTTTTCATAAACGCAAACGAAAAATAAACAGCTGTTAAAACGAATATCATAAATATTAATAACAGCAACAACAACAAAAAGAACAAAAACAACAACGAAACGAGCATTTATAAAACGCACCAGACTCTTAGCCAGTCACCAAGTGGTCAAAATTTGGATACGTTCCGTGAACAGAGCAGATCATCTCAGGTAATAAATTTCATTGTCAACTTAATTATTTGCCGCTGTTTCTGTTGCTGGCGCTGTTGTTGTAGTTGCTGCTGTTGCTGATGTTGTCGCTACTTCATATCTAAGGTTCAAGATAAACGAACCGCGGTTCCTTTTTTAATTTTTCCTTTCATCTCCTTCTGCTTCTCCTTCTTTTTCATCGTGAGTTATGAACACCATTTCTCATATACAAGACAATTAAGTTGAATTTATGAATTTTTTGGCACAGAGGTTTTTCTTTCTCTGTTCGGTTTTTTCTCTGTTAATTAGAGAGAACATCTCTGTTTTTGAATCGAAATTCTTGATCTTCACTGATCTATATTTGGCCCAAGCTCAAGGCGAAGCAGTGACAGCGACGGCGACTCATCGTCGTCATTGGTTCTCGCCGCGTGAGAAGCAGGCGGTTACCGTTCGCTGAAGGCGTGGTTGTTTTTGCCCTCTTGCAGCTCGCTTAAGGACGCCATCACGTTGCTGTTAAAAAGGTCAATAAATCACTTTAATGTGCATTTTAATGGCTGCTTTGCCTGTTCTCTGAAATGGCTTCGGCTGGTGGTTGTTTTTGTGCTCATTTTTCGTTGTTGCTGTTTTGGGTATTCAATTCTTTTTTCCTAATGAAGACCTCCAACGTTGAGATAATTTTTGTGGTTTTTTTTGGATATGTTTTATTGAATATTAATTAAGAAGTAGAAGTAGAATAATTAATCGTTTGATTGTTGATTAACTTGTAGAATCCATTTAATAAAGGTTTTCGAAAGGAGAAAGATTCCGTTTTTAATCGAGAGTTTTTTTAGATACTCTCTTTAGAAGATTTTTATTAGACTCTTTTTATTAAAATGAAATGATTAAATCTGCATCGAAAGAGTTAAATAACAAGTATTTAATTTGTTATTTTGTTTGTGTTCATTTGAAAGACTTTAAAAGCATCTTTAAAAGAAGAATAAAAAATAGTAATCAGAAAATAGATTATATTAAAACCGTATATTTTATTATATAATTCTGATACATTTTTTTACTTTATTTTAATTATTTTATTATTGTAAACAATATTATAATTTTTATCAATATTTTTTAATATTGCTTCTCTTACCATTGACATTGCTTTTGTTATTATTTCATGTCGTTATCATTTATTGGTTTATTAATTGTTGTAGTATTTTTTTTATTACTAATTAATTAGTTACTTTAGAGCCAAACACAGCTGTTTTCTTAAACAGGCGATGTTTGCAATAAATTGTAGCCAATTTTAAAAAACCTAATTCTGAAAGTAACAATAAATTGAGGATATTATTGCAAATATAAACATAACAAAGAAGAACGAAAAGAAAATAAAAACAAATAATATACATGTTATTCCGATCCAATTAAAAATCAGTGATTTTATTTGTTACTTAACTCAATTATTTAAATTTAATTCATATAAAACAACAAAGTCTACTCTTTTAAGCAATTCAAATCAATATCAACGAAACGAAAACAAAAAAGAATCTTTATTTAATGTTTTTTTAATGAATACTAAAAATAAGAATAACAAAAAAATATATCGATTAAGTAGCCTTTTTATGGGACCATATTTTGTGGTTAACTTCAAAGATGCAATCGATTAAATACATTAGTATTAATTTGCGACGCTGATAGCAGACCATCAATAGTAATGAGCCGGAATTCCAGCGACGTCCTCGTTAAAGTGACACATTAAAATATAAGTTTATTTCCCAAGTGAAATATTTGCGAAATTAAATTTAAACGAAATCGAAATCGAAAACGAAAACGACAACGAAAATGAAAACAACAACAGCGAAGACGAATTCAAATTCAAACACGCCGAATGCGAATATAAAAACTAAACTGAAGTCAAAAGCTTTCGAAGGATGATGAGGTTGGCGGGTGGGGGAGGGAGGGAGGAGGAAGAGAAGAGAAGAGGGCACCATTTCGCTGCTAAATCAGCGATGATGGCAAAAGTTTTTGCAAAGCATTTATTTGGTTTTTTCTGTTTTTCTTTCATTCGGAAAAAAGTCTTCGTGAAAGAACTCGTTAAAAGCAAAAATTTTAACGTTCTTCTCAGAGTCTTTCTCTCCTCTGGGACCAGAAGAAAGACAGAGAGAGAAAGAGAGAGAGAGACTCTAGTGTGTGAGTGAGTAGGTGGATAGGTGGGCGGGTGAGTGGGCGAGCGTCTTTATAACAACGACAGCTACGTGATGAACACAGAAAAAACCATTCTAGACGATTTACAGTTATGGCCAAGTTAATGTTATTTTTGTAAATATTTCACAGGATAGAGAAACACTCTCCTTGCGTATTTTTTTCCCTATTTTCTTACTAGTTTCTTTGGCGATTCGACTCGTTACTCTTCATCTTTTTCCATCCCCTTTTTTTGCAAATATTTTCCCAATTTTTCTTTTGTTAGATTAGAAAAATTCTTCTTTACTCTGCTTTCTCTATTTCAACTTCCCTTTCATAAAATTTATGTTTTTATTGTTGTTTTTCTCATTGTTGTTGTTATTGTAGTTATGGGTTGTTCGCACAGCAATCGTAGTTATTTTAATGTTCTTCGAATCAGTTCATATACTGTTGTTCTTTTGTTGTTGTTGTTGTGTGTTTAATGTAGCGAAAATGAAGCCGAATGATTTGTAATTTAGCACAATTACTATAGGGAGGGTGTGATCCATGGATCCTTGAGTCCAACACATGAATTGAACTCTCAGTAGTCGCATTAAAGAGCGTCGTCAAGTGTGTCCGGTCGAATTATTAATTTCAACGGCTAAACTTCGCTTTTCCCCTGTCGAAATAACAAGTTTATTTTTCAGTTCATTTACAAAGCACAACTTTGCTTTATCCTTTATTAGTACTATTATTATTATTATGATTATCCGGAGGTTGAATGTCTAGACATCGTCCCTGAAGGCTTTTAGTTATAAACAATTAGGTTATGATTATTTTTTGTAAATTCTGTGAAGAGCAACGTTATTTTCGACGCTAGATAAGATAATAATAGGAATGTATGATACGATAATCAAAAGTTTCGGACTCTCAGAATATAACAAGCATGCCTTCGTAGAATTCGAATAATTTAGGCTACTATTTTTGAATAATATAATTTATAATCCATTATTAGAAAAATAAATCTCATATATTGTCTTCTGACGTGAATTCGTATACATAAAAGGGTATACATTTGATATAGTCTATCGATGGTATATATTTTAATAATTATTATGTGTTTATTTGACTTTATTGGCTTATATTTTTATATCATTATATACCTTTATGTAGATATATAGAAAATGCATTAAGCTGAGTTTCTGTTTTAATTAAATTGATTGCTAAACTAACGTTTTTCTCTAGTATATTATAATATATCATATTGGTGGGTGTGGCAGATGATTTCTATATTGAAGTAAGTTCGAATGAGTTCACAGAAGTTATTCCCATTGTTATAATATTCAACATCATACGAATGCCCCGAAGTCAATCAAGCAACCGTTCTATAAACGATATTTTAGATATACTCGTACATATCTACGATACTGTATAAATATATAAAAGTAAATAAACACGTGAGTATGTAAATTTGAAGTGTAGAAGCATCAGCGTATCTGCGACATCATCGGATTGCTTTGTAGTTGTATATGTGTATGTGTATTTTTACAACACCCACGTGTGTGATTCCATCCTGCGGATATAAACGCAAATGGATCCGTTGTTGCTTCGAAAAAGCTATAAAAGCAATTTTGCACGCGTTCTATTAACATGTATTTCAATATGTTCTCTGTTCTGTGAGAACCATCTGATGATGATGCTGATGCTGATGATGGTGTTGGTGGGGGTGGTGCTGTTGGTGGTGGCCATGGCAGCCCGGAAGCCCGAAGGACATTTATGACGGCGGCGTATTGTGTTGTATTGACAAAGGATTCATTTGAATGTTGATATTCGAGTCAAGTTTTTCATTTCGCTCAACTCAAATTGCTTCAATAACAACAAACAAACAAACAAAAGTAATATAATAGACAATAGATACGTGTTTGTAAGGAACACTAACGCGTGTTCAAAATTGCATATGTACATATATACATCTGTGCATTTACATATCTGATGATTTTTATGATAGTAGTAGTTATTATCGTTGTTCTTTCTGTTCTTTGTTGTTGTAGTTATTATGGAAGCTCGTTATACAGACAAGAATATGAATTTGATTGTTCAACCTTCGCAATAAAATTTTCATATCTTCCTCCTTCCATTCATTCATTTTTCTATTCTTCATCATCAGCCTCAGACTCATCGTCATCCTCAGTCTCAGTCTCACCCTTACCCTTCATCCTCAATCTCCTTCTCTGCCTCATCATCATTATCTTTATGCTTCCAAATTGTTGTAAACAAAAAAAGAAGAAAGAACCCCACAAAAAAAAAATACAGTCGATATCTTCAACCTGCAAGATATCCGAAGACTGTAATAACAACAACAAATAACATTAAATAAAAATACCTACCTAATCAACTGCTAGCAAAATGCACCCTCCTCGTTTTACCTGTTCGCCCTCCTCCCCTTCAACTAAAGACGCTTAAAGACCACCATCAGCAAGGATAAAATAAATTGCCAAAACTACGTGCAAGATGTGCCATTATTGCAGTAAAAACCTTCGTAATGATGACTCTAAGTGTCATTTTCTTAAGTGGATCACCTATAAAAAGAATTATTTATACAGCCATCCCGGCAGACAGACAGACAGAGAGACATCCTGCTTGCCAGCCAACCAACCCGCCAACGACTCAGCGGCTGGAAACAGCTTCGGGCAGGAGTCCGAATCTCTTCAAAGCGCCTGGTTTCGTGTACGACGACGGAGCGTGCGTCTCGGCGATAAAATGCAACATTAAATGGCCGATTTTTTGTTTGTTCTATTTGTCGGCTTCAGCACAGACTTCATTTGGTAATCAAATCGGATTTTTGAAGAGTCCTGCGAATGGCTTGAAAAGTTCTTAAGTCAATTGCCCCCTCCCGCCCTCTTGCGCTGGGCGACATAAAAGTCGTGATTTGACGCAAACGGTTATGTTAATGAAATTGAAAAGTATTCAAATTGGACATTTTGAGTACCTGGTGGCAGGACTGAGTTTGTTTGTTTGTCTTTCATCTCAACCGTGAAGAGATAATCTTTTTCTTGATTCTGTTTAAGGATGAGACCAGAACCTGATCTCTGGAACTTTCGTTTATGTTGATGTCGATGGAGGTGGAAAAAAGTTTGTGGAAAATTTGGATAGTTTGTTTGACGAATTTCTGGATATGAATAATTATGTGATGGATGATTCTGATGAATGGCGATTCGGAAAATTATGAAATGCTGTCATTTATCTGTAATTTATATTATTACACAAACATGCTGATGAACTATTTATACAAGAATGAAGAAATTTTTAATTGCGATATAATGAAACTATAACATAAAGTTAAAAGTGAATACGATTCTGTCGATCGTATAGAAATGACATTTTTAATTGATAGAGTTCAATTTCAAAGGTATAAAGGTGTAACTGGTATAAAGACCAATTGCTTTATACCAGACCAAAAAAGTAATGAAAGGTCGAAAATAATCTTTATAAAAAGATTAATGACTTTATATGATTAAATTGTGTTCTATATTATATACAATTTATTCTATTTTTTCCTGCGGTTTTTGTACAGAAAATAATAATTAAATATTTATGCAAATTGTTTCAAGAAGATTACAAATTTTCAATACATACACCCAAAAAAATTATCCAAAATGGTATTTAATATCGATGGTTTTCTTCATTAAACGAGCCGCATCGAATCCTCTGAACACTTTTATTGTTCACGCGTTTCATCCAACGCATGCAGACAGACAATCTTCTGAGAGCATCCTTCCGCAGGAGCTCATATTTTATGCTTACGAAGAAATTAAAATAAACGCTAAAATGGGATTTATTCAATGTTTGCATTAAGACACACACACACAATCGTCCATGGATAAAAAACCAGACCCTCCCAAATCGCAAACACTTCTTTAGGGTGTTTATTCATGATGGCTGAATATGGTCGAGCACTCAAAGTTTGGTCCTGCTGTGTTGATGGCGCTTCGGATGATGCTGAGTGATGATGGCGGGTGATGGTGATGATGGTGGTGGTGGTTGTTGTGGTGCTTCAGAATCCATCGAAAAGTACGCTGGGATTTATTCTTTAATCCCAGAAAAAGCCAACCCACGCCACCTACGCGACTAAAATCCCGTTGTGCGGCGGTGCGCCATAATAGCTTTATCTGCCGACAGACTTACGGCCCGTCATCTGATTCATGATCCTGGCCATTGATGTTGTTTTACTCCCAGCGCCCCGAGGAAGGAAGTGCAGCTCGGTGAGCACACCGACACAGACGGGCGCCATCAAGCGTTATGCAAGCGAGCAAGAAGCTGACTGGTGGGTTGGCTTGCAGGCGGGTTGGCAAGCAGGCGATTTGGCTGGCTGGCGAGCGGGTGGCCGTATGAAAAACCAGGAAGGAAGCCGCACGAGGTATACACAAAAGCCACCAGATACCACCAACAATGAAAACAAACTCATGCACAGTGAACGAAATCATGAAGAAGTTGTTAAAACTTCTTGGGTGAATCTTGAGTTGAAATTAGAAACGGACAAAGTTTTGCATATTTTATATTTCTCAGTATTCTTCGTTTCCAAATTGATTAAGAATCGGAAAGAGAATCGTATGGATAGAAGGAACCCATGATCTATACTCGTTTTATAGAGAAATGAAAGGAATGAAAAGAATCTGATGACATGCGATGATCTGCGACTTTGTTAATCAACAACAAGATCATCAGAAGAATGAATATTTTTATAGATTTGTGTGACTTTATTAAATACTAATTTCTATATAAAGATATTTTGAATGGGTTTCATACTTTTCATTATTTCAGCACCTGATTTTATTAAAAATTCATTTTCATTTACTTTAAACCTTTTTTTATAATATTTCTTTCACTGTTCCTGATACACTAGTCTCTTCTGTGTTCGCCTCCCTCTCTCCCCCCCCCCCCCATTCCGCCTACCACCTCACACTCTTCTTCACCTCTCTCACACTCTTCTTCCGCATTGTTGACTTTGTTGATCGAATTTCAATGTATTCGCAGGAAAGCAGTCAGGAAAAAAGGAGCAAAAATAAACAGAATGTTTTCAGAACTCGCAGGCTGACAGGAAATCCTGTTGCCAAGTCGTGAATGAATCTGGAGGGCGTCGGTATACGTGTGGAGCTACAAAATCGATATTCTTCTGTCGTGGTTCGTTCAGTCGTTCGTGTGGGTTGGCTTCGTTGCTTCGGTCCCGGTCTCTGCTTGTCTGGGGCTATCTTTGGTAGTCCAGGGTTCGGTTGAGTTGGTTTGGGTTGGTTGACGTTGCCAGCAGTTGGGTTGTTTGTTTAATTTTCCGCACTGACAGCGATGATGGAGATCTATTTTTCAGCAGGATTTCCAAAGGCACTCGTCTAATGGCTTTTATTGAGCTGTAAATATTTGTTTACAAAAACAAGAGTAGCGTGTGAGATGCAGCCATGACAGAAACAGGAAGCAACAGCGATTAAAGTGATGATAATGATGATGATAATGATGACGGCGACGATGATGTTGGTGACGATGGCGAAAGCGATGACGTTCGCTTCGTTGATGGCGAGCGAGATGAAGGTTTCTTTGTGTCACTGCATCTGAATTCGAAGTCAAAGAAGTGAAGGAGGGGGCGGGCAGAGGGAAAGTGAGGGGGAGAGAGTGAACTAAAGGGGAGGGTGAAGAGGGTTGGAGAATGAAGTGTTATTAACAGATTCGAACAATATTTGTCTAGTTTGTCACTTCAATGGGAATCGTTCTAAGTAATCACTATTTGTTTGTCATTATGGTCATATAATGTCATGTCATGTCATGTCATATCGTTATATCATTATTAATATTCAGTGATTATTACATTAATTTCAATATAATTTAATTTGCGAGTAGATTTCATTTAAATTGAGTTTCAAATGAACCTTTAAAATTTATTATTAATTGAATTTTTTATTTATTTCGAATATTTTGTATTATTATTATTAATATCGAATTAACATTTTATGATCGAATTAATATTTTTTTAAAAATAATAAATCATGTCTTTATTATTTATTTTTACATGAAGTATTACAGAATATAAATTATTTAATTATGTCTACATAACTAATAATGAAATTGGGGCCCCATGAAAAGTGTACCTCTTAAAATCTGCGCCGCTCCTTTGCGATCACAAAAAACTTTTTATTTCCCCTCATCAGCATCCGCACCCGCCCCCCTCTTCAACACATTAGCAATTCATCGCCGTACTCATGATGGCCCTTCTCTTTCACTCTGAAGCTCATGCATTGAAACTCTGAATTCGTAACACCGAAACTTCGAACATTGTATTGTATATAATATATAAACACTAATATATAAACTTCTTATTTATAATAAATATAAAAGATAAACAATTTATACTTACTAATTTTGTAAGCAAAGAGAAGAGGGAATCATTTTAAAAATATTGTTTATAAAGAAAAGAAAGAACAATTTAAAGTATTTGAAATAAAAATTTTAAATTTTAAAGGAATTACAAAAATTTATGAAAAATCTAAATGAGTTTTTTTTCGGCGGTATTAAACCACTCCCCGTTGTGGCTATAACAATTAGCCAAAAAAGTGAAGAAAACAATTCCAATTTAACCGAAATTAACATTAAAAAATAAAACTGAAAAACATTAAAAGAATTTGTAGAAAGTGAATTTTTTAAACAATTTTTTATAAACATACAAAGAAACGAAAATGAAAAAAATTAAATACACAAAAAAGAGATTAAACACAACAGAAAACATCACGCAAAATGTGCCAAAAGTGATGAAAAAACCCACTTGAAAAATACTAAAAAAGCGAAATAATAACAATAATAAAATAACAAAGAAAAAGATTAAATAGAGTGTGAAAAAGAAAATTATTAAAAAACCAAAAATATAACTAAAATTGAAGCTAAAAGAAGAAGAACCTAAAAATAAAATAAAATTAGAGAAATAAAAAAGAAATTCAAAAGATGTAAAAAAACAGAAAATTATACCAATTAACAGTGAAAAACTTTATAACCTTAAACTAAAAGTTAGTCAGTGTTTAGAAGAAATAACATTAAATCATTAAAAACATTACAAAATCACTCTGATTTTACAAACTATCAGTTCATTTATTCCGCAATATTTTTAATGGTGTTTCTTTGCACGAATTTTGTATTTTTTTATTAATTCAAACGAATTAAGTTGACCAACACCGGCCAACAGATTAAGTAATTTTTGTTCAGACATCTAACTTAATTGTGATGTTTATTTAACATTAATTAAAGCTTAATATAATCAAACAAATAAAATACCAGCCTCAATTGAAAGTGGGTTAATATTGTGACACAAGCGATCACGCAAACTGATCAACAGAGACAGACAGATATTTAGACAAATAGACAGACATATAAGCAGAGACGCGTGAGAGACTATCTACTGACATTATATAGCTTCTGGTAGATAACTATACGTACTTCAAACTATATACCTTTAATCCAAAATTCATTTGAAATCGAATCACCTCATGAGCTTCGATCTTTCCCTCTAAAGTACAAACTTTATTTAAAAGCACTTCACTTTCTGACGTCATGCAGGGACTTCTCCAAAAAAGCCACCCTTTTCAAAACCTTAAATTTTCCTTCTTGCAAAACAACAACAAAAGCAACAACCTTATTGAAATCATTGAAGTGTTACAAGTGAAACCTACCCCAACGTAGAATTCAGTGGGTGGAGGGGGTTAACAAATAAATATTTAACATTTTAATAACGTCACCAAAAAAAGGAAAAACACCAAAGAAGAAAAAGGACAATAAAATAAGAAAAGCAATCTTCAAACTGCAAATAAAACAAACGTGCTCAATTTCAAACAAATTATGACGCACGCAATGTTCACGCCTCGGCTTGAATAACGAGAAATTGTTGACTTTTACAAGGGTGGTTGTTATGCCCCACAACAAGTGCTCAAACATTAAATATTTCCCAAGGCTATCGTCCGTAAAGGGTAAGCAAATTCATCCGGGACACGAAAAAACACAACACTCCTGGACTTTTTACAACACGTCATACTTTTGAAAACTGGAAGGATTTCTCTTTGAACCATTTGAAGTAAAACCCAAAAAACATTTTAATGGTAAAGAAACGGGACATAGAAAATGAAAAGTAGGGAAGGGGACAAGATAAGTAACGATTTCAAGAACAGAACAGAAGAATGTTAGAAGAAAATGTAGCACAAGAAATTCTCCACATTAATTTTAGTTACAAGGCAGTCAAAAGTTATACGTAAACTCATTTTGGGGTTCTTTATTTATCAGGATGAAATCAGGATGAATAAGAAAACAATTTAAACCCGAATTTCCCCAATTTGTTTTTTTAAATAAAAAAGTTCCGAAATTTTCAGCAATCGATTAGTTATGACGTCGTTAAGGGTATTTTTGTTGTTGTTGTTTTTCCTTTTGCAATTAGCAAAAAACACACGACTTTTGAAGCTTTTAAAATGATTGCACAAAAAACCAAAAAGCAATAAAAAAACGCAAAACCCAAAACAACAAGCAACAAATTTTTTGTGGTGAAATAAGTTGGAGGGTAAAATTTATTTGTCGTTTCTGTTGTTGTAGCCGCTGCTGTTGTTGTTGTTGCTACTATGTACACATCATTGTTTAAATGTTGATTGATGGTGGCAACACTGAAGCCCTCTTAACGAAAGTGGATTTTGTTATTTAATATCAACAACAACAGCTTCAACAAAGAACTCATATTTATTATTCTCTACTTTAAGTAAAGTCTGCCTTTTTTTATTTACTACGTGTTTTTTTCGATAATCAATTAAAATTCGAAATTATGGGACGCGATTAGAATTAATACGAATTCGAAAGAATTGCAAAATATAGAGAAGACTTCTTTTTCAATCTTATTAAAACTTTTAACTTTAAACTTCTTTCTAATCTATTTAACTTCAAACTCAAAGTCATATTAAAATAATATAAACTCAGACTAACATCCATCCAATGAATTGGCCAACTCATAATGGGCCACATGATCCTATGAGGTCGTCTTTGATGGTTATGGTTGCCACACACGCTTTCCTAAACATAAAGATAATTTTTATCATACATACATAAAAAAAAAGACTAACACGAAGACTACACTAACAACTCTGTTGGACAGAATTTTTTTTGGTAATCTACATTATGTTTGTATATAGTCCCAAAGAGACTTCTTAAAGAGAGTAGAGTTAATAAATAGAATAGATTAGAATTTAGTTGATATGAGATGACGAATTTTTAAAATAAGGTTAAAAAAACCTCTATGATAAGAAAGATTCTTATTAAAAAATGAAAGAGAAACTTATTAAAGTTGGAACAAATCTTGAATATATAAAGTCTCTAGGTAAGAGAGTTTTAAGGTGAAAGAGCAATAAGAGAATAACTTGAATTTATCTAATTTCAACCATTTTTAATCGAGGGAATTTTTTCCGACTGATTATGAAGCGATAAGAATCGACCTCAAAACTAAGGAAAGAAAAAACGTAGAAGAACTACACAGAAAAAGCTAGACCGAAAAAAGAGACAAAAAGAAACACAAAACAAGAGGCAGCAAGATAGAGAAGTATGTTAACAAAGAATACAACAATAGCAAAAACCTTTAATAAAAAAAAAAACAAATACACTCACAAAGAAATTATCAATTTTTATTACCTTATTTTTTTGTATTTATTTAACCTCAAAATATTTGTGACAGAAATAATATAAAAGTCCAAAAGACACATTTTTAAAAAATAATTCTTAGTAACAAATGTTTTGCAAGTAATCTAATAAGTACTGAAAATCCTAGTTTTTAATTAAAAATAGAAAAAACAGTCTAAAAATAGAAGTAAGAGAAAAACACAATTTGTGTAGAATAAAATAACTGATTTATTTAAGTCTTAAGTTAATCTAATATCCATTTTTTTTTTTATTTATTTTTATTTTAAATTTTATTTTTATTTTGGTTAAATTATTGTTGTTAAGGGAGCTCAAAGTCCCTTTTTTTAATTGTTGGGCCTTATTTTCATTTTAGCTTCGTTTTTTTCCCATCGCATTTTGTGTTTTTCTGTACTCTACTCTACTCTACTCTAAACGTACGCAACGTCTTTAATTAACGGTTGGTTGGTTGCATGTTTGCTTGCCATGCGGTTCTAGTTAATAGTTACCAAGTTTCAGTTCAAACTCGTAAGTAATTCAAAGAACCGACTTTTCGCAGAACAGTGGCCACTTTTAATGATAGGGTGGCTAAGAATCATGAGAACCACTTCGTAATAAGTAGTACATCACAACGAATTGGAGACAAAGCGAGAAAAAGCGATTCTAACAAATAGGGAGTTACTAAAAATTGTAAAAATCATTTTAAATAGGTGCTGAAAATTTAAGTGGTTTCTCCTCCAAAACAACATTTTTTAATACTTAGATTAGATTTGGATTTATAATACTTATGTGCATCAGTTGTATATATGAACGTACATACATATATATGCTTGATATATCTATTTAACCAAGTGGAGTGCCTATCTAATAGATCAAGGTGCTTATTAAATAGTTTGGGTTACCTACTTAATATAATAGTTTAGGCTACATTTTAAAGATTTTTGGTATCTCATCCTGTTAAAAGTGTAATTGTTCAATATTGTAGGGTTATTTCGATTTCTTAACTCAACGAAGAAAGGTTCACTGTACGAATAACCATTATTCTAGCAAGACAACTGGTTTTTAACTTTTTCTCACAAAAAAAAAAAAAACAACAAAAACCAAAAAAAAGAACGAAAAAAAAGTTATACATAATTTATTTTTATGCTGCAATGAAATGCCATAAAATGAACTTAACGAAACTCACTTCCTGATATACAACCGGCATAAAAATAACGTAGTTTTGCATAAAATATGCAAAAATAACCAAGTAACTACTATAGTATTATAAAAAGCTGGCCAGAACCAGCTAAATACGAAAATATGTAAGAACAATATAATAAAAGAAAAGAAAACGTACAAAGAAACAGAAGAAAAAGAAAAGAATTACAGAATGTGGAAAAAAGAAAGAAAAAAAGGTGTCAAAGTATAGCAAAAGAAAGACAAAAGAAGAAGAAGAAGCTAGAGATGATGATGATGAAAACAATGTCTAAGAAGAACAAGACCAACACTGAGACCAGGTCTGTTGTTTGTGCCTCTCGTAAAAGCAAGCGAACGACCTTCACAGTCATCGGACGCTGCTGGCTTCTTCGTCACTTCGCAGCCTCGTAGAGTTGCCACAGAAAAATATGCTGGTTGCTTGGCTGGCTGGATGTCTGCTGTACGTGGTGGTGGAGGAGGGAGAGGATGAAGATTATGATAGTGATCCCGCCTGAAAGCTAGAAAATGCGGTGGAAAAATAACCAAATATGCTGAATAACAACAGACTAGAGATCGCTTTGTTGCTGAGTTATAAGACACGCAAATGCAGCAGAGAGATGTTCAAGAAGTAAAAGAAGAAGAAGGGAAGACGAAGGGGGGAAGATAAGAAAAAGAAGTCGCCGACGATGATGGTGAAGACAGTAATAATGATGGTGATTGTGTTGATGATGATGATGAGAAACAACTTTTCCAAATTATGATCAACTTTTTGAAATTATGATGAGCTTTTGGAGATGATGACCAACTCTCTAAAATTATTATCAACTTTTCAAATAATGATCTCAGTTAAAAGACTAGACTGTTGATGAGACTAAAGAAGCAACATTAGATTAAAAAAGATGATGTATGTTCAAGAATCAGGGAAGTATGATGTCGCTAAAGGCGATAATGAGATTGAAACTAACGTTGACGTGGTAGAACACAGACAGAAAAGGTGAAAATATTGTACAGACTGAAGTTGATGATAATTATGAGGATACAGATGAAAGATTGATGAGGCTAAGGATGACTTTTGATGAAGCTAAGGATGACTTTAGATGAAGCTAATGACGCTGAAGGCGATGGCAATATCAAAGAGGTTAAAGTTTTTCGAGGTGATGAATCAGAACGTGATGGATTAACCGGTTGAAGATGGTGATCGGTGGTGACTGATGTTGAAGAGACTGACTGACAGATGATGTGGTTAAAGATCATGTAAAAGTTGATAAAGAAGTTAATATCGTCAAGATAAAAGATGATGATCAGGTTGCAGATGAATGAAGAACATCTTTCTGGGTAACAGAGATGAAGATAATGAAAAGGTTCTTCATATTGATGACTAGATAGAATTTGGTGTTGATAATATTAAAAATAAAGATGAGAACTGAAAAAAAAAAACGAAATTGATGATTACGACGACGATGGCTATAAAAGAATTCGAGAATAGTACAAAAAGTTAGGCCGAAAATGATATTAATCACGTTAGACCGCAAAGTATCTATATAATATGAACGAAGATAATTTTGGTGGCGCTGAAAATTATAATTATGTTAAAGAAATTGAAGATGATGCTGATTTTTTATTATATGATTAAAGTTTTTATTATATTATCATATTATTCAAGTTATATTATATTGATATTAAAGTGGCTCGCCGTTCTGACGTTAATAATGTGGATGATAATTGAAACATGATGATTTTCTAAACAATAATAATAATGATGATTATGATTATGTTCACTGACTTTAATCCATAAAGATAGAGAACAGACAAAGATTATTATACGAAGAAAAAACATAACTCGTCTATAGAAAAAATACTTAAGAAAGCTGCAAACTCTGAAGAAGAAAACCGACCAAGAAATGGGGGAAATCTAAAGTCAGCAGCAACAACAACAGCAACATAAGACCAACAACAACAAGGACAACAACTGCAAAACAACAACAGCAACTGTAAAACAACAACAGTAACAGCAACCACAATAACAATGAAAGGTTATATTTTCAAGACAAGACAAAATGCGGAAAGTTTTTAACTATGATGAGAAGACAACGATACGAGAAGAGAAACGATAAAACCAGGGAAAAGAAGAGCCTAGAGGGGTTAAGACAATGCAAGACATACACACACACATCTTGCGAATTATGTAGTTATGTAGTACAATGAAAACGCATCACAACGAGAGCATTAAACACTAAATATTGAGCAACAAAAACTCGGGAGTAGTGATTTTTGAACTTTTCTGAACACATTCTGAACATTTTCTCTCTGAGAGAATTTACCCGAAGGTGCCACCGGCCGGTGGCTTCGGGTTGCACGAAGTCAGTGCGTCGTTGCGTTGCGTCAAATTTGTATACCCGGGTTCCCTTAAACGTAAAGGGGAAATGTGGCTCTTCGGCTGCATTCGTTTCTACTGCAATACTGTGCATGCAATTATTTGCCGAGGGATGTTTCTGTATAAGCACAAGTGAGACAACATTACCAACCAGTCTCCCATACGATTTGTATAGGAATTTACTGGCCGGCCAAGCTTGGCAAGTTACTGGCCAAGCCGCTTGGCACCAACACACGAATACACACTAGCGTTCGCTCCACAACGACTGCCCAACATCAACCCATTCATTCACACACGCATAACGGACAGACACGTTTTTTTGTTTTTGGGGGTCCGCCTTGTAACATCGCTAGTCGTTGGTAGATGGCGTTGGAGTCAACGGCGGCGGTTTAATCTAGTGGAATTAATGGAAATGGAATTCATGGAGCAGAAATTCGAATTTCAAATTTATTGTCAGCTCAATCGAAGGGAAAGCAATCGTTATTTAATGGTTTCTGATTACGGCGGACGGTTGTAATGAATTCTCACCCTTCGTTTCTCCCTGCTATCCTTCCTTCCTTCATTCCATTATACTCCGCCAAATTTTTGATAGTAGCTTTTTAAACTTTAGCATTTTTGCCAATATACAAACTTTTGTTTAAATAAAGTTTGGATCCGTGTTTAATTTACTGGTATTGAAGTATATACGAGTAACACTGATAACCTTTGTTTTCTGTAACCTCTCCGATACCCTTCACGTAGGTGCTCCATCGACCGAAACTTTGTCGTGCTGCATGTGAAACTTTAATTCTAGTAAAAACTGAATGGTTTTAACTATATTTTAACAAGAGTTACAACGGAAGGTTCACGGATGGTAAAGGATGGCGTTGGGTGGGGAGAGAGGGGAGTAATGAAATTAGAAAGAGTGGCCACTAGAAGACTAACGACAGTTTACAGGTGGAAAAGTTGTCACATTTATAAAGTGGTAGTAAAACAGAGGAAAACAAGAAACTAAAATACAACAACAACAATAACAATAACGACAGCAAGAACAACAAATTATTAAAAACACTTTATTGGTTGTAGTTGTAGTTGCAGGGTTAAGTTTTGCTACCGCTGTTGTTGTTGTTTTGGTTCCTTTATCCTTTACAACAGGACACGTGAGTGAAACATACTGAACAACACTTAGTATACATGTGTGTGTATGTGTGAGTATGCATTGGAGTGTGTATGTGTGTTCAGTTGCTTGTAACGCTACTTAATTCCAACTTCAACAACATTCTTTTTCTCTCTCTCTTCTCTGCATTTTCTAGTGCTCGTGGTTGACATCCATTTTATGTTGTTGTTGCTTCTTGTTATTGTTGTTGTTGTTGTTTTTTACCCATAACCATGCAAAGTAATGATTTATGCGCAGTGAACACGAAAATAATAATTTAGTGTTTGCTTGCTTTGTTTTTTTGTGCTCGTTGTTGTTGTTGTTCTGGTTGTCCCACCTCACCCTCTTCTTCTTCTTTTACTTTTTCTTCTTCGTTTTCTTTTTTTCCTTCTTTGCTTCTTGTTGTGTTGTTATTAATGTTGTTGTTGTCATTTTTGCTTGCTGTTTGTAGTTGTATTTAAATACATACTTGTTTATAAACCGATGACAAGTAACAATTCATTTGCCAAATCAGTTCTATTAGAGTGCTTTGTTGTAATTTTTACGTCATCAGCTGCAATGAGAAATTAGTTTGGCTGCTCCACGCTATGACATCGAATTAAAAACTCATACTAGAGACAAGGAAAGATGATGATGTATCGTGGTAGATCTTCACTACGTGATCTCTTCGTTTGGTTCTAAATTTGAATGAGCTGCTAAGAGTGAAAAGAGAGAAAAAATGGTTAGTTCAACATTTAATTTTATGTAATAATCTTAATTTTTTTACATAGAATTTAGTAATAAAATCTTCATAACAATTAACTAAAGTAACCTAAAGGAAAGTGTCCAAAGAAGCACATAAATTTACTAAAAACCCATCATAAGAATGGATGAACTTGAAAAAGATGATGAAACTGTAATTGATCCCAATATTGTAATAAATATAAGAATCAAGCGAAATATTTTGCAAACTGTTAAAAAATTGCTCAGAAGCAATAATTTAATTGCTCAACTCAAATTAAATTATAAATTATACAAGAAAGGAAAAAAAGGAACGCGTTTATTTAAAGCCATCCGCCGAGGCGAAGGACAAAATTTAATGGAGCGCGATCAGATAAAAAGAAGCAACAACAAGAAGTTATTGTTATAGAGCATGACAGAAGGCAACAAGAACAACAACAACGACACCACTACCAGCAACAGCATCAGCATCAGTTTCGAGCCAGATTTTATTTAATTAAAATATCTTACAAGTTATGAGAGAATTAAGTGAATTTATTGCGCAAGGACAAAGCGAAACAACAACAACAACAAGAACAGCAGCAAGAACGAAAATCACAGGAACAAGAAAAGCAATTCAACAAACAAGGAGACAAAAATGGCCAAGATTTCGAAATGCAAAATTGATGCCTTCGTAGAGGTCATATAGAAGTCACAATCCCCCAGAGATACGAAGCCAGTCTGTGGCCCTGTTGCTCGGTGCTCTAAAAATGCCCTGATCTATGCGAAGACGGCGCTGGAGTACATAAAAATGAGCGTGGCGCGGTGCGGTGTGGCTCGGAGCCGGCACCATTGTACCTGGGTACCATTCAAGACACACACACTCGGGGATAGAAACGGACGCGGTTGAATATTGAGTGCTTAGATTGGTTTCTGCGATGTTCCGAGACGGGGAACTTCTTAAAATATGCAAATGAAGAAATAAATTTCCATCCTTGCCTTGTCCTTTGTTCTCGGTTGGCGAGGCGAGCGTCTGCTCCTAAATTTTGCTCCTCGTACAACGCGGCGCAAAAGGAGTGCTCAGCTCGGCGAGTTGCTCAGCTAGAAGCAGGCTCATCCCGGGGTTGGCGGATTTCTTTCCGATGCGAGGCGATGTTGTGGTGCAGACCAGACGACACTCGTCGCGCTCATAAATAGCATTCACCAGATCCCGGAGCCGCCCAAACTTTAGACAGCAGCCACGAATTCGAACGCAAGTCAAAAGATTAAGACACAAAATTCTTTATTTGTTTAAATGCAAATAACAGTAAATTAGGTAGGAGCATTTCAGCCAGCCAACCAGCCAACCAGCCAGTCATCCAATCATCCATGTCGATGTTCGAAACGCAGCAAGACGCTGTTCAAGGAGTCGGCCGTCGGTGTCGCTGTCGCTGTCGTTGGCGGTGTCGGTGTCAGCTTCAGCCTGCGGTTTTAGTATTCTACAAGTTCGTTTTTCATCTGTTTTTTCTTTGTGTTGCTTCAGTTGCTTCGGGAGGCTGGAAATGTGTAGCTATCGAGTGCGTCAGCAGACCTCCGCAGATCGGCTGCTCTTCGCAGTTCGATGGCAGGAAATTGAAATGAAAAAATTAAAAATGTCCACGTCGCATAAATTTGATGCGTGCAATAAATTTGTATCTCACAGCGAAACGACAACGCAACAAATAAAAGACACTCGTATCGCATTTGGAGGTACCTAGTTTTATTTTTCTGTTCCCATGATTTGCCACTAAAAGAAACTTCATTTATTTATTTATTTATTGCTTGCATTCCGTTTGTTTGAGTCTTTTTTTATGTGGAAGAATTTCTTATTTATTTGATGGACCTTTTTGTCAAATTGGTGAAATGGCGGAGGCGGTGGAGGGAGGGAGGGTCAAGTATACTTGAGACAGTGGTGGCATCTCTAAAAGTATCGTTCATCATAAGAAAAGTTTTTTACCCTAAAATATTTCGTTTTTACCTAAAAAAATCATCGATGGTTGTTTGGTTCGATTCGATGTGAAGCCCTTGAGTCAGATTTCTTTAATACACTGCGTCTTTGATCCCCTCCCCTTCATTTTTGATATTGATAAAAGTTTATACAGATCACTGAAGGGAGCAGCTTTTCCAACCGAATGCAGCCTGAAAGCCATCATGGTTAAGCTTCTTCTTTGTTTGTTGTCACAAATAACAAAAATTCACTGAATTCCAGAAGCCATCTCGCAGTCGATGGCCAACAACAAAGAATCTGCGGACAATAAAAGCGCACATCCATAAACGGTAATCGTGGGTATGCGTCGGCTTGGTGCTGCGCTGTTCTG
Organism: Myopa testacea; assembly: GCA_949629155.1. Lineage (NCBI taxonomy): Eukaryota > Metazoa > Arthropoda > Insecta > Diptera > Conopidae > Myopa > Myopa testacea. Next base: position 40,877,869 of record OX451345.1, on the reverse strand, counting down.
TTTGCGGCGAACAAAAGAACTGCTTGTGCTCCCGAATTGCCGCCAAGGACAGCGCACCATTAATGGCAATCGGCGAAATGGCCAAATGATGTCAGCACACACACACACAACGACGGCGGCTGTGTGCGAAATGGCGTGTTGATGCGCTGCCAAAAAAGGTGGTCGACCGACCGACGACCGACGACCGGTCGAACTCCTTGGAGAATCGAAGCCAAGTGCACCGAAAGGGCATCGTGTGCGAAGAATTCACTTTGAATTACGTTTAAATCATGCATTAACCATGAGCTGCAGAGCTCTCAACAAAATTGGCATGAATTTTTGAGCTTTTGTCTCTGTTCTTGTTGTTGTTATTGTTGTTTCTCGATGAATAGACCGTTTGACCATTATTAGGAATCATCAGACGTGGTAATGCCGGGTCGTGCGCATTCACATGGAAAAAATGGTCGGAATGGATGCTAGGCGAAAGGGAGGAGTGAATACATGAAATGAAGGATGGATGGATTCTACTTAAATACTGGGTCTATACAAAATTCACCAGAACTTTTCAGGATTTATATTGGATCTTGAGATGACTCCACTGTCTTCTACCGGAATTTTTTTTATTTTAAGGGCTTTTATCTTTACGGAACTCTATTTGTTCATTTGAGGCCTTCTACTGTACCTTGACGGAACTCTAGTGGGCCATTTAAGGCTCTTTACTGGACTTATATATAACTCTATCGGCACTTACTTACATTTACTGGATCTTGACGAAGATCTATTGGGTCTTGTAAGTCCTCCTACTAGACTTTGATGGAGCTATAATCGATCATTCAAGACCTTTTTCGTCATGGATCTCTAATGGAATTTTCAAAGCCATTTCGACTCCCTTGAAATCTAATTTTTAGGCTTTTATATTCTCTTCTGAATAATTGAGGCTTGGTACCTTCAAAGTTTGACCGCTCAAGTCCATAATGGATTTCAGGCACCCAAAACTCTCCAGATTTTTATAATATTTTGTGCACTCTGAGTCGATGTACGTTTTCTTCTCTGGAAGGTTTTCACCAGAGTCTTCCTCTGCATCAGCTTACATGAAATTGAATTGAAATTGAAGGTAAAATATAATAAATAGAATTAAAATCGCTGCGATTCGAACAGTTTTTATAATAATTAAAAAGGATTTCCCCTTATATAGATAAAGATAAACTCAACCTCCATTTACTCAATTGCCCATGTTCTTTTGCCCATGTTTTTGAGCTCGTGGCTTTTGTTACTCCTTCCATATTCAAGTTTGGACATAAACTGGTTAATGTATTTGTTAATTGCAAAGCAGAAATTGGAAAAATGAAAGGATTCCATTGTTGAAGTGCTTCAATCGACGGCTAACGACGACGATGACGCTACAATGAAATCTGAAAGTACACCTGATAAAAGGGTACACAAATTCGATCTGATAGAAAAGGGAACAAAGGCAATGGATTCTGTGTTCTGTATATTTTCTGCATTGACCGTGCTTCAGCATGGAAACATCGAAGGCAACCCTTTTTCGAGGGCGAAAACACAAAAGTGCCATAAACCAGTTGCTGAAATTGCTTAATATTCAGACTTATTTTTAATCCCAAACTGTCGCCATCTCTGAGGCTGATGATTAAAAATGATAAAATTGTTTGCAGAACGTCTCCGGGGTGTGCTAAACCGCTATAGACACCACATAAAATGGTCACAAGGATCAACTGAAAAAGGGACCAGGGACCAACCAGCCACCAGCCAAGCAATCACTTGCTTGAATAAAACGCTGACGTACACCACGCTAGTGAAAGAGTTGGTGGACTTTAAAAGCCTTGAATGACGATGAAAGCTTAAGAGCTGCGACCCTTCGAAAGGGGGTTACTTCAGTGAAGGATTTGTTTTGGAAAAGGATGCGCGGAACAAGCTTAAATGTGTGTCTCTATGCGTGTGTGCGGGCCTTATATATGTGAAAATGGGAGCTTGTGTGGGTAGATGTGAGTATGTGTGTGTGTGGGTTTGTAATTAAACCTGTTTTATGTGATAAGAGCAGCCCACGAAAAGACATTCAAGCAGAAAGAGGGTTAAATTTTAGCGAAAATTTACTATAATCGCTGCTGCGTCGTTCAAGTCTACTTAATTGTTGGCAACGCTTTACAGAAACTATTCCCCTGTCCCCCCGCCCTATCCCTTCTAACATGGTAAGATTGGAATATGAATTTTTGGTGTTTAAATCCCCTCCTCTCGCTTCTCTCTCTTTCCCGAACTTCAAAGTTTTGCACAAGATTTATGCGGCACGATTTTTGAGCTGCTAAATTTCACCACGGTGACCAACGTGACGCTGGCCCCGTGCCCAGTGCAACCAACCAACGCCTCATCACTCCATCCACAGGGCCAACCCGATTTCGGCTGCCAAATCGAGCCAATAAATAGTGCAACAACACTTAATGAGTGTGCCGCGTCGGTGTCCAAATAAAGATTAGCAAAATACGCCGGCGTTTGTGTGGAGCGTCATTGGCACCAGTTGACCAGAGTACCGCAATGCTGCCAACGTCATCGGCGACGCAGAAACAGCAGCGGCAGCAGCAGAATTTGGCTGCAATATCGCGTTAATGGTTATGCGCAGCACTCGACGTAATTGATGGCTAAAAGCGCGGCCTGTTAACGTTTATCTTGATTGCGCACATCGCGCAGGACGGACCAAATGGCCCTACCTACGTATTTAGGTACCGACGGGACCAAAAGGAACGGAAACGCGTTGTGCGAAAACCTTAAAACTTATAATTTTCAAAGTAAGTGCATCATTCAGGTTTTTCAAGCATCTCGACCCAAGACAATCTCTCGCACTTCGAAGCACATCGAAGTAAATAATAATTCATCAAGTTAAGTAAAGAGTATTAAAGGAAGCACATTTTTTTATTACACGAAAATGTTTTCGAAATATTCATCGAATTCATCGAAGGTGATGTTGAAAAATTGTTCCTTCCTCTTCGATTTGAACTGAGAGAGATTTCTCGGGCAAGTATGTATAATTATTGTAATGTAATTTAACGAACACACGCATTATTTTTAATATAATTTGCATTCAAATAAATTTCAATAAAGCTAGCATGTTAATTAAACTGCATCGAAGTGGATTTTCACACTGATAACAAAGGATGTAACAACAGCGATATCGCACGATTACACAGCAACATGTGATGCTAGCTAACAATGATGCTAGCATAGCAACAAAAACAACAATAACAACAACAACAACAACAATAGCAGTAACAACAGCAACAATACGAACAAAAGTATCTTCAAAGTAAGTAATAATTAGCATATTAAATTCATTTTTTGCTGTTTTGTTCTGTTTTGCTTAATTCAACGTCATCAGTGAGTACTAAATTCGCACTAAACACGCTATATTATTGTAAGTGCAATTAACTAAATGCATGCAACTAATGCTGGCAACAACTAAGCAACTACTATAACAGCAACAACACTATAACAGCAACAACACTATAAGCAGGAGCTTCATTAAATCAACAAGCGTTTAATTAACTAATGCAGCTTTATACACAAGCGATGTTTAGCGCTTTCATTAAAATGCTTAAATACGCTTCTAACAGTGGAAGAAGATGAAGAAGAAAAAGAAGAAGAAGAAGCAGAAGAAGATAAAGAGGAGAAGAGTTGAAGAAGCTTGCTTAACAAGCACGAACATAGCTTTATTATTATTATTATTATTATTATTATTATTATCAACGTATTGTTATAAGTACTTTTATTATAATTATTGAGTATTGATACAATATTATTATTATTCTTATTATATTTTCTATTATAATTAATTTTTCTGTTATTAACTTATGGCTATCAATAACACAGGGTTATACAGAATAGACTATAGGAAGTTCAAATTGTCTATCATTGCGGAATCACAAGAAATTTTTTAGAAACAAACACGACGTTTCAGAGATATTCTCATTCAATACACTGAAGGTACTTTTGGATAACCCTTTATCCTTTATTTTATCTATTAAAATTATTAAAATGATATAAAAAGTGTTGTTGCAAATAAATTAAGCTTTTATTTATAATTTACTCACTTCGCGTCGAGTTGCTCATGTAGCACACTTCATACTCATAACTTTGAATCTCCCCCCATCGCCTCCTCCCCCCCTCCCCCCACCCCTCGGCCTGTTTATTCCTCCGTGGCGACGAAATTTATGACCATCGAATCAGGGCTGCCAGATCGTTTTCTGGACACACAACACGAAGTCCTGAAGATGAAGCTGCTGCATCTCGTCGGTAACAAGAATAAACTAACAAAGTACCGCATAGACATACCATAAACAACAACAAAAACAACAACCATAACTACAACAACAACAACATGAACAACATCATATGTACCTATGAGCCAGTTTAATTTATTCCTGTCGCTGTTGATGTTGGTGTTTCTTGTAACGAGCCAAGTTGGTAAAAAGGAATGTAAGCACCTTAAATAATGTTTCTTCTTGCAACTGGCATCATGAATAACAATTTTTAGTACATTCGCCAAAGATAGAACGTGGAAATTTCGGGTTAAAAATTGAAAATACAAAAATACAAAAATGTGTCAATTGTAATTCTAAATCCTTGAATTGTTCTTCTAGAATTACGAGTGCGACTTAAATTAAAATTGAACGAATGAATGAAGAAAGTACAAAAAACCGAGACACTCGGCTGCCCTCCTTCCCGTCGCCCAACGGAGGAGCGCCTGGCAGCAAGCAAACTCACAATAATCCAGTAGAACGCCATAAAAGCTGTTTATGGCTTCGCGCTCCTTGAGCTGCAATAAATTTGTTTAAGCATCTCGCGCGCGGATAAAACCTCAAACGATGCAAACGAAGAAGAAAACGGGGGAAAAAATTAAGCACATGAAGCAAAAGTTGCAAACGGCGCAACGCTGCAAATGATGCAAACGTTGCAAACGATGCACACGATGCATGTATAATTTAGTTATAAAAATAACCTGGACCCAGAAGGGAAGAGATCAAGAACAAGAACAAGAAGAAGATGGAGGAGATCAAGAAGGCGATGGGGGAGAAGGGATGAAGAAGCGACTGGTGCCGATTCCTCGTTGGTAAGATGAGATCTTGTAAGCAGAAGAAGGGGCGTAAATCAAGCAGATACGCTGCACTGACAGCGGAGTTACACGGAACATTGTTGCTCATGCCCACGGGCAGCATTTCGGCGGGCAGCGAAAGGAGCTGCGAAAGGGTGGGGAAGGGTTTCAAATGGCATCGCTGCGGTGATCGTGCTCTGGTTGTTCTTATTGCTGCTGCTGTTGTTGTTGTTCTTGTTGCCTATGAACATGCTTTTATTTTATGCAATTAAAAAAACATTTTCAATTTCGATGAAAGAGTAGATACGATACGACACGATGCGAGACGATCCGAGGCGTAGCTGGCTGAATTGCGGGGTGGAGAAATCGCAATAATAAATAAGAATTTCAATTAAATAACTTTTTTATCTGATTGGCATGCGTCGAAAAATTGAACTTTCGAATTGATTTACGACGAATGTAAACGAAACATCAACAAAATTAAAGTTATACGGAAAAATATGCATTTAAAATGGTTTATTTTCATTCCTATCTGTCTGTCTTCCTTCTCTCTCTCGCCTTCGACATGCATACTCATATATAGATACATGTATATTACATGGTATATATATTTTTTTCTCTATATACAGAGCGCAATTATAAATACAGAGCAGTTAATAAATCTGCATTGCAATAAAAAAATCAATTTAAATTCAGCTGCAACAACAACATGGAGTGCTGTTTGCATATCAACCCGAATCCATAAATTTTAAACCTTTAATTAATAGTCGTAAAGGAAAAATTAAATCCATGCAAAAATTGACATCCCGCGAAATTTAAATTTAATATCAATTTTTAATTTTTGCATGAAAAAGACATAAAATCATGTGTACCGGGAACCACAGCTGACCCACCCCCAAAATTGATCCCATTTCATTAAACAAGCTTCACTCACACTCGATAAAGAGATCAGATGGGACCGAAACAGAGGGTGAGAGAGAGAGAGGGAGGGAGGAAGAGAGAGTGACAGAGAAAGTTACAAAGATTGCACTCCACTCTTAAGAACAGATTACGTGCACCCTGTAATGCTTCTGCTGCTGCTATTGCGGGGTGTTTGACGATGGTTGGTTGGTTGTTATGCAAATTTTGCATTTTTTTTATGCAATTTTTTTGTACATCCTTTTTTTATATACTTTTTTTCTTCACGCACAAACGCATGCTTCTGAGACGCACGTGCTTTTCATTTCGCCGCGTCGATGCATTCGCAGGCGTCAATAAAATAAAGCGTCGGTGGCGGTGGCGATGGCGATGCGATGGCGGTGTCAATTTTTAATAGAGTGGACTCGGGACTCGACCATGGATCCTGTTCAAGCCGCAGATCTGCTTAAATGTCTGCCTTTTTTCATGTCGCTCATAAAATTTGCATAATTATTATTCGCCGCACGCTACGCGCGTCAAATGAGTTATTATGCGATGTCGATTGTTAATTTCGATTCGTTTAATAAATCAATAAATAAAAAATAAAAAATACGGCTGCCATATAATTGCGATGGCGACGGTTGTCGATGCTGAAATGGTTGAAATTCTGTACCATTCGAAAAAGCATTCAGTTTATAAATTAATTCGTTTGATGTGACTGCGATATGATAATAAAATACCAGCGATAATAATGGTATATAATAAATATATAAAGAGTTACGTTTTATTGCTTTTGGTTTTGTTTTTTTTTTTCTTGCAATTATATTATTTTTCCAAATATCAATCATTTCAATTTTTGTTCTCAAAAATCACAGAATTGGTTATGATTTGAATATTGAGCTTTCACTAAATCCTGCTTTAGTTCTGTTTTTCGAAAAGACAAAAAAATAGAAAAAAACGAACGTGAACAACAAAAACAAAAATAACTCAGGTGGATATATAAAATTTACTGCGTACTTCATTTTATGGCCTCGTTTTAATAAATTAAAACATTCCGGGCGCACTTTAACGATGCTATGAATATCATTTGGACAACATAAAAATCACTTTAACAGAACATTAAGTAGAGGATATTTTAAACATGAGCTAAACACGATTTTCTATCTCTCTCTCTCTTTCACACACATGCACACCCATCGCATGAACTAAAAGGACGATAATGACGATGATTGTGAGCAATTCTAGACTACTGCAACATTTTGTGGTAAACCACAGACATATACACACAAACACACAAATATATAAGCAAACAACTAGACAGACACACACCAACAAAGAGCTTTCCGTCGGTGTATAAAACGAAACAAAGTAATCATAACTTCATTATATTTCTTCGTAAACCCAATATAGGTATAGAAGAACCTATAACACACATACACAAACACACCTACACATACATACAAAATCCACTTATATTTAGGCACATATGTGGACACATATGACACAACGTCAATATGACAACCTACAATATTAATCGAGCTGACCACAGGGCAGGAGGATGGACAGAGAAACCAGGGGTGAGGGGTACAAATGAAGTGGGTAATGGAGGATGACGGCCGTCCGGCCCTACCAACTGACAAGCGCCTGCTTGAACATGTTGCTGCACATCTGATGGTCATAAATTTGAGGTCAAAAACGGTTAAACGTTGTGTATTCCGCTAGCACCAGATTTGGACGCGTTCGTGTATTGAATTTTGCGGTAGTGACTCCAAGAGGAGGCTTAGGAATACAGTCCATTCACATGGCACAGCAACAACAACGACAACAACAGCAGTATCATGTTAGTACATGCTTTTATAGTCTTTTCATATAAAACAGTGATTTACATTTAACACCACATAAATCAGAGTCTGAAACCGCCACAATAACAGGAAAAGCAACAACAAAAATGGCAGAAGAAAAAAAAAATAATAAGAAAAACAACTACAATATTGGATTTAAAAACTTCGGATATACTATAAACTATACTATACTATATTATGTATAAAAATAGTGAAACTTTCAGAAACTAAAAAAGAGCTTTAAGGACTCATAATCCATTTTCTCATACTATATTCTTATACGATATTCTTAACTACATACAAAATAATGGTAAAAAGTTTTATAAAGAATACTTGGTCTAATATTTAAAGAAAATACTACATCTCTTTAATGCGATGTATATTTTTATATTCATATTTCATATAAATATGATTCCTTTTGTGACCTTCAATATAATTCATTATTACAATAAATACAAAACTAAAATATATTTAAAGATACTTTAAAGATAACCTTGAATATTGCACTTAATCGTGGGTCATTAAAAAAATCATGAAAAAATTTGTTTCACCTGCTTTTGATGGGAAACAAACAAAAAGAAAAGAACTGGAAGACTGAAAAAATGCAAAACCTGGCAAATGTGGAACTTGTCACATCGGATCATTGAGAGGACCGAGCAAAATCAGGACCGAAGCAACCTTTTTTGTTGGTCCTCAAGATGCGAAAGTAAATCATAAAAATATGGCTAAAAATTAAAACAAGGTCATGATTAAATGAAGCAATTTTGTTGAACTAAAAACCAGAGAAAAGAGAGAAACGTCTTTTAATTGCCAGTCCTTCAATCAAGGTTTTTGAGTATAGTAGTTCGGCAGCTACAAGTGCATATTTTTGCACAACACACACACACACACACACACACGAAGGTGTCTTCGGTTGCTAATGAAGAAGCATGCTATGAAAATATGCCTGACTTGAGCTCAAACCAAAGGAACCTCGAGGCCTCGCTTGGAAAGAAGGAACTAAAAAACGTTGCTTCATCCTCTCGGAATGACTCATTAAAGGACGCGTTACTTTCGGCTGTGACCTTGAATTTTTACCGCTTGAAGCTATTTTTTAACCTTTAGCAGTTCAAAGAGCATCCTTTGAATTGTGCAGTTTTTCGGCGAAACCTTATTTTATGACCGTGAAAGAAAAGTTTTGTAGAGAACTCAGCTTGATTCGATCTGAGTTGAGTCGATTTTTTATGGGCTTTTTTATTTTTATTTTTTATTGCTTCTGCTGGCTGGCTGGCTGGCTTGTTATTGTTGATTCTTATTTTGGGTATTTTTTGGTTTGGTTTTCTGAAAATTATGATTTATGGTGACCCTTTCGGAATTTCGGCGCGCTTCCAGAAAGAAGGCGTGCAAATTTAGTATCTGCTGCGACTTGGTGCTGGTCTTGGTCTCGGTCTTAGTCGGGGGCTTTCTTCTTTATGTGATTTCGGCACATATTTGGACAGGCTGTTCGGCGAATGTTGCTGGAAATAGTTGTGTTTTGTAAACACACTCAGTTTGAATTCGGCGACGCGGGTGCTCAGTCGAAGCCGGAGAGGAGTTTGGCTACCGTAAACGCGCGCTTCTTGTACCGAAGTAGGGGTACATTCACGGGGTGTGATTAAAGGGTTAAGAAACCATGTGCCGATTGATCTGAAGTGAAAAAGTGCTTGAATATCGAAAAGTAAGTATATAAAAGTAACGATTCCAGTGCAGTGATTCACCTCCAAAGAAAAGGTTTTTGAAACAAAGGAAAACCAGTTCTGTGTTCATTAAATTGTTCAAAAATGAGAAAGAATGAAAACAAAATAAGTAATCAATCAACGCATAATGAAATCAATACAATCAGCATCATATTCACCAGCAGGTCCCAACGGTTCGATGAAAAAAAGTGAGAATAAAACGCTCAGATATTTTATTATTTAGTATGTTATTTAAAATGTTATGGTTAATAACTTTCAAATCAAATTTTTAAATATAGTTTATAGTATGACATTCTGTATATATTGGCCATATATCGACCATAAAACGACCAGGTCTCTATCTCGACCGTATCACGACCATATTCCAACGATATCCAGACCATAATACGATCATACCACGATCATATTACCCACATCACGACCATGTTACTACCATATCACTACGTATAACGAATATATCATCAGTATATCACGTCGATATCACGGCCGTCTCAGGAATATTACAAGACCATACCTCGGACAACATCACAACAATTTTGCGATAATATCTTAGCCATGTAACGACCATATTACATCAATATCTCGAACATATCACGACCATATCACTACCACACCAAATCATGATCATATTACGGTCATAACGCTATTGCGAACATATTATAACTACATCACGTAGTAATCCTCAATCTCAATCTATAATCAAGGTCCTCACGGGATCATTAGGATTTCCCCTAATTGTTATTAAATTTTTTGAATTCTAGAACAGTGAATTCTGAATTATTTCATGAAACTAAATGAAAACTAAAACTTAAGAGTCTGTATGAATGTATAAAAGAATAACTAACGTTAGTAGCAATCAAATAGTTGTTGGTAAATATTTAGTCTTTCGTTTAATCAAAGCGATTCAACAAAGTAAGGGAAAATAATTGTTTTTAGTTTTAAATAGATAAGAAAATCAACAACTAAATAAATCTAAGGTTAATCATTCATTCATTAATCAGAAGATCAAAGATCAAAGTGGGTACAAAGAAGTGCGTTAAAATTAATCTTGTTTATTACAAAACAGACACTCTAAAGAAGATCTGTAAGTGTAAAGAAAACCTATATTCTTATCTGTATTTTTTGGAATCAAAGAAGCCGAAAACATTAATCAATTCGAAAGAAATACAAAAACAATAGAAACAAAAAAAAACAACACTAAACACTCAACTATACTAAACAAAAAAACACACATAAAAGGGTTGAGTGGTTTAATTTTTTTTTTAATGCGGATACACTAGTGAAACACTCCCAGATACCATCGCACTACCTGTTATTATATGCTAATCGCACCATTTTTAGTAACCCACTTCAATGGAATAGTAAACATAATTTTTATGATGGCGCTTGCAATAAAAATGAGTACGAAAGAAAACAATTATTTATGCTGTTTTTGTTGTTATTATTACACTTGTTTCTGGGTTTTTCTTCTGGTTTTTATTATTATTGTTCCATTCGTATCAATCAAATTTACACATCATAAAAGTAAGCTGTTTGAGGCTTTTAGTATCATTTTACGATTCATAAAATGCTCATAAATCGGCAGGAGTCTTTGCTAGAGCTGAACTCTGATTGTTCAGAACAACAACACGTCCATCTGTGCCATCGTTACGCCCATAAAACGTAAGCCGTAAAACGTAAGACATCAATTAATTATTTTAGATGCATCGTAGAGTGGAGTGGATGAGTCCAAATGATTTTGCAACCGCAACTTCAGCCTTCTCACGTCTCCTCGCTCTGGTCTGCTGATGAACTACGAACTACACTCCATTTTAGCTCACTTCAAGTGTTTTGTTGCTTACACACGAGGACAAAATGTTGTAAAATAAAAATTGTTGTGTATAAAAATGATTAAATAAACATAAAAATGTGAAAACGTTTGTTTATCTTCGTTGTAAGTCTTCTAACAGATTTAGACAAACATCAAATACACACACATACACACACACACACACACATTAACACGCACATTCATACAAATAAACACTGTTTTATTTAGTTTAGCTGATATGTTGAATGTTATGTCGACGATTTGAGTTTAATGTTGTTTTTATGACTTGTTATACAACACCATGAAAAACAACAACAAACACCGTTCAGAGGAAGTGTTTAAAATATCGTAAAATCTGGCAACGCTCTGATGACAGACACACTTCAAAGAATGTACGTCTTCCTTTCCTTCTTTAAGCGGCATCAAATGATTTTTTATGACTTTCAATGATGGCATTCATTTGATGATTATTGCCACTTTACTGGGCCATAAATTCAGTAGATTCAAATTCAGGTCAATTCTATGATCCGGTTCATAGACTGATAACGACCATAAACACAGAACCAAGTAAAAAGATTTCATAAGCATCTGCATATAGAAGATGTTTGATTTGACTTGGTTACTAAAAATTATGATAATATAACGAATACGAGGATGAATATTAATGAAATTTTATTAATTATTTTTACGAGTATTTTTTTTCTTATGAACAATTTTTAAGTCGATTAACTCAGTTTCATGAGCTTAATTCACGAAATTTCCGTGGTTTTTTAATGTTTCTTACATTTACGCTTCTTTATTTTTCCTTGATTTTGTGGTTTTTTATTCCGCTCAGTAAGAATTTCCAAAAAATATACTATGATTATAATTATTCGCATTCGGTTGGGTTGAGAAAAAGATTTAATCTCTCCACATGAATTTAATTCTTTAATTTTATAGTAAACATTTTTATAACATCATTAAACTGCTCGCAAGATAAACTACTTAATTTTAGGATCAGTTTAGTGATAGCCTCATTGAGTTCGTGAAGTGAATCTGTTGTGGCGAGTATTTAGCTCAAGGATGTTTTGTACGGGTTTTATGATTTTTCGCTTTAATTTTAATGGTACTGAAGGTGAGCTGTGCGTTGACCAACCAACCAACAAACCAACCGACGGACGGATGGACCGATCGACCCCAGCATAAATACTCTTTCAACTCTGTTAGTTTGGATCGTTATGAATGCAAACAGATGCAGCAGAAAAGCATCCCCGGATCAAGATAAAAACATGGTAGGTAACTCGTCGCGGAGCACACGAGGTGGAGTCATCTGGAATCACTGGGAAATCATGCAAAGAAATCGGAGTTCAAAGCGCAAAAATCCAAGCTCAGATGCGAAGAAATCTCCGAATCCAGCAGCTACAACATCTCGCAACATGATGCAATAAGAGAGGGCAGAAAAGGTTTATCCTTGGCATCGTCCTCCACATCGTTTACCTCTTTCAGTCCTCATTTTTATACTCCTTTTACGGATGCGGACGCCAGACACAGAAAGAGCATCGAACGATTTTCAAGTTAAATTAATTTCAGGTCAGATTTTGAAAAGGAAGAAGTATTCGTTTTTACCTACTTATTAACTAATTTATTTAATGCTTTCTTAATTAATAATTTTCTGATTCTACTTATTTAATCTTACATTCAAATATTAAAAAAAAAACAAATATTAATCATGAAGATGAATGTATCCAGACTTAAAAAGGTTCTTATTTCCTGTAACATAATGTTTCTACACAAATATTGCTGCAAAAAAACAGACGCAACAAAACAGAACTGAACTCGACTGAAGTGAAAAAGAGTTACAAGTCATAAAAAGTAGACAACAACAACGAATGATGCCGGTGCTCTTCTGGGTAGAGGAGAGCTCGTAAAAGATACCTCGAAGACACTCAAGAAAGAAGCTCGTAAAGCGGTTAAAGTAAGCAATAAAAACATGGTTGACAATCTTAAATCTTGTGGAGATGAAGCATGCGTACCAACAAATAACATGTGTTGCTTGGAGATGTTGCATGAATGATTCCTTGGAATGGCGGACCAACGCTGATGCCGATGTCCCTGTTAAAGTCGTTGATGTTGTTGTCGCTGGTGATGTTGTTGTTCATGTTGTTGTTCTTGCTGTAGTTGTTGTTGTCTGCGGTCATTGAGCTAAGTTGAGGTTCTGAGTTCGTTTGAGGTTTGAATTTTGAATGTCTTTAAAACTGAGATGGACAAAAACATCAACAACAACAACAAAACGAAATCACTGCCAGATTCTTGTTTGTTTGACTTGACTAAAGGAGTAGAGACCAAGACGTCGGCTGCAACTTATTGTACATATACATGGATGTGTGTGTGTGTGTGTGTGTGTGTGTGAAAGAGTGTATTTGTGTTTAAAGTGTAGGTAAAAATTCCGTAACTTCAAATGTGCCTCGATGTCTTCCAGAGACTGTCCTTTTTTCCTTTAATCTACCTTTTTTGCTTGGTCTCTTCCCTCTCTTCGCACTCTTCCTTCAGTCTTTCTCTCTCTCTCTCTCTCTTCCTGCCATCCAACCGACCCACTTCTATTCTACGGTCAGATTTCTGAGGGGTCAGATTGAAGTCAGCAGGTAAAAGCAACAAAAAAATGGGTTTGTTTAAATTGCCTTTAATTTTGTTTTTTCTCGAATTTTTTTACTTTATTTTGTCTTCTCCGGCTGCTTGATTATAATGCGGATATCGTATCGTGTTGCATTGTGGCCGAGCATGTTGCATGAGGTTCTTGTGTTGTAGTTTGGCTTAGTTTATGTGCGCGCTGATTACGAAACACGCACTCACTCACATACACAAATACACAAACACACATGCACACACACAACTTGAACTTAAGCCAAGATCAACAAACTTTCAGTTTAAACTGTGGAAAAAGTGAAATAAACCCAAGAAAACTCAATTTCACCGCAATTTCACGACATACTTCAACTTCATGTACTCGTTAATAAATCACTACATATTTTTGACTTTAAATAAATGCGAACTTTAAATAAAACTAATTTGGGTTTAAAAAGAGGTTAAAAATAATATGTTAAAATCTTTTTTGAGCTTTTCGTATAAATATATTATCAATAACTAATCATATATATCATTCGCTCATTAATAGTGATGAGTGAAAGCTGTGGACACATTGAAGCTGTCGTTTATAATTGATTTAAAGACAAAGAGACTGTGGACAAATTATAACGTCTTTTATAATTGATATAAATACAAAGAGCATTTCTTTAAGATTATGAATGATGATTTTTTATGGTTTTATACGGAACATTATTCAATACCAACGACATTTGAGATACTTTCTTTTTACGTCTTTACAACCTTCGTTTAATATTTTTCAATATTTTCGTATCACATTTTAATGCAATTTTTTGTTCCATAAAGGAACTTTTCTTCACATTCTCTGAGAAAGAAGAGTGTCGAAAAGGAGAGAAGGGCGAATTGGGAAGGGTCTTGATTTTCAAATCCTATTAAAAGATCTTAAAAATCATGAATTAAAAAAATTACATGTTTAAATAATCGATTTAGCAAGTGAGTTGGCCAAATATCTTTAACATTCATCCTTTCTTTTGATATCGCTTCCGTAGCATCAATGAAGCCTCCTTCCTGAACTCCTTCCTGACTCCCAAAAAACCCCGTACTCCCTTTCGAAAGCATTGGGAAAGAAAATTGAAGCGTATTTATTAAAAGCGAGAGAGAATCTGCAAAAAAAGCGAACAGATTCCTTCATTCTTCCTACTTTTAAGGTTTGGATTAAAAAACGACTTCGACTTTAGCTAAACGATGAGGTTTCGTCTCTTAATGGAACGATGGAGAGCCTGCGCCACCGAAGCCCGGGCTTTACGCATCCTTTACTGTTTCATTGCTTTCATTGCTTTCCTTGGCTTTAATGGCGCTCCTATAATTTGCCCCAAAGCAGCTGGTTTTTTTATTAATTTTCTTTTAAACTGTTTCTTTTATGGATTGATTATAATTTTATAATATTACTTGTTGCTGTTGTTGTTGTTTGTGTTGATGTTGTTGTTGTTACTATACGGCGAAACGCGTCGGCTGAAAGGGGAATCAAGCGGAAACATTATTGTAGCCAGCGTTTAAAGCAATTCATCACCTTTTCACAACACATGTAGTTGTTGTCGTTGTTGTTGTTGTTGCTTTTGTTATTGTCGCTGTTGTTTTTGTTATTGTTTTTATTATCAATATTATTATTGTTGTTGTTGTTGGTGGTGTTGGTGCTGCTCTTATTACCTGTGTCTGTAATTTTCTATAGTTTAATTGAAAACTTGTTGCTGTTGATGTTTTTCTTCTTCTGTAATTTTTTAAAAAAATTGCTCCCGAGCTGGATAATTTTTAATTTAATGATATCCTGACGTCGGCAAGGAAACTCATATTTAAATGAAAACAATCCAAAATGAAGAGAAGAAAAAAAAAACGGCGTAAAAAATCAATTATTTAAGCAACCATCAATTCTTGTTGCTGTTGTTGTTATTCTTGTTAAATGGTAATGCTGTGGTTGTTGTTGTTGTTGTTGTTGTTAAAACACTTTAAGCAATTACTATCACTTGGGTAAGAATTAAGGGAGCAACATCAAGAGCAACATCCGCAAGTAGCAACAGAAGCCACAACAACAACAACAACACTGCGATACTTTAGAGACCTTTTAAGTGTGGAAGCATCGCGTGCAATTGCCATAAACCGACAACAAGAGCAACAACATTAACATTAACAACAACAAGAGTATTATTAACAACAACAACGTCCAACCGCCACCGACCGCTTAACATCGTCGAAGCAATCTTTTTACGCTCTTTTTTATGGTTTTAATGTTCGATGGACGCGTCCACGATATCAAGCTGTCGGTCTCAAGCTTTTAGTGATGCCAGCAACACTTCGACTGGATGGTAATTTTTTGTTAACACTTTTTTTGAGACGACATTTTATCAGCAAATTAATAATTAGCTACAATAAAGTTCAAGTAAGCTAAAGTAAAGTTAAATTTTAGTCAAAAAGTAATCATTTAGTCACGTTAAATTAACAAGTCGACTTACATAATCGTAGACACATCGTAGTTTAGTTATTTGGCTTCATTTAATTTTCCTAAATCTCTCATTTAACTGGAATGAATGCTCAAGTATTTGAATCTTGACTTCCTCTGGTCTCTTGTAACAACTTCACGTTGAAGTTAATCGCAGCTATGTTTATAAACACGGTGTATATAAACATGATGCAACAAGAAGTCATAAAATTAAGAAATGCAAGAATTTAAAGATAAAAAAATATAAAATAAAACTTCACTTAAAATTCACAGTAGATCAAATATAAAACAAAAAAACAAAAATAAGAAACAATGTATAAATGTTTTGGGTGTTTTATTTTTGTATTCAATTAAATTGAAATAAATAAAATCTCAATAAATCATAAGTATAAGTAAATAAAATATACTAAACAATAAAGTAATCATTTTGGAAAAAAATTTTAAAAAAACATGCAGTTGAGTTCAATTCGAAGTTGAATTTTGGCCATTAAAACGAATGACTTTTGAATGGGTTTCATGATGAATCGCCGCTGGCTTTAAAACAAAAACTAAAAAAAACCAAACTCAGGAGCAAAACAAACAGCAGTCAGATAATTAAACCGACAAAGAAACAGACAATCGAACAGACGGACAGACAAACAAACAGACAGAGAGACAAACTGACGGAGAAAAAGAGAGCGACACCAGTGAAATGGACTTCAATTCGATGTCATCTCTTCTTTCTGTATTATTTATTCCTTTAAATTCAACTTTAGTTCATTTTTGCATATCATTTTATATGATATGATATCACATCACGATCTGAGTTTTTTATCATCAGTTTTTTATGATCGTTGTTCATGATTTATTATTGTTTTTTGTTATTGTTGTTGCTTGTTTTTGTTGTTGTTTCTTTTTGCTTTTGCTGTTGATTGTTTCTGCTTTTGATTGTTTTTGCTGTGATTGTTTTTTTTTCTTTTTTGCGGTTCATTGAGATGTACGATATTTTTTTAGTTTTCTCGCTTTTGTTGGTTTTATTAATTTTATCACATTTTGCGTTGTGACTATTGTTATGTCCCTCCTCAAGTCCCCCCTTCTCCTCTGCCAAACTTTGGTGCTGAAGTTTATTAAAATTAAATGAAGCAATTTAATGCTTAATACATAAAACTTTCTTCTGTTGGATAACTTTTTCGGGTTAAATTTTAGCGGCAGACGTTTTAAATTCGATTTCTTTTCGGTTAGTTTTCTCAGTTTTTTTATTCGTTTTGTTCTTGTTGTTGTTTTTAATTTGAATTTTCATTTTATTGTGCTTTAAGTGATGGCAAAAAGCCATTTCATCATGCCACTTGAGCCATTTATTTGACTTCTTTACAACCCTCACATTTTTTCAATTAATGATAAATGATTAAATAAAACAGTTTTTCATCGAAGTTGAAAGAGTTAACTTCGTTGTTGTTCTGCTTTACGATTACCCTACACTCGACCATTATGATTGATCGATTGATTTTATGACAATGTTTTCCTTGGTGAGCAACGAATTTTTAATATTCACTAATATTATTATGATTCATAGCTCATTACTCATTCTTTAATTTAATATTTTTTGCTTTCTATTTCTATAGTCAATCAGTCTCGAAGGCCTTTTAAAATATGAATACTCTTGTATATTGTAGAAATTTCTGAAAAATCAGACGTAAACCCCGTGAAAAGGAACCGAATAAAATCAACAACACTCTGAATTGCTTGATTGCAATAATAATAAGAATGTCAACCGCGGTGTAAATGAATGCCTGCCCCCAGCGGGTTGTTTAACTTTCTGCTCATGTTGCTAGCCGCAAGTTTCTTGCAAGAGTTGCACAGAAAATGACAAATAAAATGTACTTTATTTCGGCCACAATTTACAGTAGTTGCCGGGTAGGTACGTAGGTAGATAGTATATCGATAGAGGTGCCTGGTCCGGTCTGGTCGTAGGACCAGCGTAAGAACAAGACATGAAAAAGTCGTAAGCAACACAGCAACACGTACAGCTTCGGTGTTTATCATGTGCTCTGGTCATAATTTAGCCAACACGCTGAATTCGTTGAGTCTGAACGGCGGTCGCTGGTCGGCGTTGGGAGGGGGATGGGCAGGGCAGACGGTGGGAGAAGATGGGAGACAGGGGAGGCAGGGTCTGTGTTATAAATAGTTCAGCAAACAAGCAGCCGACCGACGCCCACAATAAGACGGCACATTTTGAAGCAACAGCAACAACAACCAGCGTAACTCTGTCGCCTGATTTAAGCGCAAGCCGCATGTTCGTGTTCCTATTTTTCGTACTTCAGCTGAGAGTGGCCACAGTGTGCAAAACATCAACAATAGTAATTAAAATTATAAGATTTCTTTTGGTTTTTTCATGTTTTTCTGTTTATTTCAACACTTTTAATAGAAAAGCCGACGGAACTATGAATTATTTTCTATGCACTGCGTATAAAACATCGAATTCGCTGCGTTGACGTCCATATTTTAATTCCTCATGGAAGAAGCAAAAAAATCGAAGAAAATAAAAAGATTTCATGTGCAAATATTTTATCGTATGATTATCTGTAATTTTTTATGCAACTGTTGTTGGTGTTGGCGCTGGTGTTGTTGTTGTTGTTGTTACTATATGAGAATTCATTTTGTTTTAGCCATAAGAATGAATCTAGGCGCTCGGCAACATGATGCTAGTCCAGCCAACATGATGCTGTCTAGGGCAAAATGTTTCTGGGGGTTTTTCTTGGATTGTAACGAAGGTAATAAGAGTAGTACTAGTAAAGAGGAATAGAGAGGGCTGTATTCAAGTCTTGGCTTTTATTTGTCGAGGAAATAATTAAAATAATTAATCATCGCCATAAGAACCTGAAGAACCACGTATGTTGCACCACTTTAAAGTAATAACTCGGTCTTGAAATGTTTCGCGAGATCCCTGCACGAGGTCATGTTAACTGAGAGAGAACAACAATAATAAAATAATAACAGCGACGTTAACAACAATGAGCCAAAGAAAACATTAAAAGTCTAACAAAATGTATGAGATCCCCGCTCTTGACAGGCTACTATATAAAGTCTCATATGTAAAAATAGACAATTCAACGCTGTTGACATGCAGCTACTGATGTCGATGTCACTGACGTTGTCGCTGTCGTTGTCTAGACATTTATTTGTAGCGGTGACAGCTTCTACGATGAACTGCAGGGGACAAACACCTCCTCCTCCAAAGCAGTTGCTTTGGCTGAGTGCGCATTTCGAGAGTCGCTTTGATTCGAGGTGCGTTGAATGAAATCCATCGAAAGTGATTTTGCTTGGGGACATTTTCTTGGGAAGGCAACAAAAATAACGCCAAAAAAAGTAAAAATAAGACAGCAACCAAGACAAGAAAAGCAACAATAATAAAAGTATTCAAAATTAGAAACAGGAAACGAAAGCGTAGAAAAATGTATTCATGCGATAACATAAATTTTTCACTTACATGTCGGTTGTTCAATTTATTGGTTTCAATACAATAAGTTTTAAAAAGTTTTTAATCAATGATGTAGACAATTGAAACAACAACAACGAGTATATGAGCTACGTCATTAAAACTGGTTTTTGAAACGTTGTTTGAAACACAAATCAAGGTTGTTGTTTCCTTTCCTTTTGGTTTAATTGAAGTGTTTCTGTTAATTCTTCGGAACCCAATTTTTGAATTAATCTTGTTCTGTATTAAAAAATTATTTAATTACTAGAATACAAAAACCTTGTTCTAAAAACGATTACGAAAGAATTGTTAACCTTCTTAAGAATTTAAAGCTTTTTATTCACTGATTCATTGATGCTTCTGACCATAATTGCACCAAAAATGGTACTTAACATAATACAGTGCACTCGCGATAATGTGAACCACTAAAAATCGAGGTTTCCACGGTTACGAGATTGTTCACTCTTGAGAATGTGAGAAATTATTATGGAAGCTATAGTATTTTACCTCAGAACTAACTCCTTTCAATATAAAACTATATTCATTCAAGAAAACATAAATTTTATTTTTTAAATGATTAAAATTAATAAAAGACTTCCAAAAATTAACTAAAACAACTTGAATAACTGTTCTATAGGGTGGGCCATCGACTAGTTTCGTTTTGAATTAATTTTATTTTAGCTTCAACTTCTACAACAAAATTTCAACAACGTCAAATCGAAACCCAACAAAAATTCAAATCTTTCAAACTATTAAAGCATCGTTCATTCCCCAAAAGCATCAGTTTTTCGTACCTTGTGACTTTTCACTTTCTAGTAAAAATTTAAACCATACTTTACTTTAAATTTAATACCATATTTCTTAAGATTTCTTCTGACTTCGTAGAAAAATAATTTACGAAGAGATTTTCTTTTCTTTCCTTCTTTCTTTTTTTGAAAGAAGCAAAGATTATTATTATTAGAATAAGCGTTAATATAGTTTCCACTTCGTTCGGGGCTCAAATGCTTTGTTAGACCCAACATTGCGATGGTCTGCGATGGACCACTTCAATGTCACAGGCGGTCTGATAGCTCCGAGAGATCCACGGCAAGATTCGAGAAAGCAATCCAAGGAAAGCATTCGAGAGTCTACTCCAACAGATTTAAAAAACCATCCAAGTGTTTCTTCAGCTTCTAAGCAGCTGTTGTCGGTGCTGTTGACAAAAAAACACGTATTAAAGATATAAACACACGTATTAAAGATACAAACACATGAATAAAGGTATAAATTGATTTAAAAAGAACAGAAACTAAAGAAAACAGAAGAGCACCAAATTCCGTGGCGTGTCTCGATGACAAACCAAGGAATGTATTTTTATTTATAGACCCAAAGATCAAGCACAGAAAAAAGATTGGTGAAACTTAAAATTTGGTATTCGTTCAGCATTCAATTTTATTGATTTCATTAATATTTTTGAATTGCGTTTTTTCGAATTACTTACTTTTAAGGAGACAAAAAACATGCTTTTATTTTTTTATGGTTTATTTTGGTCGTACTTCAGAGGAATTTAAAATCGATTCTACGCCGATGTTTGGAATGAAAATTATATCGTTTAAAAAGAAAGATTTATTATGGTTTCCACATGAAGGAAAAAAAGAAAAGACGACGAATTTATTGACACCACATAAATACATAAAAAACACTTACAATGTATTGTGTAAACATAATAAAATAAAATTAAAAAATAAAAAAGTAGAGAAACTACTGAAGATTTAAAAAAAAAATCACTGCATTTAATCCAAGCGTAAAACAAGTCAAAAGGAATGCCGAAAAGATTTAGATCAAGTAAATTTTAATCACTAACTAATAAATATAGGGTCGGCCATCGGCTGGTTTCTATTTAAAATTTTATTTTTTAATACTTAGCATAAAATGTTTAAAACTTTAATTTTTCTAAAAAAAAGTAACTTTAAAAAGAAACCTTCCGATGGCCCACCTCATATTTATTAGTTAGTGATTAAAATGTACCTAAATATTTTACAACCGCATCTTTTATAACATTCCTCTGAAGAAAAAATAGAATAATCATTCAATAATAAACTTCTTTCAAACGCTTTGAATAAAAAATACACAAAAAATTATTAGCGCCCAACCAAGAGCCAAACATGACCCAAGCATGAATTTTATATCTTTTTAAGTGCCCTGCAAGCATTTAAAAGCAAATAAAATATTTTTTGTCACCTCTAAAAATTGAGCCAGCAACAACAACCACAACAAACAACCTAATAATAATTTCAATAATTATAACAACAACAATAATAATAAAAATAATGCTTAAGAACTACCTCAACAATTACAAAAACAACATCAGCAAAATAACTAGAAAATAAAACATTTTGCCGTCGCCAAAAATATTGAGCTGCAACAAGCGACCATAAAAATGCCATAAAAATGAAAATAAAGTGAATAATAAAACGTAAGCGAAAAGAGTGAATCAACGATTATCGTGAAGTCCCGCCCATCGAGGAAATTCATTCATGGCTGTCCAACAATAACATCAACACGGTTGTGAGTGGAACAGGGTTTTGTACCAACAACAACAACACAGGTGCTCATTATACGGAAGCCATGATTGCATGTCGGATGGTCAATAATTCAGAGAAAACGAGTGCAAAACGAGTTGCCGACAAAACCAACCGATAACGCAGACTCTCAAACTATGCAGCACAAGTGATGCGTCTGAATGCGATGGAAGATAAGCTATAAAATGAGCAATAATGGTGTACGCTGTGCATAGCTTTGTTGTTGGCGGTGGTAGCAGTTTTTTCTCTCAGCACTCAAAGCAGAAGAACTCATGCGGAGAACGCGGCCATCATGCTTTCATTATCGGACACTACAGCAGTGTAAGGAGGTACGTTGTATATCATAACGTTATCTCTATTTCACTCACTCTTATATACATTTACACCAGAGCTCTTCGAACTCTCTTTTTCCGACTCTCTTAACGCCATCTCTTTTCGTCTTCCTGGCGTAATAGGGTGTGCCAATTGTTGTCCATGATGCTCAATCGTTTCTGGTAAAGAGTGAATCTTACGTGCGGCAAATGTTCCAAAAATTGAGTAGAAACGTACAAAGCAACAATAAAAATAACACTCATCTTCAATTGCATCGTGATTTTGAGAGAAGTTTTCAGGAGATTTGGTATGCGTGGCGCACACAAATGAGCTGTCAAAAGAGCAGTAACAACAACAATCAACGAAGCAATAACAACAGTTGTATGCGGCCATAACTGTCGACGTTTATAGATGTTTTAAGTGCGACTGAGATGGCCTCATAATCGTTTGGCTAACGGCGCAAATGTTTGTTGCTATTGTTGGGGGTTTTGTTTTTGTTTCCATGGAGTACAGGTTTTGTTGTTGTTGTTGCTGTTGCTCCACTTCAGTGTTGCACTTTTCATTTCGCAGCTCTCGTGGTTGTGGTTAGACAGTGAATAGAGGCACGTTCTCTCTCAGCGTTCCATTCGCTCTTTCATGACTTTTCGCACTGAGAGAGCTTCTCAGCTAGCGCTTGAATTGAATGCCGTCCGAATGCGACGTAAAATCGTTGCGTCGTTAAACGTAGATTTCCACAAGTAGAAACGAGATCGTTACGTTGCTCACAAGAAAATAAAATCTCTCTGCTGCAGTGAAACGAATGAAAGAATAAAAATAAATGACAGAAAAATAAGAACTTAAATGAAATAAAGAGAAAAACAACCAAGAAATGAGCTCATGAAAATCTTGGATATCGTTTTGAAGACGTTTTCCCGTTGAACTCAACGAAAATGTGTTCATGTGTGCGTGTCTCCGCTGAGCTGTTGAGTGAAAATGACGCTGACGGTTAAAAAAGCAAGCGATTGTTTGTGGGTTTTTATTTTCTCACTCAATGAATACGTTTTAAGTTTTCAGACTCTTCTCTGCTGGTTTTGCATCCACGGTTTGTTGTCGAATACTGCTTTTTTATCGTTTTTATGATTAATTTTATGCGCATTTTATAGTTCGTGCCAAAAAAAGCGGAACAACTTGATTTTTAATTGAATTGTTGTTGATTTTGCTGTTGTTTCAGTTTTCTTGTTTTTTTTGGGTTTTGCTTTTATAGTCGTAGATTTGTTGTTATTGTTGTTGTTGTCGTTGTTATTGACACTTTTAGCAGAGCGTCACCGACGGTGACTGAATTCGAACATCGTTGAAATCTCATTCAGATTGATTTCGGGAATTGAATTCGATTGAATCCGATTGCAATTGAATGTTAACCTTAATATTGAACCCCTGAAATGTTGCTCAATTTCATTCAACTGTTCTCCCGACGCTTTAGAAGTATTTTTCTCCGCTTTTCTTTCTCGACTATTCAACATTTCTATATTCTTGATGTTTCTTCCTCTTTCCTTCCGCCCTTCCTCTCTTCTTTCCTTCTTTTCTCATGAGATCTCATAAAATACAAGAAATTCACTTTCATTTACAATTTTTACGACATTTTAAACAGCTGCTGAAAAGAGTGAAAAACAACAAACAATGAAACTGACATTTTATATCGCCAGGTAAGCATCAGTAACTACGATCAACTACATAACTTTAAAGAACATAAAAAAGGTGTGAAAATCTACTGTATTCGGTTTTAACTCAATTATGATTGACCGAGTACCGTAAACGAGTCGTAAACGCGTCGTAAATGCGTCGTAAATGCGTCGTAAACGTTGCTTTTTAACTCTTCACCGACGCATGCGGCGAGGCTCTGATGGAGTCCATTAAAAGGACATTCGGACGGCTGCAGAAAAAGGAACAAAAGCGTAGGAAGAGAGTCAGAAAAAGAAGTGGAAAATCTGCAGGTAACAATGGAAAAAATTGTACTGTTTGAAAGTCATAAAAGCAGGAAACAATCAAAGCTGCAGTGAGTGAAGAGGATGAAATGATGGAGAACATCGAGAAGGAGGAGAGCAGCAGCTCAGCTAAGAAGGATCTCACCTGAAAGGAACTGAGTAACTGTGACGTGGAGCGAGTGACATTTGGTCAATTTTGTGAAACTATGAAATGTCATAAATTTGAAATCAAAGCAAGAAATAAAACAAAAAGCCATACAAACAAAGAGTATCTAAAAACAATAAGGAAATTTGTACAAAAACAACTTCTACTAAGAAGAAGAATAACACTAAAATAAGTACTCAAAATTTATACAAAGAAACTTCTTTAAAAACAGATTTCTTTGTTCTGGCGAGATGCGTAGAAAGATTGATATAAAAATTCATATAAAAACATGAAACAATAAACAATACTTTTTTCAATCACTTCTGCAGCAAAATAATTGAAATTACAAAATAAAAAAGAGTTTTCTTCACAAACTAGACGATTTTTTTGATGATGTTTCATTGAGTTGATGAAAAAAGAAGCAGATTCATTGTATTGATGGCGAGTAAAAGCTTCAGAGCTTTGGCAGTGTTCTACACCCTGTAAAAATACAAAAAAGGGCTCCTATTTTTGTGTGTTATGTGTTATGTTGTTGTTGCTTCTGTTGCTGTTGATGTTGTTTTTGTTGTTGTTGTATTGTAGTCGGTGCGCTGATGCTGATCATCGACCACCTCCGCGTACAGCATGAACGGGCTCATGGACTCCTTGCGCCCGGCACTCCGCTTCCCCTGCACTCGTCTTCCCACCCCTTCATCAACTGAGGGCTGTGCTTTTATACAGTAACATTTTTTAACAGTCTTCAAGTCATAAAAACAATTTATTCTCAGCTAAGTACGAAGTTGTTTAGTAGTTAATGGTAAAAATATGTACCCCTATGTATGTATGTATATGTATCTATGTATAAATAAAAGTAGAGTTATGTTTGCCTTTTTGTCGATTTGTATTTCTTCTCTCCAAAAACGAAAGCTGTTTTGTGTCATCTGAAATGAAAACAAACAACTTTTTTATAAGAAAAAAAACCCAAACCTAATAAATACGGTTTCGACCAAATAACTTGAATATTTCTTGCAGAAAATAACCTAAATAAATCATTAATAATTCACGTTTATAGTTTAAATCCACTTTAAATGCAAATAAAAAAAAGTCAACAAATTAAAAAATTTTAGAAATAAAGGAAGCGAACGCGTTTCTTCATATTTTTCAAAATAAATAATCCATAAAATGAATAATCAATGAAAAAATAAGCAATTTTAGAGAAAAACAGCGGATTATAAAAAAATGTGTCCCTTAGAATGAGTGTGAAGCCAATAAAATGACATAAAATAAAGAATTTGAAGGTGATTTCAATGAAATAATAACTAATTTTGCATAAGAAGCACATTAAAAAATACAGATTGTGTGTATATATGTAGTTTATAAGTGTGTGTGTGCGTGTGTATCAGGTCGAATCGAATGCAGATGAACACAGAACGCGTCAAGCTTACGAATCGCTTCATTTCAAATGCAGCCAAGTTTCGAGTCACCGATCTTGAACCAGTTTTCGTGAGCATAATTTAATGCAGAGCGGAACACCATGAAAATCTTTGTTATGGATACACTTGTGAAGTAAGCAATAGAAATCTATTGGTTCATAAAGTTGATTTATTAATTTATATAATTAAATTTATAACAGCGTCGAATTTTAAGTCATCATTCTCTTTGAATATCAGCTTAAGTTGTGTGCATTCAATGGTGGAAGGCGAAGGGTAGAGGGAGGGATGGGGGAGAGGGGCAGGGTAAAGAAGGAGGCAGGGTCACGTAAGAGGTTTATTTTGTACGCACTTCAGTGAAATCAGTGAATCATGTGAAATTTAAATGAAATTTCAAGAAATATCACAGCGCAGCGCTTCACAATCGTTGACACTTAATTTTATTTAAAATGTGGACAATAAATTCGCTGAATCTTTATGGTCTTGAGCTTTATTGCTGATGTTGTTGTTGTTGCGTTGGTTGGCTGTTTTTTGGAGGGCTGTTGTTTTGGTAACTGTTACACTTGACAGCGTTGTGTGACAAGAACCAGTAACAAGAACAGAAACAACAAATGCAATAACAACCACAAATGCAACAACAACGAAAGCTTCAACGGAAAAACACTCAAATCTCCATCACCAAATAAATTCAGTGACAGCCGCTTCTCCCCCCCTCCCCCCCTCCCGTCATGAGAGAGAGGCGTGATGCATTCCCCCATGCTCCCCCCCATGATTCCCCCCACTTCTCTCATATTCCAGAAATGTCATGTCATTTGGGCAGTTTTTTGTTTTTGTTTCGTTTATCACTCTTGGAAGCCATTTTGTATGTTCCAAGTCATGTTTCAAAGTGTCAACAGAATTTATTTCGTTGGGAAAACAACGCGTTTGTTGGCTCCGTTATGCGGCGCTTCGTTGATGATGTTGGATCATACGATGGAGGAATGTTTAATGGGCAACAACAACAACATTTGATCCATAGTGGCGACAAAATGTCAAAATTCATGAAAATACTTCTACACTTGCACAAATCGTATGAAAGTATGAGAGTTTATTAAGTGTCAGTTGTTCTTGTGACCTTTTTTAGTACGTCTGAAAAGTGGCCAAAAAAAAAGAGACACTCGTGACATCTTCTTCGTTTTTTCTTCGGGTTTTACCTCTCCTCTTCTTCCCCTAACAAAAATCATGAATACTTGATGACCAAGGAATGAAATTCTTTTACGCCATTCTTCCCTCTCTTGACTTTAATTTCTATTTCACTTTTTTCTTTGTGATTTATTGTTATTATGATTTACATATCTTGTGATTATTTTCTTACATTTTTGCCGATTTTCGTTTCTTTTCTTTTTGTTTGAAGCTTTTTTACTTGTCTGTTTTTGTAATAAATATAAAAGTTGAACCGAAATCTTATCGTAATTTAATCTAAAGTTTCAATAAACAGAAAATTGCTTATTGCGTAATCTTTCTGGATCAAATAATAAAAACAAACGAAATAGTATTGTATTCGATTTCTTTCGAACCGTCGATTATTCGAATCGGAAATACATAAAATATCCGCTTTCAGCAGAACAAAGAAACGAAAAGGAAAAAACATAAAAAATCTGATTGAAAAAGTAACCAGTATTTTAGTGTTATTTGTTGATGTTTTCTTTTCTTCTTTCTAGAATGTGTATAAGCAAAAAAAAACACACCATTCTAGAAAATAAGTGGATTATATATCGTAGAGAGTGGACACATAAATCCATGAGAATCGACAGAACCCATGGGGATTAAAGCGGTTACAACAATCAACTGGGTTCAATTGAAATTGAACTCTGTAACCAACTCTATTTTCTATCAAATGCAAAAAAAAGGAATAGAATCAGCTACGAAAATATAAATAAATAAATAATGAAAACCAAAAACGGAAATGGAAAAGTTTTAAGTTGAAATACTTCATGATTTTTAATCTTACCTTCTCTTTGATTCAAATACCAACCCCTCCCTCGCCACTTCTTCCCCTAATCGAAGGTATTTAAAAACTAATTTATTTTTAATTTAATCATATAAATAAAATCATCATTAGGATCATCACTAAGATTTGAGGAATGAATCCTCAAAAACATCGAATGTTTTCCACTGTGGAAAACATGATGGCTATACAAGTTATTACGATCCACATAAAAACAGCTCTTGAGTCTTCTTGACCCTCCGC
The DNA here is from genome assembly GCA_949629155.1 of Myopa testacea. NCBI lineage: Eukaryota > Metazoa > Arthropoda > Insecta > Diptera > Conopidae > Myopa > Myopa testacea. The sequence goes on along the minus strand of OX451345.1, from coordinate 40,849,383 downwards.
TGCTGGTCATCCGGATGACCATTTAATGGACAAATGATTATGTTTCACTTCGTTACGATGAAGTGACCGAAAAAACGAGTCGCTTGTAATTTATTTGCACATGAATTAGAAGGGAACATGAAATAAATATAGTCCACGACTAATTGGAGAAAATCGTGCCAACAACAACAACAACAATAGCACTCATACAAACATTAAAGAACAGCGACCGACGCAACCAGGATCAGAGACACAAACTTTAATATCCACAAACAACCATTAATTCGAATTCAAAAGGTATCAAGATGCAAGGGCAACCCACAGATGTACTGTAGTATATATGATATATGAACTTTGTGTTTGTGCATATGTGTGTGTATGTGTATATACGCATATTGTACATCATACAGAACACTCGTAAAAAGAGATACTTGAACACGAGGTACTTCACACAGATCTGGAGCATTCGAGTGTTTCTGAAACACATTCGGGCATTTCGGGCTCAGACTGTGTGAGCCAAACTCTGTCCCATGAATTCCAAAAATCCAGTTTAATATATAGGTGAAGTGCGACAGCAGCAGCATGACGAAGCAGAGGAAGAAAAAAATACTAACCCAAAAACTGGAGCCTTTATAGAGCGAGTGCTTAAAAACTCATTTGCATATATATAAGTATTTGTTTTTTTTTACCTCGTTATATATTCGCTTCTTCTTGTTTAACTACGCTTTTTGTCAGGGTTGCCTTTGCCGCTGGTTGACCTCGTACATACGTAATACATACGAACGTTACAAGCTGTCGCTGTTTCTATGTTTCTATTGGCTTTAATATTTATTTTTTTTTTAGTATTTTTCTATGAAGGGTTCTGTTCTATAAGGTACTTGTTCCTGGTCCTGTTTCTGGTCATTTTTTGATGGGCCGTTTGTAACCCGGTTCGTATTCGTGGTCGTGTTCGTCCTGTCTTCATGAGTTTAGACAAATTTATGTAGATCCTGAAATTGTGTGTATTTCATTTCATTTCCGAATTTATTACGGCGAAGTGCAGCTTTGTTGGCAGCAGATAGAAATGAATTATTTGCGCCAGAAGATAGGAATCTCATTGAATGATTTATGCAAGCGACGTACATACATTATGCCAGCGCATGGATATCGAAGCTTTGGTCGTTCATTATAGGCTTGTATATACATAGATTTATGTATCTGTATAAACTGTGTTTTATGTGTATGTGTATATAGTAGATTTATATATACATGTACATTCCTAGTCTGATTTAAACCTTAGCGTGGTCCATTTATTTGTGCCATTTAAATGATGATTCATGATGTTTCTCGTATATAAACCATTTAAAGGCAAATTTGAGTAACTGTGTTTTAGTGTATGTGTTAACGTGTTCATGTACGAGTATGTATACGATTATATTTGGGTAACGGCTTTTTTGCTTCAGTTTCATGCGCAGAACTGCTCCCAAAAAACACTCACCAAAAAAATCCATAAAAACCACAAACGATAAAGCAAAAAAATAATAAAAAAGCAGCCCCGACAACCAACTGACCCAAAGTGTTTTATGGTTAAGAAACAACAACAATAACAAGAACAACAACAGCAACAACAACAACAACGATGAAAATCAAGTTTACCCAACACTTGGTCACCAACGCTTTCATTTCGGCCTCTCATGTTGCTGGAGTGTCCAATTCCGCTTGTGTTGTTGTTGCTGTTGTTGGTATGTCCTACATTTTCCACTCGGCATTTTAAGTTCTGCATAAATTTCAGTTTTAATCTATGTACTGAGCGTGGGCGAAAGCGGATGAGGAACGGGAACAAAAGCCGTAGAATCAGGGAACCGAGTCTCCATGTTAACAAGATTTTGTATGAAAATCAAAAATTTATTTATGAATCTATAATAACTTAAAGAGTTCAGTTGTCTGTTGTGGGTTTTCTTTTATTTAGTTTTTACTTCCTATTCAAAAAGGGGCGAGTTTTAAAGTTGATTCGTTTAAGCAGTTTCTTTAAAGCGAGCTTCAAAGAAATTCTGTTTCTGGGGGAAAATTATATAAAATATTCTCTAGAAATATACAAGATTTGCTTCATTCCTTCGAGATATTTCAAGTCTATCTTTATTGCATATCTTAAAATGAAATGATTGTTTTGGAATATACATATTTCTAGAAGAATTATGAAGCATTCTACTAGAAAGTTAAAAACTAAATTAAAACTACTCGTTTATACATATACTCAACTCAAATTTCCTTCATTTCATGTTTAAGAAGATGATTCTTAAAGAATGTTACCGTTGTTGTTGTAAAAAAATTGTTCAGTTGTATTATTTATTTCTCTGTTTTTTTTTTCTCTCTGCTTAAAACCCGTTTTAACCACGTCAAAGCAACAATAAATTAATAATAAAATTCAAAACTCTTCATAGAATCAACTCTTCGTTAAATAATTTTGTGGAACTCATACTGTTGTTGTTGTGCTTGTTTCAAGTGTGTAAAAATAATGGGTTTCCACTTCAACCGTTGCGAACAATGATGATTATAATGATGATGATGATGATGTTCGTATTTTCAGGATATTCGCCGGGTTGCGCTCTCATCATGCAGCGTGAAATTAAATTTATTCACGGTCCATTCAGTTGAAGACTTCATTATTTTCGTCATTTTAGCATCAGCAGCATGTTTATTTTTTCTCACACTAAAGATACAAAAAAAATATTTTAAAAGAACAAGCAAAAACTACAAGAAGTATGTTTAAGATCTATCTTTGTATGTGTATCTATGTATTTATATACATAATACAAGGGTAGAGAGAAAGAGAGCTGATTATAGAAGAGATCGGGAGGAAAGAACAACGGAAGGCAGAAATAGAAATGGCGTAGAAAAGTGTGAAGTAGAACAGCAACAACGCAGTGAAAAAATACCATAATGAAGTCATAAATGTATCTACAAGAATTCCAAAAGTAACAGCAATAGGAACAGAAAGAACAACAACAACAATAATACATAAGCATCATTAACACAATAAAATTAATTAAATTCCTATAAAATGTATGGCGAAAGTAGTTTTTATTTTTAATACAGTATTTCTTTGGATTATTAGGTGTTGATAAGACTCATAATGATGATGATTTTTTTATTATTTGCTCATATTCCTACCACTGAATAATATTATTTTGTTAGACTCTTCTTTTAGTTTCTCAAAAATAAAGAATATTTTCTTTAATCCCAAGAATGAAATGAATTTTTCTAAACTAAACTGAAGTTCTTTTATAACTCATCTAAAAACATGTTATTCTGTAGTTTGAATCCTCAAATAAACGGATTTAAAAATAGCCCCGGTGAAAAAATATCAATAAAATTTATTTTAATGTAAGTCTTTGTACTGGATTGTAATTTTCAATCTTTGGTTTAATTTCGTTTAAGAATATAGATTACAATATTGTATCTAATACATATAATAGTATCTTGTTTTTACTTCAGTATTCAAAATTTAAGTTCAATAAATTACAAAATAATTGGATTTCATCTCAATTTTTAATGAAAATAAAGGAATTATTTAATTTTTTATTGCGTTTTATTATTTATCGTGTATGTGTTGTGTTGTTGCTCTCGTTGTTTGTATTTAGTTTATTATCTTGAGAATTTCGTTCACTCTTTTTGGTATTTCTTAAATTCTCTTTAACCTTTTGCCTTCATCCTCTTATCGTTTACAACGCTTCATTCGCTTCATTCGCTTCGCTTGCTTTTTTGCTGGTACATATTTCGTTTTTTTCTTAATGGCATCGCTTATTGCTTTATAACAAGTTTACTTGTGTAGTTTCTCTTCATATCAGTTTTATTGATGGTTTTGTGGTACTTGAAACTTAGATACGCTGGGTTATTGACTTCGGTCATATTTTTGTTTCCTTCTGTTTCCATCACCATCACGTTGTTTGATTGGCTGAGTTGAGGTCCAATTCAGTGAAGAATTTCAGTGAAATTAATTTTTATTTGAGTTTTTTTACGAGGGCACTGTTTATAATTGGAATTTATAGCATCTTTAAGTGCAAGCAAGCTGAAGCTGATCGATCGGTTTTAAATACTGAGGAAATGAACTGAGGAAAAAATCTAAAACTCATTCACTCATACAAATAAATGATGTGAGGATGTTATAAAAAATCTATTATATATATATATATATTATATATGTACGTATGCATATAATATAAAAGCTTTTCATTTATTTAATAAAAAAAAAAACAAATTTACAATTTAAACTATAATTTAGTAGTCTCTTAAATGGAATATAATAAATAGTAGACGCTTTTAATTTGTAGTTTTGTACATTTGAATTATAAGTTCACGTATTGTTTATTTCATAGTTATGTCAGAATTTCCAACGTTAATCGAAAATATTTTACAGTATGATATAAAATTTGTCTCCGGTTTTGTAGTATACGAGTATATCTTGTCATTAACTATATTAAAAGTTTACATTCATTCGTATAATATTTCTCTTAATATTCTCTTCATGAGTGCGTTGCTCATATTTCTAAAAATAACTTGAATATAAGTCTTCAGAAAGCTTCAAAACTTCTTTGCATTCAATAAATAAATAATAAATAAATAAATAAAATAAGGTACCAATTATTTATACCTTATCAACAGAGAGCCACCAGTTCTAAGAATGGACCAACAATAAAGTGATATCACACGATTTGTAAATCATGCTTGGGAATATCACATGCTTTTGGAAAATTATAATTTTAAAATTTTAATTGGATTCTTGTCGTTGTGTGTGATATTTTCAATGAACATTTTAACTCCCTTTTAGGGTTCATTAATTCGGCAATATGTTGGTTGGGTAATCAATTTATTTCCAAATTATAATATTTCTAAAACTAAATACACAAAATTGTAGTTTCTCGCAATGACCACCAACAGCGCTCAGACCAATCTTAGAATCATCTTCACACTACATACTATCTAAATGTTAAAGTATATGGTATGAGATACGAAAATCACTCAGCTGTATGTAAGTAATCTTTGTTGTTTCTTTTTTCTAACCTCCTCAATGTTCAATAAATTCTAAGAGCGTCGAAATACAATAAAAACTAAAAATTTTAGAGCATCATAGTAAGTATTTGTATTTATAATATTACAATAAAAGAAGTAAAGGAAGCGAAGAATAAGTCAACGTGTGATCAATAAGAAGAGAAAGAAGAAGAAAAAAGAAGAGATCATGATAAATCACCCCAGCCAACCCTTAAATATAAGAAGAATTCATAGAAATACGTTGTTGATGAACAAGTTCTCAAATACGTAAAAATACAGATCAACTCATAACCTATGATTGTATACACACATACATACATACAAACACGTAGGCCAGAATAGCTACGCACCCTCATAGATTCAAAACTGAGAGCGAACCATAAAATGAGTTACGAGTTCTACCATTTTAAAGCCAAAGAAGTAGGATGAGTCCAAAAAAAAACAAAGAAAAAAAGAAAGAAAGAAAAGCAACACAGAAAAAAGGTCAAAGGGACAGATTTTCACCCTCTGTCAAGAAGCATGGGAAAGTGCATGAGATGAGATATGAAAGGAAGCAGTAATTTTAGAGAACGACATCAAACAAAATGGTTCTGTTGACAGAAGTAAATCTCTGGAATGAAGGCATTAAAACACCGCAGTAATAGATTTAAGAGGAAGAAGAAGAGGCACATAATTTAGAAGATACGGCAGCAGTAACACTTGCAGCATGACGCAATTAAATAGATGAGAACAGAGATATATTGTAGATAAACGATTTCAGATATCTTATAGGTACCTAGTTGCAGCTAGATACAACCTATATATTCACTTAAAATCGTCGTCTTCTTCTTAGTTAAAAATACTTACACTTTTCTAGATATTTTTCTGATATACGATAGCTTTATCCTTTCTCTTGTATATTTATTCAATTTTTTATAGATCGCTTCTTCTTCTTTTTCTCGTCTTGTGGCGGCCATCAATTTTATTGTGCTTTCGGTTTGCAAGTTTTTTTAAAAAAGGGTGCTTTTTTATTTGCGTTCTTATTTGTTTTTGTTTTATTGAGTTGGTTGGATTTCTTTTCAAGGATTCTTTCCTTGCTGCATGTCAGAGTGTGATAATTTGTTACGCTTTGTATCTGTGACAGTTGTTCGTGTTGTTGTTAATCATGATGAAGTCATTCATTTGCTTCAGTTGAATAGCAAAACAGACAGAGAATCTGAAGGGTTGAAAGCCGTCGTTAAGGTCAAAAGTACAACGCATTCTGTACACTCCACGTAGAATTTATATACATTCATTGAATACAATTCATATTTTGTATAAATTTATTTCATTTCCTTCTGTTGTTTTGGGGTCCTGATGAAATAAATCAAAATATTAAAATTCACTATAAGACGATAAAAAACAATTGTGACTCAACAATAGATTTTGTTTTTATTTCATATGATTAAGTTTGAGTTTTAGTTTAATTTTAGTAAAAGGAAAAATCCATAAACAAGACTTGAGGCAGTTTTTCAAGAATAAATCGAATACTTTAGGTTATATTTTTTATAATAAGATAAAGAACTCTACTCTACTAAGAAAAACATAGAATAGAAAGATAATATAATAAAAATTAAATATAAGAAATAAATACAGTAAAAAACACAACAAAAACTAAACAAATAAATAAAAAATACAGTAGAGTAGAGTTCTTTATCTTATTATTAAAAATATAACCCAACGTATTCGATTCATTCTTGAAAAACTGCCTCAAGTTGCAAGAATACAAAAATACAAGACTTAAGATCTGACATACAAATATTAAAAATTGAGATTGAGTGAAAACGGCAAAAGAAACGATAAACTAGAAACAAAAGAAACGAAAAAGCAAAAAACGAAATGAGCAGCAGCAGCAAAGAAAATAACAATAAAACAACAACAAAAAGAAAAACAACACCAATAGCAACAACAACTACAACTTGAAAAGAGCACACGAACGCAAGAGTTGACGTTGAAATTGGAATTTTGATGTTGGTATCCCTCAGATACATTTTTGTAGCCGCAGCCTTTGTGTTGGATTCGTTTCATTTTGATTAAATGCTCGAGACGCAGGCAGCACGTAGTTGTTGTTGCTGTGCTTCTTGGCTCTTGTATGCGGCTCGTTCCCCGGTTGGACATTCGATTCATAGCATTTGTAGTCGAACAGCAGAGCGGCGCACACCGCCCTGGCTGGGATACAAGGAGCGGCGTTAGATACAAGCTGCATATACAAACATTCCAAGTCACATCTTTCAAGTGTATATAATATATATACACACAAATATATATGTTTATACAAACATATATCAGTATATTATAGCAGAGTGGTATAGAAGTGTGTTATTTGTTGTTGTTGTTGAGTTTCTCTCCTTGTTTTTGTGCTCAAGTGAATTTATTAAAAAAACCGAAAGTTGTTCTGTTATTTTCCTAAAATTGTTCATCGTTTTTAATATTAGAAAATATGTAAATATGTAATTTTTGAAAATTAAAACCTCATTTTTTATAAAATATGACTTGAACGAAGTTGCAAGAAGAATTATTTATTTTAATTCTAAATATTAAAACACTAAACATAAAAAAAAAAGTCATTAATCAAACCAAAAATACATTGAAAGTTTTTTATTAGACTTTTTCTGTCAAATTTTGCTGTATTTTTTCTTCTTTAAATAGTAAATAAAGTTTACTTCAAATAATAAACAACCAGAAAAAAGTTTTTTAAATTAAAACGATTCTTTAATTTCGTTTCTCTCTGCATTCTATTTTGTTTTTGCTCCCTTCAAATTCTGTATTACGTAATGAAGTCGCATAAATAAAAATACGCCTTTTTTCCAATTGCTTCTATAAAAGTTGGGACCTTTTTTAGTTTAAAACTTCCTTAAAACTGGGAATTGTTTTCATTTGCTACGCGTGCCGCTGAGCGATGCTGGCTGTTGCGTAATCCAATGTCGAAACCTTAGGAACCACAACAACAACAACAACAACACACTCATGTGCACTCAGATCTTGAAAAGAATTTCTGCCTGCAGAATAGAAAGAATCCTGTGTATCTGCGAAATTCTAGATAACAGATTATTTCTCGCATTACCATTTGGAAAAGTTTTAGAGCCACTGCTTGCAAACTAAGCGTTGCCTAAAAATAAGTGCCACGAGAGTGGTTGGCATCATGGCTGCATGCTGCGCGGTTTGAATCCAAACTAAGACTTGATTTTACGCTGACAAAAAAAAACTCTGTCGCCGGTCTGATTGGACGGACATTTTTAATGCAGCCAGTGATAAAGGGGTTTCCAATAAGAGGTGTAATTTTGATATTCAAAGAAAATGCCATTTTTTGAGATAAATTACAGCATGTTTATTTCATAATAAAGAGGAAGGTATGCCGTTAATAATAGAAAACAACATTAGCCAAATGGCCACCACGACCACGCTTACAGGACCATAGCTATTCAAAATTACACCTCTTATTGGAAAACCATTTATTTCAGGACGAAAGAAGACAGCTTTTCTAACTAATTGCAGTCATTTAACATTTATTTTAAATGGATATTTCTCATCTTTTAATATCTTTATATAAGTATAAAAGACTTTCAATTCAAATCAGCATGTTTTTCCATTTTTATGTCGATGTATTTCTTAAAAACTTGTGTTTTACATCATTAATGAAGTGCAATTTAAATGCAATTTTTTATTTGATTTTTTTTTTAATGTTCGGTTATTCGGTTTACAATAATCATGTACTGAGGCCATTATGTGCTCCAAATGAACTGATGAATTGTCAGGGATGATCAAATGCGTGATCCTTCAACTACATACAATATATTCTATATGTATAATATTTCGACACACTAATAATTGAATTTCAATTGAATTCAATCCAATTACATTAATAAATATTATGTTAAAATAAAACAAAGAAAAATTAATTAATTTTTCTCACATTTTCAATGTGTGGAATGTTCCTTGCTGTGGGTTTCAATCGAACAGGACATCAGCAACTTCCACTTGCGATTAGGTGACCATAACATTTCATTAAGAGTTCATGTAAATTACAAACAAAACTACTTACGATGAAGACAAGGACACTAACAACAACAATGGTAATAATCATCAAGTTAATAAGTTTAAAATGTAAGCAGAAGCTACAAGCGACAAACAAACACTTGATGTGCTCCGAGCCGGGTGGTTGGTGGCTGGTGGATCGCGATCAAAATAACCTGTGCACAAGCTTTGAAAAGAACAAAAAAATCCAACATCATCAATAAAAAAGGATAAAGAATTTTAAATTATCAAAGAAAGGAGAAGAGACTAAAAAAGAAACGAAGAGAAACAAAAAAAGGAAATAAATACATACAACAAGTGCATCGTTTATACAGCGTTGGCCAAAACTTCAAGTGCAACATGGCGCTGGATTTTGGTTGTTTTTTGTTTCTTGTCCACTTGCTACTCTCTGCAACCGTGTTGTGGATCCGACTCAACTCGAACTGGTTTTTAGGTACAACTATTATTTTAACCGCCCCTGAGCACTGCAGGTTGCTTACTTGCTCCTGCTGCTGCTCCTGTTGTTGTTCTTGTTGCTTCTTCTTCTTTTCCTTCTCAGCGCTCATACACAATACCGTAAATTAGACTTTTGATTTTTACTGCCCGTAAAATAATCGTAAACGTCGTAGTTATGGCGACCGAAAGTGTTCATTTAGTTTGGCTTCAGTTCGGTTCAATTGCCTGCTCTTTACCCCGCTAAATCGTTCAACCCCTTTTCGTTGTGGTATGCATGAATATGAGCATGTCTTCCCTTCCCGTATTCCCCCCCAACCCCCCCCCCCCCCCTCCTTCACCTTATCACAATCCTTCCACGATAGAGAACTTGTTAATAAGTTTGTGTTTTGATTTTTATTCTTGGGTTTCTTTCGTCAGGTTCTCCGTGTTGTTTCTTGGTTTTCCTCAGATTGGGAAAGATGAAGAAGTGAGGGGAGAGAGAGGTGGAGAAAGAGTGATTGGAGAGGGGGCAGAAGGGAGAGAGAAAGAGAACAAGTGTTCATCGATGATTTGGTTTAAATATATTCATTTGACTTTTAAAATTCTTCTTCTTTTGCTTTTTCGGAGTGTTTTTCCTCCGAGTATATTTTTCCTTTTTTGGTACACTTTCGTTGTGCACCTTAAATTCTGACCCAGTTATTAACTTTAGTCAATGATTTTAATATTTAGTTTAGCCTTCTTTTATTAATATTTAGTTGGGTGTTCTTTTGTTTCCTTTGAAGTTGTTGGTGGAATTGCAGTTCTTGTTGTTGTGTTTTGTTGTCTCTTCGTAACATTATTGCAATAGTAGTTATTGTATTTTATTGTTGTTGTTTTATTTATTATATTGTTTCCAAATATATAATTGAACTAAAATAATGAGGATTATCACTCAACATGAATTTTAAATGAGCAAAAAAAGCGATAAACCTTGTTAATAAGTATTAATTGGTTATTATTTACTAGATACCTCCCTCCCTCCTTCCCTTCTTCTTCCTCCCTTATTCACACTTTACTCTTTCCTTGTTTTCTTCCCGCTCCAGCCTCCTTTTTTTTCTTTTATAAAAGGACAATGGATTGTAATAACGATAACAATAATAGTATATATTGTAACAACAACAATAACAACAACAACAACACCTAGTTGAGAGTCGAAATTATTGAGGTTGCCATCAATAAATCAAATTTCGATTTTATTCACTTTGTTGTGAATGCAAAATCTTCGAAAAAACACTCGCTCGAAGGAAAAAAAGAGAAAGTTTGACAACAGGACAAACAACCGTCTGTTCTGGTGGTTTCGTTATCAGATCGAAGAGGGCGCGACAAACATAAAGATACAGGAGATACACCAAAACACACACATACATATACAAACCATTTCAATACCAACAACAATTGGAAACTCGGCAATTTTCTGGTCCTCAGAAGAGTCAGAAAACCAGAGAAGATAGAATAACAAAAAGAAAGTGCATCTATCCACCGTATAATGGGTCGAAGTGATCCTTCTTTCATTTGGTTCGATCGTCCTGCATGATCTCTGGCGGAAGGCGACGAACACGAAAGAGCGAGTCAGTTGGTGAACTCGGCGAACTGCATCGAGCCAACATTTTTATGATTTATTACCACACGTAATAATCGACAGGAGCAACAAGGAACGCTCAGCGGCGCTCAGGCACCGATTTCAATGAGAGGTCCTTTTGTTCGACTCTCCGACGAATGCCGTGGATGTGTTTCACAGTCGCCGTGATTTTATTTAGCAAAAGTTTGTAGTGCAAAATTATCGAAAACTGCCAGAAATCGAAACTCACTCAAACACGCTCATAAAAAGAGCATCTCACTCACAGTTCTCGAAATACAAATAAATTTCGATCGTTTTTCTGACCGTCTGATGTTCAAAGAATTTCTATCTATGGAGCAACTTTTATGTTACTCTTGTTGTTTTCTGGTTTTCGATTGTTTTATTGCTTTATCTACAAGAATACTTCAAGTAGCTGTTGAAACATTTTTTAATTTTTCAATGTTACGAGTATCTGTAAAAACTTCTTCTACAAGGACATGGAATATTTATATATACACGGATTATATATCGTATTTATATGGATATTTATAAAAATGTTTTCTTATTTTGTTTTTTGTTATTGTGTTTGTGTTGTTTCTGTTTTTGACAAACCTAGTTTTTTATGATTTATTTTGGTCTCACATGTTACTTGGCCTTCAGATGGTTGCACATGCTTTTGCACCAACGTGACTTCGTTTCGTTTCCTTTTTATAATTCATTATTAATGCATTGCGTAAGTTTGTGTGACTGTTGTCTGTTTTTCGTGCCTGTTTCTGGGTTTAAGTTGGCTCCGAGTTTTTTAAGAATACCAAAAAAGAATACCGTTTTACTGATTCGACTGTAGCTTGCATGTTTTATTGCTGTGTGTGAATGTGTGCGTGTGTGTTCCATAAACATGTACCATGTCCCGAAAATCCTTGAAAATAGTCTAATTATTATTACTATTATTGTTATTATATTATTGTTTTTATTCCTTCATTTGTCCTTGTTTAAGAGGTTTTGAGTTTTTCAATTCTCTCATGTTTTGTTGTTTTACAAAAATTCGTTTACTTCATTAATTTTAAATGCGTGGAAGATGTTTTTTCAACATTATAGGTTTTTTTTGCTGAATTACCTTGAACCTGGACGTTCGAGATAAACGCAATGCATGCTTTCCATTTTCAGAATTTTTCTGCACTGATTTTATATCGTATTTATATAAAAATATCGTATATTCTTTTGCTACAGATACATATTTATTTTGTGATTTTAAAAATACCAAAAATTAGTGATAATAATATCAAGAATAATAAAGTAAAGTAGTACAGTAACATTAATTTTTAATCACAAATTTATTAACAAGTACAATCATTAGTATTTTTAATACTGAAATATAATATTGATGAATAATAAATAAATAATGAATAATAAATAATAAAAAAAAAATAATAAACTAAAACTTTTAACCTATAATATAATATAATATTTTCGATCTAAAAAAGTTTATTAATATATTAAATTAATTGATATTATTATTATTTCTCTATTTTACTATAATAGTTGTATTATATAATTAAAGGTTTATTATTTTATCTTCACTTACTTCCAATAAAAGTCTGAGTAAATTAATGATTAAATGACAATCAAACCAGATGATCTATTGTGCCTAAATGAAAATCGTGAAACTATAAATTATCTGCAGTGGATCTTGATGAATGTGATTCTGCCATCGATGTGATTTTTATTCGATCTGAGTTTAAGTACGAGTACAATACTTTAAAAATATGTTTTAATACGCAAAAAAACCATGTAAATCCCAGGTTTCAATTTAAGTAAAATACCACAACAAAAAAATTGCGATGAGGGAGAATCTTTTTGTTATAAACACCTCTTTTGTTATAAACAATATATATTTGTTCATTGTTTACAAAGAAATTGTTGTTTGTATTTATATACACGAATAAAAACGATTTTTTGGTTGAAATAATTTCACCCAAAAATATTTCAGTAAATTAAAGTAATAATAAATAATAATAATAATATAATGCTAATACTCATCGCCTTTTTATAACACCGAATAAATTATATTGAAAATTAATTGAATACATTTCTATAACAAAAACAACTTTTCGGAGTGTTAACTTGAAGAAAATAAATTTGATATTTCGGAATGACTGAATAAATTAGAATGGAATCAACACAATATAATACAATACAACACAACAAAATTTATGATAGTAATTTATATTGAATATACTACTGATTATACTAAGAATAGATATTAAGAACGATACCATAAATTATTTTGGAAACCATAAATTATTTGTTAAATTATTATATGCTATAGCAATAGTCTATTAAGGCCTTCAAAAATCTATCAAACTACAAAAAAGATTTAAGAAATTCTACAAGAATAAAAACAGAAAACAAAATTGACGGGAAGAATTAAAAAATAAAACTACTGCTCTTTCTTATGTCGATTCCAGTTCTTCTTCGTTTTATTCTTTTTATAAATCCTCTTCCTCTTCTTAGCTTCTTCTCCTTCTTGTCCAGTTTCATCTTTGAGGTATTATTAAATTGTTTATTAAAAACTTTGTCTGTAAGAAGATTGAATAAGATTTGTATCAAATTAATAGATTCGAATTAAATTTCATTAAATATCGCTTAACTTCGCTTGAAATAAAAGCAATAAAATATTAGAGATAAATATATAGTAATAGTCAAAACAAGATATTATTATTATATATAGTAAAGAACATTATATAATTAATATAAAACATTAATATTTAATCTCTTAACTTGTATCTCATTACAGATGGAACTAAAATTAAAAAAGAGACATTTTCTAAGTTTTCTGATTAACTACGTAACCTGGATATGATTTAAAGCAACCACATTGCAACAGAGGAGAAGGAGGGGGCTGTACTTAAGAGTTGCCGCATATGGTCCAGATTCCACATGCTACGAAGACACGCCACAGATTATGTTGCCGGCAAGCAACATGTGACTCTTTCGGATTTCCATTGAAAAAAAAATCAGGCAGCAGATTTCGTGTAAAAGGAAGGAAAGAATCAAAATAAGAAGAAGAGGGAAGCGGCTGTCGGTCGCCATCTTGTGAACTGATGTGTAACACTCGAAATTCTAAACCGATGAATAAGAAGCATTATGCTCCGTCGACAACGATACGGACCAGGATGCTGCAACCCATGCTTGATCCGTAGCTCGATCCGTCTGCGGCTCCGTTGACAATCCGGAAGGCATCCATAGTTTATTAAGTTATAAATACGAGTGCCACAAATCCAAATCTCGATCCTGAAATGCTACATTAGAAATAAAAAACGCGATTCTTGAAAATGCACGCTTACCGAAATGAGGGAGGCAGAGGAAAATATGACGAAGAAGGGGAAAGTAAACAGACGAACAAACGCAGGAACATTATTGAGAAGGGGCGCTGTTCCAAGAGGTCTTCGGTACTTCAGTCCTTCGATTTGTATAAATGTCTTCCTTCTTACATGCAAATGCGTCCAGAATACTTTCGGGATACTTGAATTACAACCACCAAATGTCTATATTTTGGGTGTTTCTTGTTTGTCATCCTCTTTTTTAAGGTATACTTGACAATATAAAATACTATATACCGATACCAGTTGGTTCGAAGTGTGTGTCAAGGTTAAATTCTATTAATAATTTCAATTAGGGAAAATAAATCGTACAAGAAAATGATGTCTTTATTACGAGTCTCAGAGAAACTCTGATGTCAATGAGATGTCTTTCGAATTGTAGATGAGTTCTAAAATGAATGCTATATCAATTAAAATGTAGATACTTTATAATAATTGAGACAGATTTGAGTAGAGATCGACAGGATAAATTTGAACAGAACAAATATGGATGGGATAATATATAAACTATTAAATATACTATATATAAATACAAGAATAAATCCACACAAATACAAGAATGATATTACACAGATAAGAATAAAAAAAAAGTATTATTTAAGTATATTAGCACTCAATTTCGGTGTCTATTAACAAACTTCAAAACAATTAACGATTATAAATAAAAACTTTGAATACTTTGAAACCTTGAATTGAAGTCAATATCCTTTAATTTAACATAGAGTTCTGTGAAATCTGCTTAAGATTCGTAATTCTAAAGTCTGGAATATGATTTATATTATATTCGTTATTAATTTCGAATTCGTTTATTAATTGCTCTATTATGATAAAGAATCCAAACCAAACAAAATCATTCCACATGCGTTTTCTGAAAATTATAAAAAGCATTGTTCTAATCTAGAAATTAAAATAAAATATCTGTCAATCACTTCTCTAGATATTATAACAATATCTCTCTGATTAATTTAGTTTAACTTCTAAGGTTAGGAACAGAACAGAGAGTAGCATAAAAATTGCTTAATAGTGTCCGATTATCATCTTCCATTATTGTCATCTATTCTTAGATGATGGTAATAATTTAAGTGCATCATTAAATAAGTGTGGGGTATGTTTGTGTTTTTGAAAACATTAAAAACGCACGATTTACATATCTTTAAAAAAATATTCATGTACAAAATATAAATGCAGAATAACGATAAATTTTTTTGCGGAGTATGTAGTGTGTGAGGATTCACGTGTGTATGTATGTGTGTGTATATATATATTTTTGGTCTTTTAAATAATCAGCAGACACATAAATAGCAATAAAAATTCTCTATTCTCTCATATGACATAAAAATGTCACTCCAACCGAACAACATCTTTATAACATTATCCAAAAAATTTGCGTCAAAACAAATCGTTAAAAATCCATAAAGAATCTATGAAGTACTCTGAATCTACTCGGAGAAATGCACTGAACTACGATATAATTTCACCAACAATTCGTTCAGAAATTATGTCATAATGATGAGAGGCAAAAGCAGTGACAACAACAACCAGAAAACGACAAAAAGCCGAGTAACACCTCATAATAATCATAACAGTTGTCTATAATAAGATACTCAGAATATTAAAAAGAATATGTACCCGTACATTCCAGTGTATATCAGGGACGAGTATCATTTTGTGTTGTCTGTGTCAATTTTTATTTTTTGTCTTTCGGTTTCTTTATTAGATGTCATCATCATGTCACAGTGACAGATCGTAAAAAAGCCATAAAATCTAAGCAAAGTAGAGAACATATTCGTACATACATTATATTATACATGTAGCATAGATATGTGTTGTACTACAACAACAACGCACTCTAAGTTATGGTTGCCATTGAGTTCATGTACGAGTATGAAGACATCTCACTCTCACTCTCACTCTCTCTCTCGCTGCTGTTCTCTCACATATCAGAGCTATGATCGGGTTCGCTTGAACGACAACTACAACAACATGAAGAACCACATCAACCACCATCACAACAACAACAACAACAACAATCACTAGATGTTCGATGAAGCTGCAAGGACTCAGCGACATTAAGGACGATCATTAAAATGAGTGACTGAATGAGTGAGCTGAGTTTGCAGTGAAAGCGAGTCAGTGAGTGGTTTCGGCGACTGCGTGAGTGAACATGATGAGTAAATAAATCTTGCGTTTGTTGCTTGTTTATATGACCCGTTAAATAAGTGCCGTTAAATCGTAAAAAACCTATAAAAACTGTCACATTTGACAAAACTGTGTTTATAAAACCATCAAAGTAACAAATTACGAGTAGCTCGAGTCAACTCAACTCAACTCGTCGACGTCGTTAAATACTCCAGCCTATTAAACTATGTTGTTTGTTTTTGTTTCCTCTTGGTTTTGGTTCAGTTTATGAGCAAAAAGGTGGCAACCAATAAAATTAATTTTACGACAAATAAAGTGCCGCTGTTATTGTTATGGTTATTGTTGTTTTTTTTATATACAAATTATAGCTGATGGGGTGGATCGGGTCGGGTAGAATGACCCACACACAACAAGTGGTTTTTGATTTTTGATGGTTTGTGATTTTGTTGATGTTGTTTTTGGTGAGTTTTGTAGTTCTTGACATTAAAAGTCACTTAAAAAACTCGATACAATTTCGGATTATGAATTAACAGCTTCTCACCAACATCTTCGATTTTTTACTTGAAACAATTATGAAACATTTATTTAAAAGAACTAAATTGAATTTTAATTTCGATCACCTAAAACCACCATCAAAAGTAATCATCCACTCGCAATTTCATTCAATTAATGCTCACAAATCGTATCACCGCAACGACAGCAACCACCGCTTAAAGTATTTGGCACAACGTTGCGGCAGTAAAACGCTTGACATGTGAAGCGGCGACCCTGCTACCGGCCGATGCGAGAACCTCACCTGAAAGAATGGATGACAGCCTGACGACAAAACAACCCGCGTGAGTTCCACGTCTGCCAACAACGCTA
Source organism: Myopa testacea (assembly GCA_949629155.1). Taxonomy (NCBI): domain Eukaryota; kingdom Metazoa; phylum Arthropoda; class Insecta; order Diptera; family Conopidae; genus Myopa; species Myopa testacea. The sequence continues at coordinate 40,831,929 of OX451345.1, read as the reverse complement.
TCATTGTTACTACCGTCGTCACCGCCATCGTCACCATCACCATCATTGTCACTGCTACCGCGTTCACCCTCATCCTCTGGTTGTTGTACCTGCTCAATAACCGTCAGTTTTTATGATTTTTTTACGATTATTACACGATTACCGCCGTCCAACGTCGAAATGATCGCAATAAAAACTATCAAATATTATCACTTCGATGTCGATTTTCATTCTCTCTCCGGCGGAGGCCAGCTCATTCCGGGGGCTTCATTTAGTCCCTAGTTTATGGCGTCGAAGTGTCAAATCGTCATTTAATGGGTTTTTAATTTTATTTCTGTGGCGTGTTTTTTACTCAGTATTCAATTATTTGGTTTACAATTTTTAAGAAGGAGAGAGAGGAAGAGTGGAGTGGAGGAAAGATATGAAGATAGAACGAGAGGGGAGAATAAAGAGTAACGGAGTTCGGAGAGTATAGTGAGGAATATAAAATAGAGATGTGGTACTTGAAATTAGCAAGGGGCTTTATTGCAGGTTTCGCAACAACGACTACCTGAGAATGATCGAAGTGATCATTCAATCTTAAAACCATCATCGAACTCATCCTCAAACTTATTCTTTAACTCAACCTTCAGCCTTCTTCTCATCATCAACTTCAACCTCTTCGTCCGTTCTTCATTCGATGACCTTCCACGGACAGACAGACAGATAAACAAAAAGATGTGCATGCCATTTAAGAGGTATGCCACCGTAATTGCAACGTGGTTCACCGCGGCTGCCTCTCATGAGAAAGTCCTGAAGCACCCTGCGTTATGCCAATAAAACCCGAGTCATTTGCAAATCGCAAAAGTGAGGTGCGCCACTTATTAAATGGTTGCACGCCGCCTCCTCCTTCCTGACATCTGATCCGTCACGTCACTGATCTGAACCGCGCACACAGCCGGGAAATCAATTGAGTAGTCAAGCAGCCGGCCGAGCAGCCAACCAACCGCACAGCCGACCAACCTCTCGACGGATAATTGACCACTTTTGAATGTGGCATTGTAAAAGTTTCGCCTACTTGTTGATCGCATGCTGGCGGCTGTTGAGTTGTAATGAATCCTTTTCCGTTGCCTCCTTTTCCGCTGTGACGATGATGATGATGATGATGATGATGATGGTGATGGTGATGATGTTGGTGCATTTGTTTGTTGTACTCGTAGAAGCCTCGTTTGATTGTTCGATGGTTTGTTTGTTTGTTCGTTGGTCTGTCCATCTGACGAGCTGTCCGTCTAAATGAGTGCCTGTGCAGGGAAGCGTGCCGAGTGGGTGTGAACAAATCGCGGCAAAACGATGATGATGGCGATGGCTACGATGATAATGATGACGAACAGGAGGAGAGGATGGATGGTTTATGGCGGTTTTTATGACCGTTTCGCACACAAAAAAGCAAACAGTAGCTAGAGAAGGCTAATAAGAAGCCTTGCAGTGAAACAACAACAACCGTAATATTATAATAACAACACCAACAACAACAAATAGCTTTCAGCAACGTCAACATGCAACATTGACGTTTGCTTGAATTTGAAGTAATAATTTGAGCTTCGACATAATCACCGACAAAGACAACAACACAACCAGCCATTTATTACAACAAATCATAGATAATTTTTTGTGTGTGTGTATGTGTTTGTGCGAACAGCCACGCCCTCTACTTAATGAAGTAATTTAAAAGTACTTTAAATTGTTTTAAACGAATTTATTGCCCATTTGATGAATGAATGATGTTTCTGGAGTAACGGTATTTTCCAGAAGCAAAGAAACATTTAAAATGTTATGCTATGAATTCATATCTTTTTTCCAATTTAAGTTGCCCCAGTAGAATCCACTCAGAAATCTGCATAAATTCTTGATTCATACAATTTAACGAGTCTTTTATTCTAAGTAATTCTTTTGCTTTTCTTTTTTCCTCTTCTTTAACCCTAGTTTACATTATTATAGCCAACATACGAAGAGGGGAACTTCAGTGAATTTATCATTTTTATGCAATTCAATGCTCATGATCTACACGAGATGCTTAAGAAATCTCTTCCTGGTAACTTTCACAGTTGCCTTGGTTACAGTTTAAAGACCATCGCATCCTCTCTCCTTCCTACTTTCCTCCCTCCCACCATGTCTGTCTCTTTCCCTCCTCCTCTCTTTGAACACGATCAGTGAGTTTCTTCCTTTTCATGGCACGTCCAATTAAATTCAACATTTTCGTTGACGACTATTTTATGTGTCTTTAAATCAATACCCAAGCCAGTTACAACGAACCAATTAAGAGGACTTTCGACTGTTTGCATTGAATGGCAAACAAATAAATCGTGAGTCCGCGCTGCCTTTCGCTATGCTGCATTTAACTCCATGGCGCTGCGCTTGTGACCACAACCATGTGCTCACTACGGTTCGTAAGCGAAGCTAACTCTCGAAGCTATTGCAAAGCGATTCAATTGACTTTTGACGATTTGATGAATCACTCGACGTGCCACTGACTGTCGTTAAACGTGCAACAATTGGGCGTACATTCATTACCAGGCCACCACGTCTACTCCCGGGAACGTGTGGTCGGCTGGGAAGGAGGAGGGCGGGAGGGTGTCTGCTCCACAAGCAATGCCACCAACCACGAAGCGATCTGCAGTCCAACGGCGATCCAGTCTTAGCTTGATTCCTTAGTTCGCATAAGAATATCTGCAACAACAACAACTGCAGCGGCGACACAGGCAGCAACAACAGCGGTGCCGCTCAGTTTACGCGGATCGTGGATGGTGTGTGCATTCGCCGTTCTGCTGTTTCGCCTGCGCTGAGCGCACTTTAAAATAATTGCCAGTGCTGCCGCGTGGCAAGCGATAGCAAGCAGATTATATGCGAAACGTTGCTCGTTGGCTCGAGCAAAAGGCAAAGGCAAAGGCTTTAGGCCCAGCCTAAAGCGGGAAGCAGGTGGAAGGGGGGGGGGGGGGGAGGAGGACGGGACGGCATCAGATGCAGTGTTTGTCCCCAACAACTGAGAAAAGGAGCGAGCAGCAGAAACAACGTTGCACTGCGAATGCTATTTAAAATATCTAAAAATTGTGCACTGGGTGGCAAGGTGGGTGGGTGGGTGGCTGGTGGGGTGACTTCATTTTCGTCGTTTTCTTCTTCTTCTTCGTAATACCCAAGTTTGTTTGTTTACTTGTTTGCTTATTTATTTATTTTGACAACGTACTGCTTTACGTATTCTTAAAGTAACCCCCCCCCACCCCCCGCCCAACTTCATACTTCATCATGTTGTTCGCCGAGACCCATTTTACCAGTTTAGCTAGTAAAATAATCGACCCGAACTTCGTTGCTGCGGTGCAGCGATTAAAAATGCATAACGGCTTCGCTGACGTCGCGAACGTCTGTCGTGATTAACGATGCCGCTTGATAGCGAGGCGGGGCCACACCAACACCCACCGCGATAAGAGCCAAACATTTAATTTTATTAAAACTCTTAGAAAACGCCACGATTTGATTCGTTAAGAGGCACACTTTTTTTCTTTAGCAGTTAAGTTGTTAACATGAAACTAACGATGCTTGGATTTTTAATACTTAACTGAAGATTTAACAATTCGAACATAGCTCATCATCATCATTCCCATCCTCATCATTATTTTAGTATAAAAACTTTAATGATGGCATAATTAATTAAAATTGACTTGTAATCTTTCGAAATCGTCGAATTTTCGATTCAAAATACGTTTGTACAAAGAAATTCGAAGTGTTTTGATCTTCATTGCGATTTAAATGAGCTCCACGTGCCTTTGATGTTTCTGTAGTGGGGTGGTGGGTGTGGTGGGTGTGGAGGTGGTGGGTGTTGAGTGGATTTTTGTTGAGGCCTAAATTGTGTAGTCTTCTCGAAGTTGTTGTTGTTAATGTTAATTTGGTGCTGATGTTGGCATTGCTAATGGCACTGAAAATCGACTTCATTACCCCCGCCCTCCCTTGAGGTTTTATTGATCTTTCGATTATCACTGCTTGTGTTTAATTATATTAACAGTGGGTGAGCCCATTAAATTAAATGGTTTTTGATCTTTAAATTAGAATACATGGAATGCGTAGAATTTAGATGATCACTACGCTGGGTGATTCTATTCCCAAGTAGAAGTTCTTTACTGGGTTGGGTTGGCTGACGTTCGGATGGATGCATCTGATAATCATTCTACATTTCAGCTCTATCTTTGGCCCAAGCCACTTGTCACTTGAGCTCTTTTCTGTTGATTATGCGCAGTGACGCTGATCGCGATTCCGGCTACTGTTTTAAACGGGGTTCCTATCTGAGTGTTTAATAAAAGGTTCTGCTTCTGGTTTATGTATATTGTTCCGTCGTTGTTGTTGTTCAGCGTTCATTCATTGTATGCAAATTTGATGTTCATGCTGAAGTTGGAAATCATCACAGGTGCAACTTTGAAAAGAAGACCGCGTGTTTGGTACAGAAAATCGTATGCCTGATTTTTGTTTTATTTCCATTCTTTCATCATTCGCAAGCGGATCGCGATAACTTGTTTTTTTTTTAGATTTGAGACAATTTTTGATAAATTTAAAATGGACAGAATAAATGAAGTCTTGAATAAACACGTTTGTCTAAGAAATGCAATTTTTGTGGTGTTATTTTAACCAATTCGAATACTTTTTTTCGTTAAATTCTTGTACGTATATCTTTATTCTTTGTTGATGAATTTTATTAATATATATTTACTTATATATACATTCAATATATTGTGTGTAGATATAGAAATAAATTCGATCATAACTCATCCACTCAGAATGAATTCCAGCAGCGAGCGCATAAAAAGATTTGCATAAACAACGAAAGCCATGAAGAGGCATAAATTGAGGCCCCCGACCTACTCCAATGCATTCACCGTTGGACGCAAACGCCGGTGGATGGTGGTGACCAGCGTCGATGATGGCCAATAATTCAATTAGCAAATTTATATGCGACTCTGGTCAGTGGCCATTCGGCGATTAACGTTATTCGCGGAGGGCATCGCTAATGTCGGAGTCACCAACTTCGTCAGCATCATGATGATCATCAACGGCTTCATTATCACCATCATCAGCATTATCTGCAATGTGATAGACGACTCATCGTCATTATCGCCATCACGGTGACGGTGTTTTTTAGGGTGTATGAAGCGCGTTCAAGCGTCGATCATAAAAATGGTAGACGCCTTGTAAGGTGAAAACAACAACAACAACAACAACAACAACAATAGCATTAACAACAACAAATACAACAACACCAATAACCGCAACAACAACAACAACACCAACAACTACTACGACAATGAAGACAAGCGCCAAAAATACGAAAGCGCGAATGCGTGCGAAAAACGTGCGCCAGACACGTACCGCCGCCGTTGTCTGGATGACGATGATGATGATAGCGATGATGACAATGACGATAATGATTTTGGTAGTTGAGCTGCCCGAAAAAAGCGACGTGACGAGGGGGCTGGCGGGGGGAATATGGCTTGCTGTAAACTGCCGCAGATCATAGATTCGCAAACGATTTTCTGCTGTTTAACGTGTCGCAACGTGAAGTTCGTGTGTCACAGATTGAAACGGAGCGGACTGACATCCGGGCCGCGGATGGGGCTCGAGGATGTCCAACCTTCGGAACATCACAGAACACGAAGTAACTCGGAGTGTTACTCGGAGTGTTACTCGGAGTAACAGTAACATGAACGATAGGAGTTTTTTTAGGGCATTGAAATTTCTAAATTATTCCATATGTAATCCATTTTCATGCACTGATTTTAATGACCTTTTAGAACACGTACAAATAATGGAATTTTTAAATTAATTAAAAAAGTCTGTTTATTTTTTTATTTTTTAATATTGCAATTGTAATAATTCCTTTAATATAAATTGTAGTGCTTTGAGTCTTGAAATCAATTCAAATAAAACTATTATTCCACATTATTCGTCAACAATTTCAATTAATGAGTATAAAATAACTTAAGACTAAATAATATTATATTAAAATGAAGATTTAATAATATTTGCTTAAAATGGAACTAAAATAAATAAAATAATATAATAAATAAAATTTACTGTGTCAGCAGCGTAACCTCAGGCGTAACCTATCCGGCCGGGACCCTTGACACACGCGCCCCTTTGTACACGCCCCCATTTTACACGTTCAGCCATCATGATGTACGCATGTTTTGACCAATTAAAATGCAATTTTAATTTGCAGCCTGTGGAATTTTATTACAAAAGTGCAACTCAACGGATCGATTTATTTCGCATGTGGAACTCGTAGATAAGCTGAGCGGCACATCGATGGCTCGACCAGCAAAAATGTTGGGCGAAAAGTACGACGAGTTACAAATACAAATACATTTAAACGAATACGAGTAAATAATGATGTGAATACGTGTATTCGTACATATAAACAGACGATAATAATAACAACAACAACAACAACAGCAATAAACTCTCGCTGCGACTGTGCGAATATTCAAAAGTGAGAAATACAATAATACAATAAAAAACAACAACAAAAGCAACACTATCAACAATAATAACAACAACAACCATCAGAAGTATGAATTGGAAAATGCTAGCCACCGGATTTTAAGTTCTTTATTAACACTTAATAAATCATCATGAAAGCATACTCACTCACTTTTGTTTGGTCGAAATGGTGGCTGAAGGAAGGGGGGGGGGGGGCGGGGGGGAGGAGAGGGTATTTAATACGGGTTAATATAATGCGACGCGTGCATAAATCCTCATCATAATTCAAAGCATCAATCGATCGATCGATCGTTCGGTTTGCCGTCGAATGCTTGCGACAAAAAAAATGACAAACAGTTCGACGCTATTTGACACTCGACTGCGGTTACTTGTTGTTGCTTTTTTTATTGTTGTTGCTACCGGCATTGTTGTTATTATTATTACTACCGGTATTGTTATTGTTTTTCTTTTCTTCCCCTCTTTTACTAGTGTTTTAATGTATTATTCAATTTTTATTTATTTTTTTAGTATTTTTTATCCATTTATTTTTTTAAGTACATCTTTTTAATTTACTTACATTGCTTTTCTTAAATATTCAATAGAAAGCTCGAATAATTGTATAGAATTCCATGAAACTACATTATTTCAGTTCGGAATAAAAGTTCAAAGCACTGTGGCTCAAAATAAGGATAAAATAAATAAATAAAATATAGTGAATCCTTCAAAAAAGCCGTTGATTGAATATCACCAGAGAAATGTATTTAAAATCAACCTGAGAGTAAAATATGTAAAATTACTCAAAAACTTAAGTTTTATTTGGCTATTCTATTAACAAGATTTCTTTTGTGAAGGGGGAGGGGGGGAGGGGTGCAGGGCAGGGGGCTGGGTCATTATTTTTATCTCACTCATCAAATCAACGATCAAAGAAACGATTCAAGTATTAAAAGAAAATTCCGTCAACGACTTTTTACCTTGCCAACAACATAAACTGAAAGTTGTCACCAATCTGAAGCCAACAGAGTACCAGATCTCCCGACCACACCCCCTCCCACTCCCCCCACGACCGACAACCGCAACGTCAAAGCAACGCATATTTTTGTGCTTTTCTGCAAAGTGAAATCAAGACGTTGATTTCTTTTCTTTTTCTTTTCAGTTTCTTAAGTTCTCTTCTTACGAGTAACTTTGGCTGGTGTCGAGTTTGCTGATGACAGGAGAGACGGAGGAACGGAGGGAGGGACGGGGTTGGTTGGCATGCTGCAGCTTCACTCTATTAGGTAGCAAGCTCATTTTTACGAGCTCATTATGGACCATTTCGGCGATTGTTGTGATCCTTTTTATGCGCTTTCGAATGGCTTCAAAAATGGTTGTGATGCCATTCGGTGTGTCGCCAGTGAAAGCAAAGCAACCGAAACGATGGCAAGTAACCGGTGAAGAGGGTGTGAGGAGGGGGGGGGGGCTCTGAGTTTTGTACCCTCCTGGGGTGAATGCGACTTTGTTGCACTTTCAGGCAGGACCAAAAAGAAGTCGAAGGCGAGATTTCGGTTGTTGGTGTCGATGGTTGTTGTTCGTGTGCTTGCTTCTTAGCTTGAAAGAGTATGTGTTTGTGTGTGTGTGTGTGCAGCAAGGATTTTTGTATCCTTTTGTTATTTAGTCATTTTTAGGAGCAGTCGTTTGTACAACGAGTACGAAATAAACGACTTCTTCTTAATACAAAATGAGTTTATTTTGCAAACACTTGTGGCAAGTTGTTTTTCTGTGTGTGTGTGTGTGTGTGTTTCTGTGTGTGTGAATGAGTGAATGTTTGCTAGAGCGATGGAAAACTTTTGACAAATACTTGTATGGTTCTGATGTTCGTTTGGAGTCGTGTTCAAGTTGTGCATCCTCAAAGTTGTTTGTTGGTATAGAATACAGAATACTTTATATTTTCAGATACTGCTTTATTTGGCATCACTGACGACAACTCTACTTCCCTTAAAAAATCCCTCAAAAATGAAGAAGCGACCCCAAGACAGCCGCTTGATGTGGAGTCCAGGATGTGGCGCCACAAGAGCACGCCTTACCAACACACAGACACAAATACATACACAGACATATGTACACATACACACACACACTTGCCCATGGGAGTATTACTGCAGTAATATACTCATATATTCACAAGCATCTTTTGGCAGCATTCAGTAACGCGCCATCTTCGGTCACCGCATCCGTTGCAGCTTTCGTGTTGCGTCATTGCGTCGGTTGTAGCTCTACGTTGGTCCACTCATCGCTGGACGGAGTCGAGTACTCCACGAGAGTTCAACGGTTCCAGCTCCAGGAGGAGGAAAACAGTGCGTGAATCGCTTAAAGTTGATTTGAGGACTCTGATTAATTGAAACACTGTCTCTTCCCTCAGCTCTGTCCCACTCTCTCACTCTCTCACTCCCTTCCTCACTGTTTCCATGAAGTAAGTGTTGTCTATAAAGAGATTTTTTAATATTTTTACACCTTTACATAGAGGATTGTATAAACATGGGTACCTTTGGCTGCCTTTTCGACAGAAAGACCTTTAAAAGTAGCTGCAAGAAAAGCAAGAGCAGCATGCGTAATTTCACTCCGTATGATCGAAGTGCCCCCTTAACCCCCGTCCGACGCCTGTCACCTGGCGTCCCACGCCTCATCAGGAGCGGCTCCTTCAGTTGATGAGCTCACCACCGTTCATTTAATGAGTTTTCTCCATTTATTCAGAAGAGTTGATTGAATTTCATTCACAACACACACGCATACATGCACAGACACACACATACACACTCATACAGCTAGCAGTTGGGATACCAACGGTGTTGCCCACTGTAGGGTGAACTCGTAGTGTTGCAATTGCAATGCAATGCATAATTGTTGTTGTTGTTGGAGTTGCTTTTACTATTGTTGTTGTTGGTTTTAATGTAATTGTTCTTGATGATGAGGATGACGATGTTGTTGTTGTTGTTGTTGTTATTGATGTAGCAGTGTTGATGATGGTGTTGGCGCTGTTGTTGTGTTGTTGTTGTTGTTGCTGCCGTAGGAGTAGTTGTCGTACATTGTGTTGGTTGTTGTTCTTGTGCTTGTTTATTGTTGTTGTTGTTGTTGTTGTTGTTGTTGTTGTTGCTTCACTCAATCCTCTTAATGGAACTTATGGGCGTTTTTAATGATTGCTTTGATTCGCCTCGTTTCCGCGTTGCACTCGTTGCAGCAATTAATTGCTGTTGTCCATCGCATAAAAAGTTCACACTTTGCGACTTTATCGCGTTATCGCCGTTGAGACTCTCGATCATGTGAATAATTAATTTCTTTATTTTTACCCCACTTTTTTGTGCTTTCGCTCAAAGTCGCTGGATTCGCTCCCTGATAAATTACCAAAAACTTAAACCTATTTTTGGCTTTTGTATTTATTAATAGTATAATATAATAATATTTCGCGATTATTTTAAAGTTTCCATCAAGTTTAATGAATTTTCTTTTAAAATATGAATTTTTGGAAGTTTGAATGAGTGAAATTTTAAAGAATGTTTCGTAATATCATTGAAACCCAAAAATAATTCATTCGATGTTTGAAACCCACACAAAAATAAATAAAGAAAAAGAAATGAAGAAAGATTTATTTTTTTTTTAATTTATAACATTTATTGATAAAGAATTATTAAAGAACTGAACTCAATATACATTTATAAACAGAATGAATCTTAAACGATACCAAAACAGGAAAAATAAAAGAGAAGTAAAGAAATAAAGAATAACAAAAATGAAATAACAAAAACCCAGTAATTTTTTGTAATTTAAGGTGAAGTTTATTAATGATTCTCTGTTATTGTATATAATAAAGCATTCGATTTCATAGCAAACACTTGTTACTCAAAATCAACACATAATTTCCACAAAATTAACTCGTAGCATCGTAGAATTAACCAAAAAAGGAGACCAGCGAAAATGGACAAAAAACAGCAACAACAAGAAGAAGGATTTCCGAATCAATGGCATCCGTAAGAATAGCAAGAGAACCGCACAGATACAAGTGAAGTGTCCGCATCTGACGAATGCGTGGCCGTCGCTCGAACTCTGCTTGAACACAGAATAGATTGAGTGGAAACTGAAATAAATTCCACGCTGAGCGAGCGAGCGTCCGGCTGGCCTATAAGAAGCCTGCGCCCACCCCACGACTCACGAATTTCCACAATTTTCACAGCGACGTGGATGGATGATGAATCTGTGCGACGTCCGACGAACGAACGAGCGAGTGAGTGAATGAGCGAAAGAGCGAAAGAGCGAGTGAGCGAACCAACAAACACTGGCTCGCAACGAAGCAACACGAGTGGAACGCAGTGCTCAATGATGCCGCTGAGAGAGAGCGAGAGAGAGAGAGAGAGAGCGAAGGCTCGAACATGTTCGAAGCCACTGACAGCCACTCGAATGGAGTCGAGTCATTCGTCTCTCGGCTGGAGTGAGTGAGTGAGCGCTGTAGCACTCAAGGCCAAGCGAAATGAATTGTTTTTCATTCATTTGGGCCGCCTGTCGAGGGAGCTGCACTGTTCGAAGCGCAGCAACACGACGACCAACTCAATCCGTCATCAGTATCTCGGCCGCTTAACACTCTGTAGTTGCATCGTCGAGTCCGTTGGCGGCAATATTTCGGGGCCACCGCTTCAAGCCGTCGGTTTCGCACTCACTCATTTTTCCAGTTGGTGTTGCACTCGCGTGCTGCAGCCAGCAAAGAAACCGCTCTACTCTACGGCGCATCCAACGACTGCTCAGTCCTACCAGCGGACGGACGGCCGGACGGACGGACGCCGGACCCATCCAAAAACATTCGCTTGTTCGTTCTCATTCTCCGCAGCGGCGACGGCAGTGCTTCGTGCTGGTTTGCGGCGTTGGTGCGGCAGCGACGGCGCTCAGATCAGAGCCGCTCCGCTCAGCTCAGTTGAGTTTCATGTGCGAGCCAAGAGCGCAGCGACGCTGTCGTTGCTCGGTTGGGGCAGCGCACCGAGCCGAATGCTGCTGACGTCGTCGGCCGGCAGCAGAGGCAGTCAAAATACCAGATACTACGGTTTTGTGGCACATTCGCTCGATGGCAACGGGTTGGTTAACAGGAGCGCGCGCTTTCTTTTATTAGCTGCTTTATCGCCGTCTTTATTACTATCGGTGCTCGCTGCGAAAGCGGCTCATCATCAGCAAAGCAATGAAAACACAATAAAAGTAATAAACATAAAAATAAAGATAAATAATTCGGGATCGTCATAAAAGCGTCATAAAATTAGTAGAAGCGAGTTGAGAGTGCGCTCGAAAACAAAACAACAATAATTAAGCCGCTTTCCGGTCAGTTTGTGGGAAATATTAACAAAAATAAATGCAATAAATGCGATTAACAATTAATAATATGAAGTTATGATAATAATACATGGCAATGACAGTGACCGTAACAACATCCACAGCAACTGCAATAAAAACAATAAAACAGCAACTCTTTTAATTAATTAAAATTAACTAAAATTACATCTTATTTTAGAATTTAACACGTGAACACATCATAAATAAAACAACGTTAAACACGTTAACAATAAAAATTAAATAAAGTGTGAAATAAATAAATTTTTAAAGAAAATTAAAATCAAATGAACAATTTTATACGGTAAACAAAAGATCAGTAAAATGGACCTGAATTGAAACCGAAGAAAGAAATCCTATTTTATTGCCGAATTATACATCAAAAGACGATGCGGAAAGAAACAGAATTTTAACACAACTGTTGACAACGTAAAAACGCGAAACGTGAAAAGAAAAACTTAAAAAAATATCGAAAATATTTTAAACCATAAAACAGCAGAAAACTTATCGCAAAAAAAAATTAAATTTTTCTTGCAAACAGAAAATTCAATAAAAGTTGAAAATAAAACTAACTAAAAAAGCAACAACATAGAAATAACTCGAGGCTAGAAACAGAAGCAGAATCAAAGAGTGAAAAACGCGAACAATTCTTTAAATAATTTTAATTTAATTCTTAAAACGATTTCTGTATATTTTAATAAATCTAACATTTTAATTGGCAAAAAATTCGATCGAAACAGCCTAAGAAACTTGTTGTGCAATAAAAAAAACATTCTATTTATCGCTATCGCAGTGTTGTTAACTAAATAAATAACAAAGTTGTTCAGTGAAGAAGTGAATTTAATGAAAAACCCAAGAAATGTGCTCAAATAAAAAACTAAAAAAAGATAGAAGGTTTTCGTAATAATTGGCAAACAACACACACAACACACTTCAAACATATTTCACCCTCCACTGAAACATCTCCCGGCCTGAAATCCGCACCACTTACAGTTGATCAGTCGCCTCACTTCTCCATCTTAATTCCTCCGCCTCCATTCAATTGCACCCCCCGACATCCCACACCCCTGCTCCCTCAACCATCAATCGATCGTCGACACATCCTCTGTCCTTGGATCACCTTCTAAACGCTTTCGGACACCACAAACCGCCAAAATTCTTACCGCAAGCAACATGAATTCCTACTTCGAACAAGCTTCGGGCTTCTACGGGCACCCGCACCAGGCGACGGGAATGGCCATGGGCACCGGCTCCCACCACGATCAGTCGGCCACAGCCGCCGCTGCCGCCTACCGCGGCTTCCCGCTCTCCCTGGGCATGTCGCCGTATGCGAACCATCACTTGCAGCGCTCCACCCAGGACTCGCCCTACGACGCCAGCATCACGGCAGCCTGCAGCAAGATCTACGGCGACGGCAGCGCCGCCGCCTACAAACAGGACTGCCTCAACATCAAGGTTGACAGTGTCAATGGCTACAAGGACATCTGGAACACCGGCGCGAATGGCGGCGGCGGCGGTGGTGGTTCGGGTGGCGGTTCTGCAGGCGCTACCAACGGCGGCTCGAATGGCGGTGCCAACGGACAGAATAACGGTGCATCTGGAGGCATGCCAGTGCGTCCGTCCGCCTGTACGCCAGATTCGCGAGTCGGCGGCTATCTGGACACGTCGGGCGGCAGCCCGGTGAGTCATCGCGGCGGTGGCAGCGCTGGCGGTAGCGCTGGTGGTGTTGGGGCGGGTGGTGGCGGTCAGCAGGGTGTCGGTGGGGTCGGCGGCCTGGGCGGCGGCAATCCCGTGAGTGCTGCCAACGCCTGGAACGCAAATTGTACGATTTCGGGTGCCGCAGCAGCGCAAAGCGCGGCCGCCAGCAGTTTACACCAGGCCAGCAATCACACTTTTTATCCATGGATGGCTATCGCAGGTGAGTTCTTTCATTCAATTTGGACCCCAAAATCCACAATATCACAATAAATCAACCCATAAAAGAAATTTAAGAAAAAACGTATTCCCTACAGCGCTATTATGATCATTAGTATCATTTGTGTCATTATCCTAATTACATGATAATAATCAGCGGGAACTTGACGGTCTTTTCTCCATTATGATGTATTTAATAGAACGAGTATATTTCTATTTTATTGCTATCGATCCTCTGTATAAAATCCTGTGTCTGTGTCTGCGGATCGGAGCAGGTTTGGCTCTCTCTCTCGTCTCCTTGCCTTTCGTCTCCTTGTCGCTTGTCTCTTTGTGTCCTCCCTCCCCTTTCCCGTCCCGTGATACTTGCTTCTGTGGTTCATGTACTTGAGCTTGTGCAGCAGTCTAAACTTGTGATTATCTTCTCAACTACACGTCATAATATTAAATCAATTAATTCCTCACCTTCGTCGCTGTTCTTCGTTCTGTGATTTTCTTTGTCCTCTTTCGGTATTTTCTCTTATGTTTTACTCCTCTTCCTCCTTTTTTTACTACGGATCTCTGGGAGTTAAATGATGAACAAGCCACCGTTCTTGAGTATCAACGAGTATTATTTTTATGGATGCCAATTTTCAGTGGCAACGGCTTCCTGTGAAGAGTTTTGATTAGCTGAAGAGAGAGAGAGGGGGGGGGGCATCGGAAGTACCATCTGAAAGTTGATCAGTTATCAGTGAAAAGTACAAATGAAGGAATTGAAATAAAATTAGCACATATTTATATACATATTACATTATATTATATATATTAATAGAAACATTCACAGTCACAGAAATCAAATTAAAAGCCAACTTTATTTAAAAGAAACTAAAGCAAACTATGTATATAAAAGTTTATTCTATTCTCTACATATTTCTTTTTTTTCATTTGTATTAAATTTTATTTATTTTAATGTATTTTTATTGATTTTTATATTTTAGTTTATTTTTTTTTATGTTATTATTATAACTGTTATTATTATTGTTATTATTATATTATTATTATACCCTACACCTTAAGGTAAGGGTATATTCACTTTGTAACGAAATGTGTAACGCATAGAAATAGAGACGATAGGTATAGAAAAGTATATATATTCTTGATCAGCGTGACCTCCTGAGTCGATTTAGCCATGTCCGTCCGTCTGTCTGTCTGTCTGTCTGTCTGTCTGTCTGTCTGTCTGTTGAAATCACGATCACAGGAGAACCGGTGAAGATATCGTGATGAAATTTTGCATAAACATTGTTTCTTGTGGTGTGCAGGTTGGTATTGAAAATAGGCAAAATCGGTCGACGACCACGCCTATTTTTTATTAAAAATGTGATATCAGCGTTCGTTTCTGATCTATTACAACAGAATTTCATTCCTGGGTATAGAGTAGCATTATCCGTTAATATGCCAAATATGGGCGTGATCCGCCCACTTTTAGGTTACACAGGCAAAAGAGGGTTATATTGTTAAATATATAAACTTCCTGAATAAAACTTTAGATAACAACTTGTTTCACAAAAAAACATTATTACATCAAAACTGGGTGCGGTCCGCCCACTTTTACACTACATATACAGTATAGCAGTATGAGAACAAGTTTATTACCACGGAAATAAAGTTTAAATGAACACAATTATATAACAACTAAGGTAGTTATTTTGTTTTGAAAAAGGTATTGACCACGCCTACTATTTATACCGAGTCGTAGCTAGGTTTTATGGAGCCCGGGACGGTTAATCAACTTGTAGCCCCAAAAATTCCTAGAATTCAATAAGTCAATACTTGATTTCCACAACTGCCGCCCCCGACATTGTGCCGCCCAGAGTGGACCGCTACGGCCGCCCTACCCTAGCTTCGGCACTTTTATCAAAACTTTTAGGTGTAGGGTATCTAAGATTCGGCCAGGCCGAATATAGGTTTCTTACTGGTTATTATTATAAAACATTTTTTGAAAAACTAAAGTGTGTTTCATATCGTAAATGCTTTATTTAATTTTATAAAGATATTAACGGAAACATATCATGTGGAAACTTTGTCCACAAAACATGCTCTTGTAAATTTGTTACACTTTAAAAAATATGATGATCATAGAAAATTATAATCATGTTAATTAATGTGATCTAAAAAATTATCTACGAAAGCTATATTGAAGTTTTCTCTACTATAGAAGTCCCTGTGATTAAAGTCATCTAAAAAACTAGCACAGAGTATTTCTAATAAAGAATTGAATCACTTATTGCAATCTCATCGTTTTTAGCTGTTAATTTAATAATTTTGAATTATTTAAGATTTTCAAACACAATCTTCTTTTATTTATTATTTAACAAATTTCGGTTTTTTTTTATGAAATATTATTTAACGATTTAGTTTTCGTTTTCTATTAATGAGTACAAATAAATTTCCAAACTTAATGATTTTAGGACCACGGCAAAGAAAACTTATTTATTATTCTTTTATATTCAGTAAATATTTTTGAAGAATTTATATTTACATATATAAATTTTATGTACATATGTACATACAATTATTTAAAAAATTGTTTATATATGTACATAAAAATGTTTACATGGATACATAAACAGCATTCGTTCCGTAATTTTTTCTCGAATTCCATCGATTTTTCGTGTTTAATTTCTTTGATGAATTTTTCCTTTCCTCAATTTCATGCGACAGACATTTTTTCTTCAGTTTTGTTTTATTTATTTATTGTTCTTAAACACTTGAATACACTCTAATTAAATACACACGCTAATTATTTTTTATATATATAATATATATTTTTTTTAACTATCAGTAGTGATTTCATAAAACTTTTAATAAAAATATAAAAATTTCCATCATTATTTAACTCTATGGAATATATTAGCGAATAAGGAATTTGTTTAAATATCTCTCTCTCTCCGATAGACTTTGAATTTACCGTCGGCCAATCAAGTGTTCAACGGCTGGTGAAAAAACTTATTAAACTGTTAGTTTTCTTTAAATGTCACTTAGTAATATATTTCATTTATAAAACAACGAGATAAACCGCACACACATCTTTAACCCTTTCTTTACCCTTTTCAACCTGGTTCAAGGGTTATAACATTTCGAAATCCTTTTTGAATAGTTTTTTTTAGTTGCGGTTTCCTTTTTAACAAATGTCATCGCCTTTCTTTTGACACACCTTCTTGAACATCATGTAAAGAAACAGGTTTTAGGTAACCTTTTTTAGGAAACCCTTGTAATGGGTCATCGTGTAGTACTTTTAGCTCACTTAAGAAGCAACACTAACAACATCCACAATCACGGTGTGTATGAAACCATTTCTGCTGTTTCTAGAGTAACTAAAAAAAATATAAAAATCAACCTCAAAGCAGCATCAAAAAGCGAGCAGCACTGCCAACAATTTGTCCAAATTAAAACAATGTTGTCCTGCAATAAAAACTAAGAACTGAAATTCTTGCGTGCTCGCAACAAAAGTTCTTCCGCTGCATCGGAGGCGTGCGTGGTGCTGCGTTGCCCCCGGGGCAGGAAGGAGGAAGCCCACTACTCCGGTGATAATAATTAGCGATGCTGTCTCTCCTGCTCTCTCACGCTCTCAGTGGGACAGCAAGGAACTAAGAGCACTTCCTCGGTGTGATGTTATTCGTTTTCATCCTGTTCATCCTGTTCGTCCTGTTGCTGTTGTTGTTGCTAGAGTTCATTCGAACACTTTCGTTGAAAGTAAAGAAGCAGCATCAGCAGAGACAACAACAACAACTAACAAGTCCTTAAAAAAGCGCAACAGTGCTGCACGAAATTAAAGCATTTAACACACACTCACTCTACTTCCTTCTCTCTCTCTCTCTCTCTCTGTTTCTCTCTGTCTTTTCTCTTCCTCCTTCACTCCCCTCTAGTGCTCTCTGTGTGATATCCTTTTTTTCGCAATTAGTTACAGCTTCACAACAACAACAGCATCAAAGAATTTCATAAAAAAATTCTCACTTACAAGCTGCTGTGTTGCGTTGTGTTGCTTTGTTCACCATTCGTTGGTTGCGTTTTTTACGGTTGCTTTGACTTTGTTACAAAATCATACTCGTATCTCGAAATTGCTACTTTCGAGATGTGATGGAAACTATATGAAGTGAAACGTTGTGATGGATGGGATGATATACGATACAAAGCAAACTGTTATACAAGCGCTTATTAATCGTCTTCATCTTCTGATTTTTCTATCCTTCTTCTATCACCTTTCCTTTTCTTTCTTCTTCTCCGATCCTTTATTCTTCCTCCTTTTGCATTTTTCTTCAAAATTAATCATTTGACTAACATTTTGACTGAACTAATATTTAATTTTCTTTCTGCTTTAATTGAAGTCATGTCATTTTTATTATATTCTTTTTTTATGTTTAAATCAGTTTTGTTATCAAAGAAACTTTGTTAACTTTGGTTGAAATTA
Source organism: Myopa testacea (assembly GCA_949629155.1). NCBI lineage: Eukaryota > Metazoa > Arthropoda > Insecta > Diptera > Conopidae > Myopa > Myopa testacea. The sequence continues at coordinate 40,813,757 of OX451345.1, read as the reverse complement.
CATCTTCTTCCTCAGTATATTCTATTCACACACTCGATCATTATAAGAAAAGTTCTCGTTGAACTTCGAGAGAGAGCGGAACACGAATTCACGAAAAAGAAGAAGAAACAGAAGAGGAAGGAACCTTTGAAGAAAAAGCCTTTTGAATTTAATGCAGATCAACATGATTTACTATATGAACGCGCCGCTGTTTTAGCCTTAAGCAATGAGGTAATTCTTTTGCGATGTTTTGGACCAGATGTTGGCCAAAAAGTGTTCCAATCTAAAGAAACACTCTACGGAAAGTCCAAAAAGTCCGAACAGTTGCTCAAACAGCTTCTTTACTTAAATATATTGATTTATTTAAATCAACTTTAAATATAAACATTAATTGTATATATTTTGAAGATATCCGAATATTTTATGTGTTTGCTGAAGTTTTGTTAAAAGCTAAATTATAAAATTAACTATTTAATTAGATTAAAAGATGTATTTCTTTCTTCCAAAAGGCTTTTTTATTCGAGTGCATTTTAAAAGGTGAAAATTTTCATTATACTCGTAAACAGTTTTATTTAAAACCGTTCAAAGTGATCAAGCGTTATCACTGTTAAGTCACTTAGTTTCTTTTCACTTTAAATATTTTATAGAAACAACATGTTAACTTGTTGTGCCGTGATGTGGATCTGGGCCACTTTTTAAGTTCCAATCTATATTTCAAGGTCTTTTATAATGATCACCTTTGGTAGCTTTTGCAGTTCGTTCAATTAAAACCACGCTAAACTTCACTCGTTAAAACTCGTTAAAAAACAATTAAAATTAAAATTAAAAATAACCAAAGCAAGGGAAAAACAGTGACAACAACAACAACAATGCAATGTAACAAGGAAAAATATTTATATATTTTTCATATATGACAGGTTTTAATAAAAATCAATAACGTGATTATTTTTTGTTTTTGTTGCTATTATTGTATTTTCTCTTGTTGTTGTGATTCGTATAGTTTTTATTTTTGTTTTTGGTTTCGTCGGTGTTGTTATTGTCTTTGTTGCTGCTGCTGCTCCTTCTTTCATCTTTTCGATCAACACGTTATACAGACTAGATTTTTAACTCTTTCTGCTTGAAAGTTGAAACAAAATAACGTCAGAAATATTTACGTGTGGCGCAATCGATCAATCGATCGGAATTCAGAGCGTTGAGATGCGTTCACTATGAAATATGCTCGTATCTACACTTTTGCATGTTGTTTGTATGCATTTCTCCTTGATCATGGTAATGATGATGATGATGAGGATTATAATGATAATGGTGATGGCGATGATGATATACGATATGTGTATATGTTGAAGACATGATTACTTTTTACCTACATAACTTTATCGTAGTAATTTCGACATCGCAGTGTTATTTGTAAACCGTTGAAGTAAACCGTTGATGAAATGAATTTTCCTTTCACTTTTCATAATTTAGAAAACTAGAAACTTTTATTCCGTTTAAGGTGTATTATAATTTCTAATAAAAGCGATTCCGATTCGCCATTTTTGTGTTTATTCGGTTCTTGTTAAGAGAACTGAACTCTTATCAGTTCTTTCGATCTGATCTCATCTGCGATCTAATCAGCTGCTTTTAGGTGAATTTCTGATTAGGTTTGTTCTCTTGAGGGTCGCACCTTTCAAGTGAGCCCAATTCGTTGACTCAATTCGCTGTAGAATCTCATTTCTTAGAGAAGTCTCAGCAGAATATAAGCAGAGTTTTAGCAGACTCTTAACAGAATATCTGCTCCTGTTTTGGTTATTCACCACTCTGCATCTTGATATCGCAAAGATTATAATGAAGTTTCTCTTTTTCAATAGCTTTTGTTTTAATATTGAGAAGAATTGTTTGACGACAGAGTTGGGATTCTTTGAGGAACTCTCAAGTTGACTTTCGGTTTCAATTCGCCGTCGTTTTCATGTACGTTTATTCCTCCTCTTCGTTTGGTTCTTCTTATTAAAGTTATTAGTGATTTTCTTGTTTACATACTCGTATATTCTGTTTTTAATTCTTTTCATTTCTGGTTTTCTTAAGTCCATCTCTTGTTTTGTTTGGGTTTTTGTTGTTCCTGTTCTTCTTGTTGTTGTTGTTGTTATTTTTGTTAATCTTCTTTTTGTTGTTGTTGTTGTTGTTGTGATGTTCTGTGCACCTCTTTTCCGCCAAAGGTAAGGATGAAGCAATACTTCATCCTTTTAAGTTTTCATTTCTGAAGTAGTTGTTTTTTATTATTATTGAAATTTTTAACGCGTGATATTTTCGTTGTTGTTGTTGTTGTTGGTGATGGTGTTGTTGCAGTTGTTGGTGTTGTTGTTGGTGGCGATCGGTGCCCTTGCCATCGTGGTGTTCCTTCAATATCTGTGGCATGTTTTGACACGGGTCAGACACACACACGACGTCACACACTCAGCATTCGCTGGATTCTCTTCTGAATTCCTTCATTTTTATAGATTCTTTTATTTTCTGTATTTTTTATTATTAGTCCTTTTTTGTATTTATTGTCAGCTACGTTTTTTCAGCTCTGCAGCTTCAGCAAAATTTCGCATATAAATTAAAAATTTTATACGCAGTTGCGATTTCCGTTAATAATTTAGTACAACAACAAAAATAAAATAAGTAAAAGAAGACAGAGCAACGAAAAGATAAACAGACACGATGGAGCAGAACTTCAAATTGATTTTTGCATTTCGTAAATTTTTCGAATTACTGTTAATCTAGATACACGGTTTAACTTTAGAGAGGGTTTTATTAACAGAGTTTAACAAAAACTCACAAATCGAACTCAAGAATTCCTCAAAGTATTTGAGAACAATCCGAAGTAAAGCCCAAAGTAAAGTTTAGCACGTAAAATTAGTGGAAAACTAAAATCTGATGTATATATAATTAAGTTTGGTATGAAATTCAATTCAATTTGAATCTGTCTTTAAATGTATTTAACTGTGTATGTATTAACTGTGTTTAAAGTGTGAAATTAAGGATATAGTATATTATATTATATTAAAATAGGTGATTGAAATGTAGTTTGTAGTTATTAATTCTCTAATCATTAATGGTTCTAATAAATAATGTATTAAAAATAGAAATGGAAACGCCAAATCTTACAGAATAATAATAGATGATAATAAACAATAATAAATAATAATAAGTAATATTAAATAAATAATAATAAACGTTAATAAATAATAATAAATTGTAAAAAATCACGAACTCTGAATGTAATTAAAATTGCCATTAAAATTAGTCGTATTAAAAATTTTCATTAATTATGCATCAATAAAAAAACAAGTCCAAATAAAAATTAATTAATATTTATTTAATACTTTATAAAATATATTTAAAGCTCTTTTTATATGTATACTCTATTTAAAAATATATACATACTGTAAAAATATAGAAAAAAAATCCATTATTGTAATTATTTCGTGTTGTTCCATTTCATATCTTTCTTTAATTTAATTGCAACCATACATTTTAAAGCACAGAATTATTTATATGAATTTAAGTAAAAAATATTCTAATAAATACAAACCTTCTTAAAAGAAAGAAGCATTTGAAAAACGTTAACTCTGATTTTAGAATCATTTACAAAATGAAAAAAACCTCCGCTAGAAAATTTAAATATAAAAGCTTAAACTAAAATAAATTTTATCATAAATTTAAAAGTTAATAAAAGCAAAAATGTTAAGAGTAAAAAATCTTCTTTTTAAAGGACTATAAGTTCTTTTGATTAAATACTCTTTTTTCAAGTATTTATTTTTTTAATGCTTTTTAAAAATTTCATTCATTTGTAAGCATTCCGAAAACTCTTCAAAATATTTAAGAATTCATATTAATAAGAATCAAATTAATGAATGACAATGAATATAAAATGCATAATGTACGAGTATGTACGATTATATATATAATTTATGTACATACAGTATATTCTTAAAATAACTTAAAGACTTCCAATCATTTTTGTTTTTGTACAATGAGTGCTTTTCTTTTGGTTATGTTTATTTCCGTTTAAGTATTTTTGTACTTATTCTTGAACCATTTAAATAACAAAATGATCGCTTTTTACGCTTCAAAAGTGTTGGCAAATATTTTGTCGCTGAAATATGTGGTCATTGTTGAAAATGTAATACAATAATAATAATTAAGCGTGTTTATTAACTCAGCGACAGACATGCGAGCAGATGCTGCTGTAGTAAATTATAATGTGTTTTTATTTCGATGCGAATCAGAGGAAGAACATGTTCCAAAATATACATAATCAAACGACTGTATAGGCACATAGGTATACATATATTTCTCTTTCTTCTTCTTCTGTTGAAGGAAAATGTTGAAATTTCTTTTTTAAATTATTATTTTATCCATTTTCCTTAAAACACTTTTGTTATTTTATTATTTATTATTATCATTTACAGTATAATCATGATAATATTATAATTTTTGCGTCATTGAGCTATGTTCACAGGTCATGGGCATGGGTTCGGTTGGTTGCTTTTTTTTCTTAATTTAGATTCATTAAAAAAACTTTCCTCACATCCTCAAATGACTTTGGATCTTTCTTCACCTTTCTACATCTTCTTTTCTTGTCCTGATAAATGCTCTCTCTTTTCTTTACAAAAACTACTCTACTCTAATCTGCTAAAAAACTAAACCGAGATCTTCGTCGGTTTTCCCCCGATTTCGTGGTTATTAATGTGAGAAATTTCAAATTTATTGGTTGGCATATATTTTTAGTGATACAAAAACTAATATAGTTATATATACAACAACTAATATAAGTTAGTTTCTTCTTGCTTAAATTTTTATGATTTATTTTAATTCTAAACATTGTTTAAAATTTACATAAATTTAATTTAACTGTCTTAAAATTTAACTTTTGAATATCAACATAAGAAAATCTTCTTCTACTTATAAAAGCAAATTTTTATTTATTTTTATTTTTTTTTAGTATGTGGGTGTTTGTATATTTTTTCATATACTCAGCTCTCGTATGATTGCGAAACATTTCTGTAGATGAGTCTTAAGTTCAAATAAATTATCTTTTGCGATCGTTCAACACGTACATCGATCATTTGTGTTAATACCCAATCGATATGAAAAAAATTCCCCAAAAAAATGTTAAAAGAAAGAAGAAGGAACAACAACAGTGCATAAAAACACTAAAAATTGTAGTCATCTGAAATCTTTCGGAGTTCGACTTCGATTCGATTCGAGTTCTACTCTAATTTGTTTAGTAACCACGATCAAAATGTAGGTGTTTAAATTCATTGGGTGTGTGAGTGTGTGTGCAGGTGTTTGTATTTTTTATGTTTGTCTGTTTGCACATTTTTGTGCTCAGACATTAAATCATTGTCCTTAAGGCTTTTAAGTCATTATCGATGAACTTCAACATAAATTTTAAAATTTGTTTTATACGCGTTCCTTGAGCGCCAAAAATGAGAGACGGAGGGGGGGGGGGGGGCGAGGGAAAAAATCAAGAATAAGAATAAAACAAATCAAACGAATCCAGAAAATAAACGAAATGAAACCGCGTAACCAACACGTAACACATCACATAAGCTTTTGCTTTGAAACGACAACGAACACAGCATCGGAACAACAACAATGGTCTGTGACCGGAGTCGTCGTTCCAGAGATTTTATTATTGTCTTTGGACATTTATTAGAGCTAATTTGTCGCGGGCCAACCGACCGACCGATCGATCGACCAGCCAACCGACCTCACATGATGCCAGTGGAAAAAAGGTACCCGCATTTCTTAAAAATCTAGAAAGCCATGAATCAATACGCCACTGAAATTTAGTCATCGAAGCTCTTTACTACCGAATGAATAAATAATATTAACTAAATTTGTATTTAAATACCGATAAACTTGTTAGTAGACATGAACAAAAACAAGTTAAAAATTCTGTGTCTGGTCCCGAAAACGTCTTTAAATGCACAGAAAAGTGGGCAACGCGCCAATAGTACATCTCATGATCGTGATAGTTTTTTACTATACGAGTGATCAGCTTCAATGGGAAAACCTCAATATTTCCAAGTTCGCAACGCTTCATTTTCTGAACTCCTTGGTTTGACCTTGAAAATGACAACAGAAATTAATTTTCAGCCAATTCTTTCCAAATTTTACTTGCGTTTTTTCTTAATAACTTTTCACGTATTTCATATTTATGATTATTCAGGTTTTCAGGCAGGTTGTTGGAAAAACTGTCTTTCTTTGTTCTCGCTGCATCATTTGTTGCTTCTTCGCTCTTGGATTCATGTTTGCTAGCCGCAGGTACGCAGCAGCCGCATTTATTACGTAAACCCTGCCATGTCCATTCCTTGCTTTATTGTTCCACTGTTTTGTTGTTGTTGTTGTTGTTTTTAAAGAACCTGCTAAATGACCAATGATTATTTTGTTGTAATGTGTTCAGAGACGACTTTCTTGGTCCATTTTATGATTTCCCAAAAAGAAACCCTACACAATTCATCAATTGTGGTTCGCACGTAATGAGTGAGTACAGGCGAATCGAAATGGACGCCCCGCGGTACTCACCGCTCATAAAGCGTCGTGAACACTAACGCGTCAACGATTTTTGACTAATAATAATCATTGTTGTAATTGTATTGTAAATAGAATTTTCAAGGACATAGTTGATCAGCCTTTTTTGTTGTAGTCAATCGTAGGCAAAAATTGTTGCGTTGTGACGTCATCGTTTTGATTTAATTGCGTCATTTGTTTGAAAGAAAAACGTAGGGTTTTTCTTAAGTATTCTTAAAAATTTTAACTATCTTGTATAATAAAATTACATACTATTTTTGTCTCCATACACAGGCATATTACATTTCCGCGTATCAATTTATAGTGCTTCATTGTAGAGTTACGACTACCAAATTTTTGCATACTTCTGCTGCATGAAAAGCTTTAAAATGCATGCATTTTTATTTATTTCGAAACCCCTTCTTTGCTACTCCCTTCCACGTCTCGCTCTCCCTATCAATATAATTTTTTCGATATGATTGTTACATAAGAACTCAGTGCTACTCGTACATACATATACTTAGCTGTAGCTATGCATGCCTGTAAGTAAGCAGGTGAAAAAATATAGTAAACATTCTTCTCTGTTCAGCGCTTCAACAGGAATTCAGTAGGTTTTTGTTCTCTTTTCCCTTTTAACCTTTCAAACGTTTTGATTTACTCACGTCTCAATATAATGACATGCAACACGACATCATTTAATTTCTTTTAATTTCATTTTTCCTTGTGTTTTCTAAATAAAATGTAACAACAGAAAAACATATAGAAACAAAAAATAAAAACGGGAAGAGAATAAGTAAAAAAGGATTAAAAGCCATGTAACAATATGGAGAAACTATGTACATACATATATACATGGGGAAATATGGGAAAATATATATATACATATATCGCATGATTTTAAAAGAGAAATGTAATTCTTGACCCACCTGAGATTATATTAATAATTTGAATCTATGTTTGTTTCTGATAATAATATTGATATTTTTAATGTTATAATTTTTTCTAAGTCTTAATCCGGAAACGATCTTAGTTTATCCTAACGAATGAGCTTCAGCCTCATTTTCGATAAAGTAAAGTTCGTTGATGTAAACAGCATATAAACTGCTGTAGAAGAATTCTTACGAATACTGGTAGCCTGTATAATGTGACCATTTTGAGTACCAATTAAATCAGAAATGATTTCGGGGTCAAATTATAAATGTTGTAGAACCCAAGTAATGAATGAATAACCTTAGACATTATTTTCTCCATGAGTTGAATCTTATAGCAGTGAAAGATCAACGATAGATGTCCGATCTATTAAAAATTCTTATCCTATTTGGTATTATATCGATTACCAATAGACTTGACCTGCGGAAAAAGTGTTTCTTGATAGTTATTTAAATCTGACCGAGTTACGCCCATTCTACAGAACCTGATTTTATACTCCCTGCCATCTCCAACTCTCAGAATTCCTCTCTCCATTTCTCTCCGAATCTCTATATTTCTCTCTCTCTCTCTCTCTCTCTCTCTCTCTCTCTCTCTGTCATTCTGTTTCTTCGATATTAAATCAATCTACTAACAATTTTACAATAAAATCACTCAAACATTCTAAAACCGGTTTGAATTAAATTCATTTCATATTCAAACATCATCTACGGTGAGCAACACCAACAACAACAATCAATTGAGACACAATAACCTACAGCGCGGTTTTCGAGACCAGTTCATTCACGAATACCACCGAAAAATTCAACCAAAAAGTTGGAAGGGGGGCTGTTGGCAGCTGCGGGGGGACGAATCAAAAGAAAAGTAAAAAAGACCGAAAAAATATCCATAATAAGCAGCAATTTAGATAATATCTTTCCAATCACAACGATTTATGATGTTGTATTCGGTTGTGTGTATATGTTTTCAATATATTTTTCCCAAAATATATCTACATATATACAAGTATTTTATACTATTTTTTTCTTTTTTTGTTTGTTTTCATTCCGAAAGAATGCTGTTTGTCTTATTTTGAATGTTCTTCTTATTTTTAATGTGCTTCTTATTTTAAATGTTCTTGTGATATTAAATGTTCCACATTTGATGCATCACCATCCACCACCGGGTATTGCATGGTCACTGGGTAACTATGCCATACAGTTGAAAGTGTTTTCTATAAAAATATGTATGTAAAGATTAATTGATGGACATCGAATAAATTTTCAATAGTTTACTTTTATAGACTTACAAGAAGAAAAACGAACGCAAAAGTATTTATTTATTCAACTATTGGCCACTTTTTGAAGCTGTATATAGATATAGAACCAATAACAATAACAACAACATCAAGTTAGACTCTCATTAATGTCAATATAATGTTTCCCTAATGACTTGTTGACTTTCTCGCTTTGTATGGGGTTTTTCAAGTTGGTTAGGAATCGCAATCGCAGAAGTAAGAAATGGCCACTGAATGCTCTTCATTATCGTGTCCTTGGCCAAAAGAGATGAATGAAGACAAAGTTTCAGTAGACGAAATGCAAATCGAATGGTCAAAACTGAACTTTGCAAAAAGTTTTTATCGCGGCGTCTTTTCAGGAAGTACGAGAGATGTAATTAAGAGGCATTGGAAATTCTGTCAGGATGAAGAATTTAAATAAATGAATCAAGGAGAAGAAAGAAAACCACAAAATATCACATGCATTTTCTTTCATGAAGAAAAATGAATTTTATTATTTTTTCTAATGAATTATTTTGTTTTATTATTAACAAAAGACCAACATCGGTAATGAATTACTTATTGTGTATATTATTACTATTTAATTTTGTATTAATAACAAAAAACAAACTAATTATTATGTATAAAATTAAACTATAATTTATAAATAAGATTAAAGATAAAATTTTATGTAGAGATTATTATCTTTATTATTACTCATTAGTTTTATTATATTATATTTTAAAAAAAACAAGAAAAACTAAGAAAAAATTCGTCAATAATTTATTTATTATTCATAAATCAGCAAAGAAATAAAATCATTATCAAAATTTATAGAATTACACAGCAATTTATTCACATTAAATGAGAAACGAGAGCTTTCTTGAGCTGCTGTCGAATTCTTTGTTTAGTTTCGTTGTTGTTTTATTTATATTAGAATTCCATTTGATTCAAATGATTCGCGGATCGAACGATGGAAACCAAAATGAGAAACATACAAAATATGAATTTATACATAATTATGTAGATATGTTTGTATATATGTATATAGTGCATATATTATGTGGGAATAATATTTTAAAAGCAGATTCATTCCTAATGAGGTGTGAGGTTACACGAGATAAGTCAAGATAAGGACAGAAAATGTTCATTGGGTTTTTCTTCAACTGTTTTTTATTTTGCTGAATACATTAAAAACCATAATAAAATAAAAGACAATATAAATTTAAATTAATAATTATTAAGTTTTTAAAATAGTAATAATGAATAAATTATACTTCAATTTATTCAGATTTCGTACAAATTAAATTTCTTCATGCAAAAGAATTTTTAATTTATTTATTTTTTATTTAATGTACTACAATTGAATTTTTTAAACTTTTTTGTAATAATTTTGAAATAAAATAAACATTCTCAACCAGATTAAAACTTAAAGGAAAGTAATTAAAAATAGTTACGATTTATGTAATTTTTTGTTTAACCTTTTTTTCCACTTTGAGGATGATCTACAGATACATTCGGTACAGGGACTATACAGTCACATATACAGTCACTTATAGCCTTTACAAATACACTTACAGATACACACAGATACGGTAGATGCAAGCAGATTTTTCGAACTACATACACGTTTATTATTTATTTGGGTCGACAATTAAGATTTCTATCGTTTCTTTGATGAGCAATAAAATTCATGCAACGAGTGTAAACATAAACGCTGCCTCCTTTAAAAGGTGAATAGTGTGGGATGGACAGCCACGATCCAAGAAGCGGCATCCGAGAACGGGCAGTAAATCTGGAAAAATTATTATATTTGAACTTGTTAATTTGGAGTCAAGATTGAGGACTGCGAACTGCGAGTGCGGACTGTGATTGCATCTGCGAGCGAGTGGATTCGTGTGATATCTCATGTTGTTTGCTCAGAAGACGTCTTTAACATGCTATAAACATAATTTTAATGTGCTTTTTAATACACCGAACGGTATGTCTTCGTGATGCTGCTTAACTTAGCTCCTTCATTCACATAAAGAACCATCTTCTGACGGCCCACCGTCGCCCCCACCCTCCACCCTGCCCGGTTGCGGCGGCCACCAAGAGTTTTAGTGCTCGCTTTTTAAATATTTATGTTCTCTGAAATACCAGTGTTGCATGTTGTTGTTCTTTGTTTGTCGCTGTGTTGAACTTCTTTGTACAACATGGATTTTAAGTTGATGTTTCTTACCGCCACTTAATAAAAAAAGTAATCAGTTAAACGTATGAAACAAAGAATGAGAGTGATATAGAAAAGGGGAAGGACATCAAAGCACTCACTTTGGCGGTATTTTGATTTTAAGTGTCGTAGGTTTTTCATACACTTTCCACTGAAACTTTTTTCCCATACTGAAGACTATAAAAAAGACCTGTTTGATGAGGTTGGAGGAATGCATCACTGGCTGGTTGTGAGAGTGGTGATCGAGGGTGCACTGCTTCTCATCCATTTCACCGTTTTTCGGAATCCACAATCTGTTGCCATCTGTTCGCTTGGCGTCTTTTAGCTCAGCGATAAACTGCCGCATGGTTACTCGACGGTACGGAGCTCGGATGCTCACTCTTTGGGCGCCGGTGTTTCGGATGCTTCGGATGTGGTTCGAGGTGTGGAAATGTTTTGTGAAAATTGCGTTTACACAGGCGCCAGGCGCCAACGTGTTTAAATACGCTGCTGCACACGTGGTTTATCGCTGACATTAAATCATATTTTTACACATAGCACTCGGTTTTACTGTGCTTTGTTTTCTTTCGGTTTCAGCATTTTTCCACTTGTTTCGTTTTAATTTTGTTGCCAGATTTTCTCGAGTTGTTATTTGTTGTTGTTGTTGTTGCAGTTGTTTCTGCCTGACAGGTATTTTGTTTGTTTACACTTTGCACTTTGCACACCCTGTACTCGGCACACTCGGTATACGTAAACACATGGCGAAAAGTGTTATTAAATTAAACAAAAGAGAAGAAGAAAAAAACTAAAGAAAAGAAAAGGAATGTGAAAAAGAAGAGGCAGAAAAAAGCCAATTTTATGGAATTTTTTTCAATTTTAATTGATTTGTGTGTCTGGCGGATACTTTTTTAACAATTGTTGTTGTTATTCAGTTACTAAAGCTTAATAATAAACAAAAGACTAGAAAAAATTATAGAAAAATTTATTCTCTTATATTGTGAAATCATCAAAAGACTATTGAAGAAAATAATCCATTAAATTGGGTGTTTATAGCAGTTTTTTATATGATTTTAAAAGGGTTATTAATAATATTTTGAATGTGGTTCACCTTTTCACCTTTTTTATATGGTTCAAGGACGAATATGGATCTTAGATTTATGTGGAAATATCTGAACATCGTTTTTCCCACAGAAGATCACTCTTTTACGTTTCTTTTTCTTTATTTAAAAGTATATTTAAAAGAATTGATATTGAACAGCTAGTTTTTCTTCAACTTATTATTGTCTTTAAAAAACGATCACAATATTATATCTATCAACTTCTTTATTATTAATAATATTTTTTCTTTTCTTCTTCTGCTTCTTGTTCTTTTCGCAGGTAAGATAAGAACTGATTTAACACAATACGGCGGAATATCAACAGACATGGGTAAGAAATTTTCCACATTTTTTTATTATGCAAAAAACGAAAAAGAACTACGTTACAGTTAGTTTTATAGTCTACTCTGGTGGTGGTGTAGAATAGTTTGGGGCGTGTAAACGCTTGTCTCGCAAAATAAACAAATTAAAGCAGAGTAAAGAGTGAAATAAAGCAAACGCAAACAAAGCTAACAAATGTGAAAAACTAACTAATAGCAGTTAAATAAGAACCTTCATAAAGTTGAGCAGCGGTGTTGAGACACAGAGAAAAACGGGGCGAAGGACGGTCGGCCCATCGGTTGATGGGTCGAGTGGGTAGCTTTTATAGGGGAAGATGATAAAAAGCGACGATGATGAAAATGATGATGATTATGTTGATAATGTTGTTCATAATGACGATGACGACGATGCTGATGATAATAGTAATGATAATAGCAATGATAATGAGAATAATAATGAGAATAGTAATGATAATGATGTTGATAACGATTATGTTCGTGGTGCGAACAGGCGAGGGTTTTCACCCTCCACCGTTCGAAGCACCATCAATCCCAACGACTCCGAAGTGAGCCAGCCGAGTAACGCTTTAATGGGGTCTAAACGATCTCGACGGCTGCCATGTCGCAGTTACTGTTGCTGATATCGACGGCCGCGGAGTTTCACTCCATGTTGCGCGATGCCACTCTACGGATGCTTGCAGTCGCTTAGCCAGGAGGCCAGTTGATCAGACGGCCCGCTTGTGGCTGGCCAACTAGTAGATAAGCTGGACAAGCAAGCAACTCGACTGCAACCTCGGAAGCTGGTAGCCAGTGCGCACGATGCGAATATCATGTTGTTGGGTGCAGAAATGATGAACGGTGCCGAGTTGTAGCCATTTAAGAAATGATTGAAGGCGATTTGTACGGCTCTCAAAGGTGACCAGAGGAAACAAAACAAAATTATATCGGACTCAAATAGCAGCACAAAACCCAAGGACAGTGTTTAGAAAATAGAATAAAGAAATCAGAAGGTTGATCAACACCTTTTTTTATTAAGTTTCTCCTTCGTTCACTCATAGTCACAGCTGGCCACCTTAGAAGCACTTCTCGCTGCAGGTCTCGTTGTCGTTTGATGATGCAACATTCTCACATCATCCACACCTCATTATTTGATACTTTTATTGGCTACCTTTTTCCCAGCAACGCGCACCGTTTCAGAACCGCTTCGGAACTGCTTTATCGACAGCACTTAATCAGCCATGTTGTTTGTGAGCGGTTTCTTCTTCTTCTTCTCCACTTGCTTTGTGCTGTACTCGTAGCGAAGCAGCTTCTCAGCTGTTGAAATGTTGTTGCTGCTGATGTTGTGGCTGCCGAAGGGTTTAAAAAAGTTGTTTCTTTGATTCATCTACTGGCGTCACTTTATCCTTCTCTCCCTCCTCTATCGCTCTCTCGCTCACTCCCATTCTTGTCCACTTCACCATAGATTCAAAGGTTATCAATCAGCTGCCGCTTGAGGAAACCTTTTAAAACGCAATTACTCACAATTTCCCCCCTTTAATTCGCTTGCTGGAAATTATAGATGTTGCCAGCCAGTGTTGCCAGATAGTGTTGCCAGTGAGTTGGAGCAAATTGTACGAAAGTGTTTCCTATGGACATGATTAAAGTCTTAGAAAGCAAATCATTTTGGTTTTATTTGCTACAACACAGTTCAGATATAAGCACATCGAAACAAACACATATCCAAACACACATATACACACACATACACACACACATACACACACATAATTAAGTCAGTCCATCCATGATGATCCATGATAAAAAAAGTGTACCTACCGTAGTGATGAAGAGACGCGGTACAACTTTTATGAGCTGTTAAGACCACTTAAAGTATAAAATGCTCTCCAGTTGGTCATTTAAAAATTAAATTGTTCACAAACGAAACGAAACACACACACATATACACATAGTACATGTACATACATATTCATTACAATAAAAACACACAAACTCGAAGGCATTTCATAGATATACTATATAGCATAGATACATCATATGTACGATATTGTGTTGGTGTGGCTAAACTCGGTGTTTTGTTATTCTTTTTCCTTTTCCCTCCTCCTCCCCCCTCTCCCTTCCTCTCCCGCTAACTGTTACCCAGCTCCGTCCTCACTCTTCAGGCATTATTTCATTTATTTTTGAATAAAAGATCAGCACCAGCGATGGAAGTTATTAAAAAGATTATAATTAACCAGAAAGAGTATCCTTGGTGTAGCCAAACACCCTACAAATACACCCTACAACCTCGTGAATTGTATGGCACGTGGAAAAGTGGGCGGAGCACACCCACATTCGGCAGAGTACAGGTAATAAGAATAGATCTCCTCTCTTTTTTTATTCTGATTTTGTTACTCTTTGTTTCGTTACAATCGGTTAGAATTTATGTCATCTTAGATCAATAATAGGACGGATCGATTGTTTCTATAAGGTTTTTCCTTATATAACCTTCACCCTGTATTTGTGAGGAGTTTTTTCGCGTGATTTACAGAGCTAAACGGGTGAATTTTAAACAAGGGCACAAACAACCAACCATCCACCCCCATCTTCACTATCAGCGCCCTCTCCCCCTGCCCCCCGCAACGAATGCGTATCTTTGTTCATGTCTCTTTTTCTCATGCATGTTTAATGTTCATATTTGTTGGTTTTTTTGGTTGCTGGTTGCTTGTTGTTGGCGTTGCTCTTTTTTGACATTTTGTGGGTGTTTCCGAGCTGGTTTCGAGGTCGAGGGCTGGCCGCTGCTCTCGGGCAGCCTGGCCATTTTGCGCAAAAGGGTAACTGGATCAAGTTGTGCCACTGACCCGGTTTCCTCGGGTTCTGTGCGACAAATTAACACAATCGAGACAGAGATGCAAATTGATTAAATCGACCGCATGAGGTACCGTTTATAGAGTGTTCTACAGTCAAGCGAGGGGCATTTTTTTTTTAATTAAAATGGGCTTTAAATTGTTTACAAGATTCATTCTTAATTTAATCGCACTTTTCGATCATTTTTCCTTTTTTAGGTATTCTATTGAAGGTTTTCTGTTGCAGGTTCTGTTTTTCGTTCTTTGTTATTTTTTTGATTGTTCTTGAAAATGATTGAATTATTATTGCTTAATATTTATAAAGACATTTTTTTGGATACCTGAGAATGAAAATCAATTGTATGCTTATTATTACGATATAATAATAAATTCATCTCAAATAACATCGTACAGAAGCTGAAGTTGAAAACAGCACAATAAAAAACAGACACCCACAAAAAGAACAACAACTCTTACAACAGCAACAACAACCAAACAAAATGTTAACTAAACACAACTCCAATGAAAAAAGTGTTTGTTCAGGTTTTGCTTCCTTTTTTCTTTTCTTTTTTATTTCCCTTCCCCCCCCCCCCCCCCCCCCCCCTGCAAATGCTAATAATCAATTAACGGTATGAATTTATTATGCTTTCGACGTGTTGTTGTTGTTGTTGTTGTAGTTGTTTTTGCTGTCATAGTAGCGTAGCTACTAGTAACAGAAACTCACAGAACCACAACAATGCAAACAACAGAAGAAACACCAGTGAATAAGATAAGAATTGCAACAACATTTGTAACCGCCAGCAGCGAGTTCTTCTGGTTGTTGTTGTTGCTAGTGTTGTTGTTGCTCTTGTTTTTAATGTTGTTGTTGTTGTTGATGCATTAAGCTGAACGTCATAAATGCAACAGCAGCACCACCAACAACAACAACAACAACAACAGTAAAAACAACAGTAGAAAATAACAATATTTCATGGCTTGTTAACTGACACTTTAAAACAAGTTAACTAAAACAACAACTAATATAACAACAACAACAAAACGATTGAAAAGAGTTGGTAAAAAGAGAGTCGCAGTGGCAGCAAAGTCGCTACAGTCGGCATTATAAATCATTTTCCATTCCTCTCTACGATCATTAAACTTATCGAGAGATCTTCTTTCTTTTTACTTGTTTTCTTTTCTTCTTTTGCTTGTTATTATAAAATATTTTATATAAAATTATTAAATATTAATTATTATGAAGTGTACAGGAAAATAAAACATGCAACGGGTCAAAAAATATTAAAAAAAGGATCATATAATAAGAATTTTATTTAACCGTCTTGATTAATTGATTAGTAATAATTTTATATATAATATTATTTATAGTGTAAGATTTATAAAAAAGTATATTGAAATCTCAAAACCAGAGAAACAGGGTAAAAAACTACTCCGTTGATAGAGTGTGTATTGTTGTTGTTATAATAACACTCACCTTCCAAACCCAACCACCTCTCTTTTCCTCTCTCACTCGCTCTCTCTCGCATTATAAATCTCTCTCTTTCTTTCTCTTTCGCATTATAAAAGAGAATGACAACCAACATTTTTTCATACTTCGTTTTAAACATTTTATCGAGTGAGCTCAGTAAAAGTGAATTAAATTGGTTGTTAACAGCAACAACAACAACAATTGACTAGTTTTTCATGCATAATTTAGCAAGAATGCAGCAACTAAAAACGTTTTGGTCACTTAAGCAATACTTTTTATCACTAGAATTCGTTTTCTGGATGAGTTTTTGATGGTCTTCTTCTAAACTACTCCTTTATAATGTGTCCCCCGGCTTCCCCTTCACAACTCTTCCCCGCTGCGGATCTTTATTACTCACCCTCTCTTTTACACTCATTTTATCTCACGTTATTAAAATTTCTTCAATGAAGTCACAAGTTTTCTTTTTTTCTTTTTTTAATTTAAATCTTTTAATTTAATCTTCTTTAAACTATGCCATTTTTAATGCTTAATACGCTGGTATTTGTAAAAAACGCTGGTTTTGGTTTTTGTTCAAGTTTAGCCACTTTTTGGTTTTCTGATTTCCAAACCGATTTCTGTTTCTTTTAATTCAAACATTTAAAGAAAATCGTTTTCTAATGAATTCTTTTAGATATTCTTCCATTGTTAATAGTTTATGGTTTTTCGCTCTTTTGACCCACTCTTTAGTTATGTACTCTTTAGTTTAGTGTACAGAGTGGATGCTCTCATTACTCATGCGCCGCGTTAACAGCGTCAACACATGATTTACTGGTTGGCGTGTTTTTTCACAAATTCAGTTTTTCTTCTTGTGTTTTTGTAATCATATTTAATGAGCTGCTGGTGTGTTCGCTGGTGGCTCGCTGCTCGCAGAACTCCAAACAAGCACAAGCAAAGCGAGCTCACAACGCCTGTTAATTAACACTTGAATAGATTTACGATGGTGCAGCGGCGAGTGCTGTTTAGTGCAAATATTTAGTGTAACATGCAAGCACCAGTAACAACAACAACAACAACAACAGCAACAACAACAACAACAACAAGGAAAACAATGCGATGGCGAATTCAAAGCGATTCGGTTTAAACAAAGAAAAGTACCAAATGACTAAACAAACTTTTATTCGTTTAACATGGATTGTGGTGTAATATAGTATATACTATCTACATAAGTACATACACACATACATGCATAAATATTTCATTTATGAGTATATGATGTACTCATATGTAAACTTTTTAGAACCAAAGAAAGCCGAAGAATCCAACGCGTGTGCTTTTTTTTGCAATTTTTGTTGGAGGCGGCTGCAGCATCGACTGAGACGACGTTTCGGCTCTACAATTAGTCGTCAATTGATGGTGAAATTTATTAACCGCCGAAAAATAATTTGACCGGTGAGAACAACAACAACAACATAACCACTGCAACAATCACCGTGTATCACTGTGTAAAAAGTTCGATTAAAAAAGTCCAAAATTAAAACCAAAAGCAAAAAAAAGAAAGCAAACCGGCGAAAGAAGAAAAGCCGCCGGTAAAATTGTAAGCGGTGACCGCGGTGCCGCGATTTCATGCGCTGGTCAAAGTTTGAGCACAAAAATAACCAAACTGACGGAAATTCAAACAAAATAAAAACGCAGCTGAAATGAAGGACAGAGTGTGAAAAAGTATAAAGAAAAATAAGACAAGGAAGAAGGGTGAAAAGAAGTATAAAAGAGGAAAAAGAAGAAGGGCGAAGAAGCAGAAGAAAATAAAGAATAAGAAAAGAAAAGGACGAAGCAGCTGAAGATGCAGAGGAAGACGAATAACTTTGGTGAAATGAAGAAGAAGATGATGAAGAGAAGAAGAAGAAAAAGAGTGGTGGCACAGCGAAGGTCGACTTCGAAGTTCCTTTAAAAAAAGGAACACAAAAAAAGCGTGCAAAAACCAGAAGAAGGCGGAAAAAGAACACCGAAAAAGCAAAAAAAGAAGCACAGAAACGAGTTCATTGAGAAAAATTGCAGTGTCGCATTCTCGTTGCTCGTGTTGTCGGTGGTCTTCTTCTTGTTTTGCTTCTTCTTCTTCTGTTACTAGCCACTGTTTTGATATTGTTTTTAAAACTTGTTGTCGTTGTTGTTGTTGTTATTTTGCTCGTAATAGCCACATAATTAATATAATTTATGAGTTCGAATATCGTTGCAGTTGCTGCGGTTTCTGGTGTTGTTGTTTTTATTGTTTTGTTGTTGTTGGATTAGTTGTTGTCCTTCCTTCTTCACCATCCTTTCATTTTCGTAGGGTTTTCTTCCAGTTTTCTTCTTTTTTCCACACAAAAAACACAAACAAAGACGGTCAACGCAACAAAACAAATCAAACCAAATAAAAACCCTTCAAAAATTCAAAACATGGTGCAATAAATCGAATTTGATTTGAAGAAATGGAAAAATTAAAGTATTATAAAAACTCGTCGCTTCTCATTTTGGAAAAAACACGTTGAACTTAAAACGTTCATCGTGAAACGCAGGAGACGCTGTGGAGGAGCGAACGAATCTAAGCGCTTGCCGTGTGCTCGCTACGCCAGAGATGATTAATAACTGTGCGTTGACTGTTGAGCTGCTGGTTGGGTTTTTCGATCGTCTGTTGTTGTTGCTCTTGTTGTTGTTGGCCTGGTGCAAAATACAGGTTTTTCAGAGCGGCAGCGGCGGCGGCCATCATGGCTAACGGCAGCGCATCAGCTGACTGAATCTCACTGAGTTTACAATAGTTTGCAACAATAACAACAATAGGGAGATGAGGAAGAATAGAATAACAACAACAACTACAATAACTAGAACAACAACATGTCAAAGTCATGTAAGCAAATGAAATGTGAAACAGTTCAGTTTTTGCTTAAATGCGCTGCGTTGAGGCGTTATTTGCTATCCTGCTGGTGTTGTTGTTGTTGTTGTTAACCATTTTGTGTATCATTGTGACAGGTAGATGAGTACTTACAACAACAACAACGCTCACTCATTTTGACCGCAGACATCCATCTCATGAGGTATTCATTTGTATACTTTTGCTTTTTGTGCCTCTGTCGGTTTTCCAACCCCTCTCAACTCGCAGCTCTCCACAAAAGAGCACCTCTCCTCCCACCTCTCGCTCACACGTCTGCTCTTTTGCTTTTGTTCCTTTTTTTCTTTTTCTTTATAACACCTTCGTTTTTCTTTCCGAGAGCACATTCGTCATCAACACTGCTCTCTCTTTGTCACTCCGTTGATTCTGCCACCGTCAACGCTCTCCACGTCGCTCTCATAATCATCTTTCACCACGATCTTCGAACCGTCTCCGGGTGGTTTGATGCCGTCGTTCGCTGCTGTTAGCTGCTTGCGGCGAATTTATTTTTGGTTGGAACACGGTTTGGTTTACGATATTCCCAGGTGAGAAGATTGATGTTACTCACACTCTCTCTCTCCCCCTCCCTCTCTGTAGTAAGATTCAGAGACCGTATTTAGACGGTCAGGATCTAGTTGGATAGTTTATTTGAAGACCTTTTGTTTGATTGTCGATTTCTTGCTTATGATGGATCTGGTTAGGAATCAGCAAGTAAAAGAAATTCACATGCAAATGAACTGGATTTCTTTTTGACCGGTTAAAAGAATCGGAAGAAGAAGAGAGAGGGAAGGAATCCTTAAAAGAATTCTTAGATTTGTAGAGAAACTCCTTAAAAGAATTCTTAGCAGAATTTCAGACATTATTGAAGACAAGAATGGAGTTGTTACTCGATTATTATTAATAACTATAGTGATCACACAACAACAACAACGCTAATGATGATAGTTATAATTATAATAATAATAATACTAATAATGCTAATTATAACAATAGAAGAAACAATAATAAAAGTAATAATAATAATAGTAAGAATAACAATAATGATAATAGTAATACTAATAATTATAAATCAAAACCATAACATACAACAACAACAATAATGATTACAGCAACATTCCTCAGATTCACGGCTCCTTCAAAATGGTTGCCTCTCTTGGAACAACGGTTCTTTAAGTGGACGCTTTTTACAAACACTCTGTTGGTCGTAAATCTTGATTCGTTTGACAAACTAACAAGAAACCACGATTTATCATGCATTCACATTCAGTTGTGGAGGTCAACGATATGGTACACGTGTTGCTTGTTGTTATTGCTGATAGATGATGAACCTTAGTCGAGACTTATTCAAAAACAGTACCAACAACAACCACAAGGGATCACTTATTCTTAGTATAAATAATTTTGGTTTTTGATAAACACGCCTTTTAAACATACACTAAAAACAACAACAGCAACGACAACCACATCCATCACCATACTATTTATCAAGAACAACAACAAACCACAAGCATTTCTGATAATCAATGGACAACAGCAACAACAACAACAACAACGAAGAATTGCCTTTGTGCTTATCACAAAAAATCTTCACGAAGAATGTAACGAACAGGTGAAAATTGTGGAGGCCTAATGCCACCACGAGGGAAGTTGATGCTGTAGGGGATGCTCGGTCCGGCTGTGCTCAGGGAAATTTGGGGGGGGTTCATATACCCAAACCGCATCAGGGACACCCAGTTACAAAAAGAAACAAAAAAAAACTACCGAGACTTACAAAAAAAAAGAAAAAAAAAACCAAGGAAACCCTAGATAAATAAAAGCAATACTTTCGGACGAACTGGGATGGTTTGCTACCGCAGGAGACGACGATGAGGGTGAAGGGGGAGGAGTGGGTGGTATTTTCCTCCCCGGTTCTATACCCACCCTACCATGCTGACGGCATTACCATGCACTCGTCAGCCCACTTCAGCGACCCACGTCTGCCTTCCGGGTTGGAACCGGCCACTCCCTGTTTGCTCTTACTCTTTCCGACTACCCATCATAAACGGTGGATAAATGCAAAATTATAAATGATGTCAATCGCCAGTTAAGCAAAACGTATTTTATTACTTTCAGTTTTAATCATCAAACGGTACAATCAAATACAAAATAATTCATTTCCATTCAAAAATGTCCATTAAACATACTCCAATTTACGTGTTTACTTATTTCTAAAAAAAAATTACTATATAAAAAAAAACAAAGCTAGACATTGATACTCTAAGATCAGTTACAGTGGATAGTCTCGAAAATGATTATTATTAACAATCAACTATAACCGAGATGGGTTCGATGGCACTAATATCAAAACTTTCAAACATGAATTTCAAACGCTTACCCAGAAATTACTGCCGGATCTCCGTGAGTGGCGCCATCAGGGAGCTCGACCTGTAACGGAAGCTTTAAATAAAGAAAGAAAAATACGATAGGGTGACTCAAGAAATGCCTCGAAACCCCCACGGAAAATTACAAGTTATATAAACAAAAAGGTGACTAAAATGATATGGAAGTTTTTCCTTTTTCCTGCTCTTCCTTCGTGATCAACGCTGCGCTGCACCGCCCGGACCTGCTCTGCCTACTGAGTCTGCTGTTGTTTATGTTTCATAGTTTCAATCTTTTCTAGATTACTTCCTTTATTGTTTCTTGGCTTTTGCACATCGCAAAACAAAAATATACTTATATTCCAATTATTTGTCTCATTTACATGTTTTCTTTAGTTTTATTTTAACATAACGCTTATTATGCAATCAATTGTAAGTTTCTTCGTGCCCAATTTAAGATTCTATGTAGTTATTGTTGTTATTAACATAATTTTTATGAGCAGGTTTTATTAAATAATACGCAATTTTTCTTTTCACCAATTTAACTGTTTATTTTTGAAGATGGACACGTAGTCTTTAAATTTTTTTATATTAGGTTCACTTCAAGATTGCTTCATATTTAAAAGGAAACTTTAATGTGGGTTCATCTTTTATTCAAGGTTTATTTTATTCAATTTTATTCGTCTTTTTGATTGACTTTTATTTATTTTATTCAATCTTTTAATCAAGGTCATGTTAATCATGTTTTTATCTATTTTGCGTGTGCTTTTTGTCCTGCTTTGATGCTTTTAGATTTCTTTTCTTTTTTTTTTTTTTGTTGTTGTTTAGTAGGGTTTTATTTAGGATTTAGAACATTGGGTTTATAGGAAGGTATTTATTGTTTATAAACTCAACTAGGTTTGCTTATTGGTAACTTTGTATGGTTGCTTCACAAATTCAGTATGTTCCCTTTTTTTTTCTTTATTTTTTTTTTTTTTCTTCTTTATATTTGTAGAATGTTGGAATAATTAAGCAAATAGTTTAAAATGTGAAGATTGAATCAACGTAGGTATATTTTAAAAGTTTTTAACTATATATCTATTAATTTGCAATAGTAGAACACGTTTAGCAGTGCTTTCGCTGGTTTGTTTTTTTTTTTTTTTTCTTTTTAAACACGAGTCATTGAACAAACGAACACATCTACTAGGTTTTCTTATTGGTAACTTTTGTATGGTTGCTTCACAAATCCAGTATTTTCTTATTTTTTATAACAAACTCCGAAAATATGAATAGCTGATTTATTCTAAACGACACGGCATGTAGAGTTGGCAAGAACGAATCCGATACCATTTTTCTTACGTACTGATTCAGATGTATGATTCCAAACAAACATGGCTGTCTATATCCCAAGCCAACTATGAAATCTGTTGTCTGCAGTTCACCTTATGAAATTTAATCACCATTTAATGCTTTATAATAATATCTCCATACACGAGCATTAGTTATAAAATATTATCTCCACATCACTAAGTACTTAAAGGCTTTTTGTTGAGGCAGGTATCGTGATTGTTAAATTAATCAAATTCGGATGGCTAACTAAACTTGGCCGATTTTTAATTGTTCAAAGCCCAGTAAAAGACACTACATTTACTCCATCTCCAATGGATTTACACTTGAGACTTGGGTTGCATAACTATCTCTGCAGCAGCACATTAGAATTTTCTTTATTTAGAAATCAATCTTTATTCTCGACTTAAATTCTGTCCGATGTTCTTTTCGCCTTTCACACAAGCTCTACCCTGCCAGCCTCGTTTTTTTTTTTTCTTTTTCGTCGGTCACCGCTCACCAGACCTGCTGCCGTCTCTCTCGCACCCGCGGCGAACCTCCAGCCAAAAGAGATCCAGCAACACGCGGAACACAAGCTACATATAAAAAAAACCTTCTAGGGCTTTCGGTTCCGCGATTTGCCGAACCTCTCCTGTCCACAGCCTCGCCACGGTTGCAGAGATCGACATCGATTCTACGGCAGGTCCGATGACTTGAAACCACCGGGTGATCTCGAATACCAAAAAAAATTACATCAGTAATTTCTGATTAGTCGCCCTCACAAAACAGGAGCGAGCTAAGAGGCCTAACGAAGACCGCTGCTGAAAAAAGGCGGCACTACCCTAAACCTTATTGATGAACACCGGAGTTACCAATCAATATAACCCGAATTCAATTTACCGTTCGAATTACCAAAGGTCCTTGGCATGGAATATCCCCAAAGGGCGACCCTTCACTGATTCCAATCGATAATAAGAGTTACCCAGCTTTTCTACCACTTTGGCCTTTACGCCCACCGGGGCTAATTTTGAGCTAAAGTGCGCCGCTTGGTTGCTCAACAGAAAATTTCGCTTGATTACGGTCTGGCCTACTTCAAAACTTCGAACCCTCGACCTGAGGTTATAAGTCTTGGCGTTTCTATCATACGCTTGCTTTAATCGCCCTCTTACCAACTCATGATGAGCCAATAACTGGTCCTGTCGGTTTACTCTCACTTCGCCTTCCTTAATCTGCCCTAACTTCCTCAAGAGATCGTAATCCCTACCGTGGGTAACCATGTGTTGCCCGAAGACAACAAAATAAGGAGCGTAACCAAGAGATTGATGTAAAGAATTTCTTAGGGCGCAATTTATACTGCTGAGATACTCATCCCAATTCCTTTGATCCGTACGAACATACGACCGAAGGGCCTCATTAACAGAACGGTTCACCCGTTCGACAGCGTTGGACTGAGGGGAGTACGCCGCAGTACACGTGTGAGTGATGCCAAAATCTTTCAAACATCTTTCAAACTCCTGGCTCTTGAACTGGCTACCATTATCGGACACCACGATTTCGGGCACTCCAAAACAGTAAAAAACGTTATCCCTCAGGTAATCCAGAATCAATGGGGCAGTCAACCTCTTCAAGGGTTTCAGGAAGGTGAACTTCGAGAAGTGATCCAGGATTATTAGAATACCTATATTTCCTTTGCGAGATCGCGGAAAAGGACCTATCAAATCCAGGTAAAGTTTTTGAAAGGGTCGATCAGAAGGACAGTATTGACCCATTGGTGGACGCAAGACATGCGTAGGAACCTTGGATGTTTGACACAAATCACAGGACCCAATATACTGACATACTTGACTTCGCATGCCGGGCCAATAAAAATATCTGCGCAGTTTTTCCAAGGTTTTTGCTATTCCGAAATGAGCTGACGTAGTAGAATCATGGGCAGACTTAATAACTGAGGATTGCAACTCGGGTGGAATGACGAGTTTCCAGGTGAGATCATCGGAATTTTCATTCCCCGTCGCGAAATCATTCCGAAAGTACAGAAATTCGTCGATGATCTTGAAATCAGGGAATTGATCACTAGCGTACCTCTCCTTCAAGGCATTGTACTCTTCGGATGCGAATGCGGCGGAGGTAAGGTCGACGGTTGGTTCATGATCGAGCTCGATAGCGGTGACTTCATTTATCGGCGTATCTTCCATTGCCCTTGACAGAGCGTCCGGCACGATATTTGAGGTACCCTTCCGGTGTTCTACGGAGAAGTCAAACCCCTGCAGCTTGAGTGCCCATCGAGCCAATCTTCCTGAAAGGTCCTTCTGGCTCATCAGCCATTTCAAACTCATATGGTCGGTGACCACCTTAAATTCATGCCCCTCAATGAACATTCTGAACTTCTTTATCGCCATTACTACCGCCAGGCATTCCAACTCAGAGACCGTGTAATTGCGCTGTGCTTTGTTAAGTTTTTGAGACATATATGCAATCGGCCTCTCCTGCCCAGTCTCGTCAGCTTGGGCCAGCACGGCTCCGAGGCCTAATTGGCTAGCGTCGCACTGGACCACAAATGGCTTAGTATAGTCTGGGTGTACCAGAAACGGGGCGGTAGTCATTTTAAGCTTAATTTCCTCAAACGACTGCTGAGCCAAAGGATTCCAAGCAAAGCCTCTACTCCCCTTCAACAACTCTGTTAGGTGGAAAGTGACTGTCGAAAATTCGGGGATAAACTTCCTGTACCAACCCACCATCCCTAAGAAACGGCGCATCTGTTTGGTAGTTTTGGGCTGCGGATACTCGGTTATGGCTGAAATCTTCTCCGGGTCCATTTTCAGAACTCCGTTCCCAACGACATAACCAAGATATTTAACTTCCGAGAGTCCAAACTTACTTTTTTCCACGTTGATCGTCAATCCAGCTTTACGCAAACAAGAAGCCACCTCGGACAGATGATTTAGATGTTGGTCAAACGTGCTCGATAAGATGAGCAGATCATCTAAATAAACAAACACTCTCGACTTAAGGTAATAGGGAATCACCATATCCATAAGTCGGCACATGGCTTGGGGCGCGTTACACAGCCCGAAAGGCATTCTGGTGAACTGATACAGAGGTCGATTTGGTACCGTAAAAGCAGTTTTTTCTTTTGAGGAGTTATGCAGACAAATCTGCCAAAAGGCATCCTTGAGATCCACCTTGGATATAAAATTGACCGAGGGTAAACGACTTAATATCCCGTCAATGTTTGGAAGCGGGTACGCATCCTTCTCCGTAACTCCATTTAATTTTCTTGAGTCCAAACAGAACCGCACCTTCCCCGGTTTAACAATAAGAACACCTGGCGATGCCCAAGCTGTACAATTTGCTTCCTCAATGACGCCTAAGGAGAGCATTCTATCTATTTCGTCACACAGCAATCTTTCCTTTGCAGGAGAGATTGGATAGTATTTTTGCTTAATCGGACGAGCTTGACCTGTATCAATATAGTGCTCCATTAAGGTTGTTTTACCTAAACCCAGTTTTGCCGACGAAGGGAAGGACTGGATGACGTCATTGAGTCGAACCGACTGGGACTCTGTCAGGGAAATAAAGTATTCATCCGGGCTCCTTACCGAGGCAACGGAAGCGATCTCTACATTATCTATTCGAATATCAAAGGCTTTCCAGAAATCTATGCCGCAAATGACATCTTGCGTAATACTGGGTATGACTAAAAACCGAAACATTTTATCTAGGCTGTTGAACTTAACTTGAGCAACAAAAAATCCCGCAATTTGCTGAGCTTGACCATCAGCAGTCCTCACATTACCTCTAAATCTTTCAAGGGTCTGTCCAGAGTTTAATACGTTCAGTGCGGTCTGGCCACCAATCACGCTAACATTAGCGCCGCTGTCCAGCAACGCACGACAGGATATGTCATTCAGTGAAATTTCAATATAAGGTCGGGAATCATTTTCCCTCAGTAACAAGGAGGATAAAACAGAAACCTTCAATCGTTTAACCGACTTCCAAAAATTATGCAATCGTGTAGTTTTCCTTTTTCGACAGTGTAGAGAATTAGCACTGAAAATCTCTGCTCTCCGTCGATTATATCTCTCTAGACGAATATGGTAAGGTATTATCTCGTGCAATGGTGGCGCGTCTACTTGAGACGTCTCCAAATCCGGAGATACAAGTCGATAAAATGGCCCTGTCAAAGTTACTGACGCTGACGACGAGGATCCTGCCGTTGAGGGCGTTCGTTCGTCGCCGACCGAGGCCCCGCCCTGGCGTTTCCCGAGGTTGAACTACATTTCTGACACGTAGGCCTGTACACATTCGGTGCTCCACAACCGTAGCAAAAGATTCGCCGAGTAAGCGACAAACAGTTCTGGTACCTGTGGCCCTCCCCAGAGCAATTCCAGCAACGAAGGGCTGATGCTTCGCCCTCCAGTTCACACATCTCCGGTTCCGGAGCCGCTGCATCAGGCTCGCTCGGGGGGGATGACTGATCAAGCGTAGCCACCTGCCGCCGCGCAACTCCAGCGCGTGAGTAAGTAGCGTAATTCTGCGATAAAAAGAAATTTTCATGCCTATGGCATTCGCGTCTGAGATCTGGCAAAGTTCTAATTGGTATGTGTAACAGTTCGAGACGTAAATCAGGTTTAAGATTATGAAGCAATATTTCAACGAGTTCCTCGTCAGCAAGTGGACTATGGAGTTTGTCACTCAATGCCAACACGGCATCCAAGAATTCATCAAAACGTTCAGCAGCTCGTTGCTTGCGCCGTCGAATATTTTCTTTAATGTCGCAGTCAGTCAAATAGTCACGGAATTTCATACGCAACTCCTGACAGAGGGCTGTCCATGTTAATAGTTCGGTCTGTCGATGATATCTCCAGAACCACGTTTCGGCCTTGCCGCGAAATAACAAATGGGCGTGCTGACATAAAATATTCCGATTACCGCCCAAGCATTGGTCAGTCAAAGTATTCACCCGATAAATAAATTCATCAACACCCATCGAGTTAGCGTCACCCGAAAATTGCAAGTGCCATCCGCCAATCAGGGAGGAAATCTTGCTTGCAGCTGTGCCTATGGTCAACGTATGTTCAGCTGAACCAAAACCAGAGTCTTGTCGGTGAACGTTAAAATCGATTCGGTGAGGACGAACACTAGATTCAAATTCTGTAGGTCGCTCGGCTTGTATTAGCCTAGGTCGCGGGGAGTTATTGGAGGGTCTAGCTGTGAAATCACCTATGGCGTCATTACCAGACAGGGTTAGTCTTCCTAACAATGCTTCACACTCTCCGGTCACCAATGTAGTGATTTCTGCACGCATTTCGCGCATGGCTTGCGACAACATTTGCCGAAAGTCATCGCGGGCCGCTGCGGGTGGTTCAGCAATACACTGTGCCCTAGCTTCGTTCAATCTAGGAATCGCGCCGTTACCTGGCTGTGGTACGAGCCGTTCTGTAGGAGAAATGGCTGGGGACATGCCTCCACCAGGTCTTAGGGCGCGAGTATTTCGGGTCTGGTTACGAGTAAGCGGTCTAGATGCCCGGTTCTGTGGCCGGGAATTACCTTGCGGTGGTGTCACATAACGAGTAGGAGTGCATGTAGTTCTACAAACCGGACAAACTTGATTTTCGACTAACCAGCGTCGCAGACAAGGACGGTGGAATGCATGACCACACGCAGTCTCGACCAATTCGCACCCCGGTTGAAGAATTTCGCCACAGATCACGCAACTAACTTCTTCGTCCGACAGCCGAGCCGGATTGTTAGATCCGTGGGGACTACGTCGGACCGCCATATTCATGGACAAAATCTCTAGCAAAAAAAAACAAAATGTGCACTATATTGTCAACGCTAAATCAAAAGCAATCTCTCTGAATCTGAATCACTATTCACGAAACGCTACGTCAAGATAAAGATTTAAAAAAAATTAAATCAAGTCAATAGTTCCGAGTACTAATCGTCTAAACTAAATCTTGCCCTAATGTACGATTTACAGGCAATAAACCAAAATAACCATCACTCTGGAATAGAAACTGATGTATAATATATAATCAACATAATAATCAATAATCAGCATAAACAGTAATATTGTTAGTATATAATATAGTAAGTTAAAGAATTTAAATAGAAAATCACACAAAAAAACGACAAGTGTAATATTTAGGTGTTCCAGTTCCAACCCGGCACCGGCAGCAGCATCTATTCACCCCCAACGCCAACGGGGCCACCAACCATCCCACTAAAGGTGTAAACAGAGAAAGTGCGGAAAACAAGGACAACCAAAAGCAAAATAAAACAAATTGGTCTTGATCAAAGCGTCAGCAACTGCGAGTTGCGAGTGAATTAAATTCACTGTTCAACATCTCCAACGGACTGTATATCCAGCGCTTTGGTTCAAAAGAAATTTTCCTAATAAGAATTCAAATAATTTCATCTTCTGCGGTATAGCTAACTGCTAATACAATCACAAGAAGTTTATCAAGCGGTTCGCGCCAAAAAAAAAAAAAATGTATTTAGCAACCGACAATCCAGCGATGACTTGTATGACATTACATTGAATTCAAACAACACAAACAAAAAAAAATAATTTAACAACTTTGGATCTCTCATTTTCTGCGGTAGGCTAACTTGGCCTACAATCGCAAGAAATTTGTCAAGCGGTTCGTGCCGAAATTATTCAGCCAACGACAATCCAGCGATGACTTATGAGAAAACAAAGAAAATCAGTTATTAGATAACCAAAAAAAAATACTTTAATTGCAATGATCAACCTGTGCATTCAGAAGTTTCGGAGATAGACAAATAAAACGGAAGGACGAAAGAAAAGAATTTTTGTTGGGAACCCGAACTCATCACCGAGTCACAGACCGAGATCTAAAATCCCGTCCTGCAAGTCTACAAGGAGTCGGGCCCCACGTTGGGCGCCATTTTTGTAACGAACAGGTGAAAATTGTGGAGGCCTAATGCCACCACGAGGGAAGTTGATGCTGTAGGGGATGCTCGGTCCGGCTGTGCTCAGGGAAATTTGGGGGGGGTTCATATACCCAAACCGCATCAGGGACACCCAGTTACAAAAAGAAACAAAAAAAAACTACCGAGACTTACAAAAAAAAAGAAAAAAAAAACCAAGGAAACCCTAGATAAATAAAAGCAATACTTTCGGACGAACTGGGATGGTTTGCTACCGCAGGAGACGACGATGAGGGTGAAGGGGGAGGAGTGGGTGGTATTTTCCTCCCCGGTTCTATACCCACCCTACCATGCTGACGGCATTACCATGCACTCGTCAGCCCACTTCAGCGACCCACGTCTGCCTTCCGGGTTGGAACCGGCCACTCCCTGTTTGCTCTTACTCTTTCCGACTACCCATCATAAACGGTGGATAAATGCAAAATTATAAATGATGTCAATCGCCAGTTAAGCAAAACGTATTTTATTACTTTCAGTTTTAATCATCAAACGGTACAATCAAATACAAAATAATTCATTTCCATTCAAAAATGTCCATTAAACATACTCCAATTTACGTGTTTACTTATTTCTAAAAAAAAATTACTATATAAAAAAAAACAAAGCTAGACATTGATACTCTAAGATCAGTTACAGTGGATAGTCTCGAAAATGATTATTATTAACAATCAACTATAACCGAGATGGGTTCGATGGCACTAATATCAAAACTTTCAAACATGAATTTCAAACGCTTACCCAGAAATTACTGCCGGATCTCCGTGAGTGGCGCCATCAGGGAGCTCGACCTGTAACGGAAGCTTTAAATAAAGAAAGAAAAATACGATAGGGTGACTCAAGAAATGCCTCGAAACCCCCACGGAAAATTACAAGTTATATAAACAAAAAGGTGACTAAAATGATATGGAAGTTTTTCCTTTTTCCTGCTCTTCCTTCGTGATCAACGCTGCGCTGCACCGCCCGGACCTGCTCTGCCTACTGAGTCTGCTGTTGTTTATGTTTCATAGTTTCAATCTTTTCTAGATTACTTCCTTTATTGTTTCTTGGCTTTTGCACATCGCAAAACAAAAATATACTTATATTCCAATTATTTGTCTCATTTACATGTTTTCTTTAGTTTTATTTTAACATAACGCTTATTATGCAATCAATTGTAAGTTTCTTCGTGCCCAATTTAAGATTCTATGTAGTTATTGTTGTTATTAACATAATTTTTATGAGCAGGTTTTATTAAATAATACGCAATTTTTCTTTTCACCAATTTAACTGTTTATTTTTGAAGATGGACACGTAGTCTTTAAATTTTTTTATATTAGGTTCACTTCAAGATTGCTTCATATTTAAAAGGAAACTTTAATGTGGGTTCATCTTTTATTCAAGGTTTATTTTATTCAATTTTATTCGTCTTTTTGATTGACTTTTATTTATTTTATTCAATCTTTTAATCAAGGTCATGTTAATCATGTTTTTATCTATTTTGCGTGTGCTTTTTGTCCTGCTTTGATGCTTTTAGATTTCTTTTCTTTTTTTTTTTTTTGTTGTTGTTTAGTAGGGTTTTATTTAGGATTTAGAACATTGGGTTTATAGGAAGGTATTTATTGTTTATAAACTCAACTAGGTTTGCTTATTGGTAACTTTGTATGGTTGCTTCACAAATTCAGTATGTTCCCTTTTTTTTTCTTTATTTTTTTTTTTTTTCTTCTTTATATTTGTAGAATGTTGGAATAATTAAGCAAATAGTTTAAAATGTGAAGATTGAATCAACGTAGGTATATTTTAAAAGTTTTTAACTATATATCTATTAATTTGCAATAGTAGAACACGTTTAGCAGTGCTTTCGCTGGTTTGTTTTTTTTTTTTTTTTCTTTTTAAACACGAGTCATTGAACAAACGAACACATCTACTAGGTTTTCTTATTGGTAACTTTTGTATGGTTGCTTCACAAATCCAGTATTTTCTTATTTTTTATAACAAACTCCGAAAATATGAATAGCTGATTTATTCTAAACGACACGGCATGTAGAGTTGGCAAGAACGAATCCGATACCATTTTTCTTACGTACTGATTCAGATGTATGATTCCAAACAAACATGGCTGTCTATATCCCAAGCCAACTATGAAATCTGTTGTCTGCAGTTCACCTTATGAAATTTAATCACCATTTAATGCTTTATAATAATATCTCCATACACGAGCATTAGTTATAAAATATTATCTCCACATCACTAAGTACTTAAAGGCTTTTTGTTGAGGCAGGTATCGTGATTGTTAAATTAATCAAATTCGGATGGCTAACTAAACTTGGCCGATTTTTAATTGTTCAAAGCCCAGTAAAAGACACTACATTTACTCCATCTCCAATGGATTTACACTTGAGACTTGGGTTGCATAACTATCTCTGCAGCAGCACATTAGAATTTTCTTTATTTAGAAATCAATCTTTATTCTCGACTTAAATTCTGTCCGATGTTCTTTTCGCCTTTCACACAAGCTCTACCCTGCCAGCCTCGTTTTTTTTTTTTCTTTTTCGTCGGTCACCGCTCACCAGACCTGCTGCCGTCTCTCTCGCACCCGCGGCGAACCTCCAGCCAAAAGAGATCCAGCAACACGCGGAACACAAGCTACATATAAAAAAAACCTTCTAGGGCTTTCGGTTCCGCGATTTGCCGAACCTCTCCTGTCCACAGCCTCGCCACGGTTGCAGAGATCGACATCGATTCTACGGCAGGTCCGATGACTTGAAACCACCGGGTGATCTCGAATACCAAAAAAAATTACATCAGTAATTTCTGATTAGTCGCCCTCACAAGAAGTGTCATTGTG
Organism: Myopa testacea; assembly: GCA_949629155.1. NCBI lineage: Eukaryota > Metazoa > Arthropoda > Insecta > Diptera > Conopidae > Myopa > Myopa testacea. The sequence goes on along the minus strand of OX451345.1, from coordinate 40,780,837 downwards.
AGAACCGTCACCGGAGTCATTCGATCGCCATTGAATTCAGAGTGTCGCTGAGTGCCGCCGCGTGATTTGCTTGTGGTACCTGCTGTTGGAGGTGCCATTTTTGTTGTTCCTCGGAATTCCGTGTTGTTGTCGATTTCCAGGGAAAGCAAGAGAAATAAATCTCGGCGTTGGTGAAGTGAATCATTTTTATGAGGGGGCAACTTGATGGATCGCTTGAGAGGGTGGGGAGGAGGGGGAGAGGAACCTGTTTGGATTAGACTGGCCCAAAAGTCACATGACCCCGAATGCTGCTGAGTCATTCAACAGGATCCACAGGAACAAACAACTGATCGACGAAACGATTTCCATTCGATTATCATATGAAAGAAAATTCTAAAGAAGAAGCACACGTAACTTATTTTAATAGAATGTGATTTGTATATATTGTATTTTGGAGTTGTTGTTGTTGCTTTCTTTTTGTTATTGTAGACACCTTCAGAGATCCTGGTTATCTGCTGGTTGTTGTATTGTTTGTTGGTTGGTCGGTTGTGTCTGTGTTTGTGTGTGTGTGTTTCCTTTTTGTATATTGGCGCGTTTTTCTTGGGCGTGTTCTTAACATGCTAAGCGAGTGGCAGGGTCCATAAATCTCGGTAACATGACACTTTTGGCAATGGATATAAAATATGGAACTCGGTGCAATATGTCGCGCATGAGAATAAGTCAAAAATAAACACAACAACTCGAAAATATTGAAAAAAGAATGACAACAACAAAAAACTGAAGAGAATCACGTGGGGACGAACAAAACTTGGCATAGTTTTAAACCACGTTCTTTGATTCTTTTTTTTATTATTATTAACCATCAACATTTAAAAAAAACAGTCACCGAAGAATTATATTTTTAAGAATTCTTTGTAAAAAAATCTCAAAACTTTTTAAGAATCGTTTTTAATACCTTGTTTATTATTTCGAATAAACGAATGTCAATTAAAATGTGATCCATTTTATTAAATAGAACCCGGCTGAATTCAAGACCAGACACCCAGGAAACCTTAAAAAATCTCCAACTTCAACTTCAGTTCTTTGTTCAGAGTTCTTTCGCTTCACTTCACTTCATCGCAACGGGACGCAATTTTCACAGAGTCCAAGTTAAGGAACTGTCAAAAGACTGTCACCTGGCTCGAGTGTCGCACGCGGCCCGCGATTTCTGTTTGTTGCTGACTCAACGGAGCCGACTGAGCTTATTTCTCACATCTACTGATTTCGCTGATTTCATTCGGTTGATCCTCGTGGCAAACGTATTCTTCTCTCCTCTCGATGCTCTCTTCACCATCCTCCATCCTCCATTCCACATACTCCATTCTCCATCCTCGATCCTCATACTTAACGTATTTTTAACAAAAGAAGACTTCTTTAGACGCTTTGCTTCAACTCTACTTGAAGTTATCTTAAATCTTAAAATTTAACTTAAGTGGAATGCGTGAGCTTCATAATAATAATCATAATAATAATGAGAAAAAAATAACAACAATAATAGTAGTACTAATAATACAACAATAACAACCACATAACGAAATAAAGGGGAGGGGGGGGGGGGGGGAAGAACAACCAAACGTCTTAAAAACAGGGGCGGCGGTGAGCAAATTTTTAAAATAAACGTGTCACTCGAATTGAAAGTAAGCTTCAGGGAGAGCGGCAGAGTCCATTCTGTAATCAGTCGATGGACTCGTAGGCTTGGAAGTGGATAGCAGTCCCAGAGTGTGAGTTGTTATTATATCTAGTTTATATAACATCATTATTATTCACTAAAAGTGATATTATATAGTAATTAAATATAATAGTTTTCTTAATCATGCGATAATCATTGAGAAAACTTATTAAATTTAAATTCAAAAAAGAATTTAAAATAATTTCAAGTCTTTCATTTATTCTTCGAAGTTAGTTGGAAGTTGGAAGTTAATGAAAAGAGTGACTTTTTTATAAAAGTATCTCTGTTAATCTTTTGCCCGATCAAAGGAAGAAACGGCCCTGGCAACACTGTATTGCCTCTGTTGTTAGGGTTTGTTAAGAGCTGTTGTTGTTGTTGTTGTCGTTGGTGTTGTCGCTGTTGTTGGACCATATGTCTGGCCTTCCTTACAAGCCTCCAAATCTGCATACCGTCGAATAAAACTGTTAACTAACTCAATTTTGTAGCTGTCACTTGGATCGCGCCAGAGAGGGAGAGAGAGAGAGAGAGAGAGACAACAACACCAACAACAATAATAACACCAACAATAAAAATGAAAATAAAAAAAATAATACGAAAAAATTCACTACAAAAGCTGTGAAAAAGGTGAAGTCGATGTCTTAAAAGAAGAAACTAAAATAAAATAAAAATCTTTGTGACTTTGAACACTAACGAACCCAAACTAAGCTGGAGACAAAAATCAACTCCAGAAGAAGAAGAAGCAGAAAAGGACAAAAAGGAAAGACGACCAAAAAAAGAAAACAAAAAAGAGGAAAAAAAGAAGAACAGAAAAGAGTATAACCATCATATCTCCACAACTGTTTGTGAACTTGTAACTCCTTCGAGTTATGATTAAAAAGCAGCAGCAACACCAACGAACGATTTTTGTAACTTGATCAGAGCGCGCGTTGTTGGCCAACGTGGCTAGCTTTTTAGCTTTAACAGTAACACTGACAGTGACACGGCATCGGGGACGGCGGGCGGCGGGACTGTTTGTTGATATTAAAAAGTTGCAGCATGAAAGGTTTAATTAAATCTGATTCCATTCCATGATTAAAATGACAACAACCAAAAAAAAAACCAGAAGAAGGAAAAAAGAAAAACTAAAATTATGAACAGAAAAATTAAATATTATTTAAATTAAGACAGATTTTTGAGACCATGGCAATCTTATGGCATATAGAAATGTATTAACTACATTATAATAAATAATTTGTATAGAATTTTTAAGAAATTTTTATGAAACATTGTTGAAACGTGATCAAATGATTAAAATTTATTTATTAAAAAGACGCCAAAAGAAAGGGTGCATAAAAATGTTTAGTCTTCTGCTGTCGTTGTTGTGGTTGCTGCAATTGTTGTTGTTATTATTTTTATATCATTTCTAAACTAAGCCAAGTGTTAGTCACACATCCTGCGTCCTTCCCTCAGCACACGAAAAGTCGAGCATCATAAAAATTAGCGAGCATCATAAAAATAATTTTTTATTTAGTTTTGAGGGTTTTTTGTTAAATTTACCTGCAGTAGCAACCATTTTCGCATTGTTTATGGTACGTAGCAGCAATTGCGGGCTCTTTTTGTTGTTTCTGTTGTTGTTGTTGTTTCTATTGTTGTTGCTTCTCTTATTATTGTTGTTGTTATTCTGTCAAGTTTGTGTCATTATTATTTACGCCGAATGTCACAACAAAATTTGTTAGAATTTATTTAAGTTTGTGACAGCAATAAAGATAACCTGAGAATAAATGCGAGTGTGTGTTTGTGTACGAGTATGTGTCTGTATGTCCCTCAGTGCAAGTGTTTTTCTACTATTTTTTTCTATATTCTTATGCTTTGTGCATTTTACCTGCAACAATTGCTGTTGTCCGCAAAATTGTAGCCGATGTATTAATAACGATAGCATGCGATTGTTGCTGTTCGTGTGATTTATTCGTAGCGAACATTATTTGGTGCGTAATTTTGTCTAATATAATGTGAAACATCATTTCTCTTCTCGTGCAGAAAAGAGAGCAGAAACGTCACAAGCTCAGGGGGAGTGAGAAAAGAGGGGGCATTTTAACAAAAATTGTATTTTATTCCTTATTGTAGGCTTTATTGTGGTCTTTAATGTGGTCTTTAATGTGGACTTAAATGTGTATTATGAGAATATTTTAATAAAATACAAAAAGATGCTGATCTTAAGTCTCCTCATTCCGCCCCTCCCACTCTTTTCTCACTACGTCCCTGCTTATGGGCGCATGTGCTCGAGCACCTACATTACATGATACATGAAGTTACCGAATCACCGACCGACCGACCGATCGACCAACAAACTTAGTTACCGGCGTTTAACATTTCGTGACGTGTTGCGAATGATAATTTTCACTTTCGCACTATTTTTTTGTTTGCACAGAGAGTTCATTGTTGTTGTTGTTGTTGTTGTTGTTGCTTTTGTTATTTTTTTTCTTTTCGGTTGTTATTGTTTCCTTTCCTCTTCCTCGTCCCTTTTGCTATTATTTCAATTCCTTTGCATTCCTTCTATCAAAACTGCATTTTATATCAACTTTTTCACTACTTGTGACTAAAAGTGTAAGCATGATGATGAAGTTGTTGTTGTTATTGTTGTGGCTGGTTTTATTGTTATTAAAGCGTTTTATTGTTGTTGCTACTTTTATTGTTGTTGTTATTTCTGTTGTTGTTTGCTGTTAGCTTGGAGAATAGAGTCGTGTAGCTGAGTTGACAGCAGAAATCCGCTTTCATGTCACTGAGCGGCATCGCGTACGAGTGGAAAATTTGACAGCTGTCATTTGTACTGCAACACACACTTTAAGACTATTTTTTGGATTAGTTTTAACACTCTTTTTGGACGATTTTCAAGACACTTTTTAGACGCTTTTCAAAACCAACCTTAAATTCAATCTTTTGTCTTAAACTTGCTTCTCTTGGTTCGAATTCGTTCGTGTAACGCAAACCTCGAGGATCTTGAAGCAACATCATCTGCTCATACTTACTTATATAGTATACATATATACACTATATTTATTCATATTATATTTATTAAGCCTTTACTTCTACTCTGTTGTCTTCTTCTTAATTTTCTTCCTCCTTCTTTGCTTCTTCTTGTCCTTCTGTTGCCTCATCCAGAGCAGAAAATGTTTGCACTGAAACACTTTGACATTTGAACTTGACATTTAGCACCGAGACGAACTGCGGTGCTGCGGCAACAATTCAGCTGCAATTCCAGTGTTGCCAACTTGCAGCATTCCATTGCAGTGTTTGTCTACATTACTTAGTCTCGTATGACTCGAACTCGTATCATCAGAGGTGGTGGAGGGGGGAGGGGGTGAATGCAGGCAGACAGACATTCAGCCAGCTAGCGAATCCTTCTCTCTGGCATTCAGCCATTAAAACATGCCAAAGAATGGCGTAGCTAGAGACCCACTTGTGACCAAGCAATAACAACAACAATAACGGCATCTGAAGTATCGTACACACACACACACACATACACAACTACTACACATGCATCCCCTAAACGGTGCAGGGTAAGTTTTATGGCTGCACCTGTCATTCGACCATCGTGTTTTTTCCTGTGCTATGATCTCGTACACACACACATGCATGTGCGTATGTGTGTATACACGTGAATGTGTGTGTAATAACTCACCCCATGAAACCGGATTTTACACCACCAACAATTGCAGTACTCGTAGCATGCAGCATGCAGCGAGTGCTACTTGAATGCTGTTGTTGTTGTTGTTGTTGTTGTGGTTCTTGTTGAGTGTTGCTTAGTTTAGTTTAGTTTATGTTATTTCAATTCAAAGTTGTTTTTTGTCCGAATCGAGCAGCTTATCAGAGTTCAGTTCAGATATTTTTTGTCTTCTCTCTACTCTTCTTCTATCCTCCCCTCCCAACCTTACTTCGTCCTTTTCGCTGTCAGCATCACCTCGCTTCATCGTGAATCTATGCTTATGCTCGAGCTTATCCACTGAATTGACTTTCTTTGTTATAAATTCAGCGATTGACAAATGAATATACTGCTTGTTAATTCATCACTGTGTATGCAGAGAATGTGTGTGTGTACGAATGAATGTGTATGTGTATGTGTATGTATATCGTTGTGTCCGGGTGTATTTTACTCTGTCCATCCGTGGCTGTGGTTGTGGTTGTGTAGTTGAACGTATCTTGCAGATGTTAGAACCGAATTTAATTATATTCTAAGCTTTTATGTAGATGTGTTTGTATTAGAACAACAACAAAAGAACACTGCATACGCTCCATCACACACAAATACACATACTTGTATATATATACACACACACATACACACACACACACACACACACAGACAGACAGATCGTATTTTATGCCACTCGCTCGAATTTATTGTCATTGAATTACATTTAAAATTAACTGTCAGTGACTCAGTTGATGAGCGCTTTTGTGCGTTGGCGATACACTGCAAAAAAGAAGCAGAAGGATAGCAAAAAAATCGAGAAAAAATCATAGAAAGTTTAATCATTTTCCGATTTTTCTGATTTGATTCTGAGCAATTGTGATCTTGAGCAAGATTTTAAAAAGAGTCTTATTTGTGATTTTTTAATCACGCAATTTTATTCGCAATTTCATTTGTATTCGAAAATAAAAATTGAATGATTATTATGTGAATCATGAGTGATTACTATATGATTCGATTATCGAAAAAAGAGTGATTATTAAACGTCAGGGCATCAGCTAAGGTATCTAAGTCTTTATAAGCTCTCCATCCTTCCTCCTTTCCTTGTATACTTCTTTTCTTCTCTTCTTTCTTCCTTTTAATCCTTCTTTCCCTCGTTTCTTCCTTCCTTCCACCCTCTATCTTCATTCATTCTATCCTTCACACTCTCTCCACTTACGTATTTTGCTTCCACGGTTTCGTATCTTCTCTCTTCTTCGCGTTCTTTCCCTCAAGGACTCCCTCCGTCGCACTCTCACTCGCTCTGTTCTTCTTTAATCCTATGACGATAACTTTTAAACCATTCGTTCCTTAATTTACTCCAATGCAATTGAAACGGTAAAACGGTTGGTCGATGGTAGAATGAAAAGACGTCAGGAGGAAGGGCGAGGGGGGGGGGGGGAGGAAGGGATTGGAAATCAATCTTTGTGCGACTTTTGCACTCTTATAGCTGCATGTTGACAGTGACAATGAAATACAACAACAGCACCAATAATAGTAAAAGCAGCAACAAATACAACAACAAGAGCATAGACTATCCCCCCTATCTGTCTATTTACGAGAGTAGCAACAGCAAAAAGAAACAACAACAGCAACAACATTAACAAAACTAACAACTACAACAACAACAATACAACAACAACAATAGCAATGACATCGACACCGACACCGACGACACACAGACTGCATTCAATATGTTGCCGCTTTACAGCCTAAAAAGCTTCAAACAACAGTTAAATTATAACATTTGCATTCAGAGCAAGAACAACAACAACAACAATAACAATAACAATAACAGCAACAATACAACAGCAATAACAGCAACAACAGGAACAACATTCATACGATGTTCTACATTCATGTGGTCTTGTGTATTTGTGTGTGTGTGTGTGTGTGTATTTCTGTATATGTGTATGTATTTCTGTATTTCTGTGTGTGTGTGTGTGTATTTCTGTGAATGTGTATGTGTCTGTGTAGTAATGTTGCTGTAGTGCAGATCGAGACATTTTGCAATATATTGGGTATTATTTGCAATTTATTTGGTGTGCTTCCAAGCAGCAGCCTCTGAGTAAGTAGAAGCTTCTCACAGAAACAGCTACTGAAGTCATAACTTTCGAGACAAACAAACAGACAAACCCACACACACACAGTCATACATTCATAGCCACACACACACACACACACACACGTGACTTAGTGTGAGATTAAAGGTGTCAATGTATGTTAATTTAATGTTAGTAAAGTCATAAATTTTCAAGTTTATCAAGTTTTATTTTTATGTTGCTTTCATTTATATATTTATTTATTTCAATGCTTTAATTGGTGTTTATTTTTGTCCGGTTTTTTGTTTATTTACATTAAAAAATAGTATTAAATAAGCAAGACTGAGAAGTTAAAAGAAATAATTTGAAAAGCTGTTAAAAATACAAAAGGAAGGAAGAATACTTTAAGATACTAAAGAAAATACGGACATGAAATAAGATAAGAAGCAAAAAATGTGTTTTTTAATTTTCCTAATTTTCCTAATTTTTTCTTCTCCCCGCTCTCCACCCCAACCCGCGTTCCTGTTTCAGTTTTTCACTCTTTTCGCCGAGTTAACTGTTTTAGTGCTGAAAAGTCAGCATTTTTTTGTAATGTTTTTAATTATTTTTCCTCAAAAATTATTCTGTCTTTGTTGGTAGTTTGTGTTGCTTTTATAGTAATTTTTATTTTCTTTTTCGTTTCCATTTAAATTTAAATAAATCACGCAGATATTCAAGCAAACAAACATACAAACAGACACACACACAAACATCGACATACAACTGCATGTATGCATGTGTTTGTGCGTGTGTGTTTGTGTGCATTTGAAAGTGAAGTATTGTTGTGCCTACTATTTGTCAAACATTCTCGTATCTACTCCTCTCTTAAATGCAGTTTTTTGTTGGTATTTAAACTCTTTTTTCTGGTGTTGTCTTTATTTATGTTTTTCAGTGATATATACATATAACATAGTATATATACGTATATATGTATTTATTTTTTGTTGATGTTTTGCTTTTCTGTTGCATACGGAAGCATTCCATTTTTTTTACCCAGCTCCATGCCACCATTCATTATAATGAAATCCCTTTTCGGCATACTCACACACACACACACACACAGACACACACACACACACAGATGCACACACAGACACACGCACATCGACACACATTCACCATTTGCGCATTTTCGTCAATTTATTGGCATGGCTTCCAAATGCATAAATTCACCAATGAAATGACAATAAATAAATTAAAATAATGGTGATGGCGTCGGCGAAGAAGAAGAACGGGTCGACGGGTGGGGGAGTAGAGGGCGGAGGAGGCGCTTCAATTTTAGTTTTTTTTATATCTATAAACAAAAGGGTTTTTTTGCCCATCTACCGTTCAGCAGGGGAGGCTTTTTAAAGGTTGTTTTTTATCTGGGGTTGGTTGATCTTTTAACCTCTGCGAACAGAGGTCACTGGTTGGGGTTAAAAATAAAAGCAATAAATCACGCATACTCAATTATTTCAAATAAGAAACAAATTTCCGGTTCTTTAATAAACTAGAAAGCGAAATTAAATTCAAATAAAAATCAAAATACAATAAAATTAAATGCATGAAAAAATTATACCACTAAAAATTCATAAAACATCGTATATAAAATAAATGGGATAAATATAAAATATTGAATATTTGTAGAATAAACCAATTATAGGGTGGGCCGTCGACTGGTTTCTTTTTAAATTGATTTTATTTTCTTCATTTTAAAATAATTTGAAGAATAAAATTAAGCAATGACAAAGTGTCAGTTCTCCATTTCTGTACTTCGTCAGGTCTTCTGTTCTTCAGGTCGATCGGGGAGCAGCTGAGCTCGTGTTCGTTTTTCCGCTCCGTTGCGTGTTGGGCCAATAAATTCGCACTCAACCGTACACAAATTAGCTTAAGTTTATTAGGGACAAACATCTCCTGGCTCATCCCCACTGGCATTTCTCCCTATCCTCCCCTCACTGGCCCCACTGTCACCCTTCCAGCAGCCTTTTACCCTTATGTTTTCCCCCTTTTCTGTTCTTTTGTTGCTTTCCTCTGTTTTGATAGCTTTGAATAGCGAGATACTCGTAAATATTTCTATAAAAGTTAAACATACGAACGGAGATTTTTTGTTGTTGTTGTTCTAGAGACTGTTTGTTTCATTGTATACAATTTACGATTTCGATGATTCACATAAAATGCAACAACATCGTATAAAGTGTTTTATGTTTATTAAGCTTTTTCTGTTACACTCGTTTTCAATCTCTGTCTCCCTCTCTCTCGCTCTTGAGATGAAACAGAAGCAAAACAAAAGACTACAGAATATAAATCCTGAACTTAAGCTTAGTTCAGCAATCAACTGGGTGAATTTTGGCGCCTTTTTTGAGTAAAAAAATAACAGTCGAATAACGAAGACACTGTTAGCAAATTCAGGAAGCTACTAGTTGCTATTTGTTGTTGTTGTTGTTGCTTGCTTATTTGACTGTAATTCTTATTGTTATATCGGAGGCAGTGCTGGTGATCATTGTTGTTGTTGTTGTCCATTATATACACTGCAGCGCCGCAAAATCATTTAACTGTGTAATTTTGTATTTATTTGCTTTACACTCACATTTGACAATCAATCTGGACAACGAGAACACCGACAGGCACACACATAAACATACTCGACGACATACAAACAAGCATACAGACACAAACACACACACACACAAGTGTTTATTGTAAATACATCACAGCCTCTCTCTCGATGTAACTCGGTAAAGGGTACTCATGTGTATCTGTTTGTATCTCTTGGTATAAATTTACACAATACACCATCGCATCCGCATCGCATCGCATCGCATCGCATCGCATCGAATTACACTGAGCACAACATTTAATTTAATGATAATAAATGTTAACATATGGACAGCATGTTTCTATGTTAAATTATGGTAGCCAAGAGAGAGAGAGACAGAGAGAGACACAGGGAGCAAGGGAGAGGGATAGTGAGAGGAAGGGAGTAAGTGCAGAAGGGGCAGACAAGAGTGAGAGGGGGGCTTGCATAATGAAACCGCTCAGAAGGGGTCTAAATGCCATCTCATTCGGACTTCTAATAATGGTATTTATATTCTCTCATCGCTCTCGTTTTTCCCTGTTTTCCTCTCTTTCCCTCTCTCTCTCGCACTTCATTTAATTTCCTTCCAGCCAAAAATTAAATTAAGTAATAAAACGAATTAAATAATTAAACTAAATAATTAAAGAACTAAAACCACATAAAAATTTCCACCTAAAAGAATGAATGAATGAATTTCTATGATGCATAGTCTTAATATTTAATATCTCTTTAATATCGTGTTTTATATTTAATTTTCCACTAAAAACATTCAAAATTCACTCCCGTCTCTCAATCAAAATCCAAACTCTTTTTTCTCAGTTGAGTAACAACTTGTATTTAATAGAAATTCATGTAAATTCTTCGTGTTCCTGAAACTTTCGAAAAGGAGAACAAAAACCTTCATCATGGAGGACGGAGAATCGCTCAAAAATGAATTTTCTTGAATGTTCGCTGCACCTGCCGCAGTTCGTCCGCTGCAGCAGCTCAGACAGCAGACAGCGAAATTTATGACACGCGGCCAAAATCTTGAGTGCAGCTTTTAGATTATCATTATAAGCACATGTATCTAGAGATATATGTCTAGATATGTAGATCTATCCATGTAGATATGTTAAAGTTCTGAAGCAACCAACAACAACAGGGAAAAGAATTTACATACTTTATACAAAATGCAAAATTTTTGTCAGAATTCATTAAAGGAACGGCTAAACTTCTCTTGAGTGGGTAGAGAAGAGTTGCATCTCAGGGGATGAGGAAGGTGAGGAAGGGAGGAACGGGAGGAGGATGGGGGAGCTGCTCCAAAGTGTCATATGTGCGTAATGGGCCAAGAACGAGTTACAAATTTCTAAATAATGATATGAACGATGGATGGATGGATGGATGGATTAATGGATGGATGACGGAGTAGATCGGTGATTAGCAAGTCTGGGAGTTATGATGGACAAGGAGCTGAAGGGGATTACGTGGTGGTTTCTTAAGAGTAAAGAGAATATGGAAGAAACTGATGCAGTAATCATTTGAATCACTTCATTTGTAGTTACATGATTAAGTATTTTAAGCGATTTGTGGAAGATTTCTTACGAATTCCTGAATATTATTAAATTATCAAAAATATTACGGATTTCTTTATTCTTGAGGACAAAACGTGATTGTTTTGGCTTAAAGTGTTCATTTTTGTTTGGCTTTGTTTTGGAGTTTGCTTTATTTGCTTTAATATTTCTAGTTTATTTTTATTTAGTATGTTATAAATAAATCATCGGTTCTCTGTATTTAATTCAAGTTATGTTATTTAGTTTAATATTATTTAAGTTGAATTTATTTTATTTTTCGTAAATTTGAATGCACATCATTTCCGATATCGTTTCCATAATTAATCCGTCTCTTTTCTCTGTTGTTTTCAGGTAAGAGATACTCTGAATCTCTTGCGGGCTCGTTACTTCCAGATTGGCTCGGTAAGTACAAAAAATTGCCTGTTTTCGTCCTATTTTTGACATTTCAGTTACTTACGGAAGCATATTCAGTTATTATGTTATATTTTGCAATTCAGATCCACAGGGAAATGTTTGTGTTTGGTTTAATTTTTTGTTGGTTGTTTGACATGGATTTCAGCTGACTTTTTGTATTTTTTCCAAGCAAAACCTTCAGTTTTTTAATCAAACCGAAGACAACAAAATTTTACAAACCATCACCAGCTCCCGAGATTAATTAAAATCCCACAAAAATTAGTTACTCAGAATTTTACTACACACATGATTATAATTTTCCTAAAATTTTATTGGCAACAACAAACAACATTGGCAACCACAACAACCTTTGACCTTAACCCATTAACCCCGAAATCCAAACTAAAAACAGAACTACATCAAAATTCGACCAGAAAATATTTAAAAAAACCAAAATTTCGATAAGACACAAGAACTTAACAGGTGCTTTTTGTCTTTTGTGTTTCCCGGAGTTTGAGTTGATTTAAAGGAATGTTGATTTGTCACTTTTATGTTGATTACGAAGAACGTCTTAATTAAGATCAAGAACACAGACAGAGCCAATGGTCACTGCGGAGGCGTGACGTCCGGAGGTAACGCAACTCATTTCCTTAAAACCTTATAAATGTTGTAATCAAAAATACTCCTAAGAAGTAAGAAATCCAGATATTATAGTGTTATGTGTTTATTTGTAGACAGACGCATGTGCATGGAAACATTGACTGAAATACTGAAGAGACGAGGTGCCACTTCGTTTTCAGTTCAATGATCAGTTTAATGATCAGTTCAATGATCAGTTAAATATAATGTACGAGTAGCTAATAATTACAGCTACTTGAGTAGTGCTTGTACTCGTACTTGTTGTCGTTGTTGTTGTTTGTTTTGTTTTTTATGGTTCGTGTGCGTGTGTCACATCGTATTGAAGTATGTGTTTGTTTGCGTGTATGTGGGTGTGTGTGTGTGTGTCAACAAACGCCCCCTTCAATTAACATTTTAGTCATTTCGTGCCACTGGGTTGAGTTGTTTGAGTTGAGTAACAAGAATCACATCCAAACACGCAGCCCCGTTCTATTGTCTTCTCTTTCTTACTTCCAGCTACTTACTTTGATACTGTTTTATCCATTATAAAGTCCGATTACTCATTAAGTAACTCACGAGTAGCGAGTTCAACCTTAGAAGCTAATAAATCACGCTGCTTTAAAGTCAACACATTGATTAACTAAAGTAGTTGATTAATTATTCTTATTAATTACAATAATGAGCCATAATAATAATCTAAAAAACCAGATTAAATAATGATATATATACCATAAATAAAAACTGTCAATAATTAATAAATACAAAAACTAAAACAAACCAGATTGCTTCAAGCAGCACTCACTCTGTAATCACACGCACACACACACAAACAAACCCATTATATGAAAACTGCAATTAAAATAACCATAAGAAAACAATAACAACACTAACAACAAAACAACAACAATATGAAAAAATCATTGGGACGAACTCGCTCACGTCAACAATAGAACCAAGTAACCAGTGTTGCCGTTGGACCACGTACAAATGTATCCCAGTGAAAAAATTTTTAAAAGTGAGAACACATCGACACATTGTTGTCGAATGGAGCACATTTTATTCATTTATTGTGAATATAAGTTTGCATAGAAAATAGTTCAACATGTTGGCATTGATTTTTTACAAAAGAATAATTCAAGTTGTTTCCTTATTTGTTGTTATTTTATATAGGCAACCACACACGAAGTGAATAGGGTATATTCACTTACTGCTTCCGTTTGTAACGCATTAAAGGAGGCGTGACAGGTATAGAAAAGTATATATATTCTTGATCAGCGTGTCCTCCTGAGTCGATTTAGCTATGTCCGTCCGACTGTCTGTCTGTCGGTCTGTCTGTCCGTCTGTCCGTCAGTGGAAAACACGATTACAAGAGAACGAGAATCTTCTTCAAACTTGGCACTAATATTGTGTATCATTAGAAACTTATCGGTGTTGAGAATGGGCAAAATCGGACCATTACCACGCTTACATTTTATACTGAATATAAATTCATCCATGCTTATAGCTCAATTTCTCAGCTTGTAGAACGAATCTTTCTGGTTGTATTAATACTTTATTGTCCTTGTTTACAAAATTAACGTTAAAAATAATAAATTTTCTGAGCTGCATTTATTTTTAAAGTTGAGGTATATTGAAATGACACTATCGACTCTAAATTGACACCTTTTTCTGAAGCAGAGGACCACCATTTAATTCTAAGTTAGCGGCAACACTGTTAGCAACAGAGGCTCTCTTTGCTTCTGTACTCTTTTCGCACACTTGAAATGTTCCATTTTTCTATTCCTGTCTTCTTTTCTCTCTCTCGTTTAGAGAATACATGCTTTAGTTGGTTTTTTTTCCACCCTCTGCATTATCCTCTGAATGCTGTTTTTGTTGTGATTATTTTTCTATTATAGTTTTCGGTGTCATGTTATTTTTGTTGTAGACAAGTATTTCAATAGATTTTTAATGATACTCAAAGCAATTTTAACAATTTAACAATTATGTATGCATGCACATATACATATACTATGTACTCGTTCATGTGTATGGATGTTAATATTTCGAATGTCACTCGAAACGTTGAGAGGTGAGCTGAACAAAACAACAACCGAAAACGAACTAAAAAGGGTAAAAAATAAATAATAATGTTTATTATTATTATTATTGATTAATGATGATTATTCAAAAGTGAAATATTTATTTAGTATTCATGATTTTTGAACAAAATATCCGGCTAATCAAAGCATTTCAGCAATAAATTATAATTACTGTGGGCCATCGGATGGTTTTCTTTTTAAATTAATTACTACAATTTATATTAATCAGTTAAATAATTCAGTTGTTTTACACTATTTATATAATATACGCAGATTTTAATATGGTGGAGATTATATTACGGTACATTTATGATTTTATAATTAATTATTTAATTCAAAAAGAAACCAGCCGATGGCCCACACTATACATTCACATCATGTGTAACTTACATACATACTTTATATTATATATAATATTTGTTATAAATAAGTTCAGTAGCTGCAAAAACTTTGATGTAATGATCTCTGATATAACGATTCAAAGTATCTATACTCGAAAAGAGCTCGTTTATTTTATTTTCATATTTTTTCTTAATTTTTGTTTTCTTTCTTTTCGTTCTTGATTTATTGTTGTTATTTGATACTTTCTAAAAACAATATGAATATGAATAAATAATCAATGAATTCAGAAGAATTGCAAATTTATTCGTTGTAAATGTAATTTCAAAATCAATTTCAATAAACACAGCAAACAGAGCAAAAAATACAAAATTGACAATTATTATTAATGACAAATTTATACGCATAAATTTAAGAGAATAATCGGGAGAAAAATTCACGAATATTCTAATGAGAACAACGGATGAAGAGATGAAGAAGCCGAAATGCTCAAAAACAAAAGTTGAAGTGTAACAACAACAAAGAAGAACAACCTTAAAAACCGTGCCGTCTCTCAGACGTAAGACGTTACTTCGTTACACGCTACGTTGTGAGAAAAAACGCAAGTGAATTAAATTTATTTGCAGGATTGCAGACAACCCAGCATAAAATCCATTAGAAAATTAATACAAAGGATAGAAATGTGGTTATCGAAGAGCGTATAAATAATGCACGCTCACTCCAGCGCCCCCTCTGTCCCTGTCACTCTCTCGCGTCCACAAGAAACATGGAACACAGAGCACACATCACACGCCCCCCCCCTCACCCATGTAAGTGGCCAATTAAATTAAATGAAGTAGTTGAAGATGAAGTAAAGATTCCATGAGTTTTCCAAAAATACATCCAATCCATTGAAAGTAACGTGAAATCATATGAATTGTAATTGAACAGCGAACCACTTATCATCGTATCTTGGCGAGTATCTACACGATTTTTAGATTTAAGGAAAGGTGGGGGTTCAATGGGGGTTTCTAGTTAAAGGCTATAAATTAAAAGTAAGGAATGAGGAATAATAGAAAGAATCAAGCACAATTTGAAGCGATTTGAGAATAAACAGAACTTAAACTAAATAAATAAATAAAATATTTAACAAAAGCACAGATACACACAGACACACAATCACACACACAATCACTCGGATCGTCATACAAATAAATAGAAACCGAATTCTGATTTCTATTGATTTTTCCTGATGACGATAAAGGAATATTTTTCCTATTTTCTATAATTGAGCATTTAAAAACAGAAGCCTAAATTTCCAAAAACAAAAACACATTTACTACCCTCAGAAAAAATAGAAGTAATAAAAAAAACAGTAGTAGAAAAAATACAAACAATAAAAATAATAATAGAAATAATAACAAAAAATCAACTCGGTTCTGAAGAAATGCGTGGAGCTTTCATGTGATTTATTTGATGTTGGAACGGAGACAGAGAAGGAACACAACACCGAACGCATACCAACGCATATATACACACACTCACACACGCACATACACACATTCATACAGACTTACGTTCTGAGAAAAAAACCAAGCAATTCCACGTTTACGCTTCGAGTCCCTTTTTTAACCTTGCTGCGGTCGCTTGACGCGAACATTTAATAATATTACGTTTATTATAAAAGCTGGCAGAATTGTGTCACTGACACATAAACCCACCTACAAGCACACAGGCACACACACATACACAGGGGAAGACAGAGAGGTAGAGAGAGAGAGACAGAGACAGAGACGACACATAAACGATGCCATAAAAATCAACGTGCAACCGAAAGAATAGAAAAATAAACCACGGAGACATCGTGCAATTTTACCCAACTTTTGTGTGTTGTCAGGACGATTTTCATATCCTGCGCTGCGTTGAATGTCCTTTTTGGAAACTTTAGACTAGGTTTTGTTGTTGTTGTTGTTCTTTCTTTCGCTCGCTTACATAATAATAACTCATGTTATCCTTTCTTCACGTATAATATACGTTTATATAAATATATCTATGTATGTATATATTTATATAAGCTGATATTTTGTCTCTCTCCCTCTCTTGCCCTTTGTTTCTTTCTTCCTTTCTCTCGGTCCCTTTTTCCCTCTCTTTCCGTAGAAAATGTGTGTCAGAAGCTCAGTCAGTCAGTGGGTGTCTCTGTGTGTGTAGGTGTGAGTGTTGAAAATAAAAAGCCGTCTCTAACAATATCACCCTTTTTTACACTGTAAAAATAATAAAAAACATACAGAAAACATAATTAAGACTTGTTTCATCCTTATAGTAAAGAACTAAAGCATTATAAAGCATCATATTATTGAGAGAGTTGCGTAGTGATATTTTTATATAAAATATAGTGTTAATGGTGATGGTGATGGTGAATATACTGAGATGAGAATATGTCTCATAAATGATCACCATAATCACTTGTATAGATCATAACTTTTACAGATCAAAACGAGGACATTTGAATATTATTATCTCAACGCTTTCCACAAACTATCTCCAGATTCACTGTGTAAGAAGAGCCAAGCCTCTATTGAGGGTGCTGTGGTGGGTGAGGCGTGTGTAGTGATGTTACTCATGTACACCCGCACTTCCTGTGGTACATCTCGCACTTTAGGCGCATATATTCTCTTGGAAGGGCATAAATTTGCCACTCGGCCACTCTTTCATGCGCTCTCCAAATCAAACTGCTTCTCAAATACACATGTGCACATACATACATACACACAAATACAGACACACACGTATACGACTATCAACTCTACTCAAAGACTCCACCCGCAGCGGACGCCATTCGCCCCAAATCCACTTTCAGCTCCTTTCAACGTAATTCCAGGATTTCGACGATTTTCGCTGAATCTGCTTTTCCGCTTTTTTTTCTTTTTTTAGTACTCTCCTAAGTGTTTTATTGTATTTTTTTAGTATTTACTGTTTGTTTCTTTGCGTTTTTATTTGATGGTTTTTTGTTGTTTTTGTTTTTTTGTGTATTGCGCTTTCTCAACAAATCTGGGGTATTTATTCACCCAAATATTTTGGCATTTATCATGCCTACGAGTACATAGCAACCAATCTACACACACAAACATACGCAAACACACACAAATACTCACAGTTTACTTACATCAATGGCTGTATATGTGTATATAAAGAAATACATCCAGAGTTGTGCTAAATTTCAAGAGAATAAAACGAATACAATGACAATAATAAGAAAAACAATAACAACAACTACATTCACAAAGAATTCACATTCTCAAGCAAAAAACGGAAGCAAATTAAACTAAAAGAAAACAAGAACAAGGAAAACGTAAAAAAATACCTGCTTAGAAAGTTGAGTTGAAAAAACCGAGTTGTTGTTGTTTCTACAGAGTTCATTTCGTGGTTGTTAGGGGTGTTATTGTTATTGTTGTTGTTATTGAGGCCTCTACTGATAGATTTTGTGCGTGAAAAGGTGAGCGCGCGTGTCAGCCATGAATCACGCACCCAACAAAAAAAAAAAAAAACAACCCAAAAATAACAACAATAAAAACTTTCCAAATACACAAAAAAAGGGAAGAAAATAACTGAAAACAAGAAAAAATGAAATAATTTAAGAAATAATAAAAATATTCCATATTTGATAATGAAAAATAACAAAAATAACAACAACAACAATAATATTGAAAATAATAATAATAAAAATTATGAGAACAATGAAAAACGAAGCAAAATTGAAATTTAAGATTAATATAAAGAACTAGAATTATATTAGAAATTAAATATTAGATTAAATACATACTTAATTAAATAATACTTTATTAAGTTCAAACCTTATTAATAAACATTTGAATAAGAATAGAAGCCGGGGTGAATAACTCGATATTCAATAAAAGGCTGAAAGAAAGAAGATTCGCTTTTGTGTTGTTGTTGTTTTTGTTTTCTGTTTCCTCCTTTCATTCGTCGATCTTCAAAGACAAGCAACAGCAAAAAATAAGGTGTGCTTTATTGATATTTTGGACGCTTCTGAAGAAAGCTTCTGATATTCAAACTACAGGTTTTATTTTTGTCGGATTTTTCAATTTTCATAAAACACCATCACCATCATCATCCTCATCGGGATCATGATGGTGATTGTGATTGTCAATAGGTCGCTTCTGTGCTTGGTTTTTCTTCTAAGAGTTTAAGAAGTTCATATTTTAAATTAATTTTTTAAAACTTTGTATGTTTTTCATGTGTGTTTGTTTGAGCGTTGCTTGAGTGTATGTGTGAGTGTATTTGTAAGTACGTGTTACATTATAATTTATAATTAATAATCATTAAATCATCAACATAAATCTAAGTACAGCGTTTGTGAACGAAATATAAACTTCTCCCCATTGATTAGTCACAAATGCCTCAACATCGTCATCGTTTCCCTCTTCTTCTTCGTATTCTTCTTCTCATTATCCCTTCTACTTCTTCCTATTCTCTTCTATTTTCTTTTCTTTTATTTTGTAGTTTTTCTCTTCTTCTTTACTCTAGTAGTCATTCTTCCAGAATAATGTTTCCAAAAAATCCCGACTCGACCATTTTTACTCACACGAAAAAAAGGTTCACTCATTTGAGTGGTTTAGAGGAGTGGTTTTTTGCAAATTTTTTTATTATTTTTGATACACCATCATTTAGAATTAATGGCGGCGCTTCGACGACTCAAACGCCATCTCTTGTTGCGTAGCTGCAACGCAAATTAAATGATATGAAGACGATTTTTGATATGATAACAAATAAAAATTAATGAAGCTTTTTTAAGTCAAGTTTTCTTCACTTTTTCGTATATAAATTGTTGTTATTACTTACAAGCATTTAATAGTTTATAATTTATTAATGAGAACACTGTAAGTCGCGGATTTTATTTCTATTTAATTCAATGTTCCCGTTTTTTAGGGTTTCTTTTTACCCAACAAAATTAATTTTTCGTTTGCGAATCTTTTGTTTAATTTTTGTTATTTTTAATTTATTTGTTTTTCTGGAAGTAAGAAAAGAGTGTCAACAAAAGCGAGCTCAACAAAAAAGTGTCGCTGAGATCGCTTTTAATTAGAATATTTTTAAAAATAGCCATAAAATCGATAAAACGTGTTTAAAAATCATTAAAAATGTTTTTTTCTCAATGAGAATGCGTGAGGGCAAAATGAGAACTAAATAAAGCATAAGAAAAGCAAAGAAACATGAAAAACGAAAACAGCAATAAAAGAAATCAAAAATCACTTTAAAAATGCCAATAAAACGAAGCGTGTTTGTTTTTGTGATTTCTTCGGTGATGTTATTATTACTATTTTTGTTTTTTTTTTTCCCTTATTTTATTAACGTATTCTGTGCGCATACAAACGCAAATAAACGATGGCTTCATTATTTTCGATGACTCTCAGTCGAAGCCTCAAGAAAAAAAGCTTTGATTTTGCGTGGATTCAAGTTGATTTGTCTTGTGAATTGATCGCTGCTTGTGTTGTTGTTGTTGTTCTGGTGGTGATGTTGTTGTTACGTCGTCAGACGCAGCGACATCAACAACAGCAACAACATCACTGACAGCGGCAGCGACAGCAAAAAAGTACTCCAGGCGGCGGCCTGTCAGTTCAACAGCCAAAATTGACATTGAATTTTGTTGTTGTTGTTGTTATTTTTCCTTGGATTAAAGGATTAAAATTCAAATTGAAACAAAATCCAAGAAAAAAGAACAAAAGCATGAAGAAATAAAAATCAAGAAGGGAAAAATTAAAAATTCATCACAGGTAACAACATCGGCAAGTAACAACAACAACAAAAATAACAACAACAACAACAACAATTCCCATAACAACAATTACAACATTTTATGAAGTGTTGGCAACGTTTTTTTCTCCTTGAGAAGTGATGCATTACTTTTGTTCACAAGACGAGAGCAGAAAACAAACCACGATATAAAAAGAGAGTGGAATCAAGAGAAAGAGAGAGGGAGCAAAATAGAGAGATATAAGGACACAATATTAAAAAACTATTGAAATTGAAATCTCTGAATTATTTGAGTACCTTTTTAAGGGTTTTCGACGATTTTCGCAGAGTTTTTGAAGACTTTACACACTGCTTTTAATATATTGTATATTTTTATTGAAATACGTTATGTCGCAAATTTAGTTTGATAGATTTTAGCTATAAATATAAGCAAATGTAGAAATAAAATACAAACAACAACGGCCATAATAAATAACAAGCGAAAATAAAATCGTTTAACAAACTCATTTAAAAAGCTTCAATGCAAGAAAGTCCCCGAAGATTGTACAACAAGAACAACACCACCAACAATGATACCAACAACAACAACAACAACGCCAACAAGAGTCTTATCAACAGCTAGTTTATTGAGTACCATCGAACGAAGAGAATCAACAAAACTTTGCCATAGAATTCCCAGTGGAATGACCCATTTATAGTCATGATTTCTCGGAGTCGGTGTGTGGAAGGATGGACGGGGACGGGGGCGGGCACGGGGACGAGTGGCAGGATAACCTTAAAGAGGATAACTGAAATATCGCTCCACAAAAAAATGAGTGAGAATCTGATTCGATGCACCACAAATCTTAAGCAGAAAGAGGGCACAAAATCATCAAAATGCGAAGAAGAAAACGAAGGAAAGAAGGAAGAATGGAAAGTAGAAGGACCAGAAAAGACAAATAAAAGTCTATTAAAACATAATAATAGGAATAAAATGGATGTAAATGTACAAATCATTGGTTTAAAACAAGAATTAACGGGCTTTTAAGATGCATACAAGAGAGCGGTTGTTCTGTGCTCTTTTTTCCAAGTAAAAGGTTACATAATCGGATACTTTATGCTAACAAAGAGGTCATCATCTAAGAATGGCTAAAAAAGAGGAAAAAACAGTCTAAAATGTGCTCCGAAGAGACTTCAAGATGTGCTGAGTTACGGGACGCTACCAGAGAGTGAGGGAGAGAGAGAGAGAGAGAGAGCGGGAAAGAGAGTAGATGACAAGAGTGACAAATTTACACTCAAACGAACTCGAATTCGAATTAATTTTGTACCGAAAACTGTATTTGTCCGGATTGCGATTTGGTATTCAAGGATTAGAGCCCAATACAACTATCAGTCTTATCCTTAACACTTGTACTGAGTTTAGTAACCTCAGAGATACCGTATTCCACAATATTGACCGCATTTCTTTACTGTGCTTTAATTAGTATATTTCATTCTTATAATAATAATTACTTTAATAATTTTATAGGGTTTTGGTAAGAATTCCTTCATTTGGTTCATGTTTCATCTGCTGCTTAGAAACGATAAGAGTACCAACAACAACATGAAGAAGAGGAAGAGACGTGGAAGCATGGCAACATCTATTCATTGGACACACACACACATGAACAGTTAGAATTTAGCTTGAGTTCCGATAAATTTAACAACCCTCAACACGGATTCATAAAGAATTCGATTCGTGCTCATTTCAGAGCTCGTCTCTCTTTTATTCTCATCAGCAACGTAAAACAACAACAACAACAACAACAACTACAAAATCGACTTTTTATTCGTGCGATTGTTTGGGTGTGTGTGTCTGTGTGTGTGTGTGTGTTTGTATTTGAAATGAGTACATTTTACGAGCTTCAACTCCAACTGCGACTAAATAAAGAAACATGCGCAAAAATGCGACCTCAAATTGTTCCCAACTCTTTTAAAAGATTTAGAATCAGTTCAGGATTCAAAAAAAAGGAGTAAAAAAATTAAAAGTTTCTAATAAAATATAATTTGAGACTAATCTTTAATAGGCAACTTTGGATGAACGGCGTTGCCACTTTATTAAAAGATGAATTCAAACACGCTTTAAATTTTAATGAACTCTAAGAAGGAACATTCTTTTGTGGTGCTGCTGTTATTGTTGTTGTAGCTGTTGTATTTCTGTGCCTTTGTTGTTGTTGTTGTTGTTAAAACTTTTTTAAAGCAAGAATTTGTTGAGCAAAACAAAAGGAAACGATTTGCGCTCTCTTTTAACGCTGGACGGAGAGCAGCCGTCAGCCAAAAAAAGAAGAACCGTAAAAAAAAACTCTCTCTCGCTCTCTCGTCTTTTGAATAGACGCCAAAAAGTGGTCGTTGCCGTTGTTGTTGTTGTTGTTGTTGTTGTTGTTGTTGTATTTTTGCTTGTTGTTTTTGCTGTCTGCGGCTGCTTCACAAAAAATGCTACACTTAATCTTGTCGCGCTGTTATTCAGCATGTAATTTAGTCGTTTTAATGCAGTCAAACATGCGTTTCTTTGTTTAACTTATTAAATATCATTTAATTGCTGATTTTTTAGTATTTTTTCTTTATTGCAATTAGTGCTAATTTCTTTCTATCACAAAACCCAATCGATGCCGACCGCAAAACAGACGCCGCAACTTGCAACGCGCTCATAACTCAGACGATGACTAGCAACATTCGCTGCTCGTTTCTGCCAGATGATGGACGATGGAACGGCTGCCACAGCGACGGCGACGGCGCGTTGACAACAAACATGGCGTCGTAAATAAATTCGCCGCAACGAAAGCAATTCATCTCGATGTTTGTGCGAGTGCTGTTGTTGTTGCTGTTGTTGCTGTTGTTGTTCCGAGCGACAAGAATCGAACTGGGTTTTTGTTGTAGGTTGGCTTCTTTTGTTGTGCGGTGGTTTGAGTGAAATCCATGCAGCTGCAACATGTTGTGTGTATGATTTGGTTCGGTTCGTTTATAAGCAATGCTGGTTGTGTTTATAGCAACATCTACGCTGGACACATTTGATTATACGGCTTAATAAACAAATTTGAGTACTTAAAGAGAAAACTTCTGTAATTATTGTTGTTGTCATTATTAGGTGACATACATATTGAATAACACAATGTTTCAATTAAATTAAGAAAACTATAATTATTTTTTTTATTATTTTCTCTGATTCTATATTTTTACATTCATTGTTGTGTACATTCTTCTATTTCAAAAGGTTTGAAGTGAGGGAAATTTTCGATAGTAGTAAAATTCACTGTATTACTTCTACTCTCTCCCTCTCTGTTCCATTCACACTCGTGCACTGCGCGTACGTGCGAGCGAGATGCAATGCGGCTCTGCTCTGCTGGCTTTGAAGAGGCTGGCTTATTTGTCTTGCAGAACCCGCCATTATTCATTTCATGCTCACTCTTTGGCGTTTATTGTGCAGCTGTTGTAGTTGCTGTTGTTCTCTGGAGAGAGCGAGACACGAGCACGCCATCACTTTCTTCAGAGCCATAATAAAAAACAACAACAACACAGCCAACCTTCCAGTCTTCTTCCATGTTTGCGTTCTCTGACTCGCGCTCTCTCTCGCTCTCTCTGGTGCTCTCCCATAATTTATTTACTTTTCTCTGCTTTGTTGAGTTCCAGCCGTCGTTTTCGTTGTTGTTATTGCCTTCACAGTGGTTGTTGTTGTTGTATCGTTCTCAACATGAGATTTTAATGGCCGCTCTGAAGTGTTTATGGCTTCGCACACAATATTCACCAACGGAATGTCTTCCAACTGCGGCTGAGGCTTCTGCTTGTTCTTCCTTCTCTGCAGCTTCTACAGCGTGGAAGGATTTCTAGCGTTTTTCTTCATTTCGGCGTCGGCAGAGCGAAGAGTTGATCTTTTTACCGTTTCGCTTGCTGCTGGTGTTGTTTGTCATCACTGTTAACAGCGTCGGCGTTGCCACTTATTGTGGAATATTATTTATATGACTTTTGATGTATTTATTTTATTTTATTTTAATTTATTCACAGCCGGGTTGTTTCTGTAGTTTTTATTTCGTTATTTATTAATTAGTATCTGAATTCGTTGTTTTTGCTATTTTTTATAATTTATTTTGAACTCATCGTTTGTTTTATCAGTGATAAACTTTTGCTGGTTCTCTGAAATTCCTATTTTTTCTGTTCTCCTGTTTTAAACTCAAGGTTCTAGAAACTGATTTTATTTTTAAAACCTTCGCGAGTGTCCTTGAGTTTAAAATTTGGCACTTTTTCTCAAATGATCGGCTATTTTTTAAGTGATGGGCAACCTTTTAAATGGCACATGTTCGTGCTTTATTCATACTCACTTCTCGCATCACATGTTAACATGTTACAACACATGTTTTTGTTACTTGAGTTAAACATTAAATACTCGTCTTTTTTCCTTCTTTGAGGTAATTTTTTATGATTCCATGCAATTCAAGGTTAGCGAAATTTTGGAAGTTTTGTTTTCGGCACCATAAAAAAATCCACTAAAAATTTACCAAAACAACTAAAATTATGAGCGCCTTCAAGAATAGCAACCAAAAGCAGAAGATCTTTTGTGAAGCCATAAAAAGGACGAAATACACAGTAAACAGCAGGAATGCGAGGACGACGCTTTAAGGATACACTTAAAAATGTGCCTCGAAGCGGTGCAGCGATTTTAAGAGGGTTTCAAGGACGCGACGTTGATCATAATTTTAGTGCTTTTCTGCTTTCAAGTTGACCCTTAAAACTTGACGTGTTGCTTAGCGAAATCTTAATTTTAATGCTCAGAAAATAAAAGTAAACGTTCGAAATGTAGAAATCATCGTAACAATAATAATACGAAAGTTTTAAGGTTATTTTAGTTGAAATTTAATTTAAATCACCACAAAAAACCTGCCGCAGAAACGCGAAACACTTAAAAATAAAACAAAAAAGGAAAAAAGGAAAGAAACAAATAAAACACGAAAAACTAAAGCAGAAAACTGAAAAAATTTCAAGTTACGCTGACGAGTTATCTTTTTGAATCACCGAAAAACCGCCGCCGAAATAAATTCTGGTTATCTTTGAAAAAACGTCGCAGTACGCGTTTTTTTTAAGTAATAATAATAATAAAAATAATAATAATAATAATAAAAAATGATAAAAGATATCGCTTGAAATGTAAAAAATTAAAGTGTTTCTTTCTTTTTTTGCTTTTTTTGGTGCTTTTTTACTTAGACAAGTAAATAGTGTCGATTATGTTGTTGCAGTTGTTGTTGTTGTTGTAGTCATTCTTCTTCTTATTCTTGTTGTTGTTGTTGTTGTCGTATTTTTGAAATTCCCTGTTTTTTCTTATTATTTAAATGAACTCTTAATTTAAGCGTCGCACGCGGGCGGGCGGCTTTCATTTGAATGACAGCAAAAACTACAACAACAAACGAAGCAACAACAATTAGAATAAAAAAACCGAAAAACACCAACGACAATAAGAAGAAGAATCACTACAACAACAACAACAACTCCAACGTATTTAAATACTACAAAAAATCTACCCAAAAACTGTCCAAAACTTTGAACTCTTAATTTTTTCCCTTGGATTCTTCATCTTCTTCATCTTCTTCCCCTTCTTCCTCTTCTTCTTTTGTTAGTTTTTATCTCTTCACTCCTTGTTTTCCTTTTTTTTGTTTTTTAAACAACAAAAACTAGGAAAACAGGTAAAAATTCAGCTGCTTCTCGAAAGTTTGAATTCTTATTTTGATTTATTTTTTCGGTTGCATGGAAATGAAACGCTATAAAGTCGTAGAGTTTGGAATTTCAACGTCTTAATATTCACACAGATAGAATATATAGCGTATAATGTGCATACAGTCGACTCGCGATAACGTGAACTAATAAAAAGCGAGGGTGTTCACGGTGGCTAGAATGTTCACGCTTGAATTTGCGGAAAATTACTCCGAAATCTTCATCATCTTCCCTCCGAAAGAAATCTTTTCACTATTGAAATCATTCTGAATCATTTACAAGCATACATTTTATAGTTAAAGTGATTGATATCAATAAAATGCTAACAAAAATTCGATTTCTCTCAAGATTTCTTATAAAATATCGTTAAAATTGTGTATTTCGCCACGCCTTCGACTTATTTGATAAACCTGAGATATGAGATATAAAATATGAATGGATTCATCTGCAATGAGTGAATTTCTATGGAAATTTCAAGTTTTTTCATGGTAAATAATGTAAACGTGACTGTTTGAAGATGGTTTTTTTCTATAGAGTTGTTATTATAACCAAGAAAGGATGTCTTCAGTGGAACTGAGATTGAGACAGTTAAATCACTAGATAATATCACAGATGTGGCATTTTTTCTATAGAAGCTTGTATTGAAGGGTCCATCGATGGTTTCTATTCAAGGTTCCATTAAAGGCGAACGAAAGCATCTCCACAAAATTCTGAAGAACTTCGCTCTTACACTGAATTCTGAAAGGAGAGGCGAGGGAGGAGGGGGTAGTGTCATCTTCAATTGAAATTAAGTTATTTTTTCTAGATCATGATCCATGATTTTGTCCATCTTCTTTATAAATCTGTATCAATTTTTTTATATAACTATTTTTTTTTAAATTGCTACTATATTGTAAATCTAATAGATTTTTTCGGAAATAATTTCATAATATTTTCAAAGCTATTCGCTTGTTTGGATTAAGAGTTTGAAGACGAAGTTACAAAAACCGATTGATTCTTTCGCATTATTTAATTAAAACAAAGACCAATTTTTTGCTTTTTTTTTGTTGAATTGAAGAACGATTATTTTGTTGTTGGTTTTTTAATTTTTCATTCGTTTCGACGAGGAACATTTTCCCAGGTCAGGATTTTGTATCTGATTCTTTTTTGTGTTGTTGTTGTTGCAATTATTTTGTGCATGTTGTTGGTGGTGATGGTGTTGTTGTTGTTGTTGTTGTTATTATTATACTAGCGTTTAGGTGTGTCACGAACTGTCGCCAAGCTCAAACATTGCTTAGATTTGTTCAGAGTCGCTTAGGATAACCTCTAGCTTAAAGTTAAACACACACACACATACACATATGCATTTATGTATACATACATACATACATACAACTAAAATGCCATTTAAGAGGCAGAGAACAGTTAACGGAAAAAATAGCTAACGAAAAAACGAAGAACAACAACAACAACAACAGAAGACACGACGAGGTCGCTCGATCGGCCGGTTGATCGGCGGCTGGTGACCGTATGGTTTCTTTTCTTGCCTTCATTGTTGTTGGTTTTGGTTGGTCGCTGGCTGCTGGTTGCTTGGAGAGTTCTTGCAATTTTTTGGACCGCCGCGACGACGGTTTCCGACAAATGTTGCGAAACCTTCCGTGTTTTTTGTTTTCGGTTTAACAATCATTGCAAAAATCACGACAGTCGAAGTCGATGTTGGAGTCGAAGTCCTGCCTCATGCAATGAGGATATGAGACCCCGAATGTACAACAACAACAACAGCAACAAGAGCAGTAACGGAAAGAAACTAGGTAACAGAACAACAACAACAACGATTGTTGTTGCCATGAAAAAGAATTCAACAAACGAGGCTTAAATACAAAACAAAGTCAAACAAAGACAAAAGCGACGAATTGCATTTAAAAGTCGCAGCCAAAAACTGCAAAAACGGGGACAGAAACACACACACACACACACAGTGAGAGACACGAAAGTCGATAAAGCAGTCGACGCCATTCGGTGCCGTTGCAAAAACAAACAAACAAACAAAACCGAGCGCAACAACAAAAATGTTGACTGCTGATTGCATAAGAAAAACAATCGTGTGTCGTCGTCGTTGTTGTTGTTTTTATTGTTATTATTATTGTTGTTGCTGTTGTTGTTGCTGTTGTTGTTACCTCTTTCTAAATGAGGCTAACTAAGCACTCATACGTTTTGTTGGCAGCTTTTTTGTTGCTGTGTTTTTTTTTTCTTTTAACCAACCTTACAATTGTCGTTGCTGTTACTGTTGTTTGCTGTTGTTGTTGTTGTTGTTGTTGTTGTGCAGGCCGTTTGTTTGCATAATAAGCTCGTAGAATAACCGTTAAACGGCATAAAATTTGTGAAGTGCGGTTGGTTGATTGGCGAAAAACAACAACAAACGAATCTAGTAAAATCGGCAAAAAGTTTTCCTGATTTTTCCACTGATTTTTTGTCCTCCAAGGAAGCAACAACGAGAAGAACAACAACAACAACAAAGGCAACAACAAACATTGTGCATTTCTATGACTGATTTAATCGCAATACTAACAGAAACAACAACAACAACAACAGCAACCGCAAAAAGGAAATCATTTTGCTGAAAACGTGGCTGTTTCTCTATTTTATTTGTCCTTTTATTTTATTGCTTTCTTTTCGGTCTTTAATTGGGATCAGAAATTAATTAAAAATCAGATAAAATTAAAACATTTGAAAAGGCAAAATTTTTGTTATTTAATTAAAACCTCTTCAGCAACAAACCACGAAAAAACTAAACGAAAAATCGAAAAACCGTTAACAATTCCAAATCCAT
This sequence comes from Myopa testacea, assembly GCA_949629155.1. Taxonomy (NCBI): domain Eukaryota; kingdom Metazoa; phylum Arthropoda; class Insecta; order Diptera; family Conopidae; genus Myopa; species Myopa testacea. Next base: position 40,751,559 of record OX451345.1, on the reverse strand, counting down.
CGCTGATTCGATGATCGCGCCGTGTTTTCAAATCGTGCTGAGTTTCTGATTATACAACGAATTAGCTTCGAAATAGTCATTTAATTGAGAATGCGAAAAACCACAAAAAAGAACGGCGACCAAATGTACCGTTACAGCGATCAATTTATACACTTTCGAGGAAACGCGTTGGTTTTCGCGTTGGCAGCAACTGCGAATCAATTCAATCGTCGTCGCTCATTTATTAGAAGTTCATTTAAAGCGCTCGTTAAAACAAAGAAATCGACAAAAAAGCGAGGGAAGAGCATGCGGCAGAAGGGTGAAAAGGGGGGGGTGGTGAAATTAACAAACTGTCTTAAGTATTTATGGTGTATATACTGCCAAAAGAAGTACAAAACAACAACTGAAACATGGAGAAGAGAGACGCCAACACGACATCCATAACAATGGAGAGGGCAGCAATAAATGTCTAAGTTATGTGCATATATTTGCCATTCTCAGCGGATAGACAGATGAACTGACAAACAGACAGACGGCAGGACAGACGGCAGGACAGACAGACGGATGGTTGACTGGATGGATCGATAGAGATGGACGACAAGCAGATGGAGACAGAAACAGAGAACAGTTCGTTTGCAGTGGACTGAGTTCAACGACGACAAACCGCACAAAAAATTCATTTTAATTGCATTAAAATGCGACAACAACAACAGCAATCATGACAACAACAATTGGCTTGAGTTTCCTTTAAATGGTCGACTCTTTGCTGGAACTGAGGCTGTGTTCAACAGCCTCATGTGGAGTGCTGTTTAATATGATGACGGATTTTGTTTTGAAATTTTTGTGTTTTCCTGCTTGATTTGTGATTTCTGTGGATGGAGACTGCTGCTGCTGTCATGGATGTTGTTGTTGTTGCAGTTGTTGTTATTATTGTTGCTTCTTCTTGCTACGTAATTTTTTTTGTTTTTTTTTTGTCTTTTATGAGAATATTAAATGATCCACTATTCGATCCATCGTGATCGATCGTGCTTCAAAAATATTGTCGACAAAAACGGAATAAAAATATTGCTCATAAATCTTGTGGTTGGTTTCTATTAAAATATGTTTATTTTATTTATGTTTGCTTTGTTTTTCAATATTTCCTTAAATGCGATTCGCAACTTTTGAGGCAGAAACCATGTTTCCATCCATCAGTTCGTATAATTGGCTCCATAAACAATAGCCACCACTGTAAAATAGCCACCACTGTAAAGCGGTCTGCGTCGAGGGGTTTCTCGAAGTCTCGATAGGCTTGAATTGGTTCCAGGTTCGGGTTTCAGGTACCCACGACGACTTGAATTTCTATCTTCTTTTAATGAACTGCTGAACCATCTTTAAATTAAAACAACGCCATCGCCAGCGTCTGAAGTTTTCTCTTCGGTTTCGTTGAACAACTTTTAAGCGAAAACCGAAAAAGTTTCCTTATCTTCTGCTCATCGTCCATCTCTTTCGGTCGCTTCTGCTGTGCGTTGAAATCGCTGCAAGTCGCCAACACTTGAAAGCCAACGATGGCGGCTCTTCTTCTTGAACTCAGTCACCAACATCAGCGCCATCATTAGCAACAACTGCGTCAACAATTATCACAACGGCAGCAACACCGAAGCACTAACTTTAGCTTGAAGTCAGCAGCAGCAACAAAAACAACGCCGCTTCTGTTGTTGCTGCTGCTGCTTCTTTTGGTTGGTTGTTTGGTCAGTTGTTGCCTTTGTTGTTGTTGTAGTTTTTATTTGTTGGCTGGCTTCACTAAGTTTCTGTATGTTTGTCGTTCTGCTGCCAATTAAGTGTTATTGTAAATTGTTGTCAACGATGTCCTCGTTATTCTTGTTGTTGCCGTTGTTGTTGCGTTCGTTTCAATCATCACCATCATTCGCTGGAGTTTTTTATCTCCACTTTTTTGGTTGTTCGTTTTCATTGCTTCTCTTCGTTTTCCTTCAAAGCGCAAACTGAGACTTAAAGCATCTCCATAAACTGAGCCACTGACGGCGACGACGGCGACGACGGCGGCGGCTCGAAGCCGCAAATGTTGCAATTAAAGAAACAGGTTGCAGCGCAATAAATCTTGAAATGCTACTTAAAGTTGTTTAAATTGCTTTTCGCTGTTGTCTCTCGTCTCGTTTGCTTGTGTTGTTGTGCTTCCTTGCCGCCAACTCGACTGCAAGCCGCAAAAAACACCGCGAAAAAAATTCCCAGCTTGTCAGCAACATTTTTGTGATTGGCTGATTTATTGCTGGCAACTCGCTTGGCAAATAAATTATGTGTATTTTTTGCTTAGTTGCTTCGGTTGCTTGGTTGGTCGATTCTGCTGTTTCTCCATTTTTGTTCATTATTATTGCTATTCGCTTTTTCATTATGTTTAATTGATCCAAGCCAAAGCTTTTATTTCAATTATTTCATTGCGAAAGCAGCAGCAGCAGCGATACAGAAATGTTGCTGTCGATGGTTGTCCTCGTTTGATGAATATAGTGGCCTTAAATGGTCAACGAATAAATCAGTTGCAGCGATCAAATCAAAGCAGATGCTGCTCGATGCTTTATTTGCTCACACTTAACCTTTATAAGGTCCTTGTCGACGCCAGAAAAGGAAGATCACAACAACAAGAAGAAAACAGTAACAATAAACAACAGCAATTAAACAACAATTGCTACTTTTAATTTATTGAAATAGAAAAAACAAGAAAATTCATTTTATTTCGCTTTTAAGGTAAAATGAAATGATATTAAATGAATTTAAATGAAATTAAATGAATTTAAAAGAATTTAAAAGAAATTAAATGAAATGAAAAGATTATTAAAAGAAATTCAATGAATTTAAAAGAAAATCAATGAAATTAAATGAAATTCAATGAAAGTAATTTAAATTATAATAAAATAAAGAGAAATATTTTTCTCGTTCTTCTAATAATATTAATAAAAATTTAAACAACGATAATCTTTAAGAAAATCCTTCTCTTTCTAATCCAAAAAGGACTAAAAGGATAAAATATAAAACGGAAAAAAACGAAGTGATTGGAAAGTGTTGCCGCCTCAGCACAATTTTCAATTCTAAAATGTTTTATTTATTCAGCATAATTTGTCTTGCTTCTTCTTCTTCCGCTTCTTCTTCTTCTTCTTTTGGGTAGAGTGTATAAGGCCGGAAGGATATTTAGACACACGTCTCTTTAGACGAAGAGGGCGGTTAGGGGCCAGGGGAGGGGCAGCTGCATTGTAAACAGTTGAAGCATTGAAGAAACTGAATCAGCTTGAAAATCTCATAAAATAGTTGTTTGTTGTTGTAAAACTAACAAAATAAAACACACACAGAAGTAAGAAATGCAAAAACAATAGAAACAAAAACAAAAACAAATACAAAAACAACTACAAGAACAAAAACAATGACAGTTCCAACAAAAATAAGAGTAAAGAACCGTCAAATAAAATAGAAGAACAGCAAAAACAAAGTAAAACAAAACAGAGCAAAAAATAGCAGTAGGAAAAAAGGTAGTAAAAGTAGCGTCAGTTGCAAGCCTGAATTAAACCAGTTTATGCATGTTGATGTTGTTGCTGCTGCTTTTTGTTCTTTTCTTAAATTTTTTGTTTTTCTTTTTTGCTGTTCTTCCCCTCGTCTTCCCCTCCTCTTCATCCCTTTGCTACCAACAGCAGCAGCAGCTCCTGAAACATGCAGCATGCGTTGCGTTGGCTGCTTCATAAGTAAACGTAAAGCGTTGAGAAACTTTTATAAATTATCCTTGAGAGGAAATCCTTATTTATTGCTCGTGTGCAGCTTTCATTTATCGCTGCGAAGCGAAGCTTTAGTTTTAGTTGCTTGTTGCCTTGTTGATGGAGCAGCAGCAGAAGTAACAACAATCCTTCAGGGTGGCTTTTGCATGTCTGCTACTATTCTTCATTACTATTTATAAGCAGCACACGTGCTATTCACGTAGTTACGCATTTTCTGCTTGAGTTGCTACTCTTTTTCTGTTGCTACTCTTTTTACTACTAAATTTGAAAACTCCCAAATTTAGCCTCCTCCACACACACACACACACACACACACACTCAATCATACATGTATTTAAAGTTCAATTACTCTATGCCTAACATTCTCACTCACCGCCTACTCTTTTCACGCTCAAACTGAGTACTTTTTCTACTACTATTTCTTCTTTTTTAATTTCTTGCTTATGAATTTTATTGCCCCCGAATTCGAGTGTTTTTTTGTTATTGTTTTTGCTCCATTTCGACGCGGTTTCTTTTTACTTCCTTTTTTATGCTTTCTTTTTTTGGTGTCTACAAAAATATACACAAAACACTCAGCTGAGTAACGAAAATACAATATTTTGCAAAATGAGGAGCAGAAATAGTAGCATTCTCTTGTGTGTGTATGTGTGTGTGTGTGCTTGTGTGTGTGTTGCTGAGTTCGTTTGTGTGCATCGAGCAAAAGTTTTATTGGCAAAATCTGTTTATGGGTTTTGAATTTTAATTAGTTTACATTATTTGAGGAGATGTTTTTTGTTTCTGCTTTTGTTTTGTGTAGTTTAGATGCAACTTTTGCTGCTGTTGTTATTGTTGTTGCTGTTACTGTTGTTGTTGGTGTGCTGTTCGTCGTTGATGCCTTCCTCTTTTTTGGCAACAATTGCTTCAACTTTTGCTGCTGTTTTCCTGTTTTCTTTCTGTGTCTGTCTGTCTGTCGAAATATCTGTCTGCCGCCTTTCTACAAATACAACGAATTTATGTATTGTACACTAATAATAATAGTAATAAGAATAACAATAGTAGTAATAATAATAACAACAATAATAAGAGCAAAAACCAAGTCGACAAGAGCAACGGGAGCGAGAACAAGATCAACAACTACAACAACAACAAGTGCAACAACAACAACAACGCCAAAGACACATTTTAATTCGACGAAATATAAAATTGTTGTATGTAGCTTTAGTTTCATCGTCAGCTTCAGCTTTCGACGCAAGAAATTGCTGTGGTTTTGGTTTAAAGCAACAACAATAATCTTAGTAACAACAACAACAACCATCAGCAGCATTGGATCATAACGAAGCACTGAGAATGAGTTGAAAAAGTTTTGAGTTTTATTGGCTACTGAAACTGAATATTATTATAATTGTTGTTGTTGTTGCTGCGCGTAGCTCCTTCTTGCTTCTTGTAGTATTTTAGAAAACTTAAAGAAGAAATTTCAACCAAAGATTTCTAGAAATATGTATTTATATCGGCGTAAAGAGACTCTTTAGACTTCGAAAAACCTTCGACAAACTTAGAATTATTAACACGACTTTTGTTGAAATGAATTCTGGTGTTTTTTTAATTAATCAAGCCACTCCTTGACCATGCTATAGACATGTGAATATAAAATCTCTTTAAACAACTCAACCTGACTAAAGTAATGCAATTTAATCCGTTGATGAGAGAGTGACAATCACAATGATTCATCAGATTCGCTGATGGCAGCTGAACAGATCCCGAAATTGCAATAAAAAAGTATGCAAGAAAGCTAAAATGGTTCTTCCACTGCTTCCTTTTCTTCTTCTACTTACTCTTCTTCCTCTTCTCCTAAGTCATCATCAGGTGAACAAACACCAAAACGCTTTACTTAAAGTCAAATATTGTATTTTAATTTGGATTAAAATCAACAGCAGGCTGATGAAATTTTTGCTGACAGTCGATGATACGAGTACAGTCGCTTCTCTTCCATTGAGCAACATGTGTCACATGCTTCATTGTCAGTCAACAGCAGAGTGAGATCATCATCATCATCATCAGAAACATTGAGGACGTGCTCATCACCATTTCAGGGCATGATGGCTCTCCTCATTTATATACAATATAAAAACGCTTATCGCGATCATTAGCAACGGCATATCATCATCACGTCCATCAGTATCATGATTACGATGTCGTCATCATCCTTGCAAAATTACTTGTTACCTTCTCATCATCGTCAGCATCATCTGCGTCACTCAGCGTCATTCATCATAATTTATTTTCATCTTCATAGTTTTTACCATCATCTTTTTCAACATCATCATCATTCTCACCATCATCATCATCACCATCATCCTTATCTCCATCGTCATCATCTTCAGCTTCATTTATTATCATCACCATAAAACATAAAACAAAAAACAGTTCACTCTGCGGTTCCTACGGCTACCGCGGTACCGTTAAATGACATTTTATTTCATCATGGACGCATTTATGTGAGTCACATTTAAATGTCACTTCATGTCACGTTGCTGTCATATTATAAAGTGGCGGCGTTGCACTTGGCTTGGCTCGGCTCGGCTCGCTTGACTTGGCGACGCTTTCATATGTTTCACTAACACACGTCACATAGAACACACACACACATACACACACACACACACACATAATACACATACACACATGAAGAAGAAATGAATGCAGGACGGAAGGAAGGAAGGAAGGAGGCGGTTCTGGCCCAAGTTGTTGTTCTTATGTTGAGTTCTTTGTTCTCTCGAGTGGTTTGTTTTTTAATTTGGATGTTTTTCTTTCCGCGTCAGACGCCAGACGCGAGTGAGAGGTGGGTAGTAGAAGGTGGTGAGCTGGCTGGGTGAATGCTAACGCTGCAGGTAACTCTGAGAATTTCCACTAAAATGTGACATTTTAAAATGACAGAAATGGAAGAAGAAAGCAAAAAAACACGCGGAAGGAGAATAGAATACGGAGGCTTCCCTCTCTGCTATGAAAGACTACGGACTTATATGAGTTACCCCCACCCTACCTACCCTCATTCTACCCTTCCTTCCTCATGCTTTTTTCATGCATGAATAGCGGACTTTTGTCAACGTCATTGTGTTGGTTTTTGTTGTTGTTAGATTTTTGTTGTAGTTGTCTGTTTTATTTGCATAACAAAGTTGCAAGTTTTATGAAACATTTTTCGCTTAACGAAGACGGATTTTTCACTTCCTTCCGTTTCATTCCGCAGCGAAATGATTACTTTTGTCGGTAGCCGGTTTTTTCACTGCGATAGTTTTGAAGTTTTAGTCGTTTGCTTCTTCTTTTTTATGCATGCATCATTTGCATATGCAATGAACTGTCAACGTTCGAAGGCAATTTTAACAGACAGACAGACAGACAGACAGGAGACAAGCGAGCCAACTGAGTGAATATCTTTGGGTTTCTTTGTGGTTTCTTTGTGGTTCTTTTGTTTGTATTTACGTGAGGGTAGTTCAGGAGGGGTGGTTGAGGCCCTGTGTTTGTCCATTATTTTGATGTGCCAAAAACGTTGATGGATTTATAAACCATGGATTCAAAAAACCACGACGCGATACGCGAATCTGTCGCTTCAGGTGCTTCAGGTGCTTCAGGTGCTTCAGACACATTTTAGTGCCATTTCTGCCATTAAAAATGCTTTCTTTACTGAAGAATTTACGACGTCACCGGAATTCAATTCGCCGAAAGGGTGACTTTTGTCCAGACGGATCGCCACCATTTTAGCGCCACTGTAGAAATGATTTTCATCTTTGATTTATTCTAATTTTCAGGTTGTTTTACTGTATTATTTTATACGTCATTAAAAACCAAAAGAACGCATACAAATCCAAGTTTTGCGGCTTTTCACCTTCGTTTTTCGTTGCTTTTTCTCTGCCGTCGCGCGGCCGTCATCGGCATCACGTTTCCAGCGCTTTCCGCTCTTCACACATACACACTCAGCTACACACACACACACACATATATACACTTTTACATCCGTCTCCACTTAACACAACCGACAAAGCAATTTAAACTTTCATCATTCCTCACTTCCTCTGCCCTGATTCAGTATCCTTTCCTTTCGTTGCCCCTATCATTGCTCCTACCGCTGCCCCTCTTCCCCCTCCCTGCAACCTACAATCGATGAAGTATGAGTGTGGTCCTTGCTTGGTCCATAAATGTTAATAAATCATAACTTAATAACTCCGAACCGGAGCAACAGCAGCCGCAGTCGGAGCAGCAGGACCAGGAGGAGCATGAGGAGCACGAGGAGCAGAAGCCAAGGTGACGACGATGGCGGCGGCAGTGACAGCAACGGCGTCTATTTGTTGCAGTCGATATAACAGAGAGTGGGGAAAATATATTAGAATTGTCTGTATGTAGGACGAACTGAACGATTGTCACAGTGCCTACTGTCCTCTGATTTTCACACTCATACTCACACACATTCAGACACACACATACATACATATGACACACTCTCCCACATATTGGCTTGGATCCATTGGCACTGAACGAGCTGGGCACAAATATTGCAGCAGCATTAGCATCAGGAGTTGCAGCAGCAACAAGAACAACAACAGCATTTCTAATACTACCACTTGTAGAAGGGCGCGGAGAGGAAGAGGAAGAAGAGGAGGGAGGAAGCAGGGAGCAAAGGTAGAGAAGAAAAGAGGGGTACGTAGATCAACTCAGCTCAACTCAGTCATAAGGAATGTGAGACCGGAAGTGAATGTGGAATTTTTGTCTTCCATTCGCAGCAACATCAGCAGCGGCATCTGGAGCTGATGAAGAAGAAGCGCAGCATGGGAGGGAGGGCGGGAAGGATGGAGAAGCAGGAGCAGGGAATAAATTTTCATTGGTGCTAAATAAGTTTCTGCAAAAAACGTATGAATATTTGTGCTACAGTCGATGATGGAAGGGCGTCTGTTGGGGGTTAAATAAAGCTGCCGAGGGATGCGAAGTGGGAAATAAATTAGAATGAAATAAATCTTGACTTCTGGAGTGATACTTCTGAACATACTGAAGACCAATAAATAATGAAGTTTCGCAAAAGTTTACTCAACAAATAATCCGAATATTAGTCGATGTTTAAAGTAGATATTAAAAAAAAATTCTTTTTTTAGTATCCATTCCTTTTCTATAGAAAATCATCAATAATTTTGCTAAAATAATCAAAACAAATCAAAGAAAACACTTTCAGAAGAACCAAAGAAATAATATTAAATTATAATGAAAATTTATTGAAGGCAAATAAATACAAATACGTTTCAAATTAATGAACGAAGACCTCAAAAAACCAGTCATTTATAAAATTTAAATTTTCAACTATTTTTTTTCCTTCATTACGTCGTATTTACTATACAATAATAATAAATAAATAACAATAATGAATTTCTTCTAAGCAACATATTGTAATTATTGCCATTCGTTGTTCGTCTGTGATTTGATTTCCTCCTCCTCCTTTTTCCTCCTCTTCCTCTTCTTCTTACCAAACAAATAAAACAAAACTCGATGAAAGTATATCTGATTACCCCCGAATGACCCTTAAAATTGAACCCCGCCAACAACAGAAACAACCCTTTGATTTCGATTTCAAATACCGAACAACTAACTACAAAGGAACAACAACAATAACAACAACAACAACATGAACAACATGAACAGCAATAACGTCATTGAAAAATCCGCCAAAATCCTGGCAAAATCATTTGTGGACCTCTGACAAAGCATCGGTGACAGAAGAAGCAACAGCAGCAGCAGCAACAGCAGCAGGCTGCCGCTTTATTGCTGAAAATTGTAATCGATGTGCGAAATAAACAAAAGCGGACATAATTATCGAGTTATCGGGCGCGCACTCGCTCGCTTCCTGCTCCTCCGCTCCCCCCGTTCAGCTGGAGATCCCGTCGAAAGCCATCCCAAACCCCCTCCCCGTCCCTACCCGGTGCTTCTGTAACAACCACCCGGACGATTCGGTCACACGCGGCATCAATTTATGATGCTGCGGGTTTTACTGTTGTTCCTTTGGCAAAAAACAAAATAACACAGCAACAACAACAACAAACAGCTTGAAAACGAATGAGGAACAGAGAAAGAGAGAGAGAGAGAGAGAGAGAGTGAGACGGAAAGAAGAAAGCCTACAGTATGAAGATCATCGAGTGGGGGGGCAGCTGCGAGGGGCAGCATGTAAATTGTTGCTCCCAAAAAGAATGCGCTGCGGATATGCGAAGGACAACGCTTTATTGTTGTCGATGAAACTGTTGTTGTTATTGTTGTTGTTGTTATTATTGATGTTATTGTTGTTGTGTTGTTGTTGTTGTGACTAAAATGCCCCGTTCTCTGAAGAGAACGATATATGATCCCGAAGTAAGATAAAGCGCAAGTTTACATCCATACACTCACCGACACAAACACAAATACACACACTCAGACACTCACACATACACTGATACGAACACATACACGCCTTGGATTTGTGTGGCTGCGTATATTTTGTGAGAACGCGCGCGACTTCCGAGTTCAATCGGAAGTTCAACGATTTCAGATTCGCTTCTGTTTTTTCCGGTATACTTTTTCCCGAACTCACCATCGACGTGACAATAAAATGTTGCCGATATTATTTTGGTTGTTGTTACTGATGTTGTTGTTGCTGTTGTTGTTGTTGTTGTTTTGCCGGCGCGATTGGCAATTTGAATGGGCGACTTTGATGTAGCATCAGTTAAATTTGGCAAGCAACGCGTTAAGCAACACAGCAACTCGACCCAGCAACAGCAGCATCCGAACTCATCGGGTATCGTGATGGTGAAGGAGTCGGTGGAGAAGAGTGCCGTGTGAATGGGCGGGGAGGGGGCTGGGGCTGGTAACTGCTGGACTGGATGCAGCATATGTGTTGCATGCATTTCGGCGCGACAAAAAGGACACGCGGGTCTTCTTCTTGGCTAAATTATGAATCAGAAACGTCGAACAGCAGATAAACCGAAAGTGGCACAAAAACGGACGACATGGAAAAGAAAGAGAGGCGTCAAGAGGGTGGGAGATGAAGGAAGGGAAGGAAGGAAGGAAGAAGAAATTAAGAGAAAAATTGCACGCCCATTAAAAGGTTATAAAAGTCACACACACACACACATGACAAATGCGCGAAGCGAGGCGGAAGTATAGCAAATAATATAAATGACATCACACAAACATATGACATGACATGATATCATATCTCGCTATGAAAAGTTAATGCAATGAATTGTAGTCAGTTTATTCTTCTCAATCTGCTTCTGATGCTGCTTCTGTTTCGTCTTCTTTTTCCAGCAGAATTTCAATAGACCAACCCAAAAAATTACCGTAAAATGAAAAAATAATGAAAGCAGCAGCAGTGTTTTAACACCGAAAAAAGAGATTCTGTAGTCATTTACTACTTTTTATCGGTGCTCAAAATTACTCTCAGTGTTGCCGCTGTTGTTTACAATCCTCAATTTTTTTGTTGTTCTTTTTGTTACTCGTGATGCTGCTGATGCTGCAATCAACAACGTCAATGCGTCGCTTTTGTGCAATTTGATGGGAGGGAAAAAATCAGCAACAGTCACTGCAACAGAATAGTTACCAAAGGCAACAATAACAGAAACAACAACTACAAAAACAACAACGACAACAACAACACAACAACGATATGAGGCAGCAACAGAAAATCCAGCTACAAAAACAAAAGCATGAAATTGTTTATGAGATTAACTCATAAACTGTGAAAAACGCATTTTAATTGAAGTGGACCTTTGGGAGTGCATTGTTGTTGTTGCTGAGATTGTTGTTGTGGTAGTTGTTGTTGCTGTTGCCATACGCAAATCAGAGAGAAAGAGAGAGTGAGAGAGAGATGCAGAGTTGACCATCCTCTGAACTTTGATTGGTTGAACTTTGCTCGTTGCTGTTGCTGAACACTTTCGATGCCTCTCGATGCCACTCGATTATCGTATAAATTTTATGAACTTCAAATTTATTGCTTTTGATTTATGAAAATCGACAATTTATACGTTTCATTAAAATAAACCAATTTGCACATAAAACAGAGTCATTATAATAGTTTTGAGACAATGAAAAATGCTGTAGTTATTTTATAACAAGACTTGAATAAAGATAAAAACATCGGCAGAACGATAAATAGACTCATATCAACCCTATCAAGGTATATTATGTGCTTATGTGTATATTTAAAGCAAATTTAATGAGTTTATTCATAGATTTTATTTCCAGTTAATTCAAATCAATTATATTATTAAACTTCAATTACTTTAAAATAGACGATATGTACACATCTTAAGATGTTTTAAGTATCGATGAGTATCGACTTTAAGTTTTATATTAAAACCGGGATAAATTTAGTTTAAGATATTAGTGACAGATTAAAAAATGAAATTGTTAGTGGGGAGAAAATGGAAAAACGTAGCTCAGCAGAATGATAAGGATTTCTTTTTTACTCCTCTTCTTCTTCCGGTCCTTCATTTCTCCACTCTTTACTTATCCGCTACTAATCTTAAATTTATGAATGTTTCCTCATACATTCGAAGTACGCATTTCATCTGTATTTTTAACCACTTTCTACGCATTTTTATCGAATTTCTACAAGAGCCCTCTCTAGAGTAATCAATGACTGATGACTGTCTGTGGTTTTGTTGTTGTTGCTGTATCCCTTTACCCTCCCCCGCCCTGTCCCATTGGCGTATAATGGAAAAAAAATCATTCATCCCCTTCATCTTGAAACGAGTAGCAAAGCAACTCTAATAATGTACCATATGCGTACATTTTCCGATAAGCGCATTTATACCCAATCAGTCTAAGAAGCCGAACAGAATACACAACATGTCCTGGCCATAAATCAAAATCCAATATGGAGTACCTACGTACCTATCAACCGCTCGTTATGTATTCCGGACTGAATGCAACTCAACCGACTCCAATTAAATTTATGCATTAACAAGGCATTTCTTCAGTACAGTAAATGAGGGGACAGAGTAAAACAGAGGATGAGAGCAGAGAGAAATTGTGTAGGAGTGCAAGAAAGACAAAAAAGACTGGGAACAGAGAGGAAAAGGAGAGACTCTGAAAGAAAGACGACTCTGGATTAAAAATACCAAATCTCAAAATCACAAACAATTTTCTTGTTCTAATGAAAATTCAAGGATAACGAAATACTCCTTATAAAAACGTTGCGTTTGATAAACCTAGCAAATGGGCGTAACGAAGGGGCGAGAATTTTCAAACACATTCAAGGACTTTCACATATCTTCAAACGCGAGTATCGAGTATCTTTCTTTAGCGAGTATTTTCTTAGTATCGAGAGTATTCAATTGGGCTCGATTGACAAGACTCTGAGCCAGATTGATAGACAGACAGACATACTGACAGATTAACGACCAGCAACACATTTTCGATGATATGAATTGCTTTAAATTTACTTATTTTTTTTTGTTTCTTTCCATCTGCGTCCATTTTTTGTCCTTTCTTACAATATAAACGTCAAATGTTAAATTTTCGATGGTTTTGTTCTGTTTTTTGCTTCTGTGTTCTTCTTGTAGTTGATGATGCACCATTCGTGGTTACATAATGTTTTTGTTGTTGTTTTCGTTGCTGTTGTTGTAGGTTTTCAGCTGATAATGACTGCCAAAGTGCACTCGATTCTCACAAAATAGCTTCCATGCGAGGCTTCTATTTGAGACTTTGACTTCACTTAGGTTCATGTTTAAGTTTATCACCGAGATTAAGTGTTTCGTGATAAATGCTAAACAAGAACAACAACAACAACAACAACAACACCAACAATAGCAACACTTAAGCTCAGTGTTGTGCTCATTCATCGGAATGAATGCACAGAACCACTGAATGCAGGCAGCATATTAAGAAACCCGAACATATTCACAACGATTATATAAACATATGCATCTATCTGTCAGTTGGTCTATCTGTCTATCTGTCTGTCTGTATATCCGTCTGTCTGTCTGTCTAAAGTAAATCCAGCCACAACAACCGAACGAAAAACGTTATCTTTTATATGAGTACCTGTATGAGCATCATAATCATCAACATCAACATCAGCAGCATCGTCATCGCCATCATCATCCTCATGATGATCATTAGCATCACATACAAGTAATATTTTTCTTGTGGGTGCCGCAATAAAAACCACCGCAACATGTGCCAAAAACTTGTCTTTTACTATAACGATTGTCTGTTTAGATTATTATTATTTCGTTGTTGTTGTTGGTTTTTTCTTCCTTTTTCTCCGTTTTTATTTAAGAAACAACCACGATTTAGTTGCATGTAAAGCTACATCGAGACATGCTGAGGTTGCCACAAAATAAACTTGGTTTAAACCGAGTTAATTACTCACTCTAAAAGCTGTGAGCATTTGTTAGCTACACAGAAAAAATTATCCGAAGTCAAGGAAAAAATAAAATACGGAAATAATAATAAAGAAAGAAACACCTAGAAATAAAAGTGAAATAATAAAAATGAGGAAAGAAAAGTAAATAAATAAAAATAAAGGAATGCCAAAGAAATGCACAAAAATTTAATGGGTAATATTTTAAATTTAAAATTGAATTCACTCAATTGTTTAAATATTAATTTTAAGTCATCTTTTTAAAATCTTTCACCCATTTTTTGGGGAGATTGCATAAAAATTTCTCTTTTGAAAAAATATTCATGAAAACCGTGGAATTTCGTCTACACGAAGAATATTTGAATAAATTCTTAAATTTAGCACAATATACATTCTTCGTAAGTTTCAATATAAACGATAATTTAGCGCATTAATTTATTATTTTTTGATATTCTTTAAGTTTCCTTTCAAACCCCATTATTAATGATTATTTTATTTAACACTTAATTAACTAGTTTTTGATGAACTTCTTTTGTGTGCGTCTTTTTTGTATAAAGATTTCACCCAATCTTTCACCACAAGTGTTCAGTGTTTCTTTTAAACACTTAAATCACTTAGCCAAGTAAATCTGATTTTTGGTTCAAAGGCGCTGCGATCTGATTTGCATACATCCGAATAACTGAAAGTATCGCAGCATTTAAAAAGCAACTGAATAAATAGCAATTTAAGTGTTTCCCACTTCTAACACTCTATAAACTAAAGTAAATAACGCAGAAAGCAGTGGAAACAAAGCAACGGAAACTTAAATTAAATAAAATCAAAAATACAAAATAAAAGCAAGTACAATAAAGAGAAATCGGCCCAAAGAGAAGCAACAACAACAACAACAAACGAATCCGCTGAAGCTGGAAGCGCGGAAAACGATTTTTATTGTCTCGATATCTCAAAAAGGATCGCATTCGACTCGGAATGATGCAGAAATGCAGAAGGAAGCAAATAAATAACCGAAACTACGGCTGAATATAGTGAGTCTGAAGACGAAGTTCAAAAGCAAGGAAAAAGATACCAGAAGAAGTCGGAGGAAACGAGTTCTGCTGAGAAGAAGGAAAGATTTATCTGCAAAATGCAGAAAATTCGCGAAACAGGTTTGCATTACAAACACACAAAAACACACACCGTGAAGGAGAGAGAAAGAGACCGAGAGAGAGGAAGAGAGAGAGAGAGAGAGAGAGAGGGAGAGAGGGAGAGATACAGAGTGGAAGATAGAGAAAGGAACCAGCAAATAAAGTGCTTTAGACTTGAGACACGGCAGCTAATCAAACTTTTGTCAACTCGCGGTTGGTCGTAAAAAGTATTCGATGCCCGGCTCCGGCTCGAGAGTATATCAACAGGAAATCATCTCCAGAACTTGATCAGAACCAACAACAACGAAAATTGGAAACCATCGAAAAGAAAATAAAAATCGACGAAAGAATGAATGCAGCCAATGAAGCGGGTTCCTAGCAGTTGGACCCTCATCGCTCCTCTTTTTTGGCCTCTCAGCTGGACCAGAAGAAAGCCAGCGACTTTTTAAAAGTTGCAAGAAGGAAGAAGGAAAAAAGAAACTATTTTGCATGTCGCTCAGTCAGTCAACAACATCGACATTAACAACAAGTTTGCGATGGTTTTTTTTCTGGTTTTTTGTTTTTAGAAACGGCAACAATGACAACAACAACAACAGTACCATGAGTCCCATGAGTTCCATAAGTTATAATAAATGCACATGCAGCATGTTTCAGCAGCATGAAATCATTTTACGAGCTCCTCACCGTCGACCAGATCGAACATCGAAGATGAATAAGAAGCTATTTTTACATTTTAAATCTAAAAAACTAGATGCAGAGCAGAGCAGAGTAGAGCAGACTTTCTTATTGCAAGCTGCCGTTGTTGTTGTCTTCTTGTTGGTGTTGTTGTTGTGTTGTTGCACTCGCTTCAACTTGAGCCCGCTGACACGATGTGCTGTCATTGCAAACATAAATTTTATGCAACAACAACAACGAACAATAAGAGCAACAAGCAACAAGCAACAACACTTCGAATCGAAATAATAACAAAAATAATGATAATAATAAGAAAATCGCACAAAAAAAGCAACGCAAAAGAAGTCATTTGAACCGGCCAGCAAAGAAAACATTCAGCATTGCAACATTGTTAGAAATCGTGCCAATATTTGTTATTTTATGACCGAACCGAAAATGTTTTTCATGTTGTTCGGTTTTGTTTTGTTGTTGTATTGTTTTGTGTTTGTGGTTTCTTTTGTTTAATTTTTTTATTTGCTTGTTTTCATTACACGATCGCGCTGCGCTATTTTGAGCTTATTTTAGTTTTAGTTTAAGTTTTATTTTATGCACACGTCTCGAGGTTAAAATTTATTGACTTCGTGGCAAAATAATGCGAATGATGATAAATAAAATTAGTAGATGTACAGTAGTTGTTTTGAGAAACAATTTTTACAATTTTATTCACGAAAGATAAAGCAAAAGTAGAAAATTTGCCCATTCAAATGTCAAAGAATTTCAAAAAGCGCAACTCTCAAAACGAAGGCAAAAGTTTGCAAAAGAGAATAGGAAGAATAAACGTAAGAAGAAGGTGAAAATATGGAAGAAGAATATGAAACATTCGAAAAATAATCTTTCTTCCTTCCAAAATCAATGACTAAAAAGTCATCGAATCGAAGACGAACGACTTCAAAAACAATCACTCAAAAACCTAAAATTAACGACTCAAAAATTCAATGATTTAAACACAAATGACTGAAATATCATTCATCAAATAAATCAATGATATCCTTTACTCAAAATTAGAGTTAAGCTGCTTTACAACACATAAAATGGTGAACAGCTAAACGAGATCAACGATACAGTAACCCTATCGTAATATCAATATTATCATTATTCTACTAGAGTTTATATTTTGCATTAATATTGTGGAAAAAATGCTGATGCTCGTAGTTTTAGTTTTAGATTAGATTCCATTAAATAAAGATGCCGATCGATGATTGGTAATCATTCACGTTTCGTTATCATTTTGCGGATGGAAACCAGGAATTCCATTAAAACCGGGGAAAAAATAATGTTTGCACATGTTTCGCATAATGTTTCGCCTCACCCCCGCCCCCCGGTCGCAACGGTGGTCTCCACAATCTTTCGCTAAATTACGAGTATCTGAAATATATGCAAAAAATGGCTTAAAATAGCCAGCGAATCGGCTGCCAAATCCACTTTAATACATTGTTGAATACAAGCAGTCGTCCATCAACTGGTACACAAACACACACACACACACACAAACACACAACCAAACATAGTATAGAAGAGCACTCGTTACCATGCCGCGGCACGCAGCATGCCGCCTCGAGCTCCGAAGTGGGTGTGTTTTTTGTTATCGATGCCGAGAGGGTGGTAATTCGCGGGTACTAAAAAAACTATAACCGACGCCATCTATTGGCATAGCAAGCACACAGTGAGTGGTGCACAGTAAAGTTGCCGCAGAGGAGTGGATGTGGGGAGGGGTGCGTGGGGTGGAGGGGGTCAGGCCGAATATTGAGTAGCGGAGGAGTGCGCAAGCGGCAACTCAGATTAGAACGAGACGTGCAAAGTTGCTACAGTTGCTGTTGTTGCTGCAAATGGCAATAGCAATGGGGTGCCTCAAGTACTTGTTCTTGCAGCGGGAGGGGGCAAATCTGCATTTCAGATATACGAGCCGGCGACTATGAATGCAAAGATAATGCATCGAGATACGCTGCAAGTCAAGCGAAGTAAAAAACGCTGCTATAACATCGTCGAAACATCGTGGAAAGATCGAAGCAGAATGAAAAAGAGACTTTATAAAGTGCTGGAAAAAAATTATGTGTCTAAAGTCGCTGGGGTTTGAATGCGGGGTTGAGGGGAAGCGGGCAGGTGAGAAGGCGGAGATGCTGGGTTAAATCTTAGAATGAAAAGCAGCCTCTGTTGGGAAAAACAAAGTGACGCACCAACCCCTCACCTTCTCCCCGCCGAACTCCTACCCTCAGCCCTGAGAACTCCTTCAAATGCATAGTATTTTAATTTCGAACGTAATGAAGCAACAAAACAACAACAACAACGAACGATTTCTCTTTACAGTCGTGGCGAAAGAAAAGATCGCAACATTAGAATTCAACGTGAAAAGAAGATGAATAAAAAAACATATGAAAAACTTATGCAGCAAAATGCAATAAATAGAAATAAAGGAAAAAAAGACAAACAAAAAATGGAAACACAAAACCAAGGTACAAAAACGGAAACAACAACAACAACTATACAACTCAGAGCAACGCAAAAGCGAATCGCAACAAGCAGCGAATGAATGGCAACAAAAAAGAAGAGGAGCTGCATGCAAAAACAAGGAAAACTGTTGTGTATTTTTTCACAAAAAGAGGAAACAGCAAAAAACACACAATACAATACAACAACAATAAAAAACAAACACCGCATAGTCGCCGCGTAGCGATTTGCATATGCTGCATGTCAGGATGCGGGCGAAGGGAAAAACTCACCGCTGCTGCTGCCGCTGAATTTCGCGGTGATTTTCCGGTGCCGAAGAAGAAGAAGCAGCAGCAGAAGAGGAAGCAGAAAAAGGCTTAAACTTCGAATCAACTTCAACTACAACAGGCACAACGAATAACAAGCAAGCGGTACCTCAGCATGGGAGCCGCGCGACCGGGCCGCGTTGTTAAGCTTCGGAGGCTTTGCTGGAGGCTTCAAAAGCGAGAAAACGTGGAACTGAACGAGAAAGAAAACAACAGAGCTTTTTTTCTTCAAAAGGACAAGAAAAGAAAAGGTTCAGGAAAGGATGAAGAGAAAGAGAGGGAGAGGGAGAGCGGGAGACGCAGAAAGGAAGAGACGATGGAGGGGTGGAGAGAAGGAGGTGGCTGAAGTCGCAAGTGGGCGGTGAGCTGGTTCTCGCTGTGGCTAAAGTCTTCGCTTAGACGACACTCTGAAGTGCTGCCTGCTGTTTCAGCAAGTTACTCACTTATGCAGAGCTCCAGAATGTTTTTCTTCCTCTTCTTATTCTTCTTTTCCCCCCATATTGTTGTTGTTATTTTGCTACCGTTGATGTACATTTGTCACAAGTAGAAAAAAACGAAAAAAACGAGTTTGCGGCTTCAAAAAGAGGAATAAAAAAGGCATTAAATAAAACTAACAAAAAGCACAACCTCACACACAGATATTTAAACATATACACGCACACACACACACACACACACGAACAGACACACGTACATATACACAGCTATACACTCAATTGAGCTCGAGAAAACGTGAGGTTTTATATTACAATTCGGTTTCCTTTTCAAATGCTACTGTTTGCTTGATGCAGTCTTATTGGTGGATTGTTGTGCTGAGCTGCTGAAGGCCCGGGAGAAAAAAGGTGGAAGAAGTTGGCTCCCAGAAGCTCCAAGACACGGCGATTTGAGCAGCGTTTCGAAGGGTTACGTGAAGTCTCGCTTGAAGCAGATTTCTGTCTTAAGTACTGTGAACCGCAGAGTCTCGGAGTCATCGAGGTGGTTGCCTCCTTCGGCGTCTTCTTCCTTCAACATTATTGGCGATTTACTCGTACTTCATGTCGAGATTCGGCACACTTTAAATGCGTTAAATTAAGTAGTTGAAAGGCGCGAAGTTTGGTTGCTTGAAAGATGGAAATCATTCAGCAGTCAATAAACACGATCGCAAGAGAATTTACACCATGCCACAGATTAAACGAAACAATCAAGGAAAACCATCATAAAAAGAATCCATTATTAAAAAATAAATAACTAAACCCAATGATAATTTAAAGAAAAATGACTAAAAATATTCAGCGATTCCAATTCATAGACAGAACTTAATTTATATTCTAACAATTTTCTTAGTTGTAAACCGTTTTTATAGAAAACTGCGGCATTGGAAAGGAAGACGACTTCGATGCGGTTTTCAAACTGCTCAAGACTCCTGCTTTATTGTTGTTCCCTCCATTGTTGTTGTTGTTGTTCCCTCCTTTTTGTCCTTGTTGTTATTGCTTTTGTTGTTGTTGTTGTTGTATTTTTTGTCTATATTCCTTTTGTTGTTCTTGTCACAGTTGCCTCAAATTGCAGCAAAAGGCAACTCAGCAGCGTCTATGAACAAAGATTGCAACTTTTCTGTCATCTCCACGAGCTCCTTCCTCCTATCATCTTTCTTCTCTTACTAAATCTTTTCGTCTTATTCGTCTTCGTCTTCTTCTTCTTCGTATCTGCTTCTTCTTCTCCTCCTCAAAGCCGCTCAACTCGTTATCTCGCAATGTTTTGCTTTTAGCTAAGATTTAGCGACCAGAAGCAGAATTTCTGATTTTCAAAAGACTTACAAAGGGTTGTCCTGCAAATTTTTCATTAAAAAGCAGTCGCCTCTGTTTGTATGTGTATGCGTGTGTGTGTGTGTACGATTAACTCTCCGTCCGTGTTATCTGCAAACTCCATTAGAAAGCGTTGCTAACGCACCAGAAGCCAGACTCACTGACAAACAGATGCCGCGGCAGCAAGCAAAAAATAAAATACATTTTAAGGAATCCAAACGTTGTTGAAAAATTAAAAAGATCCGTAAAGAAATACATCTTTTTATCTCTGAAGGAGACCGAGACAGAGGCGCAGAGTGAGAGAGAGTGAGGGGGTGAGGGGGGGTAGATAGAGACGCATTGAGTGCTGCGACGCGACCAGGCGGCTTCTTGAGTTAACGGAGGAGGCCCCAGAAGAAGCCGCTTGTCGATTCTCGCACAAAATTCTTGCATTTATTTTAACGAACTAGTTTGGCCACTACAACAACAACACACACACAAATACACATACACGCGTACTTCTATATACAAAATTATGTGTGTGTGTGTGTGTGTGTGTGTGTGTGTCGTGTACTTACGATATACAGCACTCTCAACTTCGCATCGTTATAAAATATATTCGTCTTATAAGAATAAATAAATAAATAAATTGTCAGCATCATGCAACATCCGGGAGGAATACCAGCAGCATCATGAGCAGCAGCATGCGTCGCTGCAGCAGCAACCAGCAGCCGTCGTTGAAGCTTCTTTAACGCGTTTTTGATTGCTGGAAGGTGCTGATGCTGGTTTTCGTTGGTGTTCTTCTTCTTCTTCTCGTTGGTGTTCTTGTTGTTGTTGTTCTCATTGCTTTTATTGCATACCGTAAAACATTTTTAAGTGAGCGATGGTTTTTGTTGCTGCTGATCTTCTTGAACCGTGTTGACAACGATCATTGCGATGATAGTGATGATGATAATGGAAGTGATTATAATGAAACATAAATTGTTTTTGTGTTAATTAGGAAAAATATTGATTCTGATTGATTGTCTAATTATTGAATGATTGACTGATTGATTGAATGTTGAAATATTCACGAAATATTGAAATTCAAATCCGATTTCTTAAACACATCTTGTATATTATAATAAAGCTTTCAAGTAATTTTTCCACTGATTAACTTTGATTTCAACACAATTCAAGAAGCTTGCAGTAAACAACAGAAACAATACTGCATCCATGAGATAAAATCATTTCATCTCAGAGATCGATCGGGATGCTGTTGACATTTTCTCTCCTTCTGATTTCTTAAACAATTCCTTGAATCAACCAAAGCAACCAAAGCAATCGAAGTAATCGAAGCTACAAAAGCAACTCGAGGATTTCAATAAAAATTCTTCTCGTTGCTCAGTCGTGAAACATTTCTTTGGTCGGTCAAAAAGTATCCACGGATAAAAACTCACACACAATTCATGCAGCAACAACATAAATAACAAAAAGCAACAACAACCGAAACCGATTTAAAACGCGTTCAACGTTCAACATACATACACATCAAACATGCATGGCGACGCTGTATAAAGATGGGTGCAAAATGATTCAGGACGATGGGAAGAAGGGGTGGGTTGAGGACACCAGGGAGCGAAGAGATGGTGGATGATGGTGGACAACGAGTGAGAGAGTGAGAGTGTGATGATAGAGACTGAGTGGGAGAGAGACAGAGATAGATGAAAGACGATGGATGATGTTAGTTTTCAGTATGCTCGCATTTACAACAACACAAAACACATCATTAGGTATAAAAATTGTTTAAAATGGAATTTGAAATCATTAAAATGAAGTCGAAAAAGAGTTGGAAAAAAGAAGAAGAAGAAGGAAAAGAAGTGCTTGTAGAGGGGGATTCCGAGTTGAAGAGAAAGAAATACGTTAAAGAAAAAGTAGTGTATAAAAAGTAATGAAATAAATTCAAGTAAGAGAAGAAAACGAGCGAAAAAATCAGCGAAGAAAATAAAATTAAATGTTGCTGTTGTTGTTGTTGTTGCTGTGTGCGAAAAAAAGAAGACGAACAACAACGACAGCAGCACCACACGAAACGAAGGAATTGCAACGGCGACTGCTGCTGCTTTTGCTGCAATTCTTGTCGCTTCCACTGCGACTGCTGCTGCTGTTGTTGTTGTTGTTGTTTTTATTGCTGCCATGCTTTTTGCTCGCCTTCATGGTTCTTTAATACAAATTTTGCTCACTTTTGCTTGGTACTTTTTTCGAAGTACACTTTTTTGTACACTTTTCGCATAACATTTTTGTTTTGTCTTCAACGTGATATTTTCTGGAGATGTTGTTGTTGTTGTATGCAGCATGTTGCTCGTGCAGAATGCTGCACGAATTGCATGTTGCTATCCTTTGCTTGCAATGCAAGTTTTTTGCCTTGCTTTATTTACAAACAAAGTGTAAAAAAAGCAGATGTTTTTTGTATTATTTCTGCTTGTATTTTTTATCTTATTGTTTTTTCTTCTTCTTCTTCTTCTTTTCTCGTTCTTCATCTTTTGCCTCGTTTTTCTTTTTTTCCTGAACAAACGCTTTTCGCTCGTTAAGCGTCTTGTTGGTGTTTTTGTTGTTGTTATTGCGAGATTTTAGTTGGGTGCTTAAGACGCTATACTAGTTGTTGCTGTTATTGTTGTTGTTGCTGTTGTTGTTGTTGTCGTTGTTGTTGTTGCTGCTGTTGCATCTTGAAGCATTGCTTTTGATGATGCTGCTGAAGCTTCTGCTGCTGCTTCTGCTGCTGCTGCTGATGCTGCCGTTGCTGGTGCTACAAAAAGTGGTTCCGTTTCGTTTATCTTTGGCGAAATGAAAAGATTTTTTAGTTCGATGTTGTTGTTATTGTTGTTGTTGTTGACGTCGTCTTTTTATGCTTCACTCTAAGAGTACAGCACCAGCAGCAGCAACAGCAGTTGCCTTCTATGGTTGCATTTCAGTTTAATTGTTGTTGTAGTTGTTGTTTTCATTGTTGTTGTTGTTATTATTATTGTAACAGTTCGCATTTTGAGTTATTTATAAAGGAATTGTTGAAAAATCTCTTCTTTTATGTTTGAAAATATTTTCTTTTTTCCTCTGCGAAGTGAAGGGAAAAATTCGACTTTCTTAAGTATTGTAGTAAAAAGAATAGGAGGGGGAAGGGTTAAGTTTAGGGTTAGTTAAGAGTTAGTTAAAAGAATTAAGCTCTGGTCTAATGATGAGGCTTGGAACCATAAAAAGTATTACAAATCAAGTGTTTGAAACTGATGAATTGAATAAAATAGAATAGGATTAAATGGTTTAAATGGTTGCATTAGTAACACAGAAATTTAAGTAATCCTCGAATGGAAAAACCTCTCCGAACGAGTCCAAATATTTCTAAACTCAACCTTAGATTCATTTATCAAAATCTGTACTTTAAACTGTGTCTAGAATAATTATTAAAATTATTTAATGTGCCAGTATATAGAATAATGACATCAGCTTACCTTTAATCACTTCTATTAACTAACTAATTTAACTAAAACTCAAAGAATATTTAATTAAAATTGAATTGAATTTTTACCGCAATGATATTAGAATAATTTTGTATTTCGTATTTTAATTGTGTTTGTTTTCCAAGTGAAGCTTTTACAATATTCACGATGTTTCCACCAACACTTCTTCCGACCAACTTTTTATGCACTTCTTCATGTGCGATAACTCGGAATACTGTCGCTTAATCGTCACAATCTTGTTATTTTTTCCTTTTCTTCCTGGAAGCAGGTGGATTTCGCTGGAGTCCTCTCTTCCTTGAGAACTTTCTTTAGTTTTTGTTTTCTTTCCTTTTTTTTTCTTTTTTAAGAAAAAAAAACACACGGTAGTCAGCGTGAAATCGTTGCAGCCAAAATATTTTCATCTAATGCATCAGAAAAGTGTGCAAAATTTTGCATGCTGCCAGAATGAAAATATGAATATTTATGAGGGGTGTTCTTTGTTTTTCTTCCTTCCCTTTTTTGGAAAAATGACACTGCTGTAAATCAAGACCTGTTACAATAATAAAACTAAAAGCACAATAAAAAAGCAGTGCGTGGAAAAATCCCAAAAATAGAACAACAGATTATGGAAGAAGAACAAGCAATAAAGTGCAAAGGAAAAAACGTACCGAAGACCTGCTGGGTCTCCGAACAATTGCGAAACATTGAATAATAAACAGATGACAAGAACAACGAGCATTTTGCATATTTTTTGCATGTCCAGAAACCGTGAACATCGAATCTTTTTGGGTTTTTGCGACTTTCACCTTGCGAACCTCACGCATTACGTAACACGCACCACGCGGCTGTCCTGCTCTTTTTAATCAACTACCTGTTGCTCCTGTCGGTTGGTCGGTCATAAAATCGATTGGTAGGTCATAAAATCAGTCGGTCGGTCCTAAAAAATTAGATACAAAAAGGTTCTTTGCAATGTTTTGTGAAATCAGGATGAAATGCAAAATAAGCGACGGCGACGGAGGCTTCCGGCCGTCCAATCTTTCATTTAACTCAGCTGTGCAAAGATTTACAATCTTCCGATTTTAAGAACACACAAATAAACACACGCACACACACACTCATCCACTCTTCCACTCATAGAGTAGGTTACACCCTGTATAATTTTATGATTTATGATAGCCTCCTCTATGCTGGTTATGGTTTCAAGATCAGTTTTTTTCACTTTTGTTGTTGTTCCTTTTTTCTTTCTATGTGAGGGTTTCTCTTTAGATGTGGATTTTATTCCTTGAATTCGTATCGTCGATGAACATCAACAAAGCGGCTGCGGCTGTTGTTTTTAGCAACATTTTTAGAAAGTTTCTTTGTTCCTTTTATGAACATCCACTGGAACATCGAATGGCGTCGAATGGCGAATAATACTTCGGTTGTTATTCTGTGTTGTTTGAAGCCTCCTGGAATCTGTTTAAAAATATTCGAAGCTGCTTTAGTGTGAATCGGAATTCTTTAGAGCTCAGTTTGTTTTTTAAGTTTGTTGCTTGGTTGGCTGGTTGGTGTTTTTTGCCGCGAGTGAACGCCATTTTTAATGATGATGATGGTGCCGAAGTTAAAATGTTGGTGTTGTTGTTGAAATTGTGATTATTATTATCATTATTATTGGTGTTGTGGCTGTTGTAATTGTTGTTGTTGTCATTGTTGCTGTTATAAATACTCAACTTTGAATATAATCTTTTAACAATTTTAAACACACTTCATATTTCATAGCATCAGCATTTAAAATGCGATGCCGCGGTACTCAATTCGATTCGGTGTTCACGACACTACATAAAAATGCGACAAATCTGAAAATTTATTGCCCCAAAATCATGGCTGTTGTTTGTATATTTGCACGATTGCGTGTTGTTGTTGCTGCTGCAGTTGTTGTTGTTACTGTAGTTAACACAGTTTTAATACTCTGAATATTTACACCAAAAATATTTCGCGGAAAAATTCAATTATCCCGGAAGTTGGATGAAAATTCGGTAGCTATAACAACAAACAAGAAAAGCAACAACAACAGTCAGTACAAGTATACTAACGACAGGTATAATTCTACATTCCTACATGTGTATGTGTGTGTGTGTTGATGTATGTATTGCTGTATGTATGTATGGCTGTCTGTTTGTGCTACGCGACACACATCCGAAATGAACACTCATTTCGTGGCGTATAATAATAAAAGCATAAAAACAGCTTATAATAGTATTAATAATTTTATTTCTCGCTTGGTTTTTAATGGCGATTACAACACATCATCAACACATACGATGGTGTGGCCCCTTAAATATTGAGTGTATGTGTGCGTGAGGCTGTGTATCTGTGTGTGTGTGCAATTGTAATTATAGTTTTTATTGAGTGCTATAAAGTTATTAAAACACAGCCACTCACACGCATGGAAAATATCAGCAACGAGAAAAACCTTTAACAGTGCATGTAATAAAAATTTCCAAAAAATTCAAAATAAATAAAAATATTTCAGAAAACAAGAAAACAAAGAATATACCAAAACCATATAAAAAAAAGTAAGCAATAAAGTATTAAAAAGAAAAGAAAATAATATAAAAAGTACAAGACAAGTGTTTAGCGTTTATAATAATGATGGTTAATGTAGAGATCATAACACAAAAGAAAGAGAGAGAAGATGAAAAAGAAATAAAAAGGAAAGAAATTAAATGTAAATAAATATATTAAAGATTGAAACCTCAGAATTATTTAAGTTAATGAATGATTAAATGAAAGTAACGTAAGATAATCGTAAGTTAAACGTAATAAGTAACCATCAACCTAAAGAACAAATTATATCAACTGTGTAACTACTAAAAAAGTATTCTTGACAACAAAAAATTTAAACATCGCTCTCAATACTCCAAAACAGCATTAATTCATATCTTATGGTAAATTTTCTCTCATTTCGTGTTGATTTCGACTGCTTATTTCATTGCTTTAACCTTTCTTATTCAATGTTTTTAAATTTTTTTCAATATTTTTCAATGTTTTCCCATATATTAAATGTTGTTGCAAAATATAACATAAATGTTATCTTTCTATCCATTATATAAATCAGTTAATTATCAATTATCTACCATAATCTTATATGTACTTTAATCTGTGTTTAATTATTATTATTGCAGTTTGTGTTTTTACAATTGTACTAACTAAAATATTTTCTTTCTCTTCCTTAGGTAAGTGTTGGAAAAATCTTGTGAAAATTTAAATAAAGATCCTTATGAAAAAATACGGCGAAGTATAAGAAAAAACCTTCATTTTCTGTAAGTAGTTAGCATTAAATTAGCATTTGAAATACTAATCAAGTGTGGAAGGAATGAAATGAAATTCGAATCATGAATCAAATTTTAAAGTAAACCGAAAGATGGTAAAAATTCGCTATAGTTTATAAATAAAATTGAATTACTTCATGACTTTTATTTCAATTAAAATTCATTGCTATTTTTTAGTAAAAACGCTCTAGAAAAAGAAAAATGAGAAAACATTCAAAACTTCGGCCTCGGGTCAATAAAGATTGCCCCCGGGATCCCCTGCAACATTCGCTCTCATCCATATTTCAAGCTTTTATATTCCTTTGTTGGTCGTATGTTGTTGTAGTTGCTCTCGACCTGCCTCGCCTCGGGTGCAAGAAATTTATGCACATCTTTTATATGCTTTTATGCGACATACGACAGACAACATATGATGTGATTATATAATTCGTCGGAAGAGGTTTGTAGTTGTTGCTGAACTCCATCCCACTACCCACTACGCTCATGTTGTGTCTTTTCTCATGCTTCCCCTTCTTCTCTTTCTTCTCCCTCTCCTTGTTCTCCATCTTTTTCTCTTCTTCTTCTTCCTTCTTTGTAGACAACTTAATATGAGTTGAGTTCCATTAAAGGACATTCTCATGAATGACGCTTTTAGCCTCCTTTAGATGCCTCAACTAATGACCTCAAGTCATAGATTTTGAAGCCGCTTTCAATTCGCCAGTCAAATTTTTGGTTTTTTACTCATAAAAACAAATAAAAAAACAAATAAAAAAAAAGAAAAAAAGAGGAAGAAGCAGGAGAGGAAGCGAAAGAAACGGAGTCGTAAAAAGGATACGCTATAAAAGTCATATAAAATAGCAAAGAAGACGCCAACAATTTGTTGTTGACAAATTTTTCTCGTGCAGAACCGCAGCTGAAAGAGTATTTTATGCCAACAATGTTGTTGTTGTTGTTGTTGCTGTTGTTGCTGTTTTAAATTGCTTGTAATAATTCAATTTTTATACATCCGCAAAACTGTGGATCATTTTAATAATGCGATGTAGATTTTTTTGGCAATGACAGAGAGTCAGTGAGCTTAAAAGAACTGGAAGCAGAGGAAGAAAAAGAAGAAATAAAGGCAGAAAAAGAGGAGCAAGAAGATGATGAAGAAGCAGAATATTATTATTAAATAAAATTCAAGTGAAACGCAGTAAATCAGCGTAAATGCATTTAGCTTTCAACTGCAAATGCTGATGCTGTTTCTTTTAATTCTGCTACTACTACTATTTCTACTACTATTCTTACTACCATTCTTCCGCCTAATGAGCGTCTATTGCTTTGTCGCTTAATGTTTACGATTTTATGCCAAATTGTTGCCAGCAAAAATGTTCGTCCAAAAGCGTCCGAAAAAATATATTCTTGGCCACAATTTGGAGTTTTAAACTGCGTTAAAAATACCGTATAAAATAGGATATTATGTGTTGATATATTGTATAAATTCATAGAGATATATACACGTATATATACATATACCATATCTGCATTTATTATCAGAGAACTCGTAAGAAGGCGTAATGAACTGAAAAAGTAAAAATGGTGAAAATATCGTGGAAACTTACGAAGATGGTGATGGAACTCATAATAACTCCATCTTCTTTACAATAAAAAGGCACTATACTACAATAACAATAACAACAACAACAACACCGTCCAATTCAAAGTGTCGTAGAAAAAATGTAGCGTGATATGAAACAAAAATATAAAGTATCCATTCTTAAAATGTTGATTGATTAACTGATTGGTTTTGAGGCTTACTTTGTTATTTTTTCACATGAACAATCATGAGGCCGGTTGTTGGTGGGCCGCCGTTAGATTTGTGAAGATCTGAAAAAAGATTATAAATTTAATTGAGGGCGTAAATGCAGTAAGTAGCAAATTGAGAGATAAACATAACGAAGTGGATAGGAAAATAGAAGAGGAAGAGCAAAAAAAAAACATCGAATTTGCTGATGCTGATGGTGTACCATAGAAAATGGCACGCGCGAGGCACCATTTTTTATTATTAGTCGATACTCTACTTATTATTGTTATTACTATTATTTATTTATTCTTTTTCTTTATCAATTGTTGTTGGTTTCCTTTTACTTCTTGTTGTTTTTTGTAATCTATAAAAGTGATTTAAATGCTGGTGTGGTTTGGTGAGGTGAGGGTTCGATTCTGAATGCCACACTAGGCAAAAAAAAAGCGAGGTTGTTGGGGAGCCACCACACACTCGTGATTTGCATTGGCATCACTCTGTTTCTTGCTAAATTTGAAAATGCTTTTAGTGCTTTTTTTAATGTTACCCCGGTTTTTTTTTTTTTTTTTCTTTGCCTATCTTTGATTTGCGGCTCTGTTGATGGTGGATAATTTTCAAGACTCGTTTCTGCAGTCGACAGGGGGTTGTGCAAAAGTAGTCAAGGGGAGGGAGGGATGCGGTTTTGCGGTGCGAAGTAGTTACTGAATAAATTATTTTCCCATTTTTTGTATAAATCGATGCTTTTTTATACACTGATAAATTGTCCTTGATAACCAGAGTAACCATAAAATAAATTTCAATTATTTCTTGATACTGAATAATAGATTAATCACATCACTCACACAGATAAAACAAATATTTTAAAAATCTCAGAAATAATAATAAAAATAACTAATACATATGATAATATGTATGGAAATAAGAATTGTCTTGTGTATGAAGCGAGTAGAGTTGCTTTCGTTAAAGCAATCTTCTAGAAGAATATGTTTTTCACCCTCTCCAAATTCACTAAAAACGAATCAACGTTTAGTTTAAAGCTCTTTTTGATGAAGCAATTATAACCACCTAAAAAGAAAGCCCCCGAAACAAAAAACCGAAAGAAAAACCCAAAAACTCCTCTCGATTATAAACAGCCAAACAACATTAACGCAAGCATCTCAGGACCAGCGATTTACGTATAAAAATGACCGCCATAATTCAAAATGTGCTGCGTCGCCGTCCGTGACTAATTAGGCAATTAATTTTAAACCCGAAATACATATACATGTGTATATACATATACCAGAATATATATTGTATAAATTCTTTTCATGCTCCATTTTTTCCTTCTGCTCTGTGCAACATCCTCATAATTCACAAGAAATTTTCTGGAAAAACATGTAGAAAGTTGAACGAGGGGACAAAAAGGCGAAGGGGACGAGGAGAGCACGAGAGAGATAGATAGAGATGTAGTGAACCCTGTAGAAAGGGGAGAGAGTGAGAAAGACAGCGAGACCCACTGAAAATTGTGGGAAAAGAAATGCAATGTAGCAAATCAGTCGCCTGAATTTTTCGAGCCTGCTGCGTTGCTCGTTTCATGCCTCATCCCTCGTACCTCATCCCTGTGGCATCTGTAATGCCTCATTCCATATGGAACCCTCTTCTTGTTTTATCGCTCTTATAATAGAACTGAAGCGGGCTACATTTTTGAACAAGATGATAATCATAAATAAATTAAATTAAGTCATATCAATAATTTACATGATTGTAGATGCATCATGCATCAATTTAATGCTTTTGGAAATCTTTGGAAATTTAATACTATCGAACGAAACTTTTCTGGAATTAAAGCATGCTTCAAAGTTTATTATTTTAGAAAAAGATTTAGAAATAAATATTTCAGTATTTCTAAATAGACTTTAGAATAAACCTTTAAAAATAGACTTAAGACAATCCTTTATATTTAAGTAATAGAGAGCCATTAAGAGGAAGAAAAATAGAATTCATCATCTAGGAATATTTTGACTTCAACTCAACTTTAAACTCTTCCATCTCTAAATTTTTTCGTACCTCAAAGCAAAAATCCGCAAATAAACGAAACATGCATATTTATTTCATTTTTTCATTCAAAAACGTTTACATTACATACGCGTATTTACATGAAAAGGAAACCAGGGAAAAAACAAGGGGTAAAATAAACAAAAGAGAGGGGAAACAGCAAAAAAAGGGCCCAAAAAGGATCAACCATAAAAGAGTACGCATTAAATTAAGTGGGTGTTTAATAAGTGTAACTGTATACGTTACTTAACACTAAATGTGTAAAGCATATTTTAAAGCAACGCTTGCAAGCAACAGAACAAGAAGATGCAAATAAAAACACGAAATTATGATGGAGATGTAAATAAAACGTGGCTATATACGGCGTTAAAAGTATGGAAAAAGAGTGAGAAAGGGGGGAGGGAGAATTAACAAAAAACACAAAAGAACACTATAAAAGACACACTCATACGAAGGCGAGCGACAAATGATAAAAAAGGCCCCCCTTTCGATGGCGCAGCGGACGGAGGACAGAAACGAGGCATGTTTAATTTGCGTGGAATAAATATTTCAGTTGCCTGTGGCAAAAAGATAACGAAATAAAATGGTTTTCGAAAACGTCACGAAAAAGCGAACAACGAAGAGGAAAAATAATAAAAAAGAAGTAAAAGAAACATGAAATAAAAGGAATACGAC
Source organism: Myopa testacea (assembly GCA_949629155.1). Lineage (NCBI taxonomy): Eukaryota > Metazoa > Arthropoda > Insecta > Diptera > Conopidae > Myopa > Myopa testacea. The sequence goes on along the minus strand of OX451345.1, from coordinate 40,719,880 downwards.
AAAAAATAAAACAATGCAAATAACATTAAAAAAAAGTTAAAATTTTGAAAAAATTAAAGAAAACGCTCAAAAAAAACGAGGACTAAAAAAATATTTGTTGTGGCTCTTGACAACATTTCTGCAGTTCAACAGAATTCAAAGAGACGGTCCTGAATAATAGCAAATACAGCATGTTGTTTTGTCATTAGGTAGGGGGGGGGGGGGGGGGGAGGGTTGGCCAGAGGAGAGGTTAAAGAAGAGAATGGGTTGAGCATTTTTCCAAAAAGGTGGATCCACAAAATAAATAAATAAATAAAGTAGTAGATGTTGTCCAAGGCTACTTAATTACAAGCCAACGACGAGGAGTTTTGAAATAGACACAGAAACGTTTTCGAGTTACACAAGCATTGAATTTTAATGGAAATTAAAAGCTAAAACAAAAAATCAAAAAAAACACCAGAAAAATAATGAAATGGAGTTTCTTGTCTCATTTTATATCTGTCATAATCTTTTTTTTTCATTTTCAATTTTAATTTTAAATTTGAAACCCGTTTTTTTTATTAGTAAACATTTTTTCTTTAATTTTCAATGTAACTTCTTTTCTTCAATTAAATTTAAAAAAATGCCTCTCAATATTGTATCGAAAACTTGTAAAACTGTATGAAAAAAATATTTGTATGTTCATACGTACATATATGTAATTAAACACACCAACATATAGATAGACCGGGTCTCCTTCTTCCTATCTGCACCTCCTCTTTCTTATCACCACTTCACCATCTGCACCCTTTCTTCATTTCACTCACTTCACCTGTTTTGCAGCACTTGTTTTTTAGTCACTTCGTCCGTCCGTTTGTCGAACCGTCTGTCTAAATTCAATGGACTGTAAATAAAGTGTTCAGTGCTTCGTTTTCCTATTCAAGTAATGTAATTAATATAAAAGTGTAGGAATGTTGTTGTTTATTCACACATTCTGTGCTTTGCACACACAAACACACACACACACTTAAAACAATTGCTCTGCATAAATAATAGTGTCATGGCGAACTAAATAAATTAAACACTTGGCCAGGATATTAACTAAGCATAGAAGAGGGACCAAATGAGCAAGCAAACAAGCCACCCACTCAAATGGAAAAAACAATAACAACAAGAATAACAACAGCGATAAAAGAACATTCATTTTATCATATATAAAGACTCCCTTCCTCCCCACCCCCTCCCCCCACCCATTAACACAAGATCTACGCCATTTTGTCATTCTGCTTGGCGGGTCACATTAATTGCATTAAATGTTCACTTTTCCCCCTACTCAACATCATCATCACTACCAATATCATTATCATAAGGATCATGATCACTACATCACTATTTATCATCATAATCATCATCATATCATCAACACCATCAAACACATCATTTCGTCATCACCATCCTTAAAAACAACACAATCCTTCCTTATAATAGTCATAATTTCTATCACAAATTCTACTATCATCTTTCCCTTCATCATATTTATCATCACCAGCATAATCATCATCATTATCAGCATCTAAATCACCATCATCATCATTATCAGCATCTATATCACCATCAACACATCATCATAAGAACAAATCATCATATTATATAATAATTTCACATCATATCTACATATCATCATGATTTGAATCACCTACATCATCTTCATCACCTTCACCATCATCTTCATTATCTTCACCATCATCTTCATCACCTTCACCATCATCTCCATCATCATTATTACCATCAGTAGCATAACGAGCTATGCTGAAAATTTATGGAAACCCATTTTTCACCATGTCCATGAATGCAGATGATTGTGTTTGTATACACATTCAATTGTGTGTGTGCTTGAGTTTGTTCCCAAAAATTTAATTATCGGTATATACATGATATACAGGAATTATATATCTCTTATATGAACGCATGTATGTATGTATGTACGTATGTATGTATGTCGTAATTGAATGTAGTGAAAATAATTTAAATTAATTTCTTTACATTCCTCAATAGATAATGAATTTTTCGCTAAAAATCATTCGCTGCATAGACATCCGCTTGTTGGTTTACATTATTGTTGCTCCTGTTGTTTTTGTTGTTGCTCTGTTGTTGCTATTTTCGTCCTTTTGACCCGCCTCAAAAACTTCAAATGCCAACAAATTCAAATGTACTAATTGCAGAATGTTGGCAACAATGCGACCCTTAATTAGTGCGAAACTATTTGGTATTGTTATTCATCGAGGGGCGGGGAGGAATGGAAAGGGAGGGGAGTGGCAAGAGGGATGAGTATCATTGTACTGAAAACTCAGAACCGAATCTAAAACAATAACAACAATTGCAATAAAAACATTCCAAGGACATCGCTGGCGGCTGCTGAACGATCGCCTCTGGCTTTCGATTCTCCTTCGTCTGCTTCTTCTTTTTATATGGGGAATTAAAAGCAATAAAATGTGGCACCAAGGAAGTCATCTATCAAAGTTTGTTTGTTAAATTGTTGCTGAATTTTATTGTTGCTCTTGATAGTCTTCGTTTTTAGCTGTTGTCGTCCTCCAGCATTTATTTGTTTCGACTTCATTTTGTGTAGGCTGCTTTTTTTAGGCCGCTCGAAAGTTTCGGAAATAGAAATATAAAATTGGATAAAATATTTTTATGGCGCGACATTTCGATGGGAGGTGTCCTGCGGGGATTTTTGGCGTATTTTTATTTCCACAGAAAGTGAAACTAAACTTTGCCAATTAGTGAAAATTACACTGAAGTGGGCAACACTTAATGTTGGCGCCTAACCTGAAGTAAAGAAAACATATAAAAACAGTAAATCAAAACAAAAACAAAAGCAAATCAAAATCAAAAAGAAAAAGTCAGAAATATGTGATTTTATATATATGTGACCCTTTTAAATTGAGTTTAAGAATAATAATTAAAAGTACATACATATAAATAATTATTAAGTAATCACTTATAAAAAAGCGCAACAAAATGAATAAAGAAGAAAAGAATTAAGCAACAAATCAATTAAATGGCAAAACAATTAAACAAAATAATTAAATAAATAAACAAAAAACAAAAGAATTCATCGATTCATCTGCTTCACTATAATTGTTTAAAATACGCAAATTATTTATAATCTATTTTATTTAGTTTTTAGTTTTATTTTTAGAAAGTTTAGAAAGTTAAAGTTTTCTAAGAAACCAATCAAAATTAAAATGGAAATCTAAAGCAAACCCGAATTCAGATAAAATTTTATAGAAATTGTGTTCTTGAATCACAAAAATTAATCGCTTTATATAACATCTTTCATGATTATTTGGCACACCATAAATTTGTGGCTTACGTAGCTACAGAAGCTGCAGAATTAAAAATACTGAAAATTTGGTAACCAAAAACTACTGCATAAAATTCATCTCCGTCACTCCCCTCCCCTTCCTGCCGATCAACCTCCCACCCTTCCACACGGCCCACTTACTCAACATGTGTGAATCGTTTATAAGAATTTAAACAACAAAGTCAACATCAGGGACGAGGACGAGAACGATGATGACGACGGTGACGGTGACGGTGACGCCGACGTTGACGTTGACGTCGACCGCGACCGTCCAATAAAATCCCACAGACAAACGAAATTACGTGACCAATGTGTTTTATGACGATTTTATTGCGACAAAAACCAACAACAACAACAAACATAGTAGAGAAAAGTCGGAAAAATTATTATATATCTATAAGGATAACCGCAATAACAACAACACCAGCAGCAACCATATCCACAAAGCAAACAGTCAGCAATCGCTGTAAATGCAACAATATAAAAGCTGACTTCTCTCTCTTTCTTCCCTTCAGTCCCCCTCTATTCCTGTTTCTCTCACTCTCTCTTCCTCCGTCTTCTCCTCTATCCCTCTGTCCCGTAGCGTTATCCTTGATCCATAAGCCAGTGGAACTGAAGCGATGAAGAGATGGAGTACGATGGTGCAGAATGATGAAGGAGGACAGGGGAAGGGGAAGGAGCAAGTTTAAGCCTTACATCGTGCTTTTGGAATTTTTGGCGTTGACTGAATTTCCGCGGCACACATTAAATTCCTGCAGCATCCGATAATTTAATGCATAATTTATGTGAAAAACGAGCAAAATTCCTTCCTTAAGTCCTTTAAGCAAGCTATAAAATATGAAGAAGCTTTACTTCTTCGTTCGCTGTTAGCTTAGGATGAGGGGGTGGGGCTGAGAGGGCGTGACGACGGCATAAATGCAAAATAGGTACGCATTTCGAGTGCGGACATGCGAATGAATATCATGCACACTCGTGTGTAGGGTTGCCTACAACAACAACAACAACAACAACAACAACAGCAAAGCGATAGACAGCTCTAGGATTACAAAACGAATTTTAAAACTATTATACATCAAATTTAGATTACTTTTTTAAAAACACACAAAGAATTTTGATAATTTATTTCAGTAATAAGTAATAATAATTTTTATATTTAATATTCATTACATAGAATAATAAGTGATTCATGACTCATTTAGAGTTCATTCAAGTATACTCAAAATAATTTCGTCAACAGTTATGTTGTGTTCATCACGAGTTAATCCAGGCTTCATTTTAAACATTGAATCTATAATGATTATATGACAACTCTAATAGACAGAAAATTTCAAATGCTTTTTTCTCTTTTTTTGAGATTTTGGAAAACATTTAATACAAAATACAATAACACAAAAAATCATACAAAGTATTCAAAAGGGCTTCGTATTTGATTCATTCGGAGTACAATATTATTAATCATATTTTATTCAAACTAAAAATGATTTTATTCCGAAAATGTTGAAGCAAAGATGCTTTTTTTATTATGACAATGAGCAAGAAATCTAATCTAAAGTTTATTTGTATTCATAAACACTATTCACACTAAGTTTTTGATCTAATGCTAGATACTATAGTAGAGCTTGCGTTTAGATCAGTCTAACATAATTGAATTCTCCGACAGTAGAGACATCATCTTAAAAATCGTGATACTTATTATTATTTGTATAATAGAAGAAAAGATTTTCGTCTGTTTTTCACCTTTCATTACTCTCGGATCCACTCATAAATTGTTTTTTTAATATTAAAAGCAATCAATCATGTTATATATAATGGTACTCCACGTGTAGGTCCACCCTTTTAACCCTTCCGCTCCTCAGCGATTTTGCCACAAGAAGCGATTTTAAGATAATCATATTTTTTTTACTTTGCATTAACCCAAACCTATAATTTTAAAGGAAGAATAAAAGAGATACATAGTATACATGACATGCACTGGAAGATTATAATAAATGGCAAGATTATTACAACAAAAAATTGGCGGCGAGTAGGGTGGTGGAAGGGGGAGGGAAGTGGAGAAGCGAAAAAACGTAGAGAAAAGAAAAATCGAGTTGGTAGGCAGGAAAATCGTTTATATTTTGTTTTTTATATAATTTATAGACATCACTCAAGTGAGGTTTAAATTGAATTTGACCCGGGTGCATGTTACAACCGACAGAGGGCGGTATACGGCGCTGAGTTCTCGTATTGGCTTCGGTTATCTGCTGCTGCTCTGAGCCCGAGCCGGAGCCGGAGCCGGAGCTGGACTTCTATTGGTAATAAAAGTAATTGCAAAGTCCCTTCAGCGCACTCGACGCTTTGAAGCCGCTGCGTTGCGATGCGATTTCGTACTTTATTTTGTAAGCTAAAAATTGCTATAATTTCATCGAAATTGCAATTTTTATTTCCTATTATTTTCCTTCGGACGAAACGTAGTGGTTTCAGCTGCTTTAGTTGAATTGGTTAATTCGATTGATTCACCGGCAACGGACTCGACCCAGCAACCTGTAAACATTATTATTAACTTAAGTGGCTTTTGATGTAATTTAAAGCGTTGTCTTATTTCGCTGTTTATTTTATTTTTTTCGTTTTTGCTTTATTTGTTTTTTTATGTTTATTAAAAATAAAGTGCACTCGAATTTCTCTGGAGTAAAGTCGATTTTCTAGTTTAAAAATAAATACAATACTGTAGTGATCAAAATCATTTAAATGGAAACTTTTTTCTTAGTTGATTAAATTACAAATTACAAATTAGATTACAAATTAAAAGTTGATGTTAATTAAAACACAATATATGTATATAATAAATTTTCTAAATTGCATTGCAAGGTTTCTTAACTTTTTCTCAACTTAAACTTTAACATTAAACTTCAACTTAACGAAGTGAAGACACACGAATAAATAATGAAGCATAACAAACACTAAAAACTGTTTCCCTCATATTAAGAAATATGAATGATTTCAGCTGCTGTCAGCTATAAATACAAACAACAACAACAACAATAACAACAACAATACACACCTATTCACGACAAAGTAAAGACATTATTAGCTACTCGTAGATCTTAACTCGATGTAGGTAGGTAGTGACTAAGAAAAACCATCAAAGAAGAACTGAGAGATGGAATGAGAGAGGTAGATAGTGAGATGAAAAGGAGAGCGTGTGAGAGGGAGAGAACAATAACAGGGAGGGGAAACAGTAGGCGATACAGTCTATAATAGAAGATTAAACGGTTTGAAATCACCGCCTAGGATCTGCAGATCGGGTTTCATAATAGAATCAAATTTAAATGCAGATGTTTTCATTATTTAGACGACTAAAAATAAGTGTAGTTTTTAAAGAAAAACTCCAAACGATGCTTACTTTAATGACTCACAAAAATATCTGTAGTTGTTTGAAAGTTACAAAGAGAAATATTGAAACTATACTTTATACGAGTATATAAACAATTACATGTACTATATAGAATAACAATGTATGTATATAATAGAATACACTATAACAATGCTTAAAAATATAGTAGATTAAAAGTTAATTAAAAATTTGTAGCCTTCATTTATTTTTGTGCTAAAAAGAAGAAAATCAAACTTCTTTTTTGACCCGTCTTCATAAAATTAATCAACTCTTAAAAAGGGACACCAAAAAAATCACATGTTTCAATTCTTAATTTTGGTACAGGGTGCATAACTCAAAATTACGACTTTTCGCTGTCTTGCTTTCAGCACATGTGAGTCAAATACAACAACTACATAACACGGCCGACGTTTATTGGTTCCGTCTGCCATTTATTTCACTCTCTGATCGTTCGGAAGCCATTAAAGTCACCAACACAACGCCAACCACCACCAGCCAGAAACTCAGCAAGAAACAACAACAATTAGAAGCTGTGTCGTCAGCCATGCAAAACTAGTGTCGCCGTCGCTTGGCCTATCAGTTGGTCTACCTGCCTCGCTGCCTGTCTGACTTCGCCTGTTGCTTGTGCGCTACATTTTAATGGCAGGAGGGACCGGTCTGGTCTGATCCGATCCGCTTCGGTCTGGTCCCGGTCGTTGCGGACGAACGCATGCGCATTTGGCAGCCGTCACTATGGCAACCGTAGTGGCATTCTTACCGTTGTTGTTGTTCTGATTGTAGCTTAATTTAGAGTTCGGCGCTTGAGATGAAAAAAGAGTAAAGAACTGGGCGATAATACGTCATTTTGATGGTGTGCCATGATGGGCCCCGATAACAGTAGCAGCCATGAGCTTCGTTTCATTTCGGGGTCGATTAACCTCGAAATTGATGTGTAAATTATTACTTTTCTCAGGTGCTTCGATCCAGTTTTGAAATTTTTTGTTGTTTTCTTCGATTTAATTTTAATTTATATTTAAATTTGCACCTTTGCGCTTGGATATTCAATTCAATTCAACTGTATAAATATTTAAATGAACACGTATATTTAAACGGTTATTTATAACTCATAATTCTGATAAACGTTCATATATAAAATATTGCATGATTTCTCGATTCTGTGGTTGGCTTCAGTGGATGTTTTTAATTAATTTGTAATTAATTTTAGTTTAAGATTTAGATTGCAGCGAAGTTATTAGAACTCAGAAGCGCTCAGAATCATTTGCTGATGCCAAAAAGTGGTTCATAGCGGAATTTTCCCTACCTTCTTAAGAACGCATTCGGAAAACTCATGTTCTGTAATTGATGAGCGTCGCTTTCTGCGTTTCCGCGAGGATTTCAAAGCGCACGAATGTTCATAAGCGATCTTTTATGCAACAATCGCTGGTTTTAATCTAAGGACGCGGCAGCGATCATGAGGAGGCTCATATCTGGTATTAAAAGTGTGTTTTAAATGCTGCCCGGTTGCATGAAGCGTCTGCTTCATCCGCCGGCTGCACCACCGACGACACCATAAAAGAAAAAAACAGCGAGTTCAGTCTTCAGTTCATAACTCGTTACCAGGCGGCATGCAAACGAATTGACTCTGTCTGTATCTCTCTACTCTTTCTCCCCCCCCCCCCCCCCCCCTTCCCCTCTGTTCCCATCATCCACTTAATCCTTCCCTCTTTCATTCAATTTTCTGAATGAAAATGAAAAACTTGTGGCTAATTTTTGTTGCTGTTTTTGTTTTTCTGTTGCTTTTGCTGTTAAGTAGCAACATATGATTATTCTTGTTGTTGTTGTTCTTATTTACTTTTGTTGTTGTTGTTGTTGTTGCTGTTGTATGTCTGTTGTGTGTTTGCTGTTTCTTTTACCTTTAAAATGTACCGCATCGTTCAGAGATGTTGTCTTCTTCTATCCTCTTCTTTGGCTCCTGCTTCTTCTTTTGGCCGCTTTGCGCCACGCTCGTGCACATCGCTTTGTGTGTGGTCCGCGCCGGTGCGCATCTCCATCATTAAAACCTTAAAAGCGCCATTTATGATGGAACGCTTTCGATGCCGTGCTACGAGTGTGTTTACTCAGCAGATAATCAAATCGTATTCAAAACTAGTTGCTATTTAATATGACTTCAAATTGAATGCGATTTCATGGTGATGATGGTCGTTGTTAACAGAAAACAAGTTGTTGTTGCTTGCTTTGTTCGTGCTTCTTTTTTAGTTACGGTTGTGATTTCGACTTCTTTTCATTTAAGAATTAATAAAACACACTTAAGATGTAATACAAAGCAATTATATTGAAGTGAATTGTTTTCTAATTTCATTGTAATTTAAATGTATTTTAATATTTTATTGAAAGTTGCCCTGGAATCCGGACAAGAATCTATTTAATTGTATATAATATATAAATATCGTATATATTGTAATTCATATAAATTATATAGAAATATTTCACAGCTTCAACTTGTTGCTTGAAGCCGCCTCAATTTTTTCTCTTCACTTCAAAAAAGATGTAATTTTATAAAAACAACTACGAAAATAAAACCGAATCCAGAAAAACCAAAAAAAAAAAACAAAAAATTGGACAGCATTTTTTCAATCAATTTCAGTGTCTGCACAACAACAAACACCGCATCACAGCCAACAACATGCAACAATTACAGCAATTTTCTGAGCAATTTTCTAGCCGCCGTCGGCACTCACTGGCTCTCTAGTTGGCTCACTCTTTCGCTGAACTGCTGAATTACAGGTTGGTCTCATGGGTCTCTACCAGCCCTCTCCCTGCCAGCACCCACCGACTCACTGGCTGGCTGTCTGCGTGGCTAGGATGCGGTTCTGGTCAAATCTCCCACCCCTTCCGCACTCCCGGAACCCGCCCGAACAGCAGAGGATCATAAATTAACCTTCACTTAAGTAAAAAGATGTGAATTCTATTTATTATAAATTTACAATTTAACATAAGACAACAAAACAACAACGACATGATACATTCTCCATGCAGCTTAATTTAAAATAACCACAAGACTAAAAAGAATAGAAAGAACAACAAAAAACCAGCAACACGTAACTTAGTCGGTTCTTTTATAAAAAATGCATGAGCAACATGCATCAAAACGACAGCAACAACAACAACAACAACTGGGAGATGTTATTCTTCTACGTAGTTGCTGCATCATGATGATGTTGGCTGTGTTGTTGTTGTTATTGTTGATGATGTGGCTGCTGTTGGTGTTGCTTTAAATTTAGATTATGTTATTGTTGTTATTTTAGTTGTTGTTGATTTAGTTTTGTTGTTGATTTAGTTGTTGTTGTTGTTCTTGTTGATTTAGTTGGTGCTGCTCTTGTTGATTCTTTCGCTCGTTTTTATTGTTGTTTTTGTGGTTTATAAAAACCGCCCGCGGCAGCGAGTAACCGGTGTCTGTCCAAGTATCTTATCTGTCCAAGTACTTATTTACATATGTGTGAATATGTGTGAATATGAGTGTGTGTGTGTTTGTGTGTGTGTATGGAACAATTACCTTAACACAAGCACTTGCATGTTTTGATTGCACCACAACAACAACTACTATTATTGTTGCTGTTATCATTCGCACACGTTAGACTCGCCCAAACACAGACCGGTCGAGTGCTCGCTTAGTTAAAGGACCCTCTCTCACCACCCATCCCTCTTCCTCCCTCCTCTCTCCACCCCTTTCCACCTCCCCCTCGACAACCACCTCTCATCTCCTTCATCAACTAAACCAGACCCAATCCAGACTCTTCTCTGCCTCTGATGTTGTATTTCTGTTACATATCGCTTGGTAAACGTTCAACATTCCTCCCTCCCTCCTTCCCTCCATTCCTCCCCACCCTCCTTTCCCACCCCTTCGGACAACAACAAAGGCTAAGGAAAAAATAGTATTCTTTTTTTGCTTAAACCATGAGAGCAATTTTGCGAAATTTCGCTGCGTGTGTGTATCGTTGTTTTATCGCGTCGTTCTGTGGGAGTTCGAATGCATCTGTATGTGTGTGTGTGTGCGTGTGTGTGTGCGCGCGCGCCTGCACCAACGACGACGACCACGATGATGATGGCGTCCTTCCGCCCAACGAGTGGGTCGGCTTTTTCCAAGTGAAAAGCGCGCGAGCACTTAAATTGTGTGTTATTAAGTAAATTGATTTTAAGTACATTTTAAGCTTATTTAGTATAAATGCGCTCGTTGGTTGCATTTGCATTGCTTTTGAATTGCTGGTTGTTGTTGCAATTGTTGTTGTTGCTGCTTGTGTTCCATCCAACATGTTGCATGCACTCGAATCTACTCTCTAGCAAGAGAATCAACGGGGAGTGTGTATGTGTTTGTATGGCAGCTCCTTTGCATGTACATATGTATGTATGTGTGTGTGTGTGTGTATATGTTTCTTGATCGGTTTGACTTCATGCATGTGAGCCGGTTAATCGTTTTGCGCGTGTTTCGCGCGGTGCTCCGTTTATTAGCAATTTTGCAGGGTGTCTAAAGTTCAGGCGCTTCAAAGTAAACCGCAGAGCAGAGATTTAATTATGCCACTTTGATGCCAAACACTTGTGTGGCTCACTCGGTCAGTGTTCACCCAATCAATCAGGCAGTCAGTCAGTCATTCAGTCATTTACTACGTAGACAAGTCATTTTTTAGTGTCCAAGCGAAGTTTTAGTGTTTCAATGCGATGCTTAGAGTCCGAAAAGATAAAATTTATTGGATATTTCTTGGTCCTGTTCGTTGATCCTCTTGTTATTTGTTTCATTTCGCTTCCAAATAAACACACTATTTTTTCGAAAATGTTCCGTACATAAAAACACACACACATACGCAAACATACACACATCATTATATTATACGATATTCTGCATCATAACTTCTTCGTTTTTCTCAGTCTTTCTTTCCGTTTCTTCTCTTTTTTTTGCTTATGAAATGCTGGCAGGTAAAATTCACTGAAGCCGAAAATAAAAGCAGAATCGAGAAAAACAAAGAAACCTTAAAATTTATTCGTGTAACACAATTTTTCGTTCACATCTTAACACATACTCAAATATGAGTTACGAGGCGATCTTCAATTGCAACGAAATGCGCACGAATGAACGGACCGATGAACGGACGAACGGACGAACAGACAGACAGGCGGGTGGATGGTTGGTCTACGATAGAGAGAGAGAGAAAGAAACTCACTCGCTCACTCGCTTATGTTGTTGTTGTTGCTTAAGTTGCAGCAAGTACTGCAGTAAGCTTTGGCTATTGCAATGCTTTTCTTTCAAACTGAAATATGTACGTATTTCACGTTGCTGTTGTTGTTGTTACTGTTCTTCTTCTTGTTGTTGTTGTTTTTGTGGTTGTTTTAAAATTATTATTGTTTTCAGTGTGGGTTTTCAGTACGGTCGGTCGTTTGTTTGTTTGTTTATTTATGCGCCGGCAACCAGAAAATTTTGAGCTATCATAAATAAAACACGTTTACCGCAGCTTGGATAAATGAATGTGTGAGTGTGTGTGTGAGTGTATGTGTGTGAACTCTTCTTGAACCCATTCTTATTGAGTATTCTTTCTTTAAAACCGAACAAGCTTTAATTCTTTAAATTATACTTTTCTTCAGTTTAAATTATATCAACGGAGCTTTTGTTCGTCTTGTCTTCCATTGTAATCATTTCTCCTGTTTGCGATTCCGGATAATCACACAAAACTTCCTCTTCAACTTAAATATTCCCCAATTTACACAAAATTCCGCACTTTAATAATCGCATTTTGAGTACTGAAGACTGCGGCAAGAGCCAAGACTCAAAACCGAACCTGGTCGGCTCCGATATGCAATCCAGCAGATCAGTGGTTCGAAGGTAGGTGAAATGATATATTTTACAGCGTTAATAACAACAACAACAACCGTTAAGAACATCACCATAGAAGAGCCAAATATAGAGCACTAAATGAACGTTGAGTAAGCATGAACCACGTTCGTAAAGGAACCAAACGACGACGAACCGACTGAGTCACTCATACTTTCACTCACTCACTCACTCATTCATTTACAGTACCGCACACACACACACACGCCGGATGAAGCGTCATGCAGCACACATCACAGAGCATTCAGCATGCTGCATCAAAAAGGAGGCACACTCTTGCGCCATCACAAGTTGCTGCACAATGAATACGCTCCACGTTAGTTAATCTTTGCAAATCCGAGTGCTGTATGCGGGGCATTATGCGGAAGTTTATCTGATTTAACACCTAATATACAATAACTTAATATGCAAGGCTCTCTGATGCGATGCGATGCGATGCGATGCCATGCGCTGCGATGCGATGCGGCGGCGATGTGATGGTGATGGTGATGGTGATGGCGCACACTCAACCTGGCCGCACGCCGCATGCCACAGGGATGGACCAACCATGGCATGGAACCGCAACAAAACTACGCCATCCGAACCCGCTCTACGAATGAGTTGTGTGAGTGTTCACAAAATGCAGCAGCAGCGGCAGCTTCAATGTTGCTGTTGTTGTTGTTGTTGCCGAACACTTACTCAACGCTCGGGACTAGCAATAAGTATGGAGCCGACAAGACTCCATCCAACACATACTTATAAACACACACACACACACACAGAGTTACTCACACACACACACATACACATACTCATACTCACATATTTCAATGCTTGACTGCAGAATGTTTCATTGGGCTTTCGTTCGCTTGCATTGCTTTGAATATGAACTGCATAAATCGTCCAGCGGCAACATGAGCGTACGAATGGAGCTTTACGCCATTTAATATTTGCTTCGCAGTAAGTTAGGGGCAACAACAACAACAACAACAACAAAAGCAACACCGACAACAACACTATGAACCATCCAAAAACCTGCAATGAAAGGAGGAACAAACATTTTTTTCATGTCTTTTTGTTTAAAAGCGGCACTCGGCTGAAGCGCAGCATTCGGTTTGCTGGGTTAAGCGTTTCTCCACTCTGAGTTGACTGGGTTCATCTGTTTTCTGTTGTTGTTGTTGTTGTTGTTGTTGTTGTTGTTGTTACTCTTGGCCTTTGGGCAAAATTCGATTGCGTAGTTATTCACAATTCATTTATCCTTTATTATTATTATGCATTCATATCGGCACTTTAATCATGCACAAATACCACTGAACAACACACACACACACACACCCCGGTACATGCAAATATACGTACACTTTATTGTAAAATAATGTACTCTATACATTTATACAGGGTCAGAAACATACTCTTAAGAAACACGGATGATGTGAACAACTGAATGAATAATTTTAGAATTAATTCATTTTTCAAAATAAAAACGAAAACAAGAAGAAATTTAATAACTCTTGAGTTCATTCAAAGATTACTCAGCGTTTATTCAAAGATTGTTCTACAACAATTTTAGTTAAAGACAACTTTTTGCAGCACTCTGTATTGCACAATATTTTGTGAATAACCAAACAAACGAATGCCGCCAAAAATGTGCTGCATTAAATAATAAATCTGTACTTCATCGGTGTATAAACACTGCATGTTGTGGGGGGTAAAATGGAGGGAGGGAGGGGGATCGAGGAACGAGCAAAGTATCGTAGTTTAATTTTGGAATTAAGCTCAGCTTAAAAATCAAATACTCCAGCTTAAGTACACACACACAGACACACACACCGACACACACACACTCACATTAGTGGTGACTGAGATGCATTGATGCTTTCGCTTTTGCTTTGGCTTCGTAACGGAGCTTGTAATGTTGTGGATGCCGCCTGCCCGGGCAATAAATTTACTCGACACTACAAACACCACCGACAACAACAACAACAGGGGTGCAATGAGTGCAAATTTAACGGACTTAGTTAAGGATATTTTAGAGATACTGGATTTCGGTGAGTGCACCATTTTTCAGAGCACCAACACCGATGTAACCATGCGATGTATCATTTTGCGGTGGCAAAAACAATGCAAATAAAATAATGGATGCCTTGAATTGAATAAAAATCAGAGCTCGCTCACTCTTTTCTTTCCTCACTCCTCTTCTCTCTCCTGTGTCTGTCCTCCTCTCTGTCCGTCTGTCTGTCTGTCCTCCTCTCTATCTGTCTGTCTGTCTGTATAGCGTTCTTTCTTTACAGAGTGATATTTCTGTGATCCAACATAAGGACGATTCTATGTAGAGATAGATACTGAGCCATGAAATTGGAGCAAAGCATCTGAGGATGTGCGCTTTGGTGTCTATGAACGTATAACTGCATCTACAATATATGAGTGGTCATAAATGCATGAGTGTGTGTGGGTTGTCAATGTGTAGAGAGTCCTAACATGAGCAGCAATAAACGATGCAGAGATTACTTTTAAAGAGGAGGAAAAGTTTTGAAAATGATGACTTAAGATAATAATTTCTGATGTTATAAATCTAATAAATAAAACTTAAAACATATAGGATAAATATTTCGGCAGATATTTTGCATTCTATTTCTAATAAAATGTGTTTGGTTTGGTGTTGTTTTTGTAAATAAAAGAATGAATTGTGTTCGGACGAGTATTCTTTCGGTGACACTTCATTAAAACAGTCTTTAATATTCATTTCAAATACAAGTACATATGGATGCTATGTACATATATATATATATATTTATTACTAATATAAATCTATGAAAATCTGTGACAGCAAATAAATTGATCAAGTCACCAAAAAAAAAAATCTGTTCGTTTATTATTTGATTTATATTTCGTTGCCGGGTGTTTGTTTTTATTTAATATTTGTAATATCTGATGTATTTATGTATATGCATATATTGGTATGTAAATATGTATATATCCACATTTATTTACAGTGTTTTTTTATAGTATTTTCTTGCTTCCTTGAAGCTGCATTTCGCCAAACAAAGCAAACAATTTATGATGACAAATTGCACTGTCGCACTTTTATCTCGATGCGCACAAATTTCAGCAGAACAATGGCAACAACAACAACAACAATAACAATAGTAATACCAACAACAACTCACTATTCACCAAAGAGTTATGGCAGTGATAGTGTTGGAGCCCACAAAAGAGCAACATTCAAGCGTATAAACAACCAATAAATGAAATAAAACCGTCGTGAATCTACGTGTGCCTGCGCGTGTGTGTGTGTGTGTGTGTGTCTTTGTAGTTGCTTCAGGTAATATTTTGCAGCTACATTTCGACAATTTGGCTAACAGCTTTGACTAAAACTAAATCAGTTTGTTTGCTTTGCCGGATTGGATGTTAATTTAATGTTGCCTGTTTTTAGGCGCTGCTTTTAGAATCGTTGAATGCATTTTGACTTTCGTTGCTACATTTTATGGCATATAAACAACAACAATAATAACAAAAACAACAACAGTAATAACACCAACAATTTAAACAACAACAATCTAGACAACATCTATATAAACAACATCGACTACTTCTACAAACACAATTTCTGCTATTATCTGTCATCAGCTAATAAATTAGACAATATTTATTATTAATAAATATTCTACAAGAGAAGTTTTAACATAATTGCGTAGTTTATATGTAGTATTTATATAGTAGTTAGTATAGTACTCAAATTTGCATGAGTGTTGTTTACAGAGAGTATTTTATTACCTGTTTTTATCATCAATTAACATTTCATTAATTATGAAACAACAAAATTTTATCAAAATTAGAATCTATTAAACGAAAGAAATACAACAAATCTAATTAATTTTTCGTATGTAAATAAAAGTAACAACAACAACATCAACAACAGCAATTAATTCAATATGACTCGAGAATATTTCTTGACCTCGATGACAACTGAAGCATCCTAATGACGACCCCGTCCCATCCAAGACCACCACCATCCCCATCCTCACACCCCCTCCCGCAACCTCGTCTTCCAAAACAGGCGATGATGAGTCTGCAGTATTGAATAATAAGTATTCACAGTCTAAAGATAGACTACAACAGTTGTTTATGAATCATAAATATACGAACGATATACGAAATACGTATAAATTTCATTCTGTCTGCAAATATTTTGGACAAACTGTTTGTCGTTTCTACTTTACTCGGTTCTACTCTGTTCTGCTCTGTTCTGAAGCAGCTGCTTCTGAAGGTGTTGTTATTGTTGTCTTCGATGTTGTTGCTATTATTGTTGTAATTATAGTTACTCGGAGGGGTTGTGTTTGTGCAGAATGACCCAATCCAATAATTAATATGATTTCTTATCAGCAACTGGCAGCAGCGGCAACAACAACAACAACATTAGCAGCAGTTACAACTTTTCTACTAAATTCTAGTAGAGGGAGAGCAGAGTTCAGAATAAATAGCAATAGAATATGCCGTTATAAATTAGAAATGTGATGCGGACTTATTAATTAGAAGCAGCAGAGGGTCCTTAAAGACTCTGTGTGTGTATTTGCGAGACAAACAACATAGCGTTTATCGCCAAGAAGCAGGCCAATCAAGGACTCGTGGTAGATAATGTCGCATCTTCTTCCCCCTCCCCCCCCCCCCACCACCTTCTTTCTCGGGCACCACCCTCGCTCATCGACCCATCGCCATCTTGACAACTTTTTGGCTAAATGTTATTTGTTTTCATATTCTTATTATTTGACTTTGAAATTATGTTGGGTGGTTGACAAAACTTCTTTCACGCTCCTTGCACAAAGAATCGTGCTTCTGGTGCTTTCCAACAGCTTCAACTTCAGCTGCCCCTCCTCCACCCCCGCCCACAGCGCCCAATATAATTAACTGCTGATTTATTTGTTTAACTTCTTGCTGCAGCTCATTTGGCTTATTTTAAAATTGCTCCGTTTTCTCTCGTCTCTGTTTAAAAACAAAGACACGTTCCTCTGCACTTTTATTTTGTCCTTGTTTCTTTCTGCTGGTTGGTTCGTTGATTTTAAATTTTTTCTTCCCCTCTGGAGTTCTTCTGTCAAAAAAGAATAAAGGTTTTTCTTGTTTTCAAAACTTTTCCTTTCCTCTGCGCTCCGCTCACTCGCTTCACCGCAGATCCTGTCTACCTGTTTCATGCCATTTCTCAAACAAAGTGTTGCTAATTTATATGCTGCTGCTGTTGTTGCCCCTTTTGTTGTTGTTTCTGTTGGTACCTTGCGTCGCCATCCGACAGAGACATCCGACGCATCGCAAATGTTACACCGGGGACGCATTTCGATGAAATATTTCTTAAAAAGTGTCTGGGAAAAATACGAAAGCGAGCGCCTTCAATTATTTGCGTTTCGCTGCGTATCTAAAATTTTCGGGATGCTCGAGACAAACGTTGCTGCTCGCTCCTTGCAGCTCTCTCGAAGAAGAGGCCCAGAAAAGAGTCACATCTCGATTCCCAGTGTGCCTGCCTGCCCCCCCCCCCTCTCCAACCCTCTAGTTGTATAGCTGACTGGGCTGAAGCTGGGCGAGAGGTTGTCGTGGCAAAGATGCTGCCGTGAATTATTACCGGCGCAAATAAACCAACGGCTCCCGTGCATCTGGAGGGATGAATGTGCTTCGGTGCGTGTTTTATTTTATTTCGTTGAATTATTTGCCGCACGTTGCTCTTGCGGTAGCTGGCTGGGGAGGAGGCTGGGGTGACTTTTCTTATTAGATTTCGTTGCTTCTTCTGGCTGCTGGTTGGGAGAATCGCCGGGAAGATGGCGATGGCGCACGTCGGCCCGAAAACATGGCCGAAAGATTGCCTAATAAATCACGTGGTAGTGCGTGACTGGTACCTGCTGTTGTTGTTGCTGTTGTTGTTTTTAAAACACACTTTTCTCGTTAGTTATAAAAATTATTTTCCTTTGTTTTCCTTCGTGTGTTTCTATTTTCAATTTATCATGCTCAGTAAATCATCTGAATTTATTTATATATTAAGCAACTTATCTAAAAAACCACTTCTTCTTCCCTCTGATCTGAATACATCTGATAAGACAGTATTTTATCTTTGTTTTTCTTCCTGTTTAAGTCCTTGAAAGCCAACTCATATACCAACTCGCACGTAATCCAATCTTCTGTGTTCACTAATTAATATCCCGCTGCGTGTTTTTTACCGCAACCGCGGCGAAAACGTGGCAGGCTCTTGTGGAAAATTAGTCGCTCTGTTACGCCCCCCCCCACCACCCCGTGAAAAGAGCAGCAGGAAACTTCTTCAGTGCGATATGCAAAGTAATAAGATTTCTCTTTTAAGAAGAATTTACATTAGTAATTAAATGAAAAGCTTAAATGATTAGTTTCAGTTAATTAAAGTTCATGCTTTAATAATAGCCAAAAAATAGAACATATTTATAGATATGGATTCTAAATACTCAAGTGTATTTCTAATATATTTTAAAAATATTATGACTTACAAATTATATACAAATAAAGAGCTTAGTTAGTTTAAAAATTAATTAATTCGTGGGAGGAATCAAAGTCAACTTAAGCAAGTCACTAAAGAAATAATAAATCAAGATTTAAGTTAATGATGCTAATTAAAGCATCGTAAATGTCAGTTAAGTGAATCAACACTTGATACAGTGTTTCTTTATTAACGCAAACCTTCTAGATTTAAACACACAACCGCACAAACACACACAAACACACACATCAACACATATTCACACAAACACTTATACACACTCACATACTCAAACACACGTTGGTTTACCCACAAAACGTAGGTTAAAATAAATGACAAAAAAGTTAGAAAAATGTTTATACATAAAAAAAGGAGAAAAGAAATCCTGAATTTTTCAAGATTTCTTGTGAAGGTAAAAACGAAAGCTCAAGCAAGATGACAAACAAACAAACAAATAATAAAATTCAAAAGAAAAACAAAGAAAAATCTAAACACTTTTCTTTTCCTTGCGTTCAAGTGCAGATGAACAAAAGCAATAATAAGAACAGTGAAAGTAGACTGCTTTGATTGTATTTGTATTTGTTTTTGTTTCTGCTCAAGGATCAGAAAAATTTTAACAACACGAGCGGCAGCAGGAAAGAGTGTGGAGCACGGAGCACGGAGCGTGGAGCATGGAGCGTGGAGCAGGGAGCATGGAGTATGGGAGCGTACATATTGGCTAAAATGTCAGAGTCAATGGAACGAATGTTTATATAAGTGCTTGTGTGTGTTTGCTGTGTGTCACAACAACAAAATTAACTCCACCAACCAACGAACATCACTACATACATTAATTTATATGCCATGAAAAACACTCTCGAGTTGGCTATTTTGTGTGTAAAACGTGTGAGAAAATTTTAACTCCATCATCAACTGTTTCGAAAAAACAAATAACAACAAAAAACAGTAAAATGAAAAAGAAACAAGGAAAATAAGCAGCGAAAAGAAAGAATGGAGGGAGAATGTTCCTATGCTCCTAGAATTCAACAAAAGAAGGACATTTTTCAATCTAAAATGTACTCTAGAAATGCCAACGGTGAACAATTGTTGTTGTTGTTGTCATTGTTATTTTCCTTTTGACATCACTAACTTTTAAAATAAATACCAAAATAACAATAAGAACAACAACAATAATAAGAATAACAACAAACACAGCAAGTAATAGCAACAGCATCCGTTGTATTGCTCCCGCTATATCCCTCTAGAAATAACAACAATACCAACAACGAAACGTTGTCTTCCGAGTTCGCCAAAAAAGAAAATCTTAAAGTTAAATTTATTGAAGCAACAACCCTCGACAGCGTAACACGCAAGACGAAGCAAGGTGTTTTATTGGCTTCACAGCTTCAATGGAGGAAGTGAGGTGGCAGGAGGGAAGGAAGAAGGGGATGAAGGAGCCGGAGGTGCGAGTGTATGTTGGCGTGCTTTTATAGATTTATGATTGTTTATAATGAACTTGTAAAGTAATTATGCCCTGCAAGGCGTACAAATAACACTCACTTACAAACACACCCACACACACACACAGACAGATATCCGTACACGCATATACAAACACTTACTATGGAACACCCTCGCAATACTCGCGTCAAACTTGTTCATTCCGCACATCCACCGTTTCAACCGGCAACAACCACCAAGCAACCAAGCCAGCAACCCTTTCATCCGCAGTCAAGGCAACCACCTGGCCATCGGAGTCCCTTCTCTATCTCTCTCCCACCCTCGCACTCTCTTTCTTCTTCTTTCTTTCGGTTATTTTATATCTATGTATGTGTATAAAGCATCCATGCTTTAGATTTCGGGTAACGAATGTCCTTGTTTCGTCGTGTTTCAGTGTTCGGTGTGTTGCTAGAAGATTGTAATTACACGCTTCATTGTTAGACTCATGAAATGTTAAATTGTTGTTGTTGTTGTTGTCTACACACACACTTTTAAATATATGTTTGAATGTATAAGCTTTTATAAAGCTTTACTAAAACATCGTATATCTTGTCACTAATTGGATATCCGGGGCTGGCATGATGTTAACCTTAGGAAATAATAACAACAACAAGAGGAAAAACAATAACAACAACAACAATAATAGCAGCTACAACGGCAACTCATACACTCCTTTTCAGATGCCTTACTACTAATTCTACTACTTTTCTTGGAGTGTTGTTTGTTTCGTTTTTAAATACAAAATATATGTATATATGGCGCTTTATATTCACTTAACTTTCATGCAAAATGATGCCGAACAAGAACAACAACAGCAAAAACAATAAACAACAAATACAACAACAAAAGCAACAATCAACAACAACATAAACACCCACAACTACTGATGTATTCACTGAGGAAACTCTGGTTTTCGAATGTTAGTAGTTCGGATGTTGAGTGAGTGGTGAAAGTAGGGATGTAAGAAGTACCTACGAAAGGGATATAACAAGAACAACAACAACAGCAATAATAATAACAACAACAATAATAATAATAACAACAACAATAATAATAACAATAACAGTGTAGCATCAAGGAAACATAACGACAGAGCAAGGAATGAAATCTTAGATAATCTTCCGTCGTTCTTTCTTCTTCTTTCGCCGGAGAAACTTTCGCTCAAAAATAATGGCATAAAATGACAATGCATACCCCACGGCGCGCTGCCATGTTACATGAGTATTTTACTTTACATTACATTGAAGTGAGTGTGGTTGTTTCCGAATTTTGTGCGAGATCACACAGTTTACTGTATGCGAGAGTATTTCTTTGTGTGTGTGTGTGCTAGGTGAAAATAAATGTGTTGTAGTTGTTGGGTTAAGGAAACTGTCAAACGTCACCAGAATGAAAAACGGGACACGTGGAAGATCGAGTGAAAAATGGGCAAAATAAAACAATGGAACAAAGAAAGAATCATAGAATGAATGAATGAATCAAGGATGGAATACTGATTATTATTATTATTATGATTATTAGTTTAACTAACAACCTAACCTAAGGTATACAATTTTCAATGATTCCAATTTTTTAAAATTTGTATTGAAGTTCTTAATTAATTTTTAATTATTGTTTTATCCAATTTTATTGAAATCAAATAGATAGACTAACTACCATAGCTTATTACTACGCATTCTATATAAAATCACACAGATATTTTATTCGGTTTTTTTTTGCCAAAAACTTTCTGAAGCCTTTTAGAAATAATGGCGCACAGTCATGCGTTTAGATGGCAACGCGGGGAAAAATAGAGCACAATTGCAGCAATGAAGGCATCTATGAAAAGTTAACGAAAAATTATATCCGACGGTACTCCTTTAAGACGGAAAGATTAACTTAATAAAATGCCAGAGAATGAAGTGGAAAGAAATTCGCTGGAGAAGGAAAAGAAGAAGAGATGAAGGAGATGCCAAGGCGATGAAAAAGCGACAGGAAGGCGATGGTAATCAGGCAGAAAAGCGATAGGAAAGGGAATGAAAGGCGATAGCAAGGAGATGGTAAAGCGATAGAAAGACGATTGGAAAAACCTGCCGAATTTTCCACTCCAAAGCAAAGGTTTTAATAAAATATGCTCACTTGTTTCACTTGCTGCTTTCTTGCTACATATTTTTTCATATCCTTCTCATTGCTATCCTGCTTTCTTTAACTGCACGCAGCACTCACGTCGACCTCACGTAACGTTGAAGAATATGGAGGAAAAATACACACACACACACGTAAATAAATTCGTATATATTAGAATATGAACAAAATACGAAAATGATATTTTATATAAATGTCTGTATAAATCTATTTTATTAATGCACAAAAACACACACACACACACACACTTCAACATGTGAGAAAAGCTGCTGCTTGAGTCTCCGCTTCGGTCGGTTGCAGTTTTTGCACAGCGAAGAAAAAAAAACAAGTAAAAGAAACGTAGGAAAAAATGTGAGAAACATAAGAAAAATAAAATTTAATATGGCAGCAAGAATGCTTGAAACGCTGACAAATATTTTACATTCATATCTGCGAGCCACCGCAGAAGTTATGCGCAGAGAAGAGGTTAAAAAATGTGCTGCCCTTCTGCGTCCCTCCCCCTTTCAGCCGCGATCCTTTCGGCGTGCATGATAATTTGTCCCCTCTCTCTGTGGCACTCTGGAGCATATGTCGACTCTGAACAGAAATTTCTTTATTTAACATATTTATACCACGATTCCAAATACTCTGGCAACGAATGAAACAACGACGAGACGCAAAAACAACTGAACTGAAAATAAGTGAGTATTTGAATGGTTTTTTGTAGTTGTTGTTGTTAAAGAAAGGAATCTGGAAAAATTGTTTCTCTTTTCAATAAAAATTACTGATTTGTGTTTAACTTGAAACCCCCTCCCCATCTTTTGCTATGTTTTTAATCACTTTCTTCAGGATGCTGTTTTAGATTAAAATGATTTCGTGTTTTTTAATGATGATAAAATTAAAATTTGTCATTTATTTTTCGGTCCAATGAAGCGGAGTTGTTTTTTTTTTTTAGAACAACAAAAACTGTCTCCCATGCAACCCTACGCGAGTATACCACAGAGAACACCAGAGCAACTCGAAGCCATTTTGAGCCACTCGAAGCCATTCGAAGCCAATTAAAGTCATGAAATAAATCCAGCTGAGACTTGTTTCGGGTGTTGCGTCGGCGTTCCGGTGGTCCGGCGGCCCTCTTCGCACCGCGTACACCCTCAAGTGGTCTAACTACAACGCTACAGGAAGCAAACAAGTTGAAACTCCCAAAAGAAAAACAAAGAAAAAGAAACCTAAAAAGCAACCCAAAAAACTCCCACCCAAAATAAACCAATAACAACGCACAAGCTTCGTAGTGATGATTTTATTTCAGTACTATTATTATTATTATTATTTTTACGTTAATTGGCGGTTTGGCAAACTGAGAATATCCCATGGTGCTGCCACCTGAATACAAATATATATATATTATATCGAATAAGGAAGAAAGGAAGGAAGAAACTTAAAAACAAGTGTGCATCGATACACTTTACTTCATTTCACCTCAATTCGAATCACCTGCTGAATGCTCTTTATCTCTGTTTCACTCTCACCACATCGGCCCCCTCCCCATTCCACCCCAATCACCCCTCACCCCATCACTCATCAGAGACTCGTCTCTTGAACTCATTCGGAAAGTCAGACGTGTAACAATAATTTTCTTAAAGTACTCATTTCTCACTTCTTCTTGAGATGGTGATCAGGATCGCCTCCATTTTGCATCAGCTTCTGTTGTTTTGTTGTTGTTGCTATTGTATCGTTGTTGTTGTCGTTGTTGTTGCCATTCTTGTTGTTGTTGTTGTTTTAATTGTAGCCATGTTCCTGGCCGTAGTGCATTAAAATTCCTTACAACTACAAATACAAAAGCTCCAAGTTAACTAAATTATGTTGGGCAATTTTAGAGAAATTAAGGGAGAGAGATGAAGGGACATGGGCGGAGTTGTGAGGGGGGACGAAGAGAAGTTGAGGAGAAGGAGTGAATAAAAAACAACATCACGCAAAAACATCACGCAAAAGAAGGAACAAGAAGCCAAAAAATGTCCCCTCTTTTTTAGAAAACTTTCGGCCCTGTCTAGTGGGCCAATTCGACGAAGCCGCCTGTGAATATAAATTTCTTGTTTGTTTTTTTTTTGTTCTTTCTTCCTCTTTTTTGTTTTAGTTTTTTGGTTTTTTGTACTTGTTATTGGCTCTTTTTTATTTTTATACTTTTTTATTTTTAAAGTGAGCGCTTGTATTTTTTAATTGCCTGTCTTATCGAAGAGGACAGCCATGGAATTTATTATATACAGGGTGCTTTCGTAAATAAGTTTTTCGTAAAATTTAGGGAAAATATTTCATTATAATTATAAGTGCTTGAAGTGATCTTAATATTATTCATTATTATAAAAGAAAATACATTTTCCTCAATGGAGATTTTAATCAAAATGGTGATCGAAAACTAAATCAAAAATACGTCTGCAGAGGAAGAAGAAGATTAGAATTATTAGAAGGATGAGGAGAATAAAAAGAAGTAGAAGAGGACGCAGAAAAAGGAGAAGAAGAATAAGAAGAAGAAGAAAACAATTCATGCTCCAAACTTATCGATCACAAACATGTTAAGCGATGCGATGCGAAGATAAACTTTTTTTCCTTTCCACAGCTTGAGCACTGCTTTAAAGAAACCCGGCGTTAACCCAAAAGCATGAATAAAAGTACGTTCCTCCTTCCTCGTGCCCCGCCCTTCGTTTCTCCTTCCCTGCCCCCCGCTCCGCGATCCTCTCTCCGGGGTGAAAAGAGGCAGCAAAAAGCAATTAAAAACGCATTCGGAGCGGTTTTTCTTAGCGAAGCACGAGTGTCGAAGTGCGTTGAAAATGCGTCGTTGTTTTTTAATTTTTTTTTCTTTTTTTAATTACAGTCCTTGTAGTTGTTGTAGTTTCATTTTGTTTTTTTCGTTTTTTTGTTTTTCTTTTTATTGTATATACATAAATTAGTTACTCACTCTACACTCCAGAGCTCTGGATATGGTTAGAGTCCGTGTGTTGTTCTTTGTTTCTGCGTGATGGCTTCTTCCCGAGTTTTATTTTTTCCCTCCAGAGGCATGAAAACGTGTGCGCCTTCCGTCACGTCTGAAATGCATGTAGTTGAGCGCTAAATGAGTGGGCGTGACAAATCAAGGCGCTGGTAATTTATTTGGCACAAGCTATTTTTTCTTTTCTACGTTTTCCCCCATCTTATTTATGAGAGCTTCGGGAAGGGGGGCGGCGAGAGGGCGCTCTACAAGAACAAGAAACGAAATTAAAACCATTTTGTTTGGTGTGAGGAATGGAACTGAAATTAAGCATGAAAATGCAATTATTTTTGTTGTTAAATTTATTTTAGAAGGTTTTATAATACAGATTAGAATATTTTATAGTTGAAAGCTTTGAAAACACTTCTTCTTCATCTTCTTCTTCTTGATCAACGCTTTTAATGGCAAATGATTTAAACATTTACGAAGTCGCATTCAACATAAAATTACAGTTGCGAGTACCAGCAAATGTCTGCTCTTTCCAAAGCTAACAGCTCTCAATTCAGATTCAGCTCATTTTGTTAATGAGCCGAACTGTGATGTCCTTCCGTTTCCGCTCTTCACACAGTCCCAAGCAAGCGTGCTGCTCGAGAGCTTCCGTTGTCGTTGCGCCATCGAAAACAGTTTTGTGATGAAGTTTCACAAATGTTTCAATACAAAAGCCAGCCGGCGGCAGCTTTATTGCGAGTCCAGCAAATGCTTTGATTGTCATCTCTGCGATGTAGGTATTTATGGCGTACGACTTATAAATGGACAGAAGATGCATTTATTGCTGAGCCTGCAGCCGTTTGCCATAAACTGAACGCACAACACAGACACAGACGCACAAACACTCACTACGACATACCAATAGACACACTATACATCCATAAAGCCAGAAGATGTGTGTGTCTGCATTCATCTCGACATTATTACTTGTATTTTTATATCTTCAACACTTCCCCCTCCCACCCCCCCCACTCAACTAACAAGCATTGAACTCAAGTTTAGCTTCATAACTCCCTCATCTCCCCTCTTTCTCACCATCTGCCCTGTTTTGTACCGTTCCTTACTGAGACCAGCCCCCTCTGCCCCTCCTCGAGACCAACTGCTCATACTTCAATAGTTTTTGCCGCCTTTCGGCCATAAATCGAAGGACGTCCCCCAGTTTTTCCACGTTTTGGTATTATTTTTATTGGCATCGAGTTTTTTGTTTACTTTTTCCTGTTTGCTCGCTTCTACTTTTCTTCATCTTTGTAGCCGCCTGCAGCCAATTCGTCTGACCACGAGTAGGTAGGAACCTGCATCATTCTCTGTCGCTGTCACAGCCTCACAGACCGACCAGACCAGACCAGACCGGACCAAACAAGACCGGACCGGACCGGACCTGACTTATTCATAGATAGTTTTTGTTAAATGAACGTTGAAATTGGAAAGATACATCTAGATACGTGTGTATGCTAAAAGGACATCATCATATTCATCGTTGTGTATAAATGTTCAACCAACATCAACAACTACAACAAGTAATGAATGTAGTCTTCCCTCTCGTCACCCCACCCCAGCCCTTCCCAATCATTTGCCTTCCTCTTTGGAGAAAAACTTTATTTATGCACTCGCAGATGAATTCTCCGTGATACCGAAGCAGCTTGACACCAAACAAGCTGGTGATATTCTATGCGGCAATTTATTGAGTTCCTCGAGTGCGTTGTCGTTGGTCAGCTGAGAGTTCATCGCGTATCTGATTTTGGCTCTTTTCTTGGTGCGATTCCTTCTTCGATTACTTTGTTTTATTCTCTCTTTATTCTTCCTCTTCGGACACGTTTGTCGATTCCACTCTTATTGACGACGAACAACAGTTGGTCCCAAAATATTCCTAATCAAGTCGTTGAATATTATAATCGCCGTGGCTGCTGCTGTGGAGAGGCGTTAACAACCGACTCTGACTCAAATCCCATGCGGCAAACTCAAGTTTCTCGTATTTCAAATAAAATCTTTCATCTCCGTCGTTTGGTCCATGCTACTTCATGCTCCAAACCTAATTGAGCTATTATAACAACATATTAAGGCTTCGAGCGGAGACTGGATCTGCGTCATGTTTTGCCTTTGCTCTTCGGGTCAACATGTGCAAATGAGATGTGAGTAAATAGAATTGGTCGATGGATGAGATCATTAAATAATTGATATGTTTCTATGGTAAATTCTTTTTTTCGGTTGTTTTTCTTGACATCTTCTTTCTGCGAAGATGAGGAAAAAGATAAGAAAGAAATTTATGTATTGAATAAATTGTCTTTTATGCTATGATGATGACATAATACAAAGCATTAAAAATCACAACGATTAAATGGACAAAATCACATCCAAAGCGGAGCCCTAAAAGAATGCCGACCGAATCCGTAAAAATAATGCTGGAACTGAAAAGTTACTTGAATTTCTCTTGTTTCATCTGTTTTATCCTGATTCTCTTGTTTCAAGTGACTTCGACTTCATTTTCGATATACTGACCCCCTTAAATATTTCATCTTCACTCCTTGCAAGAGTCTGGCTTCATAAATATATAGTAACCCTTCATATAGAATAAAGTTTCTGCCATCAAATTATTATTAAGTTCAAGCTACTGTTTTGTTACCTTTTTGACTCATGTGGATACGCAGAATGGCAAATATGTGATTGTATGTGCGTGTATGTGTGAGTGTGATCTGTGTATAGATCCTTTTGGTTTTTGGTTCATGCCTTTAGTCCTTCGTGTCTTCGCGACAGGTACCTGTTGTTCAGGCCAGTTTAAATATATTTACGAATATCACGAACCAACCAGCTTCAAATTAACGACCCAACAACAACAACAACAACAACAACAACTCTGTCTGTTCTTCGCCAGGCTCACCAGATCGATTCCTCGGTGCTCGATTCCTGTTTCTTTCTGCGAACGCCGTCTACCTGTTCGACGCAATGAATTTTATGATTTCATGATTTGTTGAATGCGAATGGTACGTTGTTGGTACGCGTGCGACACACAACTACAACAACAACAACAACTGACTTTATATGCGCTTCGATGGGGGCATAACTCTAAAACATGATCATCATTACGCCAATCGTGTGCACACGAACATAATCATGACTCTCAGCGGGGAGAGGGGAGGGAGGGAGGGTGAGCGGCAGGCTGAAGCAATTTTGCCAAATTTTTATATTGAACCAGTTTCGAGGTTGATTTTATCGCCATTTATAAAATGCTCACGTTACTGCATCATTTTTTGGCTCGATCAGTTAAGTACACAATAGCAACTACCGAAGAACGTAGGATGAAGAAGTGAGAAGGAGGAGAGGAGAGGAGAGACAAAGAAGTGAACAACCACTTCTTGGGACAAGCGAATTGAACTCAAGTCGAAGTCATGAAATCTTCATGAAGATGCGGTTCATTGATCTCGCCGTGAGTTCGGTTTTCTTCTCATTTTAAGCACTTTTGAACGGTTCAAAAGATATGATTTTTTGGGTCGATGATGTGTGATGGTAGGTCATCGTCAGCATATAAACACGTTTGTAATATGGTCAAAGAAGAGTTCGAACGAAAGAGTTCAAAGTACTTTTTAAATTACATTGCGAAGTGAGTTTGAAATGAAGCGAAAAAAAGAACTGACATCACATTCATCAGTGGCCGATCACAAAAGGTCATCCCTTGATTAGCTTGCTACTTTTATTGTCACCTTTTGCAGCGTCACCATGAACCATGCTCAAGTACCAAAGCTACCAAAGCAATTCGAACGAACATGATTTCCCATGGTTTCAACTTTTCCAATAGCTCGATCTTGCAGATCGTCTTCAGCGGGGTCTCTTCTACTCGTTCTCCGTTCGTGCCGATCTTCTCGAACAGACTTCCTCATTGTCAACATAACCTCACCATATTTGACTTATTTCGATCGTTACTCTTTGGCTCATCTTTCCACGTCTGATCAATAAAAGTGCTTTGTTTTTAGTGCTGGTTTATCGCAACTCCTCAACACACACACACACACACACACACACATACTCGTACACGAACGTGGGATTGTGTCCATATCTGTATGGAGCTGTGCACAAGCTACTAAAGCATTTAGAGAAGGCTACCATTTCGAGTGCAAATCGGGCGATGAAACCTGTTGGTGGACTCGAAGACTTGCTCCGTGCTTCTTGCTCAACATGTTCTTAAAATATGCGTTCGCATGTTCTTGAATTAAGTTAGTTTTTCTGTTATGCCAGAGTACGAGCAACAGCCACAGAATACAACAACAACAACAACAACAACAACAAGATGCATGCAACAACAACAACACGTGAACCACCATCTTTTCAACGACGTTACGACGTTGTAGCGACGCTTCTTGGCCGATCATCGTTCATTGTCCTCGGTTCCATCCTTTGCTTTAACCAATTATTTGTTGCGACGTTCAAAAATTGTTACTGTTTTTGTTGTTGTTGTTTTTTGTCAAAGACTTTTAACTCTTCTCTTCTTTTCTGTACCATTCTTGGGTGCCATTTGACCGTTTTGGTATTCGGAAAATTGTTACTATTGAGTTGGTGCATTGTTGTTGTTGTTGTTGGTTGATGATTTCTGCAGAGGCTCCCAATATTGTGGTTGTTGTTTCCTTGCTTTTTTCCTGTTATCGCTTTTCTTTGGTTTTGCTGCTCGATTTCGAATTCATTTTCGGTTGCTTTTGTTTTTGTGTGGATTTCCTTTCTTCCAGCCAAGCTACTTAGTTGGCTACTTTTTCTGCTACAGTCTTTAATTTTGTCTTATTGCAGTATCAGGATTTGCTTCGATGGTGAGGTTAGATGATGGAACTGTAAAGTTAAATAAATAAATTAAATCTTTTTTCCAACCATCATTTATTCAATGATTTTCCCCCTTTTTTCTTCAAAAAATGTTCCCCTCAATTAATATCATTTTTTTCTACCTGCATTTTATTGACTTTATTATATTTCCTTACTTTCCGTCTTCCCGTTTGTTTTCTTCATGTTTTTTTCCCCTTCACTCTTCCCTCCGTTCATTCTTTTCCCCTCATTATTGTTACTTCATCGTGTGAATAACGTCGATTTCATTATTTATCGCAATAACTAATAATTTCGTTTTGAAGCTCTTCATTTTCATTGCCATCTCTCGGTTCCGTTACTTTAATAGTCATTCCTGCCCCCTTTAAACTGCGGCTACAAAAGGGTTGTCCTCGAACCACTAAACGCAAGCCAGCCTGCAAGTAAATAATTATTAAATCCAATTTAATTTTGCACTTGCTACTAAAAGTCTGCAAACCTTCGATGATCGAGGAAAAAGAAAAGCAACCATAAGAAGAATAAAACAAGAACAAAGGCAATAACAACAACAACAGTAATAACAACAACAACAATAAGGGGAACAATCAAGCTTAATTGTCGTGGTCGAATATTAAAAATTATTTTAAATTGTGGGTTGTGTGTTGTTGTTATTACAGTACTTTTGTGCACTCGTAAAATATGGCTGCCAGCGCTGTTGTTGTTGTTGCTGTTGTTGTAATATCTGTACTCCATTTGCTATGCTGTTGCTCGATAATTTAATGTTGCGTTTCTGGTGTTTTTTCCTTTCTTTGGGGTGTTCTGCTAAAGAGTAACTTATAATTTATGTGGTCTCAAAGTAAGCATTAAATTGATCACTTGTAATTCACGCACAGCTTCAAATTACATGTTTTCAACCAACAGTTTGCACAGCGTCTCAATCAATTCAGGGCTGCCAACTGAATGCGGGAAATGAAGGAAGTTTTGATATTTGCAGTGTTTTTTTTTTTCATAATTTAGCCAAAAAATATTTTAAAAAGTTTTGAAAAGTCTTCTAACTAAGCTAAACTTATTCTTTTTCCTTGTTATTCTTGTTTTTGTTTTATTATTGTTTCTTTTCATTATTTAACCATATCCATTATATTACTCTGCAGTCCCTTACTAATTCTTATTGCTGTTTTCCCTCCTTCTTTACCCTTCTCATCATCGCCGAGCCAACTGCTCCCTTGAAGCCCTTTCCTGGTACTCTAATTAAAGTCACGTGCCCACCTCAAGCTACACCATTGATTTGCTGCTCCCGGATAATTTATCACTTTCACATACGAGTACATTGGATCTATTTACCAGTCACTGCGTCGTGCACGAGGCGTGGTTTAAGGGTGGCCGAGGGGCGGGGGGTCAGGGGCACGGCGTCGACTGCGGTTTCGAAATTTGATTGCAGCCATGATGCAGCCTGCAGACTAATCGAGTTACATGAAAATGGATGGATAACAACTTCTGCAACTTTGTAGGCTGTCAGAGAGGCGGCCAAGCAAATCAAGCAACGCCTGCTCTGCATTTCTACTCGATACCTTGGACGACATGCTTTCGGTTGCTTGAGTCAATAAAAGTAATTAAAATCTGATTGCCTACAAGCAAAAATCATTTCGAAATTCTATCACTTGCTTTAAGAGCAAAATGCAATGAGCTTCGGCCAGCCCGGCCCACTGCTTCTGCGCGTCTGCTGACCATCACAGCCCGTACCACCCCAACCCACCCTCCACTCCACTCCACGACAAACCCACCGACAACAACACCAATCAGCCCTTCAGAGATGCCACAAAAGTAACCGTCCACAGCGTCTTCTACACGGTTGCCTCCCTTCCCATGTTGCACGGTACTTTGAGCTGTTGCACGGCAATTGAAAGTGTATGCGGCATACGGTCAGCGGCTATCTGGCGGAGTTGCTTCTGTCAGTCGCCTTAATTGCGACTACGTTGCCACCGCAAGCATCAACAACATCACAACGTCACAACGTCACAACGTCGTAATCATAATCGCCGCTACATACTAACTCTTGTTGCGGCCGATCCTCAGTTAGTAGAATTAGCAGGCCCATCGGCTCAGGAGTGATGGGGCCTGGAAAACGCCTACTCGCCGTACCACTCGGTGTTGCTTTTAAAAGCACCGCAAGCATGTCTTTCTTGCCGCCTCCTTACGCGGCAAACAAGCTACCCAAAGCATAGCGAAGGCCACACGCCCCCTTCTCCCAAACCCCCCTTATCCCCCGGTAGCGTCATGCGTTAGCAGCACGGCATCGAAGGTACTCGCTCCCTGCGGGCAATTTAATTGACAGATTTAGCGTTCTTCGATTGTCTGTGCGGAAAATTAGTTTCCAACCGCCGACGTCACCACCAACAACAACAACAACATCATCATGAACACCATCAACAACACCATCACCATCACCATAAGCATCAGCTCAGCGTAACCAGTGCGCTTCTACGCTATTCCACTCTAATTTAGCAGTGGAAGGGGCTTCTCTATTCTAGCCTCATCTAAGAGCAATGTTTTTCTTTGTCTCCAACATGGACAAAGTTGGCTCTGGTTGCTCGCTGGTTGCTCGTTGGTTGGTGGTTTCTCCGGCCAACTCTTGAGTTAATTGTTTTAATCTCACTTTTTAAACTCTTTCCTCCCTCCTGCCCTTCCCTCCCCGCCCCTCAATCGACAGCGGTTCGGTCACTTAAACTTTTCCCCGAGCGAATACGAATGCAAGGAGTTTTAATTGAATTGCGTAGCGTGGCAACGTTTTCGGCGCAATCAATCGATATTTGATTTTTATTTTTATTTAATTAAAGTAGCAGACGATGTAACGAAGGAGGTCGGAACCTTTTTTGCGCCGAGTTGATGGCGAATTAAGTGGAGTGTTTTGAGGCAACTCATTTCCGCCTTCTAAGAGTTCCGCCGCCGTTTGAATGGAGTAAAGAATGGAGTAAAAACTAAATCAGTTAGTCGCTGCTTTAAACTGAATTTTAAAAACCTTTCATTTATAGATTCAATAGAAATCCAATTAAAGTGGTTTTAAAAGACAGACTGTGAAAGAATAAAGAAGAATACAAATGAAAAAAAAAACGAATTTAATTTCACACCACATCAATGAGGGTCAACCTCAAAATCCAAAGCAACAACAAATAAATGTAGCAAATCCCCCGAGGTCAAACCCCATTGACCCAACCTCAGGGCAACCCAGGGCACATGAAAACTTTGCGTATAATAAATAAAGGCTTAGAAAAATAAAGCAGGATAATAACAATAATAATCCAAGAATATTTGAGGAACAGAACAAAAGTTTTGTATTTATTTGTGGTCTACGAGTATCTATCCGTCTATCCAACCAGAGCATGGTCGATACAGAGACAGACAGATGGAATATAAATTAGTTGCGGCCAAATGAAGCAACAACAACAACAACAACAAAAACTCAGC
This sequence comes from Myopa testacea, assembly GCA_949629155.1. Lineage (NCBI taxonomy): Eukaryota > Metazoa > Arthropoda > Insecta > Diptera > Conopidae > Myopa > Myopa testacea. Next base: position 40,686,044 of record OX451345.1, on the reverse strand, counting down.
AAAAACCACACTTGTGCCAAAAGTACATTATATAGAAACAAAATAAAAAAGAAAGAGTAATCTATCGAATGCTATTGCTCATGTGTATGTAGTGTGTGTGTGTGTGTGTATCAAACATGGTGCACATACACACACACACACACACACACAGATAGATCGATATGCGTATAAATAGTTATAATAGAAGCATGCATCACCCAATGCGACATGGCGAACATGTCGTAAAGCCCATGATTTATTATCCTTGCCGCATGCGGACTATTTTTCTGTGGTACATGTGCTCTATGAGCATGAGTGCATGTATGTATGAATGTATGTATGTATGTGTGTGCATATGTGTGTGTGTCTCTATATATACATATGTACGTGGTGGAATTTATCCAAGACGAATTACGGTATTACAAAAATATATGATGTCAACAGAGTGGCTGGCGTCCGGGGCTGTTGTCGGTGCCACGAACGATTTCGAAAAAAATCAAAAGAAACACGAAACAAAAGAAAAAGAAAAAACAAAACTAAATAAAAGAACAACATTTTAAGGAAGCAACAACAGCAACAACATGAAGAAGTAGATAGAGATATTGGAAAAAACTTCTCTAGCTACTCAAATCCCCGAAGAATTTGTTTCTCCAGAGAAGAAGAAACGAGAAGAAGAAGAAGATGAACGATGGAAAAAAAACAACTCAAAACCAACCCAACCGAACCGAACCGAACCGAAAATAACGCAGTCCTCGTCGGAGAGGCACAGCTGTTCGAAACTTCAAGGAAAAGTTTGCCGTTATCTGTCTCCTTCCTCCTCTTCCCCTTCTTCCTCTTCTTTTTCTGCTTTCTTTGTTTTTTTTTTGTTTTCTTTTGTTTTTTTGGTTGTTTTAAATTACAGAGTGTCAGGGGCGAGCGGAGTTTCCACACTCTGCCCAGAAGAGCAGCCCGGCGACGAAACGTGCCGCTTCATTTCTCATCTGTCTCTCTCTCGACGCTTGATGCCAAGCGTAAAATTATCTAAATTCTGCCAGAAATACGAATGCCCCGACCTCCTCCATCCCTCCCGCTTCTTTCCAGCCCTCCTCGCCACTCGTTTAGACTAACAGAATCCAATTTTAAATTATATACTAAGAAGAATTGCCGATGAGGATGAAAGTGAGGACCAGGACGAAGGGAGGCTGCACCAAAATGAAACTCGCACTTTTTCGCATAATAAATTTTTTCGACTTGCAAAAAAAAAATTAAAATAAAAGTTTCGTCTTTTTAAAGCACAGAAAGAGAAAAGAAACAACGAATTGTGAAGAAAGGGGGGAAAAAAACTTTAATTTGCATATATGAGCCCTTATTTTTTTATATTTTTTTTCTTTTTGAGTCTCGACAACGACGAGGATGAGTTTAGCGAACGCTGACAAATTTCATTTGAAAGCGCTGCGAAAAGCATAAATATTTTACATACGCGAACTACACTTTTTTCGTAATAATAATAATAATAATAACAGTAATAGTAGTAGTAACAGTAGTACGAGCGACACTTGCCGTTCTTCACAGGCTTTCTTCAGTTGCAATAAACATAGAAAAATAAAAGTTAAAATAAAAATCAAAGAAATTCAAAATTTCTAAATAAATCACAGAAAACTTTCAAATCTTCTTTCCCTCCAAACTCTTAAAATCCTTCAAAAATTCTTCAGAAACCCTCTCAAATAAAAATAATCGTCGATCATAACTTAAGTTGGTTTTAAACGAGTTTAGTTAATAAAGTGCTCCACTTCAGAAATGAAAAGGAAAATAACGCAAATTATTAGAGGACTATTTGGAATATTGAAGGACCTTATTACATACATAATATTTAATATGAATACAATAATATAGGTTATATTGTTTTGATTTACTTTATATCACTTTAATTTCAATTATTTTTGTATTTATTTTATTTCGCTTCTTAAAGTAAAAGTATTCATTATTTCATTAGTTCAAAGGTCTGTAAGATTTATTAATAAACTGTATCGTTTTTTAGTATCAATTCAGTTAAGTTTTATACATCATTTTGAACGAAATTTTTAAATTAAACTTTTAAACTTCTAAAAAACTTCTTTAAACTTCTTTAAACTTCTTAAATTTTTAATTAAACTTCTATTCTTGAGTAGATTTTAAATTGTAATCTTTTGTAATCAATTGAAATTATTCAATGTTATGTCGTGTTATATATGCATGTTATTTTATTGGCATTCATTAATTTACAATAAGTATATTTTATTTATTCTGTTGTATTTACATTTTTTGTTTTCTTATATCTTTAATGATGGCCATTTTTATTATAATTTTCCGACTCACTTTATTCATGTTCTACTCACCGACCAACCAACCAAGTTTAAGATAAGTTTGTTGAGATGCACGTCCTTAAAAAGGTACCCTTTTTCTTGACATTTCCACGCATATTTTATGTACTTTTTTTTGGCATAAATTTTCATTTATTAACTTCAATCCATTTGAGGGAATGAAGATTTCTAGACAAAGAACACGATGACTACTACTATGAATACGACGATGGTGATGATGACAATGATGATGATGATGATAACAGTAATGATGATAATGATGACGACGATGATGATCATGATGATGCCGAAGACTGTAGACGTCGATCTCGGTGGCTGCTACGTCAAATGATGGCTGCTACAGCTGCTTGCATTCATTAGTTGATTGGAGAAGTTGGAGAAGCAACTAAACAACACTACCAACAACAACAACAAACACAGTGAATACTCGTTAAGATGACTCTTCAAACCAAGAACTAGAATAAGAATGAGCAAACCGAAGCTAACAAAAACAAACACAGCCAAGAAATAACCAATTAAATTTAAACACAGCCTGTCGGCATAAATTCGCAATTTCATTTAAATTCATTAAAATGCAATTTAATTTCTCAAGTTGCGCAAGAACAAGCAAAAATGGTGGAGCAGAAGAATTCAGAAAGCGATTTTGAATACAAAAAATTATTCTTTTCCTTGACAGCATTCATTCAGAGAAACTGCCGTATGTTGCAGTGTAATTGGCCACTTTAAAAGGCGGAAAAATGTTGCAGCCGAAAAATGGCAACAACAATCAATTGTCGCCAACTTGAATGAAACGCTAACGAACGAATGTTGATCTAATTAAAATATCTTTACAAGGAGAAAAAAATGTTTAAAAGAATGTTTGTCGTATTGTTGTTGTTGCTGCTATGTTGTTGTTATTGATGTTTTTCCCTGTTGTTCTTTTTTTGTGTGTTTTCATCCTTTTCCTTAAATATTTGTATAAATTGATATGAAAGTCACGTAAGTTTGAAGTAAAACTCATCTAAAGATGGCGTCGTATATGTTGTTGTTGTTGTTATTGGGCTGGTCTTCTTCTTCTTTGCCGAACTCTTCTTCTTTTTCCTCTGCAACATCAATTCACATGCGTACGAGTATAAATGCCAGGAGCATTAAATTTTTTTTTAAGTTTTGAAGAATTTCTCTTAAAAATTCCACATGATCAGCAATCAACCAACAATCGATGGTTCAACAAAACCGAATAAAAATAATAACAAACAATAACAACAGTAATAACAACAACAACAACAACAACCACAATCAACCAACCAACCAAGTGAAATATAATATTATACATTTTTGAGATAACAAAAAAGAAAACCACGTCTTTTCTTTCCTTTTAAAGATCGGCCTGCGTTCCGGTTGTTTTTATTATTGTTGTTGTTGCCTTCCTACGTCTTCCGCAACACTCGAAGTCATAAATATAAATTTTTCCTTTTTGCCAGGATCGATTCAGATTGAAAACCCCGAGTATACGTAACGTTAACGTGCACCAGCCACAGTAACGTAGGCCGATCATTACGGAGTGCATGCATGTTACAATGCGTTGCGTTCTTTGTTGTTGTTGTTGTTCTTTCTTTGCGACCGGTGCTGCTGCTGCTGCTGCTTGACTGGTATTTCATTTTTATTGCCATTCGGTGGTGGTGTACACTGCTTGTTGTTGGTATTATTGTCAGCCATTTAAGCGTGGAACGCGATCGTTGTTTTAAATTATTGGCTGTTGTTAGCGCATAACGCACGTTGCCACGTCGGTTAACCGCGTAATTGCGGTGTTAAGCTATTTAAGAAACCATTTGCGATGCCATTTAATATACAGAAAACCTCATAATATACGATACACATACACAAGGAAAGCCAACGTACAAGGAACTGACCGATCACGGTGCCGATAAGTAGTTTCTGTTGCCGTGGTTATTCCACTTATTATTATTATTGTTTTTCTTCTTGTTGTTGTTGTTGTTCACTTTAGCAGTTTATCATCAGCAACTCATCATCGAAATGAATGTGATGAGCATGCATCAAAGTGATGCGATCCGTTCTGCGCAGCGATTCTACCAGGTTTTCGGTTATTTTAGTGATTATATATTCATGAAATATAAATATTTATGGCTAAAATAAACATAAAGCAATCTTTTTAATTAATCTTTTTTTTGTTTAATATTCATTTATTTAGTCATTTATTACTACCACATTTTAATCATGCTACAATTTTTTGTTAATTATATTAAATTACATGTGAATAATTTTACGTACGTGCGTCAAAACCAAAATTAAGGAATAATTCATTTATAAATCGTATATTTTAAATACAAATTTTTTTAATTAACTCGAAGTTCTTCTTTTCCGTGAAAGAAAACATATTATTTCTTTCTTTTTTTAATATTTCTATATTCTAGTATATTATGCTCATTAATCTCTTATTATTTTAATATTCTTTTCCATATTTTTAAGTTTGCCTCAAACGAAAGTTAAATCAAAAATCAAAGCAGAAAAAGCGCATTATTTGAATCGTGTTTTCTTTATTATAAAATATAATTTAATAAAGAAAGTATTTATTATCCTTTAATTCTATTTGAAATTAATTTTGTGTGAATTTTGTATGGAGATAAGATGTTGTTTCTGCTCATGGTCGCTGTCGCTGGCGTTTTTCTCGATTTACGAGTTCCTTGGTTCATCCGTGTTCATTACTACGCAGAGCCACTGCGATGTTTTAAAGCAACGCGCCGCGACTTAATTAAGTTATTAATTATTCGACGTAATGGAAAGGAACAGCGATTGCTTTCATTATTTCAAGCGATGCCTGCTCAGTGCTTCAATACTTCTGCAGTGCTTCTACTCGCCTCTGCCGTGTGTAAGTCGCTTTCTCTGCTTCTTGCCGAAGCCTGCCTTCTGTGGCTTGCACAAACATGCAACAACACTGCGCTTCGGGTGCCTTGAGGGCAAGTTTAAAATATAATAAATGTGGTTATTATTTAATGTTAACATTTGCAGCATTTATGCACTCAATAAAATGCAGCAGATAAGTTTGGCGATAAGATCGTCTGTCTGTCTGCTGTAATTATGTTGGAATACGAATGAATGTCGACGAGTACGTGTATGTAGTGGCAACATGTTGTATGGTGTGTGTGTCTGTGTCTCACGTGTGTGTCTGTGTGTGTGTGTTCGGTTCTCGTACTTATTGTTATTATCGCATAAGATGGAGCATTTATAAAGTTGAGTTATTGCACTCGAGGCAAATTAAGCTCATAAATATGCGAACGAGCTTTAATAAATGCCGAAACGATTGAGGTAATGATTGAATGAGTGAATGCGAAGCGATTAAATTAGTATTCAGTTGGCAGAAATAATATGTTCATTTATTATGTGTGTGTATGTTAAGTTAAATGTTCTGAGGTAGTGAAATGAGTAAAAATACATGCTTTTGAGAGAGACAGAGAGAGAGAGAGAGAGAGTAGTATTTTATTAGTTAAACATTATAATTATAATCTAAATACACTGATATTATATCAAGGATTGAAATAGAGGTTGAAAAGACTAACGTTTTGAGTTTTTTGATGACTTTATTTTAAGATTTTTACTTGTGCTTTTATTCAAGCTTTCGAAATTTTTGTATACTTCGCCGTCCTTAAATTGTACATTTTCCTCTGCCTTTCTTTATACTGTGTTTGGAAAGCTTTACTTACTTTCGTTTCTTTCTTTCTTCCTTTCTTGCGATCTTCTGTAGGAACGAATGGACTCCGCAGACGAGGGCGCCAAACCTACACCCGCTATCAGACCCTCGAGCTGGAGAAGGAGTTCCACACAAACCACTATCTGACCCGCCGCCGAAGAATCGAGATGGCGCATGCGCTCTGCCTGACGGAACGACAGATCAAAATCTGGTTCCAGAACCGGCGGATGAAGTTGAAAAAGGAAATCCAAGCGATCAAGGAGCTCAACGAGCAGGAGAAGCAGGCGCAGGCGCAGAAGGCGGCAGCAGCAGCGGCAGCGGCGGCGCAGGCGCAGGCGCAACACCGAACAGATCAGAACTAGGAAAAAATAACTTTTTATAATAATTATTTAATTACAACTAATTTTAATAATATTATTAATAGCAATTACAATAATAATAATAATAATAATAATGCAAATAATAACAATGCTAATGAGAGTATTATTATTGATAATAATAATATAACAACAACTCGAACAACTACAAATAATTATAGTATGTTAAGTAATGCAAATGATGATGATGATGATCAGAAAGATTTCAAGAATGTTCATAAATTTACGAGTAATTTTAGCAACAACCACAGCCACAACCATAACCATAACAACAGCAACAACAACATCCATGCGCATAGATTTTATTAAATTATATTATAACAACAACAGCAAGAAACTTCTACTTAAATTTTTAATGTTATTGAAAACAAATCTTAATCTGTATAAAATTATATTAATTAAATTGTATTAAAGTGTTTTTTATATTTTGTAAATTGAATGAAATAACAACTGAGTTAATCTTCTGTTGAACGAGACACACGTGCAAATTACTTTAAACTAAATTAAAAAGTGAAACTAATTGAATTCTGTTGATATGAATAGTTTTTTAATTAGTTCTTAAATGACATTTTTATTGATTACATTTATAATAATTGAATTGTGTATAGTTTTGCTTTTATTTCTAATTCTAATTCTATGTAATGTATTATATTTAGTTATTTTGCGGCTTAGTTAATTAATAATCTTTAGTGTTAAATGTTGAACTTCAAGTGACAAAATACTCCAGTTTTTAGGATTTTAATTGTGAGATTATAAAATACGATATAAAAAGTATAAAACAAGGACCTTTAAATAAATTGAAATTAATTCGAAATGAAACCCAAAGCAATGCGCATTTTTTATTTTATTTGAAAATGATCACGTTGTTAATTCGTTAATTTAAATGCAATAAAATTAAATCCTCTTCACTTAATATGGAATATTTCTGTATATTATTTACTTTATTTTCTTTACTTATTTTATATATTTTATTTATATTATATGCTTTATTTATTTAATTTTTTTTTTGTTTCTTTTCAAAATTTCTTAAGTTTGTTTCAGATTTTTACGTGTTAAACATAAAGTTTTATTTTCTTCTTTCTTTGAAATAAATCTAAATTCTCTCTCAAGCAGCTGGTATCTCTTTTAACAAAATGCAATTTGTTGTTGTATTTGAGATGCCAGCTTATTTGTAGAAGCTTCATTTTTGCGCTTGATCTCTGTTCATAAATTTTTTTCGATTTAAATTGAAAACTAATCATTTTTCAAGGCTTCTTAATCAAATTTAATAAAATTTGTTTCAATATTATTTTTGTTTAAAAGAATTTACGAGGGTTTTTTTACTTGTTTAACTATTTTAAGTGTTACAAAGTATTTTTTACTGAAGTTATGTGCAATAATTTATTTCAAATGCTTTACATTTTAGCGAAACTTTTTAAATTAAAGAAAATCAATGATTAAAAAGTACAGCTTGAAATGGTTTTTAATTTATTTTCGGTTTTTCAAATGCGTAGTTGTTGATCTCAGAATAAACAACAAGCACAACAACAACTGCTTAAAATTTGAATAGCATAGATATGAAATAATGAGTTAAGTACTAAAAACAGAATGAAAGTTCAAACAGAATAACGTCCTCTTTAAAAGCCAGCAACCTAAACAATAGATTTAAAAACATCTACTAAACAATAAACTGTGAAAAGAAAGGAAAACTTTGCTAAAGTTTTAATCAAAAACATGATTACAATTACAATTAAATTGATTCAGTGTCGATTAGCAGAGGATTGATTCACGATAGATATGATATACATATAGAAGTAAATACAATAGTGTTAGTTTAGTGAAAGATATGCTAGCTGCTTGCCAAGGAGCCGGTTGAACGCCGAATAATAACGACGCTGGGATCCAAAGCGACTGAAGCGACGCGTCTTAAAATACAATAAATTAAATAACGTTTAACTGATCTTTAAATAGAATATTTTTGGTTTTTTAAAACTTTAAAACTTTAGAAAATCTAAGAATTAAAATTGTTATTATTATTTATTTATTGTCTTATACTTTTATTATTTTAATATTATTTATTATATCATTATTTGATTATTTATTATTTTTTTATATAATATATATTATTAATTTTATTTATGTATTTTTTAAAGCATTTCTTTTTATCGTTCAGTCGTTTCTTGGATCATCTAGCAAAGAAAACCCATTTAAATATCCTTTAAAACTCAAGCTCACTGAATTCATTGTTTTTCAAAACTTTTAATAATTCTTCTTCTGTTTTACCTTGCAAAAAACTTTACACAAGAAACAAAAAATGTTAATATTATATATAAAACTAATCTAATGAAAATGGAATACATTAAAAGTATACTCTATGTGAAGGATTAACTAAAACACTGTTTTATGGATTTTAGTATTTAGAAAAAAACATTTGTAAAATACGCATAAAATTAGATGTAAATTTTTCTATTGTATAATAAACACTTAAAAAAATACAATTTTACAAAATTAAAGAAGAAAAAATAAGAGTAAAGAAATAAAATAAAGGAAATAAAAAGGAAGAAATAAAAGAAAAGAAATAAATAAATAAATAAATTATTATTATAAAAAGTTATTTACAAAAAAAGAGAGAACAACAACAACTGCAACAATGAAAAAACCCCGAATGTTGAATAAAATGAGAGGAAGTTTTAAGAAACATCATCGAAGATGACGATGAACTAATGACGATGAACTACTGAATGAATTAGTTCATTACGAATGAATGTATACGTAACTAGTTTTTAAGGAAACACATAAATAAATATTTATATAAAGTATTTAATATTGAAATGTTCTTAAAAACACCACGCAAAGCAAACAAACTAAATACGTAACTATTTGCTATCTACGATAAATAAATACGTAATGTAAGAAATATCTCAACAAAAACCTAAATAAATCTGAAAAGCAACCAACAAATATACGTAAAACTTGTGCTGATTACACAAATAATATAATTATTTAAAATACAAAAATAAGCATAATTTATTTAGTTGTTTAAGAGATTGAAATGAAGGAGACGAAAGCAGAAAAAGTATATATATGTACATACATACATCAATATATACATATGTATACTTTAATAATATTATAAAAATATTACAAAGTAAATATGAATGTAAATTGTGGCTATTTTTCCTCTCTCTCTACTTAAATAAAACACACAGTAAAAACCTTTAAAACTCTAATTGAAAAAAATCGATTGTTAATATTGAACAATCGATTTTAAAGATTTTGTTCTTTTCTTGTTTTAATTTATTATTAAAGTTAGAAAGAAAAGCAGAAAACTTAACATAACATAAACATAAAAGTATTTATAATTTATAACAAAGCAGAACAGAAATAAAAGAGCAAAATCTTTAATAAATGATTCGAATAAATGTAGTATTAACTAATTAATTAATTATAACGTCTATTCTATTATAATTTAAAACAAATGAACAAAAAAACACATTAATAGTTTAATTTTCTTCTAGACTTAAGTTGTAAATGATATTATTACGAAAAACAACAAAAAGGAAAATAATTAAAGCAAAAACAATTTAATTTAAAGAAATTATAATAAATTTAAATAAACCAGCAGATGGAAGAATGAGTAAATTAAAAGAAAAAACAAAAAATAATCAAAGTCTTTGTTTTTATTCATAGACGTGGATCGGTTAAAGAAGAAGAAATGAGGTGAGGATGAAATGCAATGAATTTTTTTATGACAATAACATTTTTAAAGGACTTTTGATTGAAAACGGGTCTAAAAATCGAAGAGAAACACTAAAAAATTCAGCAGCATTCAGAGGAAATATTTAAAAGCTTACCTAGTAAAAGAATTAAAAAAGCAGTAATCATAACTCATAAATAAGCAACCTGATGAAACATAAAACGTGAAAAAAGAAATAAAAAAATTACTCTTTACGTGATGATGAAAGATTTTGCTTATTATTCGCTTCGCTATTAATTTGAATATTGAGTCTGTTTGAACTTACAGTTGTCTCTCATTTCAATTGAAATTTTAAGAGCGAAAACACGGATTTAAGTTAATTTAATCTTTACAAAATGATTTGTTTGCAGTAAATTACATTTCAATACAGATTACATTTTCCTCACCTCCCCCACCATTAAATTTGACACAAGAGTCATAAATCTGTCGTAATTTAAGTCAACAGGTGTCATTATTTAACTCCATACTCCGCCTCTAAAGCAGTCTTTTATGTACGCCAACAAATCATAAAAAGGTTAACTAATTTGCATTGTTTTGCATAGTAAAAAAAAAAACAGATATTAAAAATAAACACCAACTCAATTGTACTCGAAGGCATGCCACGAATGGCACACAAGTTTTAATTCATCAAATAAATGGCCATAACTAGCCAAGCAGAGTAACAAGAAACCAGAGAACAACAGAATAAAATAGAGTAGAGCATAATTAAAACTATAATTATAAAAAATTACTATAAATAAATCACAATTATTTCAAATTTCAGTTTATATTATGACATTATTCGATTTACAGCCTTATAATGTAAGATGTAATTTACGTTTATCAAGCGTTTTGCTTTTTCGTATTTTGTTGGTATTTTGTTTGTTAGTAACGTCAAAAATATAAAAAAACTACGAAAAGCACAAAACAAAACGGGTGTTAAACGGAAAAAGCGTTTATCGTTTATAAGGGTGTTAATAAAGCTTCAAATTAAAAACAAATCGATCTGAAAAATCAACTCCTTCGAAATCGGAGGCGTTCACTTGCGAAAAACTGACGTGGTAGACAGACAGTGCAATTTTTTCTTTATGGTTGTTGTTCTTTCGTTTCGTTCCTGCTTACAAAAACTTCACCACGCGAAGGATCTCACCACACGTTCCACACCATCTCTTCACGTTATCAGCTCTGTGGATAAGCAAAGACACAAGCCAAACGCAAAATGGTTTTGCTACTGAACGGCATTAAGAGTCCTTACAGGGTATCTCACAATGAATTAAAATGCATATAATTTATTTGAATTCAGTTGAACATATGAGCAAAAACAAGATAACAATGGCCATGATGAACAGTTTGACAGGTTATTACTATTTCCCCCTAAATAACAAAGTCGCAAAATAAACCGGAAAGTGTAACAGTGTAACTTATTTAAGTTAAAAATGACAAAAGCACATTCTCATGTTTGCCCACGCATGGTTTTCGGCTAACATATTCATATCAGAAATCACTCAAGTGCACCCTGTGCGGAAGCGATTGTAACGCTCGCCCGCCATCTCGTGGCAGTTAGCGTTACTACTGAATTTAATTCTGTTCTTCAAATTTATATATTTTATGCATTTTCTTATTTTTTTAATTACAGTTAGTTTTTAATTAATTATCTTAAAATAAAAATTATCTTCAAAAATGTATTTTAAAAAAATGTAAATTAGTCTAACAAATCAAATTAGGATTTGTTTTCGTTTGTTAGAATCGGATATTTATAAATACATAATATGTATATATTATAATATATTATTTATTTATCGGGTAAATTAATACAGATCTTATAGTTATTATTTAAAAATATTAAATTATTTTTAGTTTAACATTATTAATTTAATTACTAAAATGTTTATAGATAAAAATTTTATAAACATTTTTGAATGTTTGTTCAATTCAAAGGACAACACCAACACCATCGGCTGGTTTCTTTTTGAATTTTAAATCAATACATAATTAATTTAGAAGTACATAGTTATTTTTGAAATGAATTATTTAATTCCAAAACAAGCTAGTCAATGGCCCACTATATAAAGCACACAGACAAAGAAATGTCTTAGAATTATTATATCAGCTGACGCAAAATTATTTAATTTAAAATATTAAAATCCGGAAATGAGGAGTGACATTTCAAAACGTAATAAATACTGTTGCTTTTTTGAATACTAGATATTTTTATCAAATAAAATTAATTAACACTTGCGTGATATTAAATTTTAATATACTTCGAATCTATGGAAGGACGGATGACATGTAAAATATTAACTAAAACCGGTATTTATTTATTTATTTTTTTTTTATTTATTTATTTATTTATTTATTTATTTAATTCAGTCACGCACACTAAGACAATGAATTAAAATGTATATAATTTATTTGAATTCAGTTGAACATATGAGCAAAAACAAGATAACAATGGCCATGATGAACAGTTTGACAGGTTATTACTATTTCCCCCTAAATAACAAAGTCGCAAAATAAACCGGAAAGTGTAACAGTGTAACTTATTTAAGTTATTTTAAGGTATTTTATCTAAATTTCCTATGCATATTTTATAAAAAGAAACATATGTACTCGTACATCTATTTTATATTCTAAAGAGATTTTTTATTGTAAATAATAACTTAATGACACCATCACTGATCAAAAGAATGTTTTCGCCACGGATATTTATTGAACTTCTTACCGGTTATAATAATCATTTATAATTTAATAACAATTAAAGGCCAGAACTTTCTGAGTTCCGGAAGGCAACTAAAATTAGATAAATATTTGAGATAGATAAATACAAGATGAATAACACAAAACCGTGGTGTTCTATATTATATAGTTTTGTAGATAAATAATATAACTTAATGAACGATCAACACAATTGAATACAAAACTAAAGTGAAATACATTGAATAGAAACAACAGCAACACAAGAGTAAATATTTTCTTTAATAACAAAAAAATATAGCATCAACAACAATGTAACAATAGAAACTTGTTAAAAAAACACATCACAGTAAGAGAAATGTTAAAAAACGTACCCATTACGCATTAAATAAATTTGGCAATAAATCAAATTTTGGCACAATCGTGATTGTGATGCGAGAGTAAGCTGACGTGTTTTCTTGGTCTCCGCTGTGGCTTGTGTTTTTCATGCGCTTAATCGGTCTTTTGATCACGTTCTTTTGCAAAATAATTTCAACCACAACTTGGAAATTGGATTTGTGAATTTTATATATCAAAAGTATTTAAATAAAAGAATAAACATTTTTCCTGGTGCCAAATTTATTGGAGTTAATATACATACTCGAACAATACACACATTTCTGTGGAACATGAGTAACGGTTCTTCCTCTCACGAAGTGGTCAACACACGCTCTAAGAAAGCTCAGTCTGCAGTACTTGGCGCTTTGACGTCGGCTCACTCCACCAAAAATACGGTAAAGGTGAGCGAAATAAATAACATGTTTCTCACAGCACGTGAACTTGAAGAGCATCTTCATAAGCAAGCCGACCTTCTGCTGAGTCGCTTCTCAGTAGAATTGACCTGTCATCGGAAAGAGCTCTCTGATCAAGTGAAACAGATTGAGAAGAACATTACTCAGAGATTGAACGCTTTCGACGATTCTTTGAAAGATTTACAACGGCGCATGGTATGTGTGGAGGAGCAGAGAGGTGATTGCGAGCAATTAAAAGCAGATTTTGTCACAGCCAAAGAATCGTTAGCTAAACTGGAATTGAGGTGTGACGCAGCTGAGAGACGCGAAATTGCGTGCGATGCAATACTTGCAGGCGTTCCCAAACTTGATGATGAGGACTTAAACAAAATTTTTAATACATTGTGCTTTGCCGTGGGATACACTGCGCTTGCTGCTGTCTAAATTTTTCGTCCACCACAGCAAAACCGTGATCTGGATCCACCCATTATCATCAAATTTAATTCGTTGTCCGAGAAGAACGCTGTTTTTAAAGCTGCTGCTAATTTTCGAAAACGAGAGGCTCGCCAGCTCCGGCTTTCAGACGTTGGTATGGAATCTACTAAAAGCATATTCCTGAATGAGAGCTTGACGCGGCCAAATCGCTTGATACTCCAACTTGCTGTCAAGTTAAAACGTAACAACCTGATTTATGCAGTTTCCACGAGGCGTGGCGTTGTTACCGTGAAATCGAGGAATAACAGCAGCTGGACAACCATTACACATGCTGGAACATTGCAGGCTATGGTGGATAGCGGCCAAGTCGACGATAACCATCAATGAAAGCTTCACATAGATACCATCACTTGCAATCGTTATTAAGTATCTTATTACTTAGTAGCAAAAATCTGTTGCCTATAATTTTAACATTTATTTTCTTGCTATGTACTTCTGTCTTACTTAATCTATTATATCCTTTTCATTTTTCCACTATTTCTCACTACCACTATGGAACTCCTGCGACCGACAACCTGGATACAAGTATTCCAATCTTAAGTGGGTACTATTTCAAAACAAGCTGGATGTGCTGCTGGTTGTTCTCCTTGTCTAATGTCTGTAGTGAATACAGATATTACTAATAATGGAAGTTCCAGTGCCTGTGTGTATAACATGGTGCGTGTGTTTTGTAGACAAAGTGATGGTCTCAAAATCTGCCATATTAATGCACAGAGTCTAAATAATAAAATTGACGAATTTAGATATATCTTTGAGAGGTCAGATATAGATGCTGTATGCATCTCGGAAACATGGTTTAACTCTACATTGCATGATGGCCTGTTTTCAATTCATGGTTATCGATTACTTCGGAATGACAGACTGTCGCACGCAGGGGGCGTTGCAATCTATATCAGAAATAATATCTGCTGTAAAGTGAAACTCAAATCACCCCCAAACTCAACTATAGAATATATATTTGTCGAAATTTACTCCGAAGTTGACAAGTTGCTGTTGGGTTCCGTCTATAGGCCTAATTGCCATGTAAACATGGATGAGTTTTTTGATACCATTCAAAACTTAATGCCCTGTTATCAGAACATTATTATCGTTGGGGACCTAAATGGTAATTTACTTGCTGATTATGTCTTAACCGACCGCATGTGTAGTCTCGCTCTATACCCGGTTAATGTCGACGTACCTACACACTACACATGTACTAATGAGACCCTTATTGATGTCATCTTTGTGTCCGATAGAAATAAAATCCGATTTTACAACCAATTATCCGCACCTCAATTTTCGCGACATGATTTACTGTTTCTTGTGTACGATTTTAGACTTAATTACCTTTCTGGCTCATTTACCTTTCGAAGCTTTAGAGATATTAACATTCCTGGCCTACGCTCAGATATTGCACATGTTAACTGGAACGCTATTCACACAATGTTATCAGTCAATGATCAAATAAATTTTATTAATCAGGAAATCACGAAAGCTTTTGATAAGTTTGTTCCTCTAAAAAGAAAGGTTGCAAAATGCCCTGACAAGCCCTGGTTTTCTAATACAATTAAAGAATTGATTTCACAGCGGGATTTAGCGTTCAAGCGTTGGAAGCGATTTAGACTAGCGGCTCTGTATCTGAAGTTTACTCATGCTAAAAGATTAGTAACCAAAGCCGTCAAAAAGGCCAAGCGTGCATACTTCAGTACCAAATTTTCGTTTGCCATTAGTTCCAAGCAAACTTGGAATCAAATCCGTGATGCTGGTCTTATAAAAGATTCTAGATCGTCGTATCAAGATGACGTAAACTGTGATGCACTTAACAACAAATTTCTTAATATTAATGTACCACAAATTAGTGTTAACCATTATATGACCAGCAGCTTCCACTCGCTTGGACCCTCCAATCCAGCAGTTGATTTTTGTTTCAGATGCGTGAATGGAAAAGAAGTTCTACACACAAAAAAATAAATGCTTATGGTAAGCACAAACGGGGTATAATTTAAGCACACTTAAACATGATTTTGAGCCTAGCACGACATATGAGTTATTTTAAGCATTATTTAGCATGCCAAGCTTAATTTAGCCTGCCACCTTTTATTTAGCATGACAAGTATTGAAAGAAGTTGCTTCATGTTTCTTTTATGTAACAGGTACATAATGGATAACCTGAGAATTACATGCTTAATTTGAGTTTTCAGAGATTTAATTTAAGTATTTCATGTTCCCTTTTTAAGAATGCCAACATCTATATATAAGCATACGTTCGCTTAATTTAAGCATTTTTAGTTTTAATATTGTTGTTCCAAATGCTTGTATTAAGAATACGAAACTTATTTTGAGGACCTTCTAAGTTTTTAATTGAAACATTTTTACATCCATAATTTCATACTTACTATAATCATATCAGCAGCTGCAAATTGAAAAAACTTCAATGACAATGAAAGAAAAAGATAGAAAACTTTAACGCAGTATTTGTATAATAGTATTCCTTGCTATATGTCTGAAATTAATTTGTTTGAAAAAAATAATTTGAAATAAAATACAAGATTACACTGATACTACTACAAAACTCTTTATTTTTTCTTTTATTTTTAGAAGGATTTCACCCTCCATGCAGTTTCGCCTGTTGGTAGTACATGTAAATTAAATGGCGGACCACTAAATTTTTTAATTCTTATAATAGAAAATTTCAATAATTGTGTTTTGGTTTTATCCAATATAAAAGCAAGTAGATGTTGGTCATATCTTAGAATATTACAATGTTTACAACATAAATATATTTCACTTTTGAAGAGAATACAATCTTCAATTTGAAAAATCAACATATCTTTCATTATAAATAATTCGTTTTTATAAAACTCCAGTTTTTGAAGAGTAGATTCGATTTCTCTGGGTAAAGATATTGAAAATCTAAGTTTACCTAAAATAATGTAAATCTCTGAAATACATACTATGTGCTTATAATAAAATTCGGTTTTATATATGATACATACGAAGGAGTCAGCTGTCGTTCCTTTAAAAACGGGCCATTTTTCTACAACATCACTCCAAGTTGACTTACGAACAAATTCAATCCGTTTTTCAGCTGTTTTTTTAAATTTCGGTTCGATTTCCTCCCACTTAGCAGATAAGTGATGGTATTTAAGCCAAGCAGCAAATTCCTCATACTCCTTTATCTCATCTAGATACAAGATAATATTATAAAATTGTCAAAATCATTAAATAACAAATGGAATCAAAACGTATGTACCTTCTTTATATTCCTTTGACAAAATAATTGCTGGCGAGGTTAAAGGTAAATCGTTCCATTTAGATTTTTTTGAAGGAGATAGAAGCCCTGCTTTCCGAAGTTTCCTTTTAGTATTTCTTTGCTTGTCGTAGAGTGCTCCTTTAGGATTTCCGCCTTTCTCCCTTTTAAGATAATAATATTCCTAAAGATAAAAGATTTTCAATAAAAATGTTTGATATAATAAAATACATTAATATAACATCTATCTCACAGAATTTTCTGAAGGACGTCTATATCGCCGTCCTTTATGATTTTCATATGGTCGACAGTAAGATTTAACTCTAAAAGAAATTATAAGTTTTTTAGAAACATATCAAGTAAAGAATTGTGATCGAAATGAAATATTATAAACAACCCAATGGCCCACATAATGATTGAGGATCTAATAAACAATCTCATATCGTCTCGAAAAACCAAAAACGTTAATAATAGTTAAGGTCACAAATAGACTATCTAGCTTTCAGTAACTTACTTATGAACTCGTCAACAACACTCATATCGAATCCCCATGAAGTAAGCAGTTTACAAATTTCAAATTGCTCTTTTGTCAAAATTCCCACATCACTTTTGAGAGCTTGACAGCTTGAATCACCTGATTCTTCATAATTATTGCTATTAACATGATCTAAATGATCAAAAAGCTCACTATTTTCATAAAAGGTGATATCTTCTGCTCTTGATTGGCACATTTTAAATTAAATACTTGAAGCCTATGGTAGAAAAGATTATACTATGATGTGTTAAAAAGTGACGCGCACGAGCGGTATTCGCAGTAATCTACGGAAAAATAGGAATGACTGTCGTTCTAAATTTCGACCTGAATGAGAATCGCGATATGCCTCGTGCGCATTACTTATATTACGTTAATTATTGGTAAAAGTACTTACCGAACTTGAGTAATTATCTTCTGATGCACTATCCGTGTCTGTAATTTGTAGGTCAATACCTCTCTTCCAGTTTTCCAGTTCGCGTATGAAATCCAATTTTGCTCTGAGCTCGTTTTGTTGAAATAAACAATTAATGTCCGATTCTTTTATTTTTAGTAAATGCCAAGGTGTTAGTTTCAACGTTAATAACCTTTCACGAATATGCGAAGGTAGTTCCCAAGTTTTAAGTAATCTTAAAATTGGATCATCTAAAACAGACTCACCATCTAAAATATTATAATTAAAAAAGTTACAGTTGTAAATGGTGTAGAAGGTAATCACTAATATTATCTAAGTACTTACCCTTATCCAAAGTAGTCATTACAGTTGCACATGCATTAACCACAAGCTTCTGATCACAAATGAAGAGGAACCCGACGCGTATATCTTACATACATATACTCAAATTGAAAAAATTAAGTACTGACGTGCTAGATTTTAGCACTTCAAACTCAATATTTTTCAATGTATATTCGTAAATAGGCAAAATTAAGTATTGACGTGCTAGATTCTAGCATTTCAATCTCGATATATTCATACCAATATTCTTACATTGAAAAAGTTAAGTACTGACGTGCTAGATTTTAGCACTTCAAACTCAATATTTTTCAACGTACTTATATTCGTAAATAAGCAAAATTAAGTATTGACGTGCTAGATTCTAGCATTTCAATCTGGATGTATTCTTATATATATTACTTAAATTGAGAAAATAGATTTTAGCATTTCATATTTTTCTACTTAATATTTTTTTCTTACAGTTACATCGCATACAAGTACAAAAAATCAAACTGAATATATTGTCATAAAGATATCATATTAATATCCTATTTAACAGTCCTATTAAATACATAAAAAATTAAGTATATTAATTCTTCGTTTCAGTTTTTTTTTTACTTGTATTAAGCAGCCAATACTTCATATGCGCCATTCTCAATTTAAGCACTTTTTTTAAAAAAATATTTTTTACATTTATAAGCATAACAAGCTTCTTTTAAGCTATCTAAGATTAAATCTTTCGTTTTTCTTCAAATTTGTACAGAAAAGCTAAAAATAAGACGAAAAATGCTAAAATTTAAAATATTTTGCTTCTCGTAAGCATAGAAAAGGCTTGACTAAAGCATTGCAAAGTTTTAAACAAGAACGCCTAGTCATGCTTCCCACAAACCCCGGAAACTCAATTGCTTAGCACGGCATATTTTTCTGAGTGTAGCAAGTCTAACAAGTATTAAATCCACTTCCGTCGGACTAGATGGCATCTACCCCTCCTTCATCAGACTGATAACTGCTGAATTACTACCCGTCATAACGTACACTCTTAATAGGATCTTTACGGCCTCAACATTTCCGGATGCCTGGAAAGTCGCTAAGGTTATTCCAATCCCGAAATCCGATAACGATTATCGTCCAATATCGATCCTCCCGTTTTTTTCCAAAGTTTTTGAAAAAATAGCATTTAACCAAATATCTGAAATGTGTACAGAATATAGTCTAATCTCTGAAATGCAGTCGGGCTTCAGAAATGGACGTAGCTGCATCACTGCCTTAATTGAGGTTATTGAGGATGTGCGTTTGAACATAGAGGATGATAAAGTCACCTTTCTTGTACTACTGGATCACTCCAAAGCATTCGACTCAGTTGACCACAATATCTTACTTACAAAGCTTTCACGCATGTTTGGATTTTCGCCGTCAGCAGTGTCTTTAATTAAGTCTTATCTTGCTAACAGAACACAGGTAGTATGTCATAATGGATCTGTCTCCCAGCCTCTTTACATAAAGCGGGGTGTACCCCAAGGCTCTATACTGGGTCCCTTATTGTTTTCTCTGTACATTAATGACTTACCTGGTGTTCTAGTTCACAGCAAAATCCATATGTATGCTGACGACGTGCAGGTCTATTCTACTTGCAAGTACAATGACATTGCCTTATGCGTTAGTGACCTAAATGACGACCTTGAAAGAATTAATCAGTGGGCACTTAGAAATGGGCTATGTCTTAACCCATTAAAGTCAAAATGCTTAGTTATTAGTAGAAAGAAAATAAGTAGTACTAGCCTTCCCAAACTAAACCTGAATGCGAACACAATTGAATATGTAGACAACGCGAAAAATCTTGGAGTCGTCATAAATAGTTCCTTATCGTGGAATGACCACATCAACCATGTTGTAGGGATTACTTATGCTAAACTTCGAGCTCTCTGGTGTACTAAATTCTTTACCCCATTTAAAATCAGACTTTTGCTAGCAAAGACGTATCTCATGCCAAGTCTTTTATATGGCAGTGAGTTGTATTGCAACTGTGATTTCGCCAGTAAGGGTAAATTAAGTTCCGCATATAATAATATTGTAAGATATATTTGGGGTTTAAAACGATTCGATCACGTATCGATATATCGTAATTTGGTATATGGCATATCCTTCGATTCCTTACTAGTTCTTAGGGTTTTGACCTGCCTACATAAGGTAATCACTCTCAAGGAGCCCTCATACTTAGTCCGTCGGCTAAAGTTTTCCAGATCTAACCGCAATAACGTTTTAATTCCACTTAGGCACAAGTATCTGATTTCTGAGCGTCATTTCTTTATATTTGCAATCAGGCAGTGGAACTCCTTACCAACTCATATACAGAGAATCACCAGTACATTGCACTTCAAGACCAAATTGATACAATATCTTACTTCCGCTTCCCAATAAACTCGCAGGTAGTCAGTGTCGGTTCCTGTTCATTCTCTCTTTCTTTCACTCTTGATCTCTCTATCTCTCTATCCTTTCTTTCTACCCACCTTCTGAACTGTACAGCAAAACCATTGTATTTCTGACCTTTTTGGTTCTACTAATTATTATAATTATGTTACGTTAAAATCGTTTTGTTGTTACAAGATTATTTAGGATTTAGTTATTAATAAATTCTCTTACTATATATTATTTTTGTAACTTTACATTTATATGCCTTGTACAACGAATTATACAGTTTATAAGACCTTCTAGTCTTAATGTATAATGAATAGAATGAATAAATAAATAAATAAATAAATAAATAAATAATCGTAACAATTTGAAATTATACTGTATACTTTAAGGCCCCACAAGAAAAGGTGACCGAAAGACGAAACTATAAACAAATTTTTAGTCAAATCTGGAACTAAGGAAATGACGAATTTCTCTTTAAACTGCTTGCATAATATTGAGTATACTTTTGAGCACGTTTAAAGATCGATTATTTTTCTGAGATCGTTCGTATGCGTTATCAGTGACACAAACCTAAAATGCGAAAATATCTGTTAACTACGTGAGCAACGACAGAAACCTGAACGAGTTTCGTTTAATTATGTTCGTTAAACTAAATCCATCGTGAAATCCAAACGTGAAAACGATTGATAGATTTTGTTATCGGAATTGCTTCGTTATCGATAAATTGATTAAAATCCACAAATTAATCGAACTCGGAAAAAATATTTAGTGAATTTTTAATCTCTCGGTTTAATACAGTCCACTCGCGAAAAGGTGAACATCCAATAAGGTGAACAAATTATTTTTTTTCATTGACTATTTTAAAAAGTGAACAGAACCTGAAACTCGGATAATTTCAGATAGTCTCTCACTCGAAATTTGTAATTTCTTGAATAACCAATTTATTTTCTCTTTTTTTTCTTTCATCTGGCAATTTTTGACATCCCTGTGTCCGAATTCGTATTTATTTCAGTTCAGTTAGTCTTTTATTGATTTTAATCACATGAACAATAAAATGTATCTTTCTAAATGAATGAAATGGTTTTTCTATTGGAAAGAGTACTTTCTTTCTGAGGTAAGGTAATGATGATTTCGTAATAATTGTTCACAATCTGAAGAGTTACCTCGGTTTTTTATTGCGAGTACTCTGTCTATAAACACACGACTTTACCCAACAACTTAATTTAATTGATGAAGTGATAAGTACTGAAGTTAGAAGTAATGATGTGATATTATCAAACACCCAATTTTAAGCACTTCCACAAGCAGAGACATTTTTTAGGTCTGAAGTTGATCCATCGATTTAATTTCATTGACACTGATTAGATTTTCATTGAATGCAACAACAACTCTTTCTCACTCTCATGAGGTCTGAGTAAATGTTTTGAGGACGAATTGGAGTCTGTTGTTGTAAACCTCCTCCTCCACCCCTTTCTTTTTTTTTCAACACCATCTTTAAGCGTTTGTCAAGAGTTGTTGGTGTCATTTTATGGTGATTTAATGGAGCAAAATACGTGTACTTCAAACTGACTCTAAATACGTCTCCCTTCCCCTGCACACCTCCGTCCCGAATCAACCCATCGACCCACATTCACTCACAGGATGTAGATTTTGTCACAAGCTTAATGAATATTTTTTTTGGTTGTTGTTGTTGTCCTTGCTGCTGTTGTAGACCAAGCATTTTTTTTTGCCTTGTTGCCGTTTTTTCCTTTGTTTTTGCTTCTACTCCTGGACATTTATTATGTTCATGGACGACGGATGGATATGCACATGTGTGTGTGTATGCATGTGTGTGTGCGTGTTCGGTTGCTTCTATTGATGATAATGCTGATGATGGTGGTGATGATGATGATGACGATGCTGCCGATACAACTGGAAAAACACAAGAACAACAACAACAATTAATAACACTGTTGGTAACAACGGCTGCTTCAGCTTTGTGCCGCTTCTCGGGAGCAGCACTGAATTCGCTCAAGTTTTGTTTCCCGCCACCCCCCCCCCCCCCCCCCCCCCCACCAGTGACATTTTAGGTCCACATTTGGACCGTATTTCAGACCACTCAGGGTTCATTTAATTTTTTGCTGAAGCATGCAAAATTGTGTTTGTGTTTGTGTTCGTGTCGTTGCTCGGCACTACATTAATCTGTACAGCGACAAGGAATTTATTGAGTGCCGCCTGAGTGTGTGTGTGTGAGCACGCATGCGAGCGTCAAAATGCACCTAAATAACAACCCCTCACACTTACACTGACACACACTCCACCCACGTTCATCAGAAAAATACTCCTACTGCACGTAAAAGAAAAAAGAAGTCCTTGCAGTCTGTTGCATGTGTGTTCTGTCGTCATCGTTGTTGTTCGTGTTGTAATTCTCGCATCTCTTCTTCTACGTTGTCGATTTAACAACAACAAAAACAACAACAACTACAACAACATCTGCATATAAAGCACAACTGTTGTTGGTTCGCTGCACTGTTGCATAGCAGCAGGCGCACGTTAAATTAATAACTGCATAAATTTTGCTGTGCGGCCGCCGCGGCATAAAATATTGCAAGCGACGCATAAATCGCACATGTAATTTGTGCAGCGGCCGTGCGAGTATTTATTGTTGCCGCTGTAAATCATCAAACCATAAACGGGGCGAAATGGTCCACGCTGCCCGAAAAACCTGGCATCGGCGGGCGGTTCAGCGGTTCTCAGCGAAGCGAGCTTTTAAGTTCATGTTGTGTGTTAGCGACACACGAAAGTACGCACTTTTGTGCATATGAAGGGCAAAAAAACACACACATACTCACACATACTCACAAACACTCACACACACTCACACACTCTGAAACACTCATCTGCCCAAACTCACTTGCTACTCGCTCACGCCCACTTTGATTGCAGCAACACTTTTTGTGCAATTATGCAATTTATAGAGCCTTCCGATTTGTTGTTTCCTTAATTTTTTGTTGTTGTTGGGTTGTTTTTCTTTTTTTTAACAGTGGCAACTCTGTCGCTCAATGTGTTGACGTAAATTATTGCATGCAAAGACAAGAAAAAAGTTGCAGGAAAAAATTGCAATCGAAATTTTGTCCGTCGTTTGAAACTGCGAACTCAAAATTTTTCACAGCTAGTTTTTTGGACATTCAAATAATTCTTTAAGGTTGATGAGTGTATAATATTTTATTAAAATTATTATTTGAATATTTAGAAGTATACTTTTTATTTATTAAGCATTTTAGTTGAATTAACAATCATTACAAAGTGACATTATTTGAAAAAATCACTACTAAACCAATTCATTTAGGATGAAGATGGTTCCACTTCGATCCTGATACAGATTCATTCTTTAGAAACATTAAATAGCAATAAACAATTATTTCTAACAGGTTTAAGTCATTATAAAGTCAACGATGATCTCGTAATGATCCTGACTGACTAATGACTTCGAACGATGATCACTTGAAACTTCATCGTCTAGAAACAATTCATTTATTCTTTATTATTTAATCCGTAACCATGCTATATTTTAATTGCTAACAGTAGCATTTCCTCCCCCTCCCACCCTCACTGAATTTTTCCAAAGGCATCCAAAAGGATTACTATAAATTCTTCATTCTTTTTCTCAACTTTTCTCTTCTCTTTCTTCAAATAATTCCAATTAAAGTGTATTTAAACCTCGAAACCGTCAAAGTTGCTGATGTGGATGCTGAACCAACAACAACAAGTAGACTGTAGACACCAAATTTTAAATATTTCTTGTTTTATTTTTGGTTCTTTATTCCTTGTTATTTTTTGTCTGGTTTTTTATTTCTGGTGGCAACATTCAGGGCAGCGCATGAAAATGTCGGCGTCGTCATGGTGTCGACACTGGAAACATTCATCTTCCTCGCGCCGGAAGTACTACGTCAGTGAATGAGTGAATGAGAGGAAGAGAGAATGAGAGTGAGAGAGTGCGAGAGGGAGGGAATGAGAAAAGAGAGAACAGAGCGAGAAGAACTCGCCGATGAGAAAAAGTGATGCAAGCGGATGATCGCAGCATTTTCAGGGATTTCTGCCGCATCTCTCGAAGATGCGTTTCGATAAAATTTGAATAAAATAAAAATATCTCATTTCTCCGCGGGAGTTTCAGCTCGTAGCTAGGAGATTTCTGTTTTTCCTTACGTATTTTTGTGTTGTTTGTTGGTGTTGTTGGTGTTGTTGGCGGTGGCACCCGCTTTTTGTGTGTTTTGTACAACTTGAATGGAATACTTCCGGCTTCCGTTTCAAATATCTTTGAGTTGGTGTTGGTGTTCGTGTTCATGTTTGAGTTTGAATTTTAGTTTCTGTTGAAGTTTGTTTTCGTCCGAGTCTGGTGCGACTTTTTGCTTAGTTGGCACGGCGCTTCAACAACTTCTGGCCAACCGCATAGCAATAACAACAACAACAACAACAACAACAACAACAACAACAACAACTACATCAACAAATACATCTTGCAATCTTGAATTCACGACGCTTCGTCTTGAATGCAACCCACAAAAACTCCGACAAAGCGTTGGCAGCTCGAGCGCTGAGTTTGCAAGGATCTGTGAGCAGCCTTCTTTTTCTTCTTCTTCTTAGTTTTAGTCTTAGTTTGCTTTCTTTACTAGATTCTTTTGTATAGATTTTTATTTTGAGTTTGGTGCAAAAGTTTTTGCATCTCGGTTTCTTGGTCGTCGTCGTCTTTCGTCTTCGTCTTCGTCTTTGGCTTCATCTTCATCTTCTTCATGTTCTTCATCTTTTTCTTTATATTTTTTCTCTTCCGCCTTTTGCTTTGTGTGTTTATGTGTGTGTGTGTGTGTGTGTGTGTAGCTCAGATTTGAGCTACGAATGCACTGCATCCATCTTGTGCAGCAAAAGTCGCCGCCTCGAAGTTTTCCTCAACATCAACTTATTTTGCAACGAATGCCTTCAAGCCGCAGACTCTGCGTCTGGACTTCGGTCATAAATCAGCTCCTGCGTCCTGGCTGATGTACACGACCAGTTCAGTTTGAAGCTCAGATACGATATATTAAAAGAACCACAACAACAGCAACAACAACAAAGACGTAACATCTAAACACCGCAGCTGTAACACTTCGGTTGGCACCGCATGGAATTAATGGATCCAACAAACTCAAAGCAAACTTTTAAATTATGATTTAAATCAAGTTGGTGAAGAAAATGTTCTCAGGTTTTGTTTATTTTTCACCAAACGAGAGAATAAATAAATAAATAAAAAACGAGAGAGAAAAAAGAAAAGTAAAGAAAACTGAAAAACTTTATAAGAAAAAGACGAAATTTAAATATTTATTGACAGAAAAAAAGAGAGAGAGACAGAGAAAGAGAGTTAGAGATAGAGATAGAGAGGGTGATAGAGAAAAAGGATGGATTGAAAGAGAAAGAGCAAAATCACTTATATTTTAATTTCTTACTTACGGAAGGTTCAAAAAATCCTAAATTATTTTTAAGACAACAGAAATGAAAATATAATCATAAAAGCACAGGATAAACAGGACGTGGAAAGGACAAGGAGCTGAAAAGATAAGAGGAATATTTGAAAACCGTCATTAAAAGCCTTAATATACAATATTAACTTCAATACACAGTCACCAGGACATCTTCACACTTCGGATAACGATTGATAGCTTGAGATAAACACGACTGCGATTCTTTCTGAAAACTCTAAAAGCGGGTCCTTTCTTCATCCTGAATTCTATTTCTTTGTTCACTTCTGTTTGAATTCATTAACATGGAGAGCAATAAATATTTCACCAACGATGGCAGGACTTTAAACTCATGCAACAGATGTTTCTGTAGATATTAATTAATCGTCAAAAATCATTTTAATTCAAGTCGGACAAATTATTAAAAAGAAACCGTCTCTCTTTAATATCTATCCTTAATATCTGTCTGTCTAAAGAATTGTCTGTCCTTAAAAATGTCCCTCTGTGTCCGAACACAACTCATTAAATTGATTTCGAGATCTGTCACGCGATTCATGTCGAAAATCTTATTTAATAACGCATTTCCAATTCACTACATTGAAAGGGGTTTTTCTGCATTGAAGGAGAGGGAGGGCAGAGGCACAGAGAGATGGGGGAGAAGGAGTAAAAATGAAGAGTTAATAAATAGATTCTCAACCCTTTAAATTTAGTCAATTTAAATTACGTCACCCGGCGGCGCTCCGGCAGCGGGGAGCCGTTCTTGAAATTGAATAATAAATTCAACTTATAATACAACCCCGTCTGCATGCATATTATTAGAAGCGGAAAATAAATGGGAAACGTATTAGTAGAAGACCGGAAGCGGAAGCGCTGATCGCATCTCTTTATTTAGCAGTGACTTGCCACAGTTCGCTCTGGAAACGCCAAGCAAACGCAAAAACAGTTCGCAAAAACTTTTTCTGCAAACATTGAAAAATACAAACGTAAATATATTTGCGAGAGGGGGGAAGGGAAGGGAAAACGAGGCAAAGCGGGGATCAGCAAATCGGAAGGATAACACAGATTTCTAAGGGATGGAAAGTAGGGGGCTCTGTGAAGGACGTGGATGTTGGTCCAAAGACCAAAGTTAATTTATGACTTCACAGTTTTATTAGGGAAATTCCTGTGTATGTGTGTGTGCGACTGTATGTGTGTTTGTGTGTGTGCCTGTATGTGTGTGTCTGTTTACTTTGAAAAATATTGTTTTCAATGGCACTTGAATTGGTATTTGGACTTTCTTATTATTGCTGCTCTTCTCGTTGTTGTTGTTTTTGTTGTTGTTGTTGCTGTCGTATTTTGTAGTAATTGTAGTTGCAGTTGACTTGTGGTTTCTCCAAAATGTCGTCTCTTCTTTACCGTTATTAAGTAAAGAATTATTATTGCTATTTTTGGTGTTTAATTTATTGTAATAAATGAATAAATAAGTACAGAAAATTTTTAGATACGATTCATGGGATTTCAACTGCAGCCACAATCGCAGTAATTCAAGCATAAATACTTATATATAATATGCACATATACATATGTACATAGATACATATATAATGTTTTCAGTTTCACTCCAATTTTTAAAAAGAGATCAACCACCACCAACAAAGAACTACGTTATGCATCGGTACATCTGCACAGGTACATTTTTATTGTCCTCATTAGTGGATCTCTTTCTAACTATGTGCCTTTATAAACTCCTATTTCTTTAGATAAAAAAGACAAATAAATAAAACACTAACACAGTCTAATGTAATAAATCAACGATTTGACAGGCGGATTCTACAGGAAGGGAGAACGTCTCGAAAAACTCTTGTTCTATACACTGACAGTCATAATTGAAGCACTTTTTCCCACATTTTAAAACACACAACAAAAACAGTCGCTCAACAACAACAACAAAAATAAACATTAACAACACCTTGCAGCCATGAAAGACTTTTTTCATTTTCCTTTTTTTCTTATCGCGTTTTCTGCTGCTCATTTTGAATTTTACGAAAATTAACAAAAAAAGAAAAAAAACCTTTCAAAAAGTAAACCCAGAAAGAATGCTTTCTGTGGCCATATCGCAGTTTACACACGCTTCACTATGATTTTAATGGCATATGGAGAAGTGGGCGAGCCACACCTACAACCGGACAAACAGACAAACATGCAGACGGACGGACAAAGAGATATACGAACGCTGATCAATAATATACTCGTATATAGTTACTATTTGCTATGATCCTAGCACATGTCAAGATCCTAGCGTATATGCCACGCCTCTTTTTATGCGTTACAAATCCAAGGACAAACTTAACACACCTTCTAGTGTAGGGTATATATATTGTGATGAAGAAACACAATTTAAAAATTCTTTAACCTTTCAAAGCATTTGAAAAGCCATGAATTCTTCTGTTTCTCTTTTGTTAGTGTTTTTTATCATACCCTAAAGTATCAAACTATATACGTAACCTGATGATGAATCACCCAAACTATGTGAGATACATATGTATGCATTTATATGTGTGTGTATGTTTATATTCTTGTTTAAAATTCGGGTTAATCTGCTGGGTACTCTGATAATAAACTGCTTGAGGCGGGTATGGAGCTTCTGTTTCTATTGGAGAGGATGAGAGGAAGAGAGGAAGAGGGAAAGAGAGGATTATAAGAATAGAATAATCCGCAGCCTCAACGATTCCTGAAAAAATAACCAAACAATTATCAAAAACGAATAACGAAGATACGCGACGAATATGATATTTGGACCTAAAACTCTCAAAATAACACTCTTGGTTCTTTTTGGATCACTATTTTTAAGCTTTCTGACTTTAAATGATTGGCTCTTTGTTTTCAAAAATTATTTTCTTAATTATTTTTTAATTATTCCATTTCTTCTCCTTCAATATTCAATCATTGATTGAGGATTTCCAGTTCAAGTATTTCTATCGAATACCGAATAATATTCCTATCGTATTCTTAATTAAAAAATGTTGAGTAACAGAATGTGTATTAATTACACTTAATCTACAACTCGATGGACCTTAGTACTTCGCGGTATAATATATCGATCCACGAACCATGAACCCAGCACAAAGCAACGACTCACATTTCTACGTTCGAAGTTTTCATTGCCAACGATGATGAATCGCTTTATTTTGCTGGGGAAACTGAGAAAAATTGGGACGGCGATAAGGTCACCACAGTCTATGTTCGGGACTCTGGGCCAATGCGCTGGTCTCGTGTGCACCAGCATATTCAGAAGATAAGAAAAGAGTGCTCGGAGCATCGAATGTGGCTGAAGTGAAAGTGTTCCATGCTAGCGACTGCGACGAAGTGGATTTTTTTCTATAGTATGAAGCATGAAAAGGAAACGCTTAGCGCAAGTGAACGTGTAAAACTTAGTTACTGTAAATGAAGTTACGCACGTATGAGTGTATGTGTGTGTACGTGTTTGTATGGGTGAGTCTTTATATGTGAATATTTCGGTGGATTTTTGTACGCTTGAAGATGGTGTATAACGATGTTGTATAGATTAAAATGGAA
This sequence comes from Myopa testacea, assembly GCA_949629155.1. Taxonomy (NCBI): domain Eukaryota; kingdom Metazoa; phylum Arthropoda; class Insecta; order Diptera; family Conopidae; genus Myopa; species Myopa testacea. The sequence goes on along the minus strand of OX451345.1, from coordinate 40,656,073 downwards.
GCAGCAACAACAACAACAACAAGAGCAGTAACAGCAATAAAACTGGTAAAGGTTCAGCCTTTGAGCGAAGTGAAGCGCCGCCGCTGCACACATACAGACTTCCATACACGCATACAAGCGGACATCCATAAGTGTCATGTTTTGTATCCTCATTCATTCTTAAACCCAGCAACACGCACGTAGCATACATTCAAACTTTTTCCTTTTACTCTATACTCGTATATGTGCGTGTGTGTTTTGTGTGTGTGTGTGTGTGTGTGTGTGTGTGTGTATGTGAAATAAATTCCACAGCGCTAGAAGCAAAGATTTATTATCAAATTAAATTTCTGACAGAATTTATTGCTTTATCTTCTTTTCTACTCTTCTCCTCCCTTCACTCTTCTTCGCTCCCCTGCACTCTTCTTCTTTCTCTTCTCTTCGCATACTTCTTTTGCCCTTCTCCTGTTATTTCTCGCCTGCCACTTGTTTAGTTTTTCGATTCTTTTTGGCCTTTTTTTTTGGTATTCTGTTTCTGGTTGTTTTTCTTTTGTTGCTGTTGTTGTTGTTGTTTTCGAACACCCGCGCCATCCCAAGCGACCAGCCAATCCGCCCACCCGCCATCCGTTTGGCCGCCACGACCCTGTTTTTCTAATAACACGAAATTTCATTTCGGTTCACTTTTTTTCGGTTCATAAAATATATGAAATTTATAGAGAGCGAATTTGTTCCATCTGCGCGCGTGATTCTTAAATGCGCGTGTGTGAGTAGTTGTATGTGTGTGTGTGTATATGCAGCGGTATTTATCTGGGCTCATAAACTATATAACGGTAGTATAATGTACTGCGTTTAAATAATGTGAGCACATTAACAGTGGCTGGCTACCGACAACGGAACAACAACAAAATGGACAAAAAGCAGAAATACAAACATGTAAACATACAATCGCGCTGCAATTAAACACTACACTAAACACACTCATATAATAATAGCAACAACAATAGAAGCAAGAACAACAACGACAGTGTCACTAAGAAGAGCCAATCCCATAAAATTAATCATCCCACAAAAACTCTGCCTACATTCGGGCGTATAATTATTAAATTAAGTACATGCTATAGTATATTGGGGACTGTATTTGTTGTTGTTGTGTTTGCTTTTGTTGTTGTTTCATATAGTATAATTCTAACTTGTTGACTGCTTTTAAACTTGTTGGTTATGTTTTTTTTTTAACCAAGGAGTTGGAAAATTAACCTAACAACTTTGAGATTGAGATCTAACTTAACTTAATTCGTATTTTAAGCTTGACTTAGTTTTAAGTTTAACAATGTATTGGGTGAATTGTTATCTATGAAGAAGAATTAAGGAATCACTAAAAGCCATGTTTTAAACTCAGATCTGAATAGAAACTCAGATCTTATTCAATTACTTATCACTTATTCTATTATTACTTATCAGATCTGTTCTTATTACTTTACTAGAAAGAGACAGATTGAGAGTGAGAGCGTCTTTTGCGAGAGCGAAAGAGTGCGAGATATAAACATCCAGGTTCGATAACAGTTTTAATTGGATAATCTTAACTTAATAACGGCTTCTACAGTAAATAAAAATACAAAAAAATGTGGGAGGAGAAAATCAAATTAACGACCTGACTTGAAGGGGTTTACAGAGCGTATATAACACGAGAGCATGTTAAACACCCTGACACGTTCCGACGGGAGGCAGACGGAGCTGAATCCTTGTCCCTTTTTATTGAAGGATAAACTGAATAAAATTGCGAAATCCTGAAATCAATAAACCGAAAGTAATGCGGAGTTTTTAAAACTCCAGACTGAAAAGGGCAGACTGAGTGGGCTGAATAAAAAAAAGGAGGTTTTAAGGATTTGTTCGAAAGGGTTTCTTTCCTCTGTAATGAAGCAAATTATAGGATTGGAAAGAGATTTATTGCAAAAGTGTTTGATCTATGAATGCGTATGAAGCAGCTTATGAAGTTGGAAGCTGAGAGAAAGGGATCGAAGAGGGCACCAGAGAAGGGGATCAGAGAAGGAGACCGGCAAAGGAGTCCGGATAAAGGGTCCATCGAAAGGGATGTTCGTATTGAAGGGGTGAACACAAGATGGCTTCACTAAAGCAGCAGCAAACGTGACAACTGACTACTTTTCAGTTTCTTGGCCATAAAAATTTGCACTCGTCCATATTTGCTCTTTGTTACTATAAAGAAAGTGGTTTATGGGTCAAGTCGATGGTCTCTGTATCTGTATCTCTCTTTGTCGTTGTTCTTTCGTTTCTAGTTTTGTTCTTTCGTTCGTCAACTTATCTCCGTCCGTCGCCCTGTCCATCTGTCGCTCTTTATGTCCGGGTGGGAAAAAGAAAACACCGCATTACGAGCCACCATCCATCTTCTGGCTCGTTTTCTTGTGCTGCATCAAAAAATCTACTCTAAACTGTGAAAATAAATCAGCGTGGTTGAGCAATGAGCAATGTCGTCCTCGTTCCCCTTCCTCCGTCCCCTTCCCCATCCATTCCCGTCCCCCCTTCGCCGATCTTGTCCTCGATGCACTCGATGCTCCGAATTGCATTGCAGAGCTTCGCGTAGTCAACGTCGCAGCGTCGCGTTTGCTTTTTTGGCATCCTTAGAAAAAGATTTATGACACTCGAGTTGGCAGCATTTACTTATCTTATCGCATATTTGGCATCATTGAAGAAAACTGCAGAAATAAGCAAAAATTTGTATTTATCTAAAAATAGCAAAACATGGGTTTTTCTTCAGATATACTATTTTATAAATCGTTATTTTATTGTATTTTCCTTCCATGAAAATGAACTGAAAATTCGTTTTTTACATTGTGTCTTCCAGACGAACACCAGTTCGTACAGTTGAAGAAAAGTATATATAAACTACATTGATATAAATCCGATATAAGTAGATCAGTTCAAAGTATTAAGTAAAACGTATAAGTGTATAATAGTATAGTATATAAATTGAAGCTATAAATGCTGAAGAATTATTATAGAAGGCATTTTTTGAAAGATAATTTTTAGGTGCCTCTTTAAAATTCAAATTTAAAGAAAAATACGGAACCGAAGAAAATAAATTCGTAAATGCATTTAAAAAAATGGAGTTTATAAGAAACTTGTAAAAACTAAATTTCGGTTGATTTATTAACGAAACCAAAATACAACAAATGTTTCTGAGTTAGTCTATGTAATGCATCACTATTGTCTTTCCACCTCTCTCCATACTCTTACAGGGAACCATAATAGTTGTTTCCGAGTCTCTAAACTAAACTAGAACTAGAACTAAACTATAGTTGCAACTTTCATAAATAATACGCAATATTAATTAACCTTCGAATTGTACTATACAATAAAGGAAACATTAAGGTCAAAGTCGACTTGGAAACGTTTCAAGGTTGCTTAAAATATTTCAAGGATATTGTCTCGGTAATCATTATTTCCCTCTCCCTTTCGGGAAAACACTCTCACTTGTTGTTGGCTCGTAAATGAATGGCAACAGGTAGATGTTAATTGTTGCAATGTTACATAAAAAAACTCCCTTGGCGGATGATGATTAAGGAACAAGTGAAGGTCACAACAAAACCCACACAAAGCAAAAATCTTAAACACATTTTAAACAATACAATTGGAAACAATAGAGAAGAATCGTAAAATGAAATTGAAAGTGCTTTCGAAAGACCTTCGAAGGCTTGATAATGATCAGGTCAGTTAAAAAAAGACAAATAATAATAATAAACCAGCAACAACAGTAGTCAAACCTTCACAGAAGAAAGTACAAGTTGAATACCACCGTCCATCGTTTGCACTGCCGTCCGTTGCTGAACCACCACCTTGAATCATTAAGCGCTCAATAAGCTAAAAAAGAAAATTGATATTCTTCACATTTCACAGAAGAAGTTCTTTGGATCCCGGTTCTTAGATTTCGAAGCACATTTCGGTTCAGAGGGGGAACCACGCGACACGACCTTCAGCGGCCGGCCGTTCATCATTTTGCAGAATTCATTGCCAATAATAAATTTTAACGAAACCAATCCAGTGCCTGACTTCTGTCCATACTCAGTTCAAATTAGTTCATAGTTAAGTTCGGTTCAGTTTGGTTCGGTTCGGTTCGATTCTACTCTGTTCGGTTCGGTGCAGTTGGTTAAACAGGACACACCGTTTATTGGCGGCCAAACAAAAGTAAAGCATGGAGTATTGCTCAGCATTGAGCACCTCCTTCGCATTCTCCTCGTTCACCCACTCACTCAGCTACTCATACTTGTGCCCATCACCTAGAGCATTACCATCACCATTACCACCACCATCGCCATCACCATTACCACCACCTCTCCGCCATACAAGCAAACAAACTTAATAAATCCTGTAAATAATGTTTTATGAGCATCGAAAAAGGTGAATTTATTGTTTTTCCTTTGTTTTCAACTAATACGAGTCATAAATTTTCTTGGCGTACGCATGAAATTTCGGGTCGATTGGTCGGTCGATCGGTCGGTTTTCAGCCCCGTGTTTGTTGGAGCTGCTGAAAAGAGGTTTCCAATAAATAGAGAGTGAAAATGTGTGGGTCTGAGGAGGTCTGCGGGGTTCGAGGCAGAAGAAGTGCGTGTAGGTGGTACCTGTTACCTGTCTTTAGCTTGTGATGCTTTTTAATGGTTCTTAATGATTCCTAGTGATTTAGCTGCTAGCTATCTAATGTTTAATTCAAACATAGAGAAAGAGAGAGAGAAAGAGAGAGAGAAAGAGAGAGAGAAAGAAAGAGATAATAGAATAACAGAAAGACGAAAGTGAGTGTGAGTTACTCAACAGTCACAGACACTGGTGACTGTTGATGGAGTAAAAGTGAAAGTAAAACTAGACCCTTGACCCTTGAAATGGATCACATTTTATTGGGAGGATTTTTTATTTTTCAGTGACTGAGATTTAATTATTTAGTTAACTTTGCTTTTCCACCTCTTTCATTTATAAGTAATTTAAAGGTATATGATACAAACGCTTTAAACCGAACCGAATTTTAGTTTTGTAATATACATCAAATCAATTATCTCGAAATAAACATAAATTTCTTCATGTTTAGTATTTTTAAACATGTTTCTAAACCTTCCTCTGGTGAGAAATGGTATTAATATTTGTGGTTCTTACTGAATATTCAGTTAAAGAAAACATACTTTTCATTAATTTAAACACAGGAAAAATGTACTGATATTTGGCACTGTTTATATCAGGATCAAATTCTTCAGAAACGCCAATCTTACGAGAAGCATGCTTCTTTTTCACGTCCTCTTCGCTTCCATGTCCTTCCGAGAGCGAGTACATAAATTTTTGCAAGCATCTTGAAGTGTTCAGCAGTTAAGTCCTCTAACCGCAAACTCCCTAATCACCCCGACACCCTCCGTGGCCCATCAGCAACGCCATCTACACGAAATCCATACAAATGAATCGCAATTTTAGTTGTTTAGGAAAATTTGCACGAATTTTGAACGGAAAAAAATACCAGTTTATATAACTTTGTACCGCATGAAATATTAAGAGCGAAAAAAAGAACAAAAATAAAAAAAGATACGGGAAAGAAAGGACGATAGTGAGACAGAGACAGAGAGTAAGAGAGAGTGAGACAAAAGAGGAGCAACAAAATGTGTGGCAATATAGTGAAGAACAGCCACGTTATTTTGAAGGATTCGTTGAGCTACGTTGCTGCTTTAATTTTGTTTTTCTTTCTCTTCATCAACATCCTCCCTTTCCATCTGCTGCCCTCTCGCTCTCTTTACCGCTGTCATCTCTCTTTCCGTCTCTTGTTCTTATAGGAAACTACATCCAGCATAAGCATGAACATACAAACGAAGCAGTCGACCCGCCGTCCCACCCAAGGAGACGCTGCGAACAACAACAACGACGATGATGATGATGATGAGGACGGCTGCGACGACGACGACGACGACGATTGCATGAGGGATTACAGCGCGTGATTTATATGGGATTCTAAAGAAATATTGCCAGAATGTGTCGGCAATTTTTATTGGACATTTTAAAAAAGCGAATAAGATGTTTTTCACGCAGGCCAGCCTTCACCCCTCTCCTCCCCTCCACGCCTTGGAGACCCAGCAAATGGTGCCCTCCAGAAGATGGTCCGTTCTGCATGCTGTAGACGTTGGCGTTGGCGTTGACGTTGGTGTTGGTCGAAGAAACGCAAAGTTACCCACGTACAGGGACGTTTTCGTTGTTGTTGTTGCTGCTGCTGCTGTACGGTTGTATTATTTAGTATATTTTAACATCAACGTCTACTTAATGTTTTTATTTTCTGTTATATAAAATTTGATATTTCTTGATAAAACCCACGTTTGTTGAGCGCTTCAGTGTTTTTCGTGAACATTGAAGCAGCTGAATCGAGTGTAGGTGAGGAGGAAGAAGAAAACCATGAAGACGAGAAGTAAGAGAAATCAGAAGACATAAAAATGAACAAATTTAAGGATTAGCTTTCCAACTCGTAGTTCTTCAAATTAATTATAATAATAATATGGCTTTTCAATAACTTTTCAATAAATTTCCTAATTTTTGTTGGGCTTTCTAGTACCTTATTTACACCATACAAGAGACTAAACATAAATCGTAGTAACTGCTTAGTATTTACATGGCGGACAACATAAACAATAACAACAACAACAATGACAAGAAAACAGAATCACTATTTTGTTGTTATTGTTTTCGGTAACCTTTTGTTTGGCGTCGTAAAACTGACATCAAACAAATTGTGACATTTTTTAAAATAATGGCGTCAACATGATTAACTTCGACGACTTCAAGCTCACGATTGCCAACATGTACAATATTTAAATTTATATGCAACACTTGGATGGGGCATATTTTTTGCATATCTTCTTTCTTCTTTTTGTAAATTTTTGTGCCTTTTTTGTTTTCTCTTTTTTGGTTTTTAACAACAACAATTTACAGCAACTCCCTTCGAATTTCTCCTTGAAAATTTTAAATGGGATATTAATTTGCCGTCGCACATCCTCGAATCCACATACAAGTAAGTAAAAAAGCGTTGCACAATGATTCAGAAAGGGTGTTAATTAAACAGTGGCTCGTACTCACAAATATATAAATAAATGCTCATAAATGCCATAGAAAAGAGATAAAAAAGGTGAAGACATATGTACATAAGTACGTACACTCTATGTACATATATAATATACATATATAGATGTATAATTAGTATGATAAAACAGTTTTAATTAGTTTACTTTTCATTTATATAGGGTGGGCCATCTGCTGGTTTCGTTTTATTCTTATTTATATGTGCAATCGTAGCTTGGTCATCGGCGTAGACTTTTGTCTTTAACATAACCCCAAAGAAGAAAGTCTAATTGTATTAAATCACACGATCCGGTAAACAATTTAAGCCTCTATTTTGAAAAAAAACAGCCAAATGAATGAATGAATTCAGAATTCTACTTGTATGAATATGTTGCCAGATCAGAGTCTATTTTTCACTTAATTGATCTCACGATCCTGTCAATATTTGGTGATTAAAACCCGTCATTATATTTGATCTCGTGATTATAATCGAAGTCGTCTTTATAAGTGATGTCATCTTTATAATCAAAGTTGTTACTATGATAGATTTCGTCGTTATAATCGCTATATTCATTATATTCAAATTCGTCGTTATGATCGATGTCAACATTATAATCGAACTCATCCTTACTATCGGATATTTTATTATTACAGAGGTTGTTAAAATTGCATTTTACTAAATAAATAATTCTTCCTTAGTACTAATTAACTTATATACCACCTGTTTTCAGATCCATATTTCCATATTCATAGATTGAGATTTTTTGAGATTCAACAAAAGCCTTCTCTGACCCACTGTGCACTACCGCACCCTCTCTAGTTTGCATATTACTCGTATGCTATATACTCCGATGCTACTCTTAGGAACATTTATTCGCTTTTAATTTAGTGGGTGTCTTTCGAACATCATCACCATCATGCAGCGTGTTTAATGAACTCCTTTTCCCCCACCTCCCTCAGGACGGATGGGAAAATTCATTTTCGAATTTTTATAAGCATTTGAATCAGGTTTTCAAATGCTTATAAAAATTCGAAAATGAATTTTAATTACTGAAAAACCGAGTGTGTAATAAACGCGTTTTTTTAGAAGAAAATAAGTTACAATATTTCCCCGCTCTATATTCACCATAAATTTAATATTATGCATTGAAAGATTAAGTTTGATTTATAAAATCTTGGTGAAGAAAACCTAAGAAAGAAAGTATGAAGATTCTGATGTATGTATATAATATAGTAGACTTGCAGTAATATAACTGAGATTAAATATGGTATTTAAGGTCCTGAGAAATCTCAGTTAGTTAGTCTTTTTAAAAAACTGATCTCCTGTTGGATGATTAACCATCACTGTCTACAAAGAACATAGTTTCATCGCACTTCTTTGGACTATTTATTTGCTTCATCCGGTGCTCTCATCCGATCTGCGATGTAAGCACATTAATTAGGCACTAAATAACGTACTTCAGACTTTATTGATCTACAAACACTACCACCACCTGCAGTTTTTAACAGACAATTATTCATCATGGTTGGCAGCATGGAAACAACAGAGTCGGGCGCAGAGCTGCCTACGATACGACAACAGACCTCGACACCCCAGCAACCACGAGAATCGAGCCACGAGAACCGCTGTAGCTGCAAGTGTGACTTCAGTTAGTTTTATTATTATTATTATCGTTATTATTATTATTAGTTATTATTATTATTTAACATGTTGCAAATGGCCACGATCGGTGTCTGGCTGACTGTTGGACTCGCTGGCTGACTGGCTGAACAGGTTCATTTATCAAAATGTTGCTTTGGACCAAACAAGAACATGATTAATTTCTGACAAATGCACCGGACAAAGAGATGTGACACACCCCAGATTAATGCAGGACGGCTGCTCGGCTGGTTGGCCGGCTGGGGTTTGCTTGGTACACTAAACTTGTTCGGTTTTTGCTTTCACGGGTTGGCTGGATCGCTCGATCCGTCTGTCCGCTTGTACATTCGCTGGAAAGGCGCATGACATCAGAATCCGACACAAGATTTTGATAAACTGGTTCGCATTCCGCGGAAAAGTGTCCCAACATCACACTTGAACCTGGTCGGTCACTTGAACCGATGCTGATCGCTGGCTGATCCCAACCTCCTGAAGGGCAGGGAGGGCAGGGAAGGCAGTGAAATGATGGATCGCTTCTGATCCTGCGCTGTTTGTAGCGCTTTCTGTGCGGTATGCATCCCAGAGTTCCTCCACACTTTCGACAGATTCTCCACTCGCACTCTTTCTGGTGTATTTTTCATGCTTATCAAGCGCACCAGACAGTGTATCATTTTTAGAAGATAGCCTTTTGGAGAGGGCACATTTTTTGAAATCGTCGTTGTTGTTGTTGTTGTCGTTGGATTGTTAAAAATTAATATGATTATTTGCTGTTTTCAGTGTCACACTCTTGTGCGCTCTTCGGTGAGGCTCTTGTGTGGAATCTTGTCCCCTCCGGCTTTGCGGGTCGATGAGAATGCGGCACTAAGATTGAAGATTGGGCACACTCCGGTTACGGGAAGGTGGCGGCGGTACTGCGGTCCTTCAGGTAAGGAAAGGAACAGATGCCCATTTCTTGTATGCAGATCGTGTGGCATATTTTTCTTAAATTAGCACTGTTAAAAGATAAAGCTTCCATGTTCATTTTATCCCAGTGTAAATCAAGCTGAAGAAGGCGAAAAGTGAAGGGAGAGGGAAGGGGGAAGGCAAGGATCTGGAATGTGGTCTTTACACAAAGCTTAACTTCAACACGCCCTTTTTAGATGCATATGTTTTCACAAAGATCCGCTCAACGGTTGAATCCAGCTTTAAGTCAGTTTAAAACGCAGACGAAAAACGAAGACTTTGAGCCTGTCTTATCGCGGCATTCACCGCCCCTCCCCACCGACAACCCCACCGACTTTGGCAATGCAAAGGAACGCGTCAGTTGCGGTTGATTGATATCTGCAAAGATCTACGCGCGTCACTAATTGATATTCTTATCCGCGATCATGATAAACTCAGATGCGTGTTCAGTCCACTTTCAATTTGACAGGCCGACTGACAGCTGACAACTCATAACTTATTGTATTTGTCTGTTACGCGTCGTTTGTCAGCGCTCGCGGGCGACGCGGCGGGCGGTTGCTTCACTGTCTCGATGATCTATCGACTGTTATCCTTTGCACGTCGCTTATTTATGCGCAACCGTGACTGTTGCTGTTGCGGCACTGTTTGCGTCGCCCCAGCGTCCTTGGCCCACGATCTGGAAGCGGGCGGCAAACGCTTTGCGACTGCGTCCCAGAACAAAGATAAGAATAAACAGAGCACGTAGACCAAAGCACGACTTCATCGATAGAGAGTGCAGTGAAATATGCAAGCCTCACCTCACCTGACCACACCTCAGTGGAAAACAAGCCCCGGATGCGTCCGAAGGAACTCGATGGTCCGTTTTGCATATCGTCTTCGTCGTCTTCATCGTCTTCGTCGCCGTCGCTGTTGCTGCTTGCAGTTGTCGTGGTCAATGCAACAACTTAATTGATGATATTGACTTTTAATTCGTCTGCTGCAACGTGGAGCGAATTTCGAAATCGCTGAAACTGAACGACGAACCGAGGTTACATCGTGGCTGGAAAAAATACAATGAATACAATTTTATTATTTATTCAAATTGTAGTTATAAATAAATATTTATACAGCATATGAAAAAGCTGTAGGTTTTAATTCACTTTTCTATGGTGTGTATACAAGCAATGAATGGATTCTTGAGATTATAAATAGTGAAGCGATGATACTTGATTTGCTCAATATGTGATATTCGTAGGTATCCCATCCCTCGAATCCTTTGATTCCAAGGGCCACGCTATAAAACACGTAACTAAAGTGACAAGATTAACAAACAAAATTAAATATACTATGATTCCATGTCCATGATTTGAAGAAATAACGTTCATGTAAAATATCGCCAAAAGCACAGCGGTTACAGAACCCGGCGGCGGATGGTGTTCAGAAGTGATGCTCCTTAAAATATCTAATAAAATTATATACAACAACGAATAATCATGCAACGAAACGGTAATAAATTCACTTACACCAGGTAAAACACAAACCCACTTGCTGCTTACTATTTTTTCCATTTTACTTCGGTATATCTTCCGTGTGTAGTGAAAATTGTGCAATAATTCTTGGGACCTCACTAAACGCGACCATAAAGATAAGGCGAATATGAACCTTATTATTATCATTCGTCACAAAAATGGCGTGCACACATACACACACACACACACATGAAAGGACGGACTGACTCAAAGCAGTCCGCGAATCCTTGAAACCATGCAACAGCAGAAGCACCATCCACAGAGTATCCTTGATCATTCGGAGTGTAGCGAAGAGTGTCGCAGGAGGCGCCACACTGCAGCTGCTGCAACACAACAAAACGAATGAAGGAAAAACTGAGCGCGAAGAAAAGTGCACGAACCGCCAGAGCCAAAGCCGGAGCCGGAGCCGCAGTCAGAGCCAACGCGAGCCGTTTAACCCTTTTTGTCACGGGTCGTAGTCCAGCCAGATTTTTAATTGTATAATTTCGCTGGCCAGCAATTATTTGATAACAATTCACATTCATTCCGAAAGGTCGCAAGCAGCTTTTAGCAGTGTTACGTGTGTTTTTTTAGTACCGGGAGGAGTCGCCAGGGTTGCTGAGGTGCCACCGCAGCGGTGGATGTCCAGTTTGTTCAGTTCATCGTTCATGAGACTGAGACTGAGGTTATTGCTGTGGCAGGACCTTTAAACGTATGTGGATGTGTGTATGGAAGGAAGGTGAGAAGTGTGGGTACGTATGAGTGTCTACATTCTTCATATTTTGTTGTATTGTGGCTTTTTATGCGGCGATATTTCGTGATCTTCTCCAAGTCAAAAAGGAAGAAGTATCCAGAGATAGAAAAAAGAATGAGGAGATGAAGATGATGAAAAAACGATGAGATGAGAAGATGAAAAAACGAAGAAAAAGAAGAGGGAACAGAAGATCATCACCAAAAAATTGCAAAACTGAACTCTTTTAAATTCAAACGCTTGAATAAAGACCAAAGAAATGTAATTGAAAAAATCTCACCAAAAGCAACAAACTTCATGCGAAACTAATTTGAATACTTCTCAGTTGTCGTTGTTGCTGTTATTGTAGTGCTTTTCTTATTGTTTCTTCTTTTTTGTTGCTTCTTCTTACCTTCTTCAACTTTTCTCAACTGTCTCAAGTAAGGAAAATAAATATTTCGACAAATTTCTCTAAGAAGTTCACCAGAGAAAAGAAGAACATGCATACAAACACCAATCAGCAGACAATAACAACCACCACCACCTTCTAAATTACTCCAAAGGACATGACAGGACGCAGGAACGAAACGAAACAAAACGAAGCGAAGGGTCTAGCAACTGCTCCGAACAACGCACAGGACGAGTGCATAAATTGTGAGGTGCGCTTTGCATTAAAAAGACCCAAAAATGTTGGGCTTCTCCTCGGCGTAATAAATTCATAAACATGCAGCGCGTGCAAGTAGCAGTACGCCGCTTGGTGGCGCTCGCTGCGCACCCAGACCACGGCCCTCGGCTGCGTAATAAAGCGTTGTGCTGCGCTTCGCACAATTTATTACATTCGAAAGCTCAAGTCGGGGCATCGGTTGAGCGCGGCAACCAACCGTTCAGCCAGCAGCCAGGGACGACCAGTTGGTCCACGAGAAGAAGAAGAAGAGAAACAAGTGCAGAAATAAAGGACACAGAATTTTAAAAACAACATGCAACAACAACAACAACAACAACATGCAACAAGAGATGCACCGAAGCGGAAGCAGATGTTCGCAGATGTTGAGTGGGACCTGTTTTAAGTTCGTGTCTGTTGTTTCGTGTTTCTTTGGTAATCGTTTTGAGTTTTTCGCACGAGGATTTCCAGCGAAAGGAAATAATTTTAAATTTCAAGCTTTAAATACTTTGAATACGTTTTCATGTCTTATTTTAACAATTAGAAGTATAAACTTTCAGATGAATTCTTCATATTCTCAAAACTTTGGTGATAATGGTTTAAGTTCTTGAAATTATTCACCGGAAATCGGTTTTGGATTTTCATCTATTTACTGTTTTTATTAAGTTGTTGTTGCTGTTAATTTATAGATGAAATAAAGTGAATCAGTTGATTGAATAAATTTTGGCAACACAACTCGTTACTTTTATTTGAATACGTTACCTCAAATGACTATTATTTTTCACTAACTTGAGCACCCAAAACGTGAGAAAGAAAGAAATGGAAGGAGGGGGAGGGGGGAGGAGGGTGAAACAGAAGAACAGAGAGGATGGGAGCTAGAAAGTGATTTAATTTGCTGCTCAAGTGTTGGCTTTGGTTTTGGGCACCACCGAAGAACGACTCCTGTAGAATCTTTCGAATTCCTTTAAATGTCCTTGCAACTGTAAGCAAACGAGTAGCAAAGCAGAGCAGCGTTGCACTTCGCCGCAGCGGGGCAACAAAGGAATGCTTCGTTGGCAAAACTGAGGCATTCAAAACCAAAGGAACCTCATCTGTTGCTCTGATGCACTCCGACCACTTTTCTTCGTCTTTCTTGGGTATTCTTTTACTTATTCTACTCCTTCTCCTTGTTTTCTTCCTCCTCTCGTTGTTCTGAGTCTTCTTCTTCTCCTGCTGCCAGTTCTTAACTTTTAAAAGACTCCTTTTTTTTTGTTTTACGACTACGAGTGAAGTTTTCTTGTTGCTCCGTTGTTACAACCACAGAAGCTCATGCAAATGCATATCTCTATAGATGTGTGTGTGTGTGTGTGTGTTAGTATGTGCGATATGTGTTTTTGCATAGAACCACCAGAGGGCGCTGCATGTCGTCACACGCGCCAACTCATAAATTTTCGTACCTCTTGCAATGTGTTGGTTGGGTAGCGTCGAATGGGTTACGAGGGGGTTGGCGAGGGGGGTGAAGGGAGTCATGATCTTCTTATTCTTCTTCTTCCTTTTCTCAAGTGTCATTCTTCTAATTTGGCGAACTGTTTGCAACAAACTTCTTCGAAATAAAATGAAAGCATGAGAAGTTTTGCATTTTCTGTTGCGCTTTCATCTTGTTTTCGGTTTTGGATGCTGTTTCTGTCTTTTTATCATTCTTAATAATTGTTTTTTCTTTAGTTTATTTATTTTATTGTCTTTTAAGTGTACGCTTTTATGTGAGACTTGCGTTGGTTGCGTTGCATGGCGCACGATTGCTCAGCGTTGAGGCGGGCGCTCATATAAATTCACTTAATTAGTTTTGCATACTTTTTGTTTGTTTATAATTAAAATAAATTCGGTCTGTGCACCCACACACACACACACACAGACACTCCCACCCACCCACGCATCGAGCTCGTTGGCCGCTCACAGTTGATGATAATAAATCATGGTTGTTATTTGAAACTTTAGATTTCCTTGCGTATATTTTTTGTGTTTTCTTTCTTGAGCACAAGAAGTTACTTAAAAAGTTTCACAATAGCTTTTGAGGTTACTTTTTCTCTTAGATTCGATTTGAATTCAGTTTGTTTATTATTTAAAATTATTATACAGAGCAAAATTTATTGCAAATGCAGCTTTTTACTTAGAGTGAAATACACCCGAATTCATAAGTCGATAGAAAATATTCAGGGTTTAAATATTCACTTAAATCAGTTCGGAGGTCAGGTTTTCAGAAGAGGTTTTATTTTATGATAATTCAGTTGATCTGAAAACAAGAAACTGAATTTATTTCCACTGATTTTGCAACAATTAATTGTGGGCATCGCTAAAAATGCCAACAACTCGCTGTTAATTAATAATATTTTTTGTGCCAGTATTGAGTTTCATTGTGCTCCAGACGCTGCGTGCGGTGGGTTAGACGAGTGGCCGGACGGGCGGGTGGAGGGACGGACACGGTGCATGGTCGGTGGCTGCACACGAACGGCGACAGTGACAGAGCACCGAACGACAGCCTCCAAGTGAACTTAATAAATGGCCGGCTGCTCAAGAAAGCCACGAAACACGAGCATGAAGAATGAGCGACCAGCCAGGGAATAAAAAGTAACCCGTAACCCGTAACCAGCTCCAGCTCCAGCAGCGTCCGAAAGCTAATCAATCTTCAAGCTAGTTGCAGGGTGTGAAGCAAACCTTCAAGTGCAAAACAGAAACAAAAACAAGACACGAAGAAAACGCAATAAAAACTTATATTAAAGTACAAGTAAAGGTTGTTCCTTGGCTGGTTCCTTGGTTGGTTGGAAAACGCAGCACGCAGCAAGCATAAGAAGCAAAGTTGCTGGACTACAAGAGCCACGATCACTCTCCCTCTCTCTCTCTCTCTCCCTCCCTCTCTCTCTCTCTCTCTCTCTCTCTCTCTCACACACACACACATGCACACAAACAAATTGCGTGCGAGCATGTTGAAGTGTGTGCGAGTGCTCACAGTGACAAAGTTTGTTTTTAATGGCTTTTCTCATCTTGGCGGCTGTTTAATGCGATATTAATTAATTGGACACTTAAGCTAACGACATCTTCTCGTCGTGTTCGAAGCCGTGTGTCCTGGCAGGAGATGCGCTCGTTGTGCATCAGGGTAGTTTTGATTAATTGACTGTAGTTGGAGGTGGCAAAGCAACAGCATCAGCATCAGAATCAGCAGCAGCTTCAGCGGAAGCGCAGGAGGGTGGAAAAGAAGAGTTCAGTTAAGTGATGGTCAGCATTTTTTATGATGGCAGATGATGGCGTTTTTTAGGCGCGAGATGATGTGATAAGTTTCTCAAAATGGCGTTGGCCACGAAGAAAACGCTGGGACCACACAGAATGATGAGCAGTGAGATGAAGAAGAAGAGGGGGAGGAGGGAGAGGAGAGCGAGGCAGTGTTCGAAGCTTAGTTACGAGTAGATTTGTGAGTAACACTTTCAAATTTCGGGATCAACAGGTTTTTAACCACATTTAATTTTGGCACATTTTCTATACGATTTAAAATCGGCCGTAAATTAAAAATTAGTACAAATTAAGCAACATCGCAGAAGGGAAACTCACTCAGTGTGTATTTATTGAAACTTTTAAGTTACTGGGACCCTGTGAAGGGTCAGGAAAAATCTGTCCAAATAATGACTAATCACTAAGAATGTGTAAAAACTGTCTTCAGTTACTCTGGATCTCGATTAGAAGCCTTTCGATGGACCTTTCATAGCCGATTCCGTTTATTTGTTAAATCGTTCAAATTTATAGATGATATCAAATTTATCATGATTATAATAGATTCAAAATCATGAGTTATCATCATCTCTCTCTCCGGCCTCATTGACCATCCTCCAATAATCAAAAAATTATGCATAAATTATGATGTAAAGGAAAATGAAATCGTTTTTGAAATCAAATGAAATAATTGAAATACTTAACAGAAATAATTAATTGTTTGTTGGTGTTCATTTATTTACATTGCATTAAAAGGCAAACGTGTTCCGTTACGTTATTGCAAATGAACATCATCACCGAATGCGCAACGACACCGCAGAAGCAACGCACGACACCCAAGAAATCGGATAAAAAGTACTCTTGACTCATTTTCGGTGTGAAAACCGCCCATCAAGAATATCAGTCTGCGTGAGCAACCAGGTTTTGTGTTGTTGTTGTTTTTGTTGTTGTCTGAAAGAGAGACGGCCGAGAGAATGAATGAAAACCACGTGCAGTGAAAACTCTGTGGATTTCCAACAACATCTGCCCTGAGCGAGGAGAACAACGCGAATTGTTGCACACTCACAGTGTTGGAAAACCCAATATTGGACACTGTAATATTTTCATTAATATGTTTACTTTAATAACATAATACTATCGTGATTTCTTTTTACAATTTTGTATTCTTTTCAGTACTTTTTATCACTTTTCTGAACACTTTTTGAAACACTTGGTTGTTTTATTCTTTTCGTTCGCTTTACCAACACTTATTTTATTCTATTCTCTCTCCCGCTGAGCACTCATAAATAAGGCGTGGACTTCATTGCTGCTCTGTTTGAAAACGTGGCATCTCTCTCAGAAGGTCTTCTAGACTGCTCCGACCCACAACACTTGGGGGGCAGCATATGTTTGTGAAGAAACAGCTGCTCCTTCTTACTCTCTCTCTCTCACTCTCTCTAACAACGGCTGAGTTCGTCGGTTTTCACAGAAGGCTGTTCAAAGGAGTGCGCGCAGTGCAACTCGTTTATCAACAGCACGCGCTTGCAATAAAGCATCAACGGCAGCCATAAAACATTGAGTGAGCAGGCCAGTTGTCGGTCTTGCTACATGCTCAGGAGAGGGACAATGAGAGGTTGAAAATAATTCTGATGTCTTGAATGTGTGCGTAGGTGAGTGAATCTGATTTATGAGAGAGCAGGAGTCGATGCCAGCAGGCAAGCAGCGCAGAGTTTCAGGTGAGCGATTACAGTGCTGCCAGCGTGTACGCAGGGGAAACATTAACAGAACGTCGTCCTTCCTTGCAACAGCAGCAATGGCATTCTTTTGTTTACATCATAAATAAGTATGGCGATAAGTGCGATTTTGAGGCAAAGTTATTGCTTCTCCTGGAACTGAACAGAAAGCGGGTTTCCTTGTGTGTTTTTTTCCCCACGGATCGGAACGTTCGTGAGTACTTCGAGAGAGTTACTTTTTACGAAGAGAGTTCCACGAAGTCCCTCAGTTCGCTTCGTTACGCCACTTGGAATGCCTGTGGTCCCCTTTTAAGCGAACAGGGGCTCAATGCTCAGTTAACAGAGCTCTGTTATTTCTCAGCGCTGGTTGCAGAGCAGCGCTGGTGGCAGCAGCGTCGGCGGCCATAAAGCATTCTCAAGTGGAGCAGTTTTGTTGTTGTCGCTTCCATTACAGTTGATGAGCCGCAATGAACGACATCATCTCCGTCTTCTGATGAAAATAAATGAGCAAAAGGAGAGAAACTTGAAGAAAAGACTGTTTTTCACGTTTGTGTTGTGTTGTGTTGAGTTGGTAGGAAGAGTCGATGTATGTGTGTGTGTGTGTTGTGAAGGAAAAATGTAGGGTGACGACTTTTCGGAGGCGGCCCCTGAACACGCAAATCAACACGATTCAAAATGACGAAATACCGTCGGCAAAACACGGCACTGTTACTCGCCTTACTTCACATAAGAAATAAAATAAAATAAAAAATTAATAAAATATATAATTAACACAAGTATTTTTAATAAATAGCCAACACAATTCATTCAACTCTGATTCTTTTGCAGTTAGCAGAAAGTTCAGTTAGTTAACAAAGCATATTGTTTGTGCAACACAGCAAACAACTTCGATTCGATTCGTGTCTGTTGTAATTTCAATATTATATCACAATCATAGCGCAGAGCCGCCCCCTCCTCCACCGCCGCCTATGGATTTCCACATACGGGAGCTACGTACATCGACGACCCGCTGTTGCAGCGCCAAACAGTTTGACGAGAGACCCAGCGAGAGACCCGCCCGAGAACAGACCCCAAACGTTGTTAACTTGGCTCCTGTTGTTGTTGTTGTTGTTTTTGTTGCTGTTGCTATTTCGGTTGTGGCTCTTTATCAAGATTCAGTCTTAAATAAAAATAAACAAATAAACCGTTTATTATTCAAATCGCTTCGAAAACATTTAAATACGGTTACCACAGAGTTGTTTATTTTTAGCTATCAGAAGCTCGTGATTATTGATTGAATTTGTGTTCAATTTCAATTGTTGAGTGTTTTTTGTTGTTGTTCTAAATAAACACGGCCAAATGTTTGTTTGTTTGGCAAGAAATACGAAATAAAGTGTATAAAACATTAGATACACCGATAAGTAGGTTATTTTCTTTATTTTTCTGCAGTATTTTTTGTTAATTGCATGAAGTTATGTCTATAAATATTGTATATAATTTCAGTATAATTTATTTATGGAAGAAACACTTAAAGGAAATCTGTGACCTCATCAATATAATTTAAGGAACCTTAAATTTCTTTCTAAACCACTGTTTCTCAATCTGAGTACCACGAAAGATTGTCAAATGTGTCGCAAATGTTTATGACAATTAACTGAAATTACTTGGGATTTTGTACTTCGTAAAGTTTTTGCAATGACCTCAATCAAACACAGTACGAAGTTAAAAAGACGGCCTGTAGAAAACTGCTCTCTGTCTGAGTATACAAACACACAATTCTTTGATAACCACATGAACTATCAGAAGGAAATTTGGACTTCTTTCCGGGTGCCGCTGATGAAATTACATGTTGTTCAATAGTGAACTGCAACCTCGCTCAAGAGCTGCTTTCCTTCGCTTTCAGTTGACGAATATGAAATAATATTCAACTCATTTTTATTTCGCAAGACTCCAAGTTTAACAACAGAAGAAGAACAGTTGATGGCTTTGAGGAGCCAAAAGTTTCACCGTTCAATATTCTTAGGAAAGCATTAACCGTAGACGCACGTTAGAAAAAACTTAAGAATCATACGTTTGGGTCGATTTCGACCCCTCATATAATTTCTGTCCAAATTAATAAATCTTTTAGAGAAAACAGAGAAAAAGACTACAAATATTTATTTATTCTTTGCAAGGCAGGCCAGACAAACATTCCTGTTATTGTCCATAGCAATGTTATGGCCTTTTAGGCGTTTAGGGCGTTCAATCAAATCCAGGACAACTCTTTGGCCTTGATTTTGCTCTGGCTTAGCTCTTGGTTGCTTGCCTAAATAGAGTTATATGTTCCATACATAAAATGTTTTTGAGCAAACCAGCACCCAAAACTTAATGCCATATCTTTCGGGCTTGCTTGGAATATACTGACGAAAAGAGCATCGTCCGTTGAAACCAAATTGCTCATCCACTTTTACATATTCGCATGGATTATAGAACATTGGCAGAAGTTCGACCCATCTCTGCCAAAGTGTGCGAAACGGACCAAACTTGATGTTTAGAGACATATTCTGGCAGCGGGTGAATGGGTTGTCGAAGCGTAAAATAGACGTAATTTGAAAGAAGGTTTCTTTCGACATAATATTTCTATAAAAATTGGACGTCCGTAGTTTGCATTAAACAAATTCACAATGTTTTTGCTCTACGAAATTGAATTTGAATACTTTGAAGTATATATTTTCATCAATGAATTACGTATATACGCCGGCCAGAAGCATAACTCCAAAATATGCATGGAGTAAATCTCGATCTATTGGTCTGTGCTTTTCTCCGCATTTGCATTATGTGCATTATTCATTTGCATTATTCATTAGTATTTTGTAATACAATATTTTCAATTGGAGCCGGGAAAAATAGCAGAAAAGAATCTTTGATGTTTTTGACACGTAAAGCTGAGTAACGCGTTACCCCAGATTGTAAAATTCCAGTTTTGTGAAAAATATACAGTAAGATTTATATCGTTCAAGAGATATTGACTGAAGAGGATTTTGATGTAAAAAGGTGATCCACTGCAGGGGATCCACGTTCCCTTCATCTGAAGTATTGCTTTCACTTTCCTCGTATTGTTCTAATTGCTCTTGGCTTGTCTCATATTCTTCATCACTCTCATTAAATTTATCGCTTTCGCTTTCCTCTGCAATTATTTTGCAATTTCTTCTTCTATTGGACGCGACATAATTGTTTCACACAATAACTAAACACTACCACTTGATTTACGCATAACCAATAACGGTAACAATTTTGACGTAAGCTGAAATTAACGCAATTTTTTAAATTTTAACGCCTTTGTGTGCTGGCAGACCATAAAAAATATGGAGTTCAAATTAAACTCTAAGATTTTACTTATTAATTGAAATTAATAAAATAAAAACAATATTATTGGACTGGGGTCGAAAACGACCCTTAGCATACTTAATTTGTAATTGTCGATTTATTTTTTTTTAAAAAAAGCTTAAAAAGTAAAACTACTAAATTTATGCTTAAACTCCAAAAAAATTAAAAGTCAAAAGGTCTCAGTTGCTTATTCCCGTTAATCTATTAGTTATAATATTTTCAAATCGAATTTTGGTCGAAAACGACCCCAACGTGCGTCTACGGTTAAAATGTACTCTGCAATCTATTCAAACTCTTCTGTCTTTTGCAGTATTCCTGGTTCTGTGATGTTGGATTTTCAGCATTGACGGAACAGTTTTCATAAAAATCTTCTGAGATTATTATTGTTGATACTCCAATATTTGATTTCAATTAAATAGAAAGTTTTGTAGAGTATTTATAAGATTTAAACAACGTCATTCTTATTGTTGTTGCTTTTTTATAACATTTTCTCTTCATTATCAAAATCGTGATGAGCAATAAATTTACGCAGCTCTCATCAATCACAATTCGCCGTCACGCGACAAGCAAACGTTTGATTTGAGAAGATTTATTGTCTGATTGGAAGCTCACCCACAGACACTCATTAAATTAATAATAATTGAGCTCAAGCTCGAGTGACTGTCCAACCACAACGCAACGATGCGACGTCGCAAACGATAACGATTTCTCTCTCTCGAAATCTTCGAATGAGTGACATCTGTCGTCATAAATTATTTACATTTTGTTTTAAATAAAAATAATTTGAATAATTTCCTTGTTTGATAATTCGTTTGTCAAATTTATTTACATTTTTTGGGGAATTTGAAGAATTTCATCGAAAAGTAGGGCATACTGTTTTTCAAAAAATGAGAAAATCGGAAGAAGTTGTCAGAAAATTAGAAAATTTTATGACGACGTGAGAGAGCTCAACGACGTGTTCCATTCCATTTTTCTATAGGAACATCGCAATCGATTGCGACGTCGCATTGTTGTGGTTGGACAGTGAATCGCATATTTTACGGTAATTATGCGTAATTTTTAATAGATTTTTGTTTCATTTACTTGCAACACTCTATAAAAAGACAATCAAACCTTTTTCCTGTTTGTGGTTTGTTGAAATTCAATAAATGATTTGAAGACGAGACGTTGTGGGGGTCAGTCAATCTATCAATCTGAAAGCGAAATTAAAAACTATTATAGAATCAATCGCTTTAATATTTCAGTGTTAATTAAAAGCGCGTTGATTTATGAACAACAGAACAGAATTAATTATTAATAACAAGAAACAACTTAAAAACAACAAAAGAAAATAGCATCTAAAGGATGAAGTGTAAAATGATGTCTAAATTAAAGAAAATGGCGAGCAACAAAAATGAAACACTTGAATTGAAATAAAGCACTCGTAACATGAGACCCTGTAGGAATCCAAGCACATCCCTTGAACACGCTTCTCTCCGGCCGAAAGATGATACAAGAGCAACCGAAGACAAGCGATTAGCTTCTGGGAAACACGCTGCACTTACGATTGAAGCCAACGCGACATGTTTTTGCATCTGGCGACGGACACAAAAATACATCCTTCATTCACAGGACGAGTGACGCAATTCAATTGTAACACTCATTGAATGGGGGCGCATGTCAACCACTCTACTATACAACTCCTTCATCAGGCCCCCTTCCCCGCCGCCATGCTTCCCTGAAAATGGCTGAACGCTGAGCCAATCGAACGAGGGGCGGATTAGCTGTAAATTGGATCTGCAGCATCTCTCAGAGTCTGTGAATGCGGTCCCTTCGCTGGTCCGTCCGTCCCGAGCAATCGATCTTCATTTGATTTTGAATGCCGACTGCAGTCAGCGCGCACGTGACAAATATTCGAACGACTTCCAGCAAATTAGAGCATCGAACGAAAGCGTTTTCAAAAATTTCTACAAATTTCCATGTTTTCCAGAATCTGATGATGGTACGTGTGTGTGTGTGTGTGTGTGTGCGTGTGGATGTTTTGTGTGACTGACAAACGTGGTTGTTTGGCCATAAATCAGCGCGGCTCAAAGATGCACCCCTTCTTTTCGAGCCCCTTCAAAGATGGCCACACAGTGCGAGCTACATAATCATTTCAATACAACAACAACAACAACAACAACAACAACAACGAAACAACAAATCATTCAATCCGATTTCATGGCGTGCTTCATTCTCTGAGATCCATACGATTTGTCAGAGGGAGGGGGAGAGGAGAGGGGGAGGGAGAACACAGAGGGTTCGTATCATTATAAATCCACGCAGCCGATTTCTAAACCGAATCGAATTTTTGCATAGAAAATCAACTTTTATCAACCCGTAGATGGGGAAAAACCTATTTCACTTCAATTAAATATGGAAATTTTTCTATCCACATCAAATTCAAAATTGAGTTCTATTACATAACAATTTTAGTCCTTTATAGATACGTGTACATGTCCTTGATGTTTTATGTTTATTTATACTTATATTTATATTTAATTATTATACTTTTATATTTAAGTCACTCAGTTTAGAGTTATACTTTTAATTTCAACAAAATTAATAAAAACCTTGAAATAATTCTTTAAAAATACTTTTAATATTTTAAATATCGTCTCACTTTTATTTGTTGTCTAAAACTTCCTTTTCAAAAACTTTTTCTTTACCGGAAAAAGAAGGAGATTGAAAGAGAACCCGGTTCGAATTGTTGCCGACTTCATTAAGGCTAAAAAATCTTCTTTTGTTTCGTTAATGAAGGTGCTAAAATACAACAACAACAACAAACAACAAATCAACTTTTACTGGTACAGAACAGAATAACAAAAGCAACAACAACAATTGACAATGAGTTAAGTTTTAAAATTATTGCACTCGAAACAATTATTACGGAATTCATAAAATTCATTCAAGTTGCGGCTTTTGTTTCGTTTTGTTTTTTTTTTTTGGAAAACCACCAACGAACAGCATAGACAACAACAACAACAACAATAACAACAACAACAACAAACAAACAACCACAACGGAACAGAGCGGAATAACAAAAAATAATAAATTGCAACAACAACAAACCACAACGTTGCTTGGAATATCGTCGAACTTTCCCAGTTCTCAGCGGGGGGCTTCGTTCACCGCCTCCTCCTCCACGCAGCACCCTCTTCAGTCAACTCAGAGGGTTTCGATACTTTTGAGACCCGCCTTCGGGAAAAGAGTGGATTCAACCGAACCACTTGTGGAGCTTTAGTCTCGCTTTAGCCCTCCTTCTCCCATCGACATATTAAGCTAAATTAAACCCCGGCCAGAGAACGTAATAAAATAATTTGTTGTAATTGTAATTGAAGTCACAGGATTCGGTAGCAGAAGCTCCCCATCGTTTGTGGGAGGTGACTTTTTCAGGACATCATCCTGGAAGTCGGTCGGTTGAACTCGGTCAAGAACTCGCTTGAGTTCGCAGTTCAGAGTTGCGAGTCTCAGCCGGAGTTTCCTCCTGCCGAGTTTTAATTAGGAGCCCCCTTTTTTACCCCGCTCTCAACCACTCAACGCATTGTTAACAACGTTCAAAAAGTTTTCCTCAAGCAGTAGCAAAAAATTCACCAACAACAACTGAAGCAGCACAAGCAGCAGTAATTTCATGTTCTGTTATGATTTGCTCGCATTTCTGAAGTTCGTACTTCTCATTAACTTCTAGCTTATAATTTCTGCTATTCTTCTTCTTCTTTCTTTCTTTTCTTCTTTTGTCCTCAGCTAGTTTATTATCTAAATTCTATGCTCTATTTTTGTTATTCCGAATCCTTTTACTGGGTTTTGTGTTGACATTTCCATTTTAGAGTAACAACAATAATAGTAACTACAACAAAACAACAACAAGAACAAGAACAGTAGCAATAATACACCAGCAACAACTACAACAACACAACAACTCGACTTTTATTACTCGAATGAGTGAAGTTGAGTTGTTAAAATTAGCTTATTACACGCCCACTTTTTCATGCTGTACTGAAAGGATTTGTGGTTGCCCAAATATTAATTATGTTGAGCATAATAATAATAACAATAGTACGAAGATGAAGAAGAATTAAGAGAAAGGAAATCTTTTGCTTGAGTAACGCACACAATAATAAATCATCGTCTTGACGAATGTCCTTCATGAACTTTGGTACCTGTTAAATAGAGGAATGTTCCAATCTTCTGCTGGATTTACTAAGAATACTAAGAAGAAGAAGAAGAAGGAGAAGAAGAAGGATAAGCAGTAGAAGAAGCACCAAAGGAAATTAAGTTGTAGATATTTATATAGAATTCTTAAAGATACGTTGACTATACAAACACTTCGCAAAACCTTCACACGAAAATGAAAAAAAAGCAAAGAACTATGTTCGTATATAAAATAGACAAAATAATATTATGTAAATATATAAAGCAACATATAAACAATAAGAAAAAACACTACAACCACACAATAAAACTCAACTGTTAATGAAATTTTATTCCCTGTCAAAAGATCTGCTATCATTAACAAAATAGTTAAGAAAAGAGCTTTGAACCTTTGTTTAGAATATGAAACATCAACAGCTAACAAATTATTCACTATTTTGTTACCGTGGTGACTCTTGTTAAGCGGCCAGAAGTCGGTTCCTTATTTAAATATTGAAAAAAAGACAGACGATTCTTTAGCGGCGGGTGTCCCGTCGGACGTTCCGGGGATACAATTTAGAGTCCGAATCCTTGCGACGCCTGGAAGCTCTGCTGGAAGCTGTTTGCATACGTCTACGCTGCGTGAGTGACGCGTCTTATAAATCATGCGATAAAAAGTACAAAAAATGAAAAGAAGGAAATTCAACATTTTTATTTCTCTTCATTCCCACAATTAGAACACAAATAAAACAGGAAAAAACCATAAAATTATACATACGAGCCACACAGAGTGCAGTTCGAGAAAACAGAAAAAAGAACAATAAAATCACACCAACAGCAACACCGACAAATTGACAAGCGTTCCACAAGCGACATTCATTAAATGCGCAGAGTGCAGCAAAAGATTTGCATTTTCTAACTGCAGATGCGGCCAGAAACGCACACGAACATGAGTAAAATTTTGAAAAAAAGATTAACACATGCTACAAAGCGGAAAGAGGAATCCGAAGAGAGGGAAGGCATAAAAATTGTTCATAAAAAATATGAAAATATTTTGGCAATGTTTGAAAATAACATTTCACATGCATGTCGCGCGGCGTATAATTTATGATTACGGGCAACATCACGCTGACAGTGGGACAAATACGCCGACAGACAACTGAGAATGCTTCGTTTTTTTTTCGTTTTTTGGAGAAAACTACGCGCGACACCGAACACAGTTATTCAAGGATACGTAAAGAGCATAAACAAGCATTCGTACTAACACAGAGACACAAACACGCACAGAAACACACAAAAATTTTGCAGCTGAGAATAATTAGAGCACGCTTTGTGGTCTACGCTTCATTCGGCGGTAAAACCGCGTAGAAATACTCTGATCCTTCAGAGCAGAAGAGGGACCTCTTCGTTGAAAGTCGTAAATATCGAAAATTATTTCTTCATCTCCCTGTTATTCTTTCATTTGTTATAATAAAGTCTTCAGTGTAATTGTTGAATCTGTAAAAACTGTAAAAACACAATTCTTTCCAAAAAAAGCTATTGCAAAAATTGAATTTAATCTAATATCATAAATATCTATATTATAAATAATAAATAAAAAATAAAGTGAAATAATATTGTTATAATGGTTGTTGTTGTTACTTTGAACCCTTTTTCACCCGTCATTTTATTACCCGTCAAATAAAATACAATACTTGTCAAATATATAAAATAATAAAATTGTTGTTTCTTCATTTTCTGCGTTTTATTATAAAAATCCCGTTAAAATCCGTCAACACCCGTTTTTAGTCTCTCTACCTCTCTTTCTCACTCACTTTCACTCCTTCCCTCTCTCTCACTCCTCTATCGACTTTATTCTCTTGACGTTGTGTAAACGATGCCATAATCGTAAAAATATCACAACAAATCGTTAAATTCGATCATCAAGGGTCTAGCTATTGTGCTGCTTCTTCTTATTTATCATCTTCTTGTTCTTCTGGTTGTTGTTGTTATTGTTGCTGTTGATGATAATGACGTTGTTTCAATATAAAACTTTGATATGCCCCTGAATTGGTTTATGATTATTATTATTATTATTATTTGTAGTTGTTGTTGTTGTTGTTCTTTTTATAGCAAATGCGTGTGTGTTTGTGTGTATGCGTGTGAGTGGGTTTATAATGCGTTCATTTATAAACATCGTTGAAGAAACATGATATAAATTCTTCCAACTTCAAACTCACTTAATTCACTTAATATAAAAAATTGTTTATCGTTTCTGAGATTTTATGTGAACTTTTGAAAGCGTTTGATTAAGTTTGAAGAGATTTTCTGATTTTAAAAGGAAAAATGAATCTTTATATATTGTAATTCTACAGAATACAGAAGGTGCTTCGGTACCAAGTCGAATTCGTACGACTATCTTCCAGAGTTTTTAAAATAACAGTTAACAAAATCAACGTGCTCAACATGCGATTAAGTGTGCAAATACTCGTATAAGAAGTCCTTAAAAATGAACCTCAGCTAAGCAATAAAAAACCAAATAAAGAAACACTTAAGAAACACTCACATTTTTATTGCAGACGAGTTGGAAGCCAGCACGGATTCCGCGAAGCAGTTCGCAGCAGCGGAGACGAGGCTAAACGGTTAAACGTTCGCTTTTATGGTTACCCAAATCAACCAACTGTTGAGCGTGTCTCTGGATTTTACGATGCGAGTAACGATGACATAAAAATTTATGTCAGTGCTTCAAATTGTTTTAGTGTCTCTAAAAGTATCACTGAAAGCGAGACATGAGGACGAACGGGAGCCGGGTGAAAGACAGGGTGCGAAGAAACGGGAACAGAAGGCGATTACTATAAACTGTCAGTGTATTATTTGGATCCTCATTATCATTATCATTACTGGTGTCGTCAGCTCCAACTTCATCACTTCACCGTCATCAGCCTCGTTTTGATGAGACACCTGACAAGCAGCTTGAAATAATCCATCAAATTGTCACACAAACAAGCAGACACACATACATATACATACATACATACACCTGTCAATCTCTGCAAAGTGATCTGCAGATGAGGAGGGAGACACATCGATTAAAATGTGAAATTTTTCATTTCGAAGCATCGCAAAAACAGCGACTGCACGGAAGCCTGTACGCCGCAGGCAGGATAACTGAAACAACAACAACAACAACAACAACAAGAAATAAATAGAAGTAATAATAATAAAAGCAATAGCAACAGCAACAACAACAGAGGAGATCGCGTCCATTGCAGCCACCTACGAAACCCGACGGAAGCACCTCATCGAATGTGCGGCGCTGAGAGTGGGACACGAACGGGGCGAACTGACCGCACAACCGCCTGCCGGACCGACAGAGCCGCCGCATCCACTCGGTTGGAGTCCACTCGACTTGGAGCCCGTACATCGGCGGTAATTTATTCGATCATAGATACGGTAGGCTGCTGTCCGGAAGGCTTCATAAAAATTGTAGTTTAATTACTCCATCGACAGTATCGGGCAGGACGAATCTTTTATTAGAGATGGATTGCGAAAATGTTAAACGTTGACTGTGTTGCACATACACTCACATGCACACACACGCACACTGAATGAATGTGTGTATATGTGAGTGTTTCAGTGGCTGTTTGCGTGGATATATCGTAATAATATTCATTCATAAATATAATTGATGAACTCTGCTTAAATGCAAGTAATAATAATAATAATAATATTACTCGCAATTCGTTAATGAATACAGTAACGAGAGAGGACCTGGTCTGACCTGACCTCTCTTATCTGCCGCTGTACATAAATAAATTTTCGATTTCATGCTGAGTTCCCCAAATACTCGGCTTTGATAAATTCCCCGAAATACTACAGAGTAATGCATTTTTAATGGACTTCAGATGGAATTGGTTGGGGTTTGTTAACATGCAAATGCGAAAGCTTTTAGAAAAACATCGAAAACATTTTCCCCCCATTTGTATTGAGTAAAAGTGTAAATTACATCGGGGTATTATTTTTCTCTTGATTTCAATAAATTAAACAACAGCATTGGTAAAACTCCAGTATGAAGTAGCTTTGTACAAACAAGGATCCTCGTATTTAAAGAAGGGTCGCTATTGGAACACTCTAGCGCTTGAAGAATAACTGTCTAGAGCCTAGATGTTCCCATACTGATCCTTCTACCAAGATCCTTGTTCCTAATCTAGATCCTCTAGATTCTCTAAATCTTGGTATTTAATCTAGATTCTAAATTCTAGGGTTCAATCGTGTATACTCTGAACAAGAACAGAACAAGAACAGAACAAGATAAGAAGTCCTGAGAAGTCCTAGAAAATACTAAATTACTTGGTTAAAATATAGGTCCAAGAGATAGCTTATATGAGAAAACAGGGTTTTACAAGGAACCCTATAGGTTTATAATGGTTCCATGGCGATGGTTCTTTTCTTCCTAATTCCTGAGAAATCATAGAAACCATATAAAAGCAGTGCGTAGTTATATTGAGGAACGACTAAAAAAGCAATTCATTTCAACGAATGGTCACGCGTTTGAATTTGTTGCAGAGCTCTTGACGTGTGGGAGGAGCCGGCAGAAGCGGGGGGGAACTGAGCAGGTGGACTGCACTCGATGCATGCTAATATTTTCACGTAGATATATGACCCTCTCTGCTCTGTATATTCCAAAAAATTAAAAGAAAAAACAAACATTGATGAGAAAAATTCCGGTTCGGATTTACACAGGACTGCCAGTCAGTCAGTCAGTAGAGTCAGTCAACCAGTCAGTCAGCTTCATTCATATATCAAGGCTACTCCGACAATAAAAACAACAACAACAACAAATACAGCAACAACAGCAGTGAGTGAGTGCATAAAACAATAATTGCGATTCCGGCGAGTTGCTGCTGCACTGACTACAACTGAACTTTCGCCCTCCTTCCAGCGTCCCTTCCAACACTCCGCTCAATCACTCCCTTGCATCCCCCTTCCTCCCTCCCTCCCACGTCATTCATCACCGATTTCTTCCCGACCGACCTCCCTCCATGCGTATTTGTGTTTTGGGATTTTTTACGTGCTCGTTATAAAATTTACGTGTTTCAAATACACATAACCTCACTTACGGAGTTTACGTTAATATGGCTCGGTTGGGTCTGCTCGGTCCGGACAAATCGAGTCCAACCGGACCGGACGGGATCGGACCACACACACACCCCCGCACAACGCGTAGCAATGCGATGCGATGCGATGCGACGCGATGCACTGGAATCCGTTGGATGCATTTTTAGACAACGTTGTCGATTCTGATTCTGCATCATGTGCGGCACCCCGACCGCCCTTCCGAGCTCTCGCCCTTCAGAGGACTGACCCAAACGTGGCGGCTCTCTGCCCTGTGTTGAGTGTTGTTGGGTTGGGTTGGCAGTGGATCAGAAGATTCGCCAGTTGCAGTCCTCATACCAACCTCATGAGGTGCATGTGTATGTGTAGTTAACGTACACACACACACACACATACACAGCGACGTACGCAAATGCAGCCATGATTTATGATCTGAAACAATATTGAGCACACGAAAATTTATGGACTGCACTCGACAAATAAAATAAAATTTTGTCAGTTGAATGTTGTTGTTAGTATTGTTGTGCCTGTTGTTGTTGTTGTTGCCATTGTTGTTGTTGGGTTCCTATGCTCGTTCAGTTTTTGGTTGTTGTTCTGGTTTTTTTCGAATGTTTTCCTTTGGGCGAATATTTTTCGCTTAATACATAAAAGTATAACTTCTAAATTTTTACTAAAAAAACTACACTGCGGTTTTAATTCTAATCACTACGATGTACAGCATCGAAATATAGATGAATATGCATATTATTAGGATTCATCATCTTATCACTTTTTGTATCTATGTATTAAATCCCCCTCCCTCTTTTGCTACCCCCCTTTGCTTCACCTTTGTTTTCATTCACCTTTATCACTTGTTCCTTGTTTCTTTCTTTTATTCTTTTTCTCGTCGACAGAATTCATTTTTGGAGAACATGAACAAGTTTCTTCATGTTTCATGTTTCTTGTTTTATGTACCTTTTCTCGAAATTGAAATACTTCTACGTGATGTATTCCCAGCAGAATGAAAGCAGAAGCTGAATGAAAGCAGAAACTGAATGAATTTCATTGGAACGAGTTATGAAATAAAAGCAAAAGCAAAAGCAAGAGCAAAAACATGTGCAATTATCTCAAATTGCATGTTATACTAATAATAGTTAAACATTGCTTCTGTTTACACGAGAATAACAACGGCCTCCGATGCGGCCGATGCAGAAGAAGGCCAAAATTAAATTTTAAGGACGAAAAAATTATCCACATATTCCTAAATACATACAATACAATATTCCTGAATACATACACTTGAAGTAATTTAACTGGGACTTAGGTCCTTAATTAATTAAGTTCTTTCGCCCTTCATTCAGGCGCCCACAATACGCTCCTGTTTTGAGTACGAAATCCTCTGAACGAGCTGAGCTGAGTTGCGTTGAGTTGAGAAACAGCTTTTATATTAGATTAAACTTGAGAAGTGCTCACAGAATATTTTAACGAGGTTCTTTTAACACCACATACACACACACACCTAAATACACAATCACACATATACATATATATGTACATATACGCACAAACACTGAACTACTTGTATGACATGCATGTAGCCCAACAAACACTGAACAAGGATGGTTAATTAGCATCAATGTTCATATTTTCCTTTCTTTTATTATATACCATAACATTATATGAGGTTGTTGTTGTTTATATTTTTGCATCGTATACGTGCTCCAACAGCACTTCTTCTGCTCATCCTTTCGCACATCCTTCGCATGTCCTTGTAGAGTCTCGTAATGTACGCTAATTAATCCTTCAAGGCTCAGATTCCTAAGCTGACGATGAACTCAGTCCGTGGAGTTGTTCAGCTGCAGTTGAGCGTGGAGAATATGATACAGGGGAGGGAGGAGGCGGGAGGAGGCGTTGAGATGGCGCAACGCTGCTAAGTTGAAGTGTTAACCTGAAAAAGTACTACCATCGGCCTGGCTGAAGCTGATATACACTCTGCAATATTGGGGCTTCTTATGAAAGATCATGTTTTACTGAGAAACTTTAAAAGGAACAGCCAACCAGCATCCTGGCGACCAATTTAGCATTCTCCTGACCGGCTGTAGGGTATAAAAGAGAGTGGTGAGAGTAAAGAAAGAGACAGAGCTCTCCCACAATACGTTGTATAATGAAGTGTAGAGTTTTCTAGAGCTACATTATACTTGATGAACACGCAACGCTTTGTTGTTGGTGATGTTGTTCTTGTTGTTGTTGTTGTGCAACGCAATACGCAAGGATATCAAATTAATTTTAAGTACGCAAGCGGCAAAAAGTTGTTGCTTTTTTTGGTGATGTATAAAATTAGAAATACATTTGAGTTGCTGCGAGCTAGAAGAAGGACGATGAGAAGGATGATGAAAAGGACGATCAGAAGGAGGAGGAGGAGGCAGAGGAGGAGTCTTATATAAAGAATGCTTAAAAGAATTTAAAAATATTTTGTATCATGCGATATCAGAGAGAGTTAAATTTAAGCAAGAAAATGTGTTGCGCTGTTTTAATCTTTGTTTTTGTTGTTGTTCTTGTTCTTGCTTATCTTTTTATAATTTTATGTCTTTTTGTAATTTTTTTGCTTATAATTTTCATAGAATAAACTTTTGAAAGATGTTTCCATTTTGAAATATGTTTTCAAAGTTTTATGGGAAGTTCTTTCGTTGTTTCTGTATTTTGTTTCGTCTTTAAACCTTTTCTTAGCCATCTCTCGCCTCTTCCTTAATCACGCTCCTTGTTTGCCTCTCCTTTGATATTCTTTCCTATTTTCATTATTAAGCAATGAAGTTTTTCTTGTTGTGGTTTTTGTTTTCCGCTTTTTTCTTCTTATCTTCTTCTTTCTCCCTCTTTTGGGGGGTTAATATTTGGTTTTTGCCCTGGATCCTGTTAATCTAGTCGAAGAAAACCAAAATTAAATGAGTTTTTTCATTGTGTCGACTTGTCGTCTTTTTGTCTTGATTTTTTTCTCTTTATGATGGTTTTTTTTGCTTTGGGTTCTTTTTTTTTTTTTTTTAACATTTCGCTTGAATAACTTCGACTCATAAATTTGCAAAAAGACAGCGAAAGGAAATTATTAGCCATGCGTGGCGAGTGAGAACGATGAAGGAACAATTCAATAATGAACCGTTATCTTCTTTTCCTCTCCTTTCTTATCGCCATTTTGGTTGGCATCATCTTTTATCTTGTTTGCTGAGAAAGAAAATAAAAATTCCAATGAATCACTGAATCTCAATGAATCACCAGTTTAGCTACCAGTGTTTGGCCAGAGATGTGCAAAAGTTGGCTAAAATAGTAGTTAATTAAGAGCAATTTGAAGCATATACTTCTCTATAATAAGTACAAATAATATGTAAGTATAAATTCAATATATTTTCTCTATAATAATTAATATACATATGTTGTATGTATTTTTCAATGTTTTTATTGATTGATGGATTGATTCAGAACATCATCTCTATTTTGAGGTTTTTATTGATTCTTAGTTAGTAATCCTTCTCTTGGTTGTGTCTGTTTAGTGATTAACTTTTACGACTTAAAAATGGTTTCAAAATATTAAATACTTTATTTGAAATTTATACTTTTTAAATTACCATTAAACTGAGCCTAAAATAAATACTAATACGATAAAATAAATACAAATCTTTTAGTTTTTATGACGCGTATCGAAATCTAATTTATAACTTCATTAGAATTCAGCATAAATAAACAATTTGTTTTTCTACTGTTGTTGTTGTTGTCATTGTGTGGCTCTTGTTGCCAAATAAAAGTTCACAAACAACAACAACGACAGTGAGTTGTTCGTCGTGTATTTCGATTGGAAGATCGAACCCAAGACTAGAAATATTCGTATATCGACAACGTGGAAAAACTTTTCTTTCATTTGTCATGAGAGAAAATTTCTCAAGCGAACTTCTTTGCTCTTTCTGTTCTTCTGTTCTTTTTTATTTATTTTGATTTTTTTTTATTTTTCTTTATTTGTTTACAACTACAAAAGTATTGTGTAACAACCAACAATAAAAATTGCCCAAAAGTTCTGATACTTTTCTGCAACTCTTTTTTTCTATTTTTTTAATTTATTTCCTTTTTTATCTAATTTTGTGTCTTGTTGTATGAAGAACGAACTTTTTTTCAGTTCTATCAAAAACATCCACATTCAAGTGTGTGCGTTCAATCGTTGAGTGAGTAGATGTGTGTGTTGTGTGTGTGTGAGTTTATGTACTGTGTCTGGGGTAAAAGAAACGCTTGAAATTCACATACAATATTTACAGAATAATCAATTTTCGCATAGATAATTTTGTCTTTTTTTCTTTTTTGCATCTTTTTGCATTATTTCTTGAGGCGAAACTTTTTCGCAGCAAAGAAATGAAAAGAAAAAGAAAAGGAAAAAATATCCTATTGGAAATCGTCCAATTTTTGGGGTTTCTTTTAATTTACTTCCACCGCTCCACAGAAAAACTTTTTTCTTTATGTTTCTAGGTCTGTCTTTCGTAATGTAGTTGATTTTCACATGGAACCATTTTTATAACCTACACTTGAATGTGAAAGTGTATATTAAGTGTGTCTTTCAGTTTGTGATGCACAGAAGGAGGCGTGGCTGGTATAGAAAATTATATTAATATGTATATATTCTTGGTTAAAGTTACCTCCTGAGACGATTTATTCCTATAGGGTCCCTTCGCCTGTCTGTCCGTCTATTTGTCTGTCTCTCTGTCCGTTGAAATGGTAGGAGGAAGGGAGGGAGAGAGGAATACGGGTGATACAAAGGG
Source organism: Myopa testacea (assembly GCA_949629155.1). Taxonomy (NCBI): domain Eukaryota; kingdom Metazoa; phylum Arthropoda; class Insecta; order Diptera; family Conopidae; genus Myopa; species Myopa testacea. The sequence goes on along the minus strand of OX451345.1, from coordinate 40,621,246 downwards.
ATGAAGGAGATATTTTCCATGGGGTCAACATCTTTATTATGGCTTCAGAGTACTCATGGCTTTTAAAAGATTAGAATTTCAAATTGTAACAAGATTTTAAATTTGAAATAAGACGGTGACTACTTATAAATACGTTTTAAAGTGAAACTCCGTTAATCGAATGTAGGAAATTCCATAAATAATAACCTGAAATAGGCCATCGATAGATAGAGACTTCGACCAGATGACTTTCGAATTGCAAAACATACGAACTGCACTTGAATATGATGTGCCTGTGATGTGCTCTTGAACTTTACTTTTGGAAGATAACCGAGTAATAAGTACATCACTTGACATGGCTATTAATTGACTACATAATTCGATGGCCCTCTTGAAGGCTCATAAATACCAGCATCGTTTATATCCACACACACACATACCCAAGTCTGCGTCGTCGTCGGTTTTTCAATAGAAGCTGATAAGTGTTTTAGCACTGAAACACAGACATACTTGTGCACACACTCATACACACACACCCACCCACACTCCTAAAGTTACTCAGTCCCGATTGTCGTTCAGTCGTATGCGGGTTGATATGTAAGCTTATTTAAATTCATTTAAAACTCAACGAAACTCCGTTCCTCGCTTTCCGAAAAGAAAAACGCTTCCTCACCAGGTTCCTCTAATCTTCCACATCGTCTCCATCTTCTGCAGCGAGCAGACGATATCGAGTTGCTATTTCTAAATCTGGTTTTAAGTCGTTCGCTAAAAGGTCATTATTTAGGTGGCATTAAAGTTAAATCTTCGACTCGGAAATATTTCGCTGCTGTGCGGTGTTCGTCCTTTTGTGCTGCCACTTTTACAGCAATCCACTTCTTCGTACCATCCGCCCCTACTCCCAAAAGTTGTCTTCTTCTTGTTTACTGCTCCTACCGCTGCTACTGCTGCTTCGCCTGGCATCGTCGTCACTAACGAAGTGTGCAAGATTTTCAAACTTAAAAAGCTGCTCATCCATTCCACGGATTCGCTTCCTCGTTGCACAATCAAGCGAATCTTTTCACTTGCTATGGAAATCCGCAGCGTAAGTTTTCGCTATTGGCTTCGGAAGAACATTCGATTTATGGACCGAATTATGCAAGGGGAGAGAGAGATTGGAGGGCCATATAGAGAGAGAGAGAGAGAGAGAAAGCTATCTTATAGACTCCTCCGGTTTTTCCTTAGAAGTTCCTTATTCCACTGAACTCAATTTCACACCCCTTTCCAAAGAAGTTTTCAATAAATGCCACGTCTGGATTTATGGTAAAATAAATACTGGGCCTAATAATTGATAGCCCCATAAATTGGCAAATGAAGTTGATGTCCCCTGCTTTGTTTATGTAACTTCATTTAATGTGACTTCATTAAAATACATAACTTTATTGATAGCTTCTTCATGTTGCGATTGAAGAGAAATCGAAACAACGACGAAGTGTGGAAGTTACAATTGTCACCAGCGCTTTGTTGGAGCCGGAGAGATATTTCCCGGGAGAGATATTTTTCTTTATAAACATAAATACTCGTATCTTCATTAGAAATTATTTCCAAGCACCATATAGTAACTATTATCTTGAACTTTGAACTGGAACTTAGAGCTCTAAAGTCCTCGACTTCGACTTAGATTCGAGTTGGAGTGGTTGGACCTCTTAACACTCTGCAAATATAATGTGATCCATCATTTTATTGGAGTTGCTCTTTAGTCACCGAAGCTCACCGCAGAGAATGAATACTTTGATTCGAGTTTCGTTGGTTTTCTTTTCTTTTCTTTTCCTTAAGTAAAACTTAAAACCAAGACCAAGCTTGGTGTTTTGCATCAACCACAGGATGTAGCTGTGAAGCAGGAGGGAGGGAGTGGCAGAGGTGGGCGATGGTGGTAGAGGGAAGCAGAGAATCGCGGCAAACTTTCACATTGCGGCGATTATGATCGCGCCGCTATCGTAGGCAACCGCACTCCACATGTGAGTGCAGTCGCCGAGGCACGGCGCGGTTTCCTCAAGAGGCTTCAGAGGCTTTATATAAGCATCAGATGCTCGTATAAAATTGCTTGATTTATGTCTCTAAATGTTTGACTCTAATCCAATAGAAGACGATGTGCTGGTCGTGGCTCATGTGGCCTCAGCTGCTGCTGCTTCCTCTTCTTTTGGTTCTTGTTCTGGGTTTTAAAATTCTAGATGTTCTTCACACTTGAAAAAATTGTTTTTTCCTGTTACATTTTGAGTTGAGGGGGGTTTTTTGGATTCTTTTGTTTATTGGCGGCATTTCAAGTTTGAACCCATCAGGAGATCTCATCGAAGCGTAGCCGATGTTAGAGCAGCACGTACAGGAAGTGGACCCAAAAGTGTGACTGCTTCCTCGAACCGCCACCTCCACCCCACCCCTTGTAGAGAGCATCATGACTCAAGCGGCGCGGAAGAACATTGATATTCTGCATCAGTTTCGGCGTCGAGCAGCATCATCTTCTTCACCATCATCATAACCACATCGTTTTCACTATAATGTATATCATCACAATCGTCGTTGTAGTCAACCACTTTACAATCATCATTATCATCATCACCATATTCATCGTTATTCTCATTGTCATTATCATCAAGCGTTGGGAGCAGTTCATAAACAATTCCTGTCGTTATACGTCGCAACTTCTCTCTCTCTCTCTCTCTCAGTTGCTCTCCGTTTTTGTTGTTGTTGGACCTGGATTTGGATTCGATAATCTTTTCAATGCTCGTTACGAACCTCGGACGGTCGCCAATGATGATGCAATGCTGCAATTTTATGTCCTGTTTTATGTGTTTTTTTAAAAATTATGTTTACGATCAGTTCACGCGTTTTTATGAGTTCTTACTTATGCATTACTTACTTTTCGCAACGCTTGGCAATTTATTCCTCATTAAATTGGGCTAAACAAGTGTATTGCTTGTTGTATTGTTGTAGCTGCTTCCCGGATTCGCGGTTGCAGCGCAGATGTTGTGGTTAAGCGTGTGGTTTGCGGTTTACAGTCGCGGGTGGTAACGAGGAGTAGCGGAGGTGTGATTAATTACTTTTATTAAATGCAATTTAAGAATATTTTCGCCAAAATTGTTCATATACGAGCGATAGGAAGAATGCATTTAACACTAATGAGGACGGCGATTGTTTGTAGTTTGGGGTGATACCCCTGGAGAGATAAATTGGCCATGCAGGAGCATGATATTTTTACCTAAAAAGAACAGGATCTAAGATCACAAGATTACAAGATATAACATATATAATTAAGTTAATTCAAGTTGTTAATTTCGTTTTTGAATTCTTGGAGATCACGTTTTTTTATATTTTAATAGAAAACTTTAATTTTAACTTAAGTAGTCGAGAAATTGATAAAATAGTATTTTTCAAATCATTGAATCATTGGCTTCAAATAGACAAATATTTCTAAAGAAGAAGAACAACAGCAGCAAAAACAAGTACAACATTTAATAGTTTTACGCATACAATAAATAAACTGAAATCGATGCAGAAAAAATAACAAGCAAATAAAAAATATTGCAAAACTAAACAATAAAGAATCAAAAATAAATAGAAAAGCAAATAAACAAATAATCATAATGGCACTAAAACAACAATAAAAACAACACCAACAACAATATAACGCTGCTTATTGCTTGATCAAAGCAAAGCTACTGGAATTTATTTTGCAATCCCTAAAAGCAAAGTGCAAACATGGCAACAGCAGCTCCTAGTCTTGTTGTTGTTGTTGTTGTTGTTGTACTTGTTGTTTTTATCCTTGTTGTTTGTTGCTTTTCGGTTTTGTATTTGCTCATCGTTGTTGTTGTCCTTCTTCTTCTTCTTCTTCGTGTGTTTACCATGTGATTTTAACCATTTGTAAGAATACAGACGAGTAAACAACAACAACAACAACAACAACAGTAACGGGAGAAACTAAACAATATAAAACAACAACAACAAGACTAACAACGACGATAATAATATTCGTATTCGTATTCGTATTTTGTTGTAAGTGATTTTCAATGAATTCGATTTTTATTCTATGAGTTTCTTATGTATGCTTCATTGGCTTCACTTCGATGTACTTTTCTATACTTTACTCTTCTCTTCCTCCCCACCCTTTCTTGTTATTTTCATGTATTTTATACGCTTTTCTATCCACCTCCCCTTTCTCCCCCTCTCATCCACGGTTACTCTTTTCGCCCAGCATCTTCAAAGCACTTCATATTCTTTGCTTCATGGTTGAGAGAACAGTTATTCTATTCTCCTCAGAACTCCTCCCTAGAAGCTGTTCCGGCTGCTGCAGTGAAGGAGCGACTCCGGAGCCGAGGTGCTCAATAATCGAGGTCGCTCCTTGGTTCTGGGTAACTGGCGAAACCTCCGCAAGATGAACGGCAGCAACTTCGGCAGCGTCGAGCTCCGAGCTCCGGCCACTGAATGTTGTTATTTTGTCAATCGAATTCCAATTCATTTTTCATTCACAGTTCAGTGAGCACCTTCTTCGGCTGCACACTTTAGAAGAAGTGATTGCGAGTGTAATAAAATAATGCACGACATGATGTATATGTATGTATAAATTCATGTATGTGGGTATGTAAGTGGCTCACAACTGGGCTGGACCGCATTCAAACTGATCCACGACAATGGGCCAGCGAGCGACGAGGGGCGCATCTTTATTTTGATTACAAACATAAAATTTATTATTATTAATATATTGTAAAAATTTTTAAAAATCATTGAACGAATCATTTAAAATGTCATTAAAAATATAATTACAAGTGCTATTAAAAACTCAATAGTTTTAATTAAAAAAAATTATTAAAAAAATTATTAAAAAATTATTTAAAAATATTAAGAATTACTGGTTGTTTGAAAATTATTAATATTTCATTAAAAAAGATATTAAAAACAATTAAAATATCATTAAAGAACTCTATAAAAAGCCTTCAAAAATGATTTTTAAAAATGTTACAAAAATCACTCAAAATTTATTTAACAAAAATATTATAAAATGATTAAATAGTGATAAAAAAATTATTAAAGAAATTATTTAAAACCTATAAAAAAATTACATATTTGAAAATTCATAAAAAATTATTTAAAAATTATTTTAAAAAATCCTTAATAAATTATTAAAAATTCTTGAAGAATCGTTTAAAAACCCATTAAACCAGAAAATTATGAATATCACTGAAAAGATGATCAGAAAAATTATTTACAATATCATTGGATTATTATTGTCATTAAAAAATCAACAAAAAATTATTACATACAATCTTACAAAAATACTTTCCAATATCATATCATAACAAATAATTAAAAAATTAACTGAACAGATTTTTGAAGCAATAAAAATAACAATTAAAATGTTTGATCAAATCATCATCATTATTATCGTCATCAGTACCAATGCCTCATATCCACGGTTGTGCCACATCCACTGCACTTCATCCATCCGTTTTGATGTCATTTTTTATTACTACGACTGCCAAATTCGGTAGGTTTTGCTTCCGTGGGCACTTCCTTCGATGTCCGCTACTGTGTGTGTGGCGCGCCAAGTGCGGCAACGCGTCATTATGTCCTCGTGTCCTCGTGTCCTCGCTTGAAGCAGCTCTCGTGAACACACGAGAATGTGTGTTCGATGTCATCCTTTATAAGATCCTTAATATAATTTAAATTATGAGTCTAAGGATTTATGCGGAAGGCTCTGTACAGTGGCTGAGTGTGTGCATGTGCGGATGTGTGTTTGCATGGATCTGTGCTTCTGTTCATTTGAACAACCACAAGAAATCGAAATGCAACCAAGGGAATTTTTGTGAGAATACAAATAAACAGTTTTATTGATGTTGTTGTTGTTGTTGTACTTGAATGCTGCATGAAAAAAAGGAAGAAAATACAATCATTTATTTGCGCAATGAAGCTGTGAGCCAAAACAAGAGCAAACAACAAAAGAAAAACAAGAACAACAAAAAACAAAACCTACAGAGCACAAAGAAAGGAGAATTCTATGAATTTTTGTAATAAATGAACCATGATCTAGCCATATAAATTATAACGGTTTATTATTTTGTTCGTATCATTCAAGCAAGTGATATTAAATTATTCACTATCGACGGGTGCTCATTTAAATACGTATTTCAAACCCGATTTACGATTTTAAAGAGTGAAAAACAGTGCTTTCGTAAAAACATTAGCAGCAAATCAACTTGTCAATTATGACATTTCGAATACTTTATTTAGCGGAATAATTTATGTGGCGGAAAAGTGGCAATGGCAACACTCAGCGTCGTATTTTCACAACGCATTCCAATTAAAATGTAAATTTTAATGAGAACGAGAAGCAGAGCACACAAGAGACATTTTTTTGTTGATATGCAAAACAGCGCGGCGACGTATAATTCACATATGGTTCCAATATGGCCAATCGTGCATGAAGAAGGGCAACAAAAGAATTACAACAGCAACAGCAACAGCAACACAACAACGATGATAACACAACAACAATGACAATGACAATGACAAGTACCAATGAATGACAAAAACCGAAAATGACACCATCTGATCAGATGCATCAACTGTATACCGTGAAATATCGCTCGATTCTACTCGACCTCGACCTCTGTCTCACTCTCGCCCCAACGCTGTTCTTCTCCTTTCATCCCTCGGAGAGAATGAAATGGCGGATGCTTTAAAAATGTCATCAACGTTGTCATTTCACACAACACCCAACACAAGATGTTCCTTTATGTACTCGTAGACAATCTAATTAAATAAGAAGCAAAAAAACATTTCAAAAATATTTATGAATCCATTAAAAACAAATGTTTAAAAAATATTCCAATGCAGCTGCTGCTGAAGTGATGAAATGAGAGGAGGAGGGAGGAGAAGAAGCTTGATGATGAAGTTTTCTGAGATGAACATTTATTAAAATTATGACTTCATTATTATAATAGGATATGCAGATAGGTTTGCAGTGATTTTCTAGTAAAGTATATAGTAAAAAAGTAATTAAATTAAAAAAGTTAAATTAAAGATTTGAAATGAGCTTCATTCAAATGTATGCTTTATTTATTTATACCTAATAATTTAAAAGAAATCCCTGTGAAAAGTATTTAAATGTATTTATTTTACGATTTTATTTATTTATATATCCATTGAATTAATAAGTCCTTAAGAATTCTTAGCGATTTTTTTGCTGTTGCCAATTTTGTCATGAATTACAACGTCACAAGATGTCTGCTATCACAAGACAAATAGATGAACAATCATAATTTGAGAGAACATAAATCTAAACGTATATCATTTGGAAGAAAGAAAAATAAATTCGTACTGCGTTGGAAAAGCAGATAGATTAAAATTAATAGAAACAAAAAATACACAAACACAAGGAACAAAAAATTAGTGCAGCCACCACAAAACAAACCAACAACAAAAGAGGGAAGGAAAGGAGAAGGGGGAAGGAGGTGGAGAAAGACAGACAGAGAGGGAAATAATTGTGTCTCGACATTTTGTATGCACGCCACTTTGTCCATTATTTTGAACACATGAAGAATTGCAGTCGGTTGTCTGCGAGGATTCATAGACAAAAAAACACAAAAAAGAAAGCAAAAAAGGCAAACAAGATAGAGAATAAAAAATTGAAAGAATCCAAAAATAAACACATAAATAAGGAATAAAATAAGTGAAAAAAACTGCGATAAAATCACAAAGGCTTTGATTTGGAAGAAGTGGATCCGGAGCACCACGAAAATACGTACTAAATACATGACGCGTTACAACAGATTTTCACAGTCCAACAGATTCTCAATTTCTATTCGAAGGAAAGCCAAATCGAGGGGATGCTAAGAATCTTAAGATTAAGATTTTTGCTGCAATTTCAAATCAATTTAAAATCACTTGCATAAACAATTAAAATCAACACCTGCAAACATTTAAATTAATCCTTTCAAAAGAAATGAAAAATTGAAATGAGGTACATTTTTAATTTATATTTAAACAATAAACAATAAACAATCCGGATCTAGTGACTTATTGTTATTATTATCTATTCGAATCATAAATGATTAAATCTCCAGTTTGTGGAATTTTAGAGATTATCTTATCTAGAATCAACTCATTTCACTGCACTTTTCTGCCCATTTTTATTTGCAACTCTCAGAGGAGGAATTTTTCTTGGAACCATCTAACCAAAAAAAAAACAAATAATTTCTACGATTTCTTTTCTGGTTTTTTTCTATTTTTACTTCTGCAACATTTTTTATACAGTGTCTTCAAGTATGGATCTCTAGAAGTCAGCTTTTATTCGCTCTGCAGTATTTCAAGTTGCTTTCTTAATTTATTTTTCCTGCGACTGCGACGACTCTTCTCTGCTAGCATACTTGAAACACATACATACATACTTCTATATATGTACATACATTTCGACATACTCGTATGTACATATCATGCACATGTCTTGATGTGTGTACATACCCATAGATATCGGTTGTAGCGCTCCGTTGCGACTCTAGAAAAATGATAAATTATGGCAAAAAAGACGAGCAAACGAAGCAGCGACGAGCTGAATATTATTCAAACGACGCGCCGCAATGACACATGTCGGCATTTCTGCCGCACAATAAATGTTTTTCGCCGACTTTTCAGTTGTACTCAGTTTTAGTTGTTATTATTTATTTATTTGTTTCTGTAGTAAAGCGATTAAATTCTTTGATCCTTGGTTTCCTTCAAGACAAATGAGAGAATTTATTATTCTTCATTCCCATTCGTTTGCATCTGCTGAGCCGCCGAAAGCCAGTTCTAAATTCAGCCAAAAATAGTTGTTATTACTATTATTGGTAATAGCATTGTTGTAGTTGTATTTATAAATAATTTTTTATAAAAATGAACTAAAAACTTTCAAAGGAAATGACACTTTGAAAAAGAAACCAACCGCTGGCCCACCCCATATTTTGTTAACACTTCTTAAATTGCATGTAATTAAATTGAATAATTAATATTTAATATTTTCCTTAATTAAACTTCATTCATACTTCATGTGTGATCATCATCAGTCTTCATTCCGTCGTGTTGAGTGAGTAATCGACCGCGGATTGCGTATCGAAATAAACCTCATTAAGACAATCGACTCGGTTCCTGCTTTTGAATCCCTGCTTTTGAATTGCTTTTTTGGTTTAATTATTCTGGCGAAACGAAGTGTGTGTGGGTCACGTTCGAGCTTGTTTCGGATTTCAACACGGTTTCTAGGGCTGTATAACGTGTAAATGACGTCCGCCATGCAAACTCAAGGAACGACGGAGCAACACGAGGACGACAGGGGCGACAGGAGGCGAGACGCATGGCTCGACGTGGAGGGTCGACGCGAGAAATCAAAAGGCAGCTACGAACAACCGTTCAGCGTTTCCACCCACGACTTGAAGCGTTCGTGCCTCGGGTGATTTTGAGTCTCTAATTTTTGCTGGCGTCGAATGAGGGCGCGTTTTCGTGTCATCATCAGCAGCGGCACACGAGTGGCGGTGACTGAGGGTGGAGGCAGCCAACGCATCCGCATCCGCATCCGCAGCAGCAACAACAACTCAACTCAAGCGAGTCTTGTAAAATCATTATAATGAGGGGAGTTGTGCGTTGGCTGTCCCCACACAAATACATTATCTTTTTCTATATGGTACTTGTATTTTTTTGGATGATTGTTGTTGTTGTTGTTGTTGTTGGGCCAGATACCTTCCTAATTTCTCGATGGCTTCTGTTTACTGTAAACACACTCACACTTACACACGCACACCCTACGCAGCAGCAGCAGCGGCAGGAGCAGCAGTTGGAGCGAGTATCCTTGGCCAATGACAGGAGGCTGAAGCAGGAAAAAGTATTTTCACGATAAAAATGATGGATGACGTCATAAATTATGCTAGAGTGCTTCGAACAGAGGGTTGGTGGTTGTTTATTTCGATATAATTTTCGATTCTTTTCCTTTGTAGTCGGCAGAACATTTTTTTGAGCTCCTTAAGAATTTGCACAGAAGAAGAATTTCATATTATTTTTTTTGCTCCCTCCCACCCCTCCCAACGCAACGAATAATTTTACTTGTGAGTATTTCGGCCAAATTTATTAAACGTTATGAAAGAAAAATGGTGGAAAACCCGGTTATAGATTTCTAGAAATTTTAGTAAATATTTATAAATAAAAATAAATAAATAAAGGGATTAATGAACGAATAAATGAATAAATAAATAAGAGAATAATTGAATAATTTAACTAACGAATAAATGATGGAATAAATGAATAAATATCTAAAAAAATAAATGAAAATCAAATAAAAATTTAAGTATTTAAATATACAAAGTATACAAAGTGTCGATATTTTAAAAGTTTCGGAGTTCTAAATAAAGAAAGTTTAATTAATGTTCTCAAAAGGACATCGGAATGTCCTTGACACTTTGTACTCTGTAGTAGCAAAACACGAACCGGTTACTTAAATATGTCAGCTTCCAACGAATCGTAATGAGACGGTGTAAAAAACCTCGAAAAGAACAACCAAACCAACGAGGAATGTAAAGAAAAATTCCTCAAAAAAGGGCAAACTAAAAAAATATACAAAAAAATCTTGATAAATATAAAAGCGTGCAAAGATTAAAAGATATCCGCACGGCTCCCAAATAATTTATAACATCGGAAAATATATTAAACAATATTTATGTCGTTCTTATTCTTCTTCCTCTTCGTCTTCTTCTTCTTCTCGTCCTTTCAATACTCGTTTTTTCATGTCTAAAAAAGAAAGAAATTGTAAATTCTTGTCCTTTATCATGGTTCATTTAATGGATTTTTTATCTCCTGATGACGACATTAGCAACACCATCGAGAGGAAAATCACGAGGTGAAAACGAAATAAATAAATAACCGCAACGGAAATCGAAAAATTGGTAAAAAGGGATGGTTTTTTTAGGGTTTTTGAAACTATCTAGATTCTAGATTCTAGAGGAAGAAGATGAAGCAAAAGGAAGGTGAAGAATGAAGGAGTGGAAAAACCAAGGAACATGATGTCAGTAAGTTGAATTATGTTGAGAGGAGACGAAGACGATTATAGTGAATCTTGAAGTCTTAGTTAGCTATTTTCTGAAGGAGTTATTTGTGGACCCTTCCCTTTTTTAACTCCTTGCTTTCTTAATTCCTTCCTTCCTTCCCTATTTCCCCCCCCTGATCTGCACAACAACCGCTTAGATTCTATTAAAAATTACGTTTGCTGATGTCTCTAAATCTTCTTATGCGGCAAAAGCTCAGAAGGATTCGCAGTGACAGGAGTGCAGAGGCTCAACGGACGGACGGACAGCCGCACACACACACACACACACACACACACACACACACACATTCACGCCACACCAGCTAAGCAACACAATTATGTACACGACTTAATCACAAAATGTTTTGTCCGCAGTCGCAACTATTATTCAAAGCGACCCGGACGACTTTCGAAGCTCTGTTGTTGGTCCTTGCAATCGTTGCATATGACTATAATAGAGTCAAGTGTGCCTGCGAACAGCCTGTGTGAACGTAGTACGTGTGTGTGTGTGTGTGTGGTTGTACGGGTTTGTGTCTGAATGGATGTAAATTCTTAAAGTTTGCAGTACTTAGCGTTATTATTTATTATCTTAACACTTTTCAACACCTCTCAACAAGTTCGTAACAGTTGTTGCTATTGTTGTTGTAGTTGTTCCCATTGTTGTTGTTGTTGCTGTTTACATTCTCGTATTTGTTGTTCGTGCTGCTGCTGCTGCTGCTCTTGCAGTCGCGCTGCATAAATTTATGAATACATTTCATGAAGCCGAACAGGATTTCTTTGTCGTGGATGCCGCCAGCGTAAAAACTGCAACCGATACAAAACAGCAACAACACGATTCAAAGTGGCCGAGTCTGTTCGAGAGCCGAGATTTCAGATCGAGTTGATTTTATCTTGTATACAGTTTCTAAATCTAAATCTAAGTCCATATCTAGAGGCTTTATGCCCATAAAAACGCCCAAAAAAAGGCCATCAGCAGCGAGTTTTCGAAAAACAACTGAAATTTAAGAAAAAGGGATAAACTACAACCGCTAGTTTTATGCCAAGGTCAGGGACTAATTCTGGGACTATACTCGTAAATTTTTTGGTCCACATCTCTGTTTGCATAACATCGAAAAGAAAAAAATGCCTAATTATTTACCAAAGATTTAAATGAAGGCACTGAACACCCTCCTTCCATTTTCACCCTTCTTGACAACACCGGCACCACCAACCATCCCTCTGTAGGAGGATCCAAATTTATTTCTCATGCCGCGGATTCGGTTCGATGTTAATAAATCACCTGCAGGACGCGATTCTGACTGCGGGATGGAGTTGGAACTGGACCAGGAGCTAAAAAAGAGCCAACCAAAACTCCTGTCTGTTGCACGGCGAACCGCACCACCTGCACAGCATCAGCTGATAACCAACTCCACCAACTCCACCAATTCTACCACGGAACCGATCTGAACCAAACTGAATCGAAACAAACTGAACCGCACCGAACTGAAGCAGGGTCTTGAACCAGGCACAACTCGCATAAAATGTTTCTTGCTAGCAAACGCATACAACTTGTACCTCCCCTCCTCCTTCCGCACTTCGGCACCACGACCATCTGTACATCAGTCTGTCAGTTCGTCTGTCTGTCGCACAACAATAACAATAATAATAACAACAACAGCAGCAACAACAACAATAATACCAACAACGTGTAATACGAAGATAGATGACCAAAGTCAGCCTCATTCTCAGCCCTGCAATAACGGTATTTATGCCCTGAACTCATAGACCAGGGTACACGGATATCTACACCCAAAAACAATCATCTAAAACCAACAACAACAACCACATATTTGTACTAACAACAACCTTATTCTTCGCTTCCGGAATTCGATCGGCTAAAGTTTTAAAACATTTTAAAATTTTAAAATATATTCAAAAATTAGTATAAATTTTGTAAAAAATGTTATTTAAACGTTTTTCATTGTGAGCATGCTTTAAAATGGGGCGGGAGGCGGTGCGTGGTGTTGTTCGTAGATTTTTCTCTCAGTGTACATGAAATTAAATGAAAAACTGAAACTGTATCGCGTAGATACTGCCAACTGTTACCGTTGGCTAGGATTCGCATCACTGTTGGTATTGTTGTTGTTGTTGCTCTTGTTGTTATTATATTTTTGTTGTTATTGTTGTCTTTTTCCCATCCCTTCCGTATTCAGTGGTTGCGGAGGGAAAAAAATGCTGCACGTTCATCTGCGTGCTGCTCGAAGCTCGAGTACAGCAGCCAGCCAGTGTTGCCACAGCTGCGTCATCCGCCACCCTCTCTTCTCTTTCCCGCTGCGCTCCTCTTTGGGAGTTTTTCCGGCCGCTTCTTTATTGGATCCCTCTTGGAGCCACCCGCTCACAACAGCCGCTCAACTTTTCGTGCCGTCAAAATAACCTTTCAGTTTTGCTTTTTTTTTTTGTATCTTGTTTCTGTATCTGTGCAAATTACAATTGTGTAGGTATGTGTGTGTGTGTGTGTGTGTGTGAGTGTCGGCTGTTGACTGTCGCGTGTACCGTGTACCAAGTGTGCCGCAGCATATTGCTTTGTGTCGCCTTCCTCTTCGCTCCTTCCCTTTGCAACAAACACACACATACACACATTTACACACACTTCTCTGTTCATCATTCTTCGTTCCAACGGAATCGCTTTCCTTATCAGTGCCTCGTACAATTGGCGAATATTGAATGAACTCCTTTATCGTGTTTTATGCGCATCCCGCACGAAATACGAGCACCGCTGTTGTTGTTGTTCTTGTTTTTCTTGTTGTTGGTCTCAGTTCTCCTACTCTGCATCTTCTGTAGTGTTTAAAGTGACTTACACATAAAAAACTGATTTCAGAAGATTAAAGTTTTGAAGGAGGACTTTAAGAAAGACTTAAATTAAACGTTGGCATGTTCCGAAATAGCTATATGATCTTGCCAGTCAGGCAAGTGAAAAACGCTGAAGCCGGAAAAATATGGGTGGTGTATGTATTTACATCACGCATATAATGTAATAAATATATTCACTTAAATTTGATTTGATTTAAAAAATGCTGTGCAGCATCAAAATCGAGTTGATAGAAGTCAGTATTCAAATATTATATAATGAAAGCATGATGTACAGATTTCGATCATTTGAAACTTAAAGAAATGCATAGGAAATAAAAATTAAAGGATATTTTTTTGTGATTTGTAGAAATGAGTAGATGTTGGTTGGTTCTAGAGCAACAACAACAACAATAAGAGCCAAATTATGTACATATGTCGTAACACTTCCACCGCAAAATGCATGAAATGAATTGAAATTCGCGCGAGTTGCACTCGGCTCAAGCGTGACATGGGAATTCTTTTGCTTTTCATTGCATTCATTGTTCACATTCATTGTCCTCGTGGAGAATCATTCGCTGAATTAAGCGAATGTCCACATGTTCGAATGTCCGAATGGCCGAATGTCCGAGCGCAACACAACATCAAAGCCAGCGCAGCGGAATGCGTGCCCGAAATCGTTCAACATGTTTGACGCTGAAGTGGGTGCCGGGCGGGTGCCGGGCGGGTGCACGATTTAGTGGCCACGATCCAGTGCTGGCCAGGCAAACAATGCGTGCATACAATGAACAGCATTATGCGGTGGACAACACTGGCGAGCAACAAACACACGCACACACACACACACGAAAAACACCATTCGTCGTCGTTCAACATTCAGTTCACTGGTCGCAGTTGTAATTAATTGAAAAGCATTCCTTTTTTTGGCTTCAAAATTTACTAATGTAAACGCGGCGCTGGATGGTTGACACAGGAAAGCGGGGGGCGCGGTGGCTGGTGAAATTGGGTGCAGTAGGAGAGACAAGTGCATGAGATGTATGGAAAGCTAGGAGTTTAAAAGCTATCGGGAGCATTTACTGGAGTTGGTGATTCAGGTGATGAGAGATGAAGAAAAACTTATTTTTCGAACTGAAATAAAGGAAAAGGTGACGAGAGATAAAGGAGAGTTACTTTTAAAGAAGCTGATGATGATTTTTATACAATTGTTAATTTATAAAGATTACTATTGTATATACATACTTAGAGAACCTAATTTTTTAATTCTTATCTGATCGTTTTCTACCAGATCAAGTTACTCACTTCAGATCTATCAGCGAAGCAATTGCTTTTTTTACTCAATTCAATTTTATTTTAATTCACTGACACAATTAAATGGATTAACATTAAAATAATGCAGTTGCTACGTGTGCACAGCATCGAACTTCCGCAGCGGCAGCAGCAACAGTAGCCAGGCTCCGATGATTCAGCGATTCAGTTCAGCGGATGCGCCATTCTTCGAATCCATTCAAATGTAAATTTTTATCAAATTTTCTCGCTGCTCATTCGGTGTTCATGCATATAAAATGGTTACCCACCGAGTTATGGCAACGAAATGTCCTTCCGCAGGACTCATTCAGTCGCAGTCAGTTCAGCCATGAGCAGCAACCGCATAAAAAACGCCAAACGACAAACATTTCAGTGCGTCGCTTGTTGGAGTGTATTTTTTGGATAATTATTTTAGTCAATAATAATAATAAATATTTTTATTCCTATATTGTAATAATATTATACAATATATAATATATATTATAATAATGATAATGAAATAATAAATATAATGTTTAATTAAAAAATAAATAATAAAGTAATATAAAACATTGTATAATGACTATTCTAAATATAATAATATTATTGTTATTACTACAATTATTATTATTATTATCATTTATATTATTATTATTATTATTATTATTATGCTTGTTGAAATCATTATATGTATATCGTTGTTGTGTGTATTTTTGTTGTTTAATGTCGTTGTTGTTGTTGTTGTTTTATGACCGCAGTGAATTATTTGTTGAATAAATCTTTTGGCGTTTTTCGCACTTCTTGACAATACCACTTCGAATCTGTGTGTCTCTATATTTCTGTGCGTGTGTTTTTGCTTGTCAATCAATTCACAATTTTAAATAAGGTCTAAAAATCTCAACTAAGAGTCGCAATGAAAACTATGATTCGTTGTAGAGAAGTTCGAAATATTCGATCGACTTCTTTTTAAACATTCAAAATCTTCAAACTCTGAGAATCAGATATCTCATTATTATTATTATTTCATTGAAGAAATCTACACTATTGTCTTATCTCTTGTATTTGGATCTTATTTGGTCTTATTTGGATCTAATGCAAACAGATGTGGACAAAAGTTTTCTTCTTCTCTTCTGCCAAGAGCATTTCACTTTGAATGAGTCTTTGATTGTTGAAAACTTGGAAACAACCTCTGCGAAGTGCCAACATCCAATTAAAAAACCATAATAAACTTGAAGCATTTTCCTCCTGTCCTCTTCTCTCCTCACCCGACCCCCGTGGGCCCGGCATATTGTAGTTCCAGCACAGACAACCACTTGTAACCTCATCCGGCAGCCTGCCAAACAACCAAGCAACCAAGCAACCAACCAACCAATTCAAATCATATTTAATTGGATGTTACAATTACAATAACAATTACAATCTTCACTCCCGCATTTTACGAGGCATAAAACACGCGACAGTCTAGCGACAGACAGGCAGACAGACATTCAGCGCCGCGACAGAATGTTCCAATGCGACATGACTCAAGACGTCGACCCACTCCACGAACTTCGCTTCGGTTCGGTTATTTATTTAAGAGTCGAGAAGCGGTTGCTTGAAGTGTTGGTGGGTTGCTGGGCTGCGGGTTGCTGGGTTGGTTGGTTGGTTGGTTGGCTTCGTCTACTGCCAACTAATGCCCACTAATGTTCTCCACTTCTGTTTCATCTTAACGCTGGCGAGAGGTTAATCGACCCACCCACCATCCTGCCGCGGGCGCTACGGCACGACACGACACGTTGCGCTGCTCCACGGAACCTTCTTTAATCAGCATCTGCTGCTTCTGCAGCCATCTTCAAGTCTGCCAACGAATGCTTTATTGCTTTTTCTTGTTGTGAGTCTGTTGTTGTTATTGCTGTTGTTGTATTGTTACCCTTACGGTCGTATATCTTCATATCTGTGCGTTTGAAATTCACAACACCTTTTATATACCCCACTCAGCAAGCAAGCAAGCGACCGACGGACCAACCACCCAACCAACCACCCACGCATTCATCATTCCACCCAACAAACCTCCTCCTCCTCCCCCTTCCCCACCCCTTTCCACTCCAGTCTTATCCCAAATGTTCTCTTTACTTTCTTATTTTGATGGTTTCGTTGTTGTTTTTGTTGGGTTTTCGCTTTTTTCCTTCCGTTCCTTTTTATTTTTTTTTTTGTGTTTTTCGAAATTAGTTTTTGCTCTTCGAGTTCCTTAAATATATTACCCCGCATACATATTTATGTAGCTGGCTCACATCCATCTTCAGTGCGCACGAAACGCATCGGAATGAGAGGCCAGGTTTAAACGAAGCCACCCCCCTCTATAACAACACCAACAACAACAATAACACCAACACCAACAACACCTCCATCGCTGAGAGAAACCAACAGAAAAAGCATCAGACTGAAGGACTAAAGGACTTAAGAGGGAATAACTTAAGAACGAAGGATAGCAGAAGGACCCGCATTTAGAATATTTAAGAAAAAAATCCAAAGCGAAATAAGAAAGAAATAAAAAGAAAAACGAACAAAGGATTAAACAAAAAAATATAAAAAAAATTCCAGTAAAAGTCCACCGTCAATTTTGCTGTGTGACAGAAAGAAAATCTGGAAAACATTCTAGAGACGTAGGAAGCAAAACACCAACATTTCTGAGATACTTTTGCGGTTGTTTATTTTTAATTTTAATTTGTTTATATCAAGCGATTTAATTTGGATACAGAAAAATTTAAACTAAAATATCTATCGGGAGAACTTCTTGTTTCATCGAATTTCGGACATTTAATCTTCTCATTTTTTCCACAGAACCAAATTAAACAGACCGAACCTTAATTGACCGAACTGGATCGAGAACTGGAACACTCTGGACCGAACAGGGACGGAGAAGGGACAGTAGAAGGTTCGAAAGCAGAAGTCGAGAGAGAACAGAATTGATAGAAAACCGATTTGAACTGGGATCAAACTGGGACCGAAAAATATCGAACAGGACCGACAACAGGATCGAGAATAGTATGGAGAACAGCGCCGAACTGGTGCCAAACAGGGACCGAACAGAACTGAAAACAGAATCGGATGGAACCGAAAGTGTTAACATTTTGAAATAAAGTTGATTTCAAATCGAATTTTCATCGTAAATCAAGAAGTTTTTCTATTAAACTTTCCTTGAAAAGATTTCTATCTGATTTTTGGCAAAAAAATAGTACATTCGAATAAATTAGTTTCCCGTTACGATAACGAAATGGAGTCCGAAATTCAAATCCGATTACATTTTGAATCGCTTCTGTTGGTGTCATCATTTTCATCAACTCGTCATTTTAACATCACAAGTGGATGGTTTTCTACGCTGCTGACTCTTTCATGGTTTTCTTTTTGCTTTCGCTTTTTTACACACTTTAAATTATTTTCTATGGAAGGTCACAGCTGCCGTTAGTGCAACCACTCCACCACTTCACCCCTCCTCTCATCCACCCTTCATCAACCGTCTCTGTTCAGTTGCAGAGTGAAAGAAAACGACGAACTTTATTATTCGACTCTTTGACGCGGCTTCAAGGAACGCGTCTTGCGATGTGTCAGTTTTTCAGATCATTTCGTGGCTCATGGTAGATGGATAGACGGAAAGAGAGACCGACAGATAGATAGATAGACAGACAGACAGACAGATAGATGGATGGTTAGCTGATGTCTTCGGTGAAATATTTTTCTCCCCCAAAGTTTAGAGATTTTCGTTGTTGTTTTTTTTGAGCATTACAAACTTCTATTCACCGAATCCGCTGTAGAATTTAAATGAAGAAAATCCACTGCAGAGAAAATAATTCATCCTCTCATAAGATGTGAGTGGGAGTGATTGACAATAAATGGGCAGCATGAAGAAGAGGAGGAGAAGAAGAAGAGGAAGATTCCGAAGGTGGGTTGAGAGGGCAGAATGGTCGAGCGTAAATAATGCGAGCTACTCTTGCATTTGAAAAACTTTCTTAAGTACAAAACTGATGATGCTAACCTGGTTGTTTTTATTGTTGTCTTTTTAGCTTCTGTGTTTGTTGTTGCTATTATTATTGTTGTTGTTATTGTTGTTATTATTATTATTATTGTTTCTTTGCTTGTTATCATTTTCCTTGATTGTTTATACTACTTCTGGTGTTGTTATTGCTTTTGTTATTGTTGTTTTTCTTCTATACACACACACACACCTATTTAATTTCCCCTCTCTTCCTTTCACTTGTTTATTGTGTTGTTGCTCCGTTATTTTCTCCCTCACACTTCAACTCGCTTGTTAAATGGTTTTATTTCCACGATTCGATTTGCTGCCAGTAACAGTAACAGTAACAGTAGCAAAATAACAACAAGAACAACAACTAATACATCTTACATAATCTATGGATCTTATATATATGTATATGTACAGACATACATACAATATATCACACTTAGAAAGTAGATACATCGATTGATATCTGTTGGTGAAATGGACCTGGCATCCGCCCGTGTGCGAACTGCCAGCAACATCTGCAGCTTATATTCACAGGATCTGTCTGAAGAGTATCTGCTGCGTATCTTTCCGGTGTTAAAGACGACTACATATGAACACACATATGAACACACATCCGCACACATCCTCACACATACACAAGCAACACTCGCAGTTCGCAGTGACGCACAACAGATCCCATCAGCGCATTCAATTCGAAGGATGAAGAAGATGCTTTATTGCTCTTCGGGTAGATTTATTTCCATTCCATGTGTTTTATTTCTATATATTTATATGTATTTATGTTCCTCTAGTTATCGCCATTGTTGTTAGTTTTGTTGTTGTTATTTTTGTTGTTGTTGTTGTTGTTGTTGTTGTTTATATGTGGGTTGTAATTCTTATTTTCTGTTTCTGTTTCTGTTTTCTTGGATCTGTTGCCAAATATGTTTGAAAAATGATAGCGAAACAAATCGAAAAATAATTGGACTCGATGGCCAAACAGAAGGGTCGAATTCTTCTTCTTCTTTTTTCGTTTTGTGCTCGAGACAATCTAAAGAAAAATTCCCCAATGAGTGATAAAACTATGAAAGAAGCTTGCAAAGAATTCAGCCACAAAGCAAAACACATAAAAATTCAGTCCGAAGTTCAAATAAAATTTTCCAAAACAAAATTTAAACTGCTAATTTTAGTGTAAAAAAGGTTGAAGAAAGTTCACAGAAAGTCGAAAATTTCAAAGAAAGTGTAGAGAAGGTTTTAAGAAAGTGCAGCCAAATTTATTTATTTGTTTAACTTAAATTTAAGTGATGTTGAGCTACAGAAAAACTTTCTTCTTGAGGTTAAACAAGTTAGTGTTCTGGTTGGTTGGAAAAGCGAAAAAATACTTTCTACAGATGTTTTTAGAAGAGTTGAAAGCTTCTTAAAGCTTTCTGTTGAAGCCTATTTTTTTTATTTTTTATTATTTATTTATTTATATGTACATATTTTCATGGCTCGAATATTTAAATTACTAGTTGTAGTGGTTACGGTTACTGTTACTGTTGTTGTTGTCGTTGTTGTTATCGTGGGTTTCCCTCCCATCGCGTGAACTTATTTGAAAAGACAAACAGACAGAAATAATTTACGACTGTTTCCAATTCTTAAGATTGGATGGAATCATGTGCAAAATAAGAAACAAAATAAAATTAAACGGAGAAAAGCATCTGAAGCACCACAAAAAGAAGAACACCACAAAAAAGAAAAACAGACTGCGAAAGAAGCCGAACCGAACCGCGGCATCATGTGCGGCATTCGACGAATCTAATTAAAATTTCACAAAAGAGAAAATTAACTCATGGACAGATAGACAGATAGATAGACCCGTTTACATACAATATATTATATTAAGAATACACAACTAGATATGCAACGGCGTCCACAGAAGGAATGACAAACGGACCGCGTCAAACGTACCGACGACAGCCGGCCAAAAGATGGCGCGTTCACACCGCCAAATGATGTGCGCAACGCAAAATAAAACCATAAAAATTCCGAAGCGTATCAACTGATAAAACTTGCTGAAGCCAAGCGAGGTTTCTTTCTGTGCATCAACGTATTAAAAGATCGTATGTAAAATAAAATCGACGGAAAGACGACGTGTCAACTGAAGGCGTTTGTTGTTGGTCAGAACCGATGGGGAGGGGCGGGGCGGGGGAAACAGCAAATAGAAATAACAACATAAGCAACAAGAAGCCGACAAAAACTGAAAACTTAATTTTCCAGATGCATTTCGACTGCAAATCACGCTCATTTGTGGGGTTGGAGGACTACTACAACAGCAGCAAAAACAACAACAACAACATTAAAACAAAAGAAAAACCAACGACTGTTGTTTTTGCACTGCTGCTCTGTTGTTGTTGCGGCATAATTTTGGCATCTAAAGTGTGATGAGCAGATTTACATGCAACGCACTACGAGTCAGTTACGTTGCAGCCGGCGTTGCCAGTTCACTGCGTTGCCGATTGCGTTAAGTTAATTAAACGTGTGTCGAAAGGCGATCGTTTGAAGTGACTACGGACGGCCGTCAGTCAGTCAACTCTTCCGCCTCGGCGACCAACAACATCAACAACAACCACATCAGGTGTTTGCAAATCAGTTCAGTTCAGTTGAGTGAAAGGAGTGCAAATGAGGGGAGTGCAGAGGAGTGGAGTGCAGTGGAGTGGAGCCAAGTGCAGGCCAAACCTGGGAGACATTCAGCTGAATGTATGACTTCCCTGTTCGGAAGTTTTAATGCCCTGTCGACCGCTTGATTAGGCGACAGGCGACAACCACGTAGTTAGTTTTTCACTTCCACTGGAACGGGTTACGATTACACAATAACAACAGCGATGCCACTCGGAAAGTTTAGTGGTACATCGAAGAACGAATCACATTGAATTTGTTACTAAATTATAATTAAATATTGAGCCAGATTCTTGAGAATTTATAGTTATTAAATATTATTGTATATTACTTAATTATAATTTATTCCTTCTTATTTATATATGTTATGATTTTTGTTCCTTTGTTTCCTGCCGGGTCGTTGACCTCGTCTTCAACCAATTGTTGTTGCCTTGCTGGCCGAACACACTGAAAACACTTCTCGTGTCAAATATGAACAAAAATGGGAAACTTTTAGTGATTAACCATTTGAATATTTTTGAGCCTGTAGTTTAGTCTGCATCGAAAAAACGTGCAACAGTCGCCGTCGTGTCGCCGATGACCGCGAACACATGACATCGGCTCGAAATCAACGGATACGGCGGCGATGATTGCAAGTGGATGTGGTCAGTCGATGAGTACCGAACATAGGCTGCCAACAACCAAAAGCGACGTGTTGAATGGCAGCAGCAACAACAGCAACATCGACAAATACAACAACGTTGAATAAACAAAACGATTTGAAATTCGCACATGAATATAAACGATTGAAAGAAGAAGAAATCGTAAAAATAATGTTTTATTTTATTCCAAACACGCCTTTCAGAAAGAAGTTCTTCAGTTAAATTAAACGAAGTGCTTAAAACAAAGTTTAACGTTAAGAAAAACTGGAGGGGGAAAAGAATTCACACGATGAAGGAAAGCATTTTAAATACAGTTCAAAGTGTTTCCATTTCGATCTCTTCAACGTAGATGCTGCTCCCAACAATAAGTATAGTGAACAAGTGGGCGGACCCAACCCATATTTTGGAGAATGCATGATATGATAAGTCTGAGTCTTTGTTGTTCTGTCAACAGTCTCTTTGAGTATCCTGATCTTTTATCTCAACGTGGAATTTCTAAAAGTAAACAAAGATTTTGCTCAAATTTTAATTCGGTTTCCAGGATTTTAGTCACCGTGGTAACCCACGTTCTAGTTACCACTTCAGTTTCCGTTCCGTTTCCAGCTGATTCAGTCCATGGCACATAATAAAAATGTTCGATTCGCTCGATGCTGCGCCTGTCCACCGACTTCAGGCTTCAGATATCTTATCAATTTGCGTTAATGCGTTCCCTGCGGGGCGTTGAAATCGCGCACGATTCAGGCTCCGCATCCATTCCAATGTAGACTAAATACAGGCCGCTGCGTCCAGACCCTGCTGCACAGCATCATCTGCCTACACTGCTGATAATTCTGCTGCTTCTGCTGTTCTTCCACTCGGTCCATCCTTTTTATTGTTTTATTATCCTTTTTGCATCGGTTTTGTTCGACGCTATGTTTGGCATGCTAAACATGATCTGTCGATTATTGTAAACGACCCGAAGATGCATCGCATGCAAGCTTGTTGGTTGCTGCTGTTGTTGTTGTTGTTCTTGTGGTTGTGCAGCATGTTGTTGCATGAGTCTTTGTTGCTGGTGCTGCTGCAGTTGCTGTTGCAGTTGCTGCTCTACGCTTCAAGCGTTTACTGAAGCAACTCCTCTCGTTTCCGATTAAATGCAAGGAAGGCGAAAAGAAAAGATTAACCAGCCGCTGACCATTCGAATTGATTCCTTGCCTTTGAAAAATAAAAAAAAACAACAAACATCGAGAGAAAACTGTAAAAAAAAAGAAAAACAAAACCAGGACTCAAAAACAAAGCCAGAAAAAATCACGGATTAAGCCATCACGTAATCCTAACCGTAAGTCAAGCGGACGTTCGTTTGTTCGTTCGATTTGAACGTCCCGACGTCTGGCAACGCCGTTTGCGAAGGCATCGCATGTAAATTTATTGACTTTAACGAGCCGCAGCGGAGATGCTGAGCCCAAAACAACTCATTCCAAAATTGGCCCAAACGCAAGAATCCTTTCGAGAACCTTCAGGTAGGTAGCAGCCCCCAACTACCAACACCACCCTCCCCCCCCCCCTACACGCCCCTCCATTCAACTCTGCAAAGCGTCCTACTGACCACGAAGTACGAAGCGTTCGATTCGAGCTCGACTTCAACATCGGCTGCGACTGTCAATGAAAGGAAATAATATAATAACAACAACAACAACAACAACAACAACATCGAGAGGATTGCGTGATACTCCGCCGACTGATAAAGCAAGAAGCAAAACAAAAAAAAGAAACACTTTAAAAACACAAAAACCAAAGCAAGGAAGCTTTAAAGAAGGATGCGCTTTCGGCTGCTCCGTAGTTGTTGTTGCTTTATCACTACGATTGGACCCATTGAGTTCCATCCCTCCCCCGCTCTCTGTCTCCCGCACCTTCTCCATCTCCCTCTCACTCTCACAATGTGCACCTTGCGCGATTGCAGCAAATGTTCATCATCATCAGCTTGAGGCTGAATCACAGCAGCAGCAGGAACGATCGATCAGCTTCGAATAAGAACGTTTTTTCACCACTCTCTGTGGCTTTTAAACAAAATTAACAAAGAAGCGTTAAAATGTATTAGAAGCAAATCAGGAAAACCCACTGAGATCTTAATATATCATAAGACAGTACATCACCATACACAAAATACACAACTGATCACTAGAAAGGTTCAAAAGATTTATGCTGTAAACAACTCACACTTAATACAATTCTATTCAAACGGCAGATGTCACCATGACTGACATGATTCCCTCGAATCCTTGATTATCATACGTATTCCTCATAAAATGTCGTATCAAGTTTTGTTCAGCAACGATTCAGCCAACATTCAGCAAACATTCAGCACTCAACGTTAGTTGTTGCCATTTGTTTTGATTTCAATTTCAATCAAATACTTTCTGTCAAATTAACTGAGCGTAACTCACACACTCACAGTGGCCATTCCTACCTCCCTCCCCCCCCCCCCCCCCCACTCCACCCCTGTAACTTCACCGGCTCCAGCCGACTGACTGCTTCAGCAGCTTCATAAACGATTATGTTTGTTGATCCTTTGGGAATTTCGTGGAAGAAACAACGTAACACACGAAGATTTCCTCATCTCATCAACCTCATCGTTTCGGTTCTTGATATGGTGAATTGCTTGAGAACACTTGTTATTGCTGTTCTATGTTATTGTTGTTATTTTGTTGTTGTTGTTGTTACTGTGGGCTGTTTACCTCAAATTTCCCATCGGATTTGTTAAAGCGCCGGAAACTGTTTCTTTTCTGGCAGTTCGTCAGTTTGGAAGCTCATCGGTTTCCATGTTGAGAACGTGGCTGGTGTGCGGCGAACGATGGAGGACGGGGAGGACGTGTTGGGCGGCGGGGGGGGGGGGGAGGATATGGATGTGGAGAGAAGATAACTTATCTAACCTCGTAACATGAAATGAAAGAAATGTGGTAACGGTAGATGGTTTTTATTTTTCATATATTCATTTTGTGTTCTCCTTCTTTTTCGTCCTTTCCTCTTTCTTCTTCTTCTTTCCTTCCTTCTTTGTTTGCTAGTGAGTGTGACTGCGACGGGTTGGCTTTAAGTATCAGCGTCTCTCTCTCCCTCTCTCTCTTTCTATTTTTTCAAACTTATCTAATGTTTGATAGAGCAAACTTTTCCTTAAATAGGCTGTTATGGAAAAAAACAACAAAAACAACAACTGCCGATGTACAAACATTGGGCTTATCTATTTACTTCGCCTCCTCCCTATCTTCCCCTCATTTTATCCGTCGAAAAATAACTTTTACGCAATGTAAAATATAAAAGCTTTCATATGTAGCTGTTGTTTGATGATATTTTGAGCTGTTGTTGTTCTTAATAATGATGTTTTCAGCGGTTGTTGTTGTTGATGATGAAGTTGTTGCTTTTGCTATAGTTTTCATTCGGTTTTTCTATTTTTCGCTCTTTTTTGCTTAAGTGGAAACAATCTTCTTTTTCGCATTCGAGGGGACTTTTTTCTTGCCTCAGTTTTTTGTTTTAATATAGTTTATGTTTTTCCTAAAAATTTAATTTTATTTAATTAGAACTGGACGTGTTACTATAGTATTATTTCATGTGGAGGAAACCTTCACAAAATGCTTGAGAAAAAAATAAAATAAATAATAAAATATGTAATAATATTTATAAAAATAAATATAAATAAAAATAAACTTATTTATAATAATATGTTCTATTTATGGGTTTTCTTTTGTATGTTCGTTTATTCGTGTTCCTCCCCCTCCCCCGCCCCCCTCTATGACCAAGCTTCCCAACTAAATAAGCTCTGAAACTTTGATAACTTTAACCATTTTTTGTTTTTGTATTAACATTTTTATGAGTTTTCTTTCAATTGTCGACAATTTTATAGTGATTTCATTGGTATTTTAGTTGTTGTTGCTGTTGAGTTTCTTCTAATCGCAAATGAAAGCCGTTAAGAAAGTTTTACAGAAGTTTTTGTTATTGTTTTTTTATAATATATATTGCAAAAATTATATAAGAGTATAAAAAATACTCATGTTTGTGGCAATTAAAAAAGTTTAAAACTGAAAAAAGTAATAAAACTTGACTAAGATACAAAACAAAAAAACTAAAAACTTACTTTCTACCTTTTCTGTAGTTTTACTATATTTTTTAACATTACACTCAACTCTCTCTCTTTACACGATTTCGAAACAACACGATCAATAAATTGGAGCCGCACCTCCTTTTTTACACGATTTCATTTTTTTACACGATTTTTTTTACACGGTTCCCCGCTGGAACTACCGGGTAAAATGAGACTTGGGTGTACTTTGAACGTCCTACAAATAAAATTTAACAAACACCGAGATTTTGATGATCATGATTCTTGCTCACGTTTTTCATTCCTTTAAAACGTTTACAAGTGACAAGATCCGAAGAGAGTCTCTCAAGAGATGAGGTACGGAGGGACTGCTGTCAGTTGTGATCCTCAGTAACCTTGATCTTTAACTAAAACTTAACATTAAACTGCGCTGACCTCTGAAGGACGGACCTACTGAATGACGGCTCTACTGAATGACTAAAGTATCGTCGGCTTTCAATACGTATGAATTGTCTTTTAATTATTTCGAGCTGGTGTTTGCAAAAAACCCAAAAGACGTGGTTCATGTTTAGTTCAGAACTGGATCCTGATATAGTGTAAAACGTCTGTCTGTCGCTTTTCAAGAAATGTCGTTGCAGAGCATTTAATTTCAGCGTGAAAAAATACATAAACTTACATCATAGACAATCGGTTGTGCGATAAATTGGGCAAAATGGACTAAAAATGAGTCATAAAATTCAACTTTCGGTTTCACTGACTCCGGAAGTCTCGGTTTCTTTCGAATTGTGTGGCCGATCGCTCTGTTTACCGCTCACCGTTGATCGTGCGGATTTGAACAAAGAAGAAGATTTGAACTCGTCGTACATCCTTGACTTCGACTTGATTGTTACGCAAGGAGGAATAAAAACTGTTAATAGCAGTTATTAAAAATGATTCAAGGTCCGTTTAAAGGACATCCGAGTGAAAGTGAGGGCAGAATGCGGCCGCAACTGATGTGATTCAACATGCGACAGGTACGCAGGCCTGGCGTAGTGAAACCTGCCCTCAATCTGCATCTGTCGATGATGAGTGCCGTTATTATTACGTAAACAACCTTGAAAGAAAGTCCTTGAATCCTTGAATTAATATTGTATTATTTCTTTAACTTGTTTTATTCTTTTCTTTACTTTATTTTATCCTATTTTATTGTATTTAACTTTATTTTCATTCTATTATATTTTGTTTTTATTTTATTTCTTTGCTATTTTCTCTGCTTTAAATATTTCGAGATTTAAATAGAAATACTTTGGGGGGAAAACTAACCCGATTACCAAGCTGATTCTTGACCATGATGCAAAATGGGCGTTCGACGAATCCGATAAATTCAATAAATTCGATAAAGACTTCGGCTGTCATTTAAATAACTCTTCGCTCATTTGATTGAAGGGTTTTCCCTCGATTGGCCTTCGTTGTTCGGGATTTCGATGGGATTTGAGTTGTATTGGAGCCGTCTATTAAGAAATAAATTTCGCTCCTCCCCCAACTACTCCGCCCACCACTTTTAAGTACCATCAGCATACGCATTCAAGCACACACACACACACAATTATAAAGGACACTACACACATCCACACACACACACACACGCATCTCATCCCGCACGTATTCGGAACTCGACTCAGCTCGAAATTCTTTCCGGAGCGACGTACGTCTTGAAATGGTGGCACTGGCGAAAAAAAGAAAAGGGCACCCAATAATTGAGGGTGAAAAATAGACGAAATATCTACAGAAAATATCGACGACTGATACGGAGGGAGGGGGTAGGGGGGTGGTTATCGTCTCGGTCTGAATAACTACAGCATCAGCAGCGACTTCAGAAAAGGTTCTGAAAAGCAAGGAAACACAAAGAAAAAGAAAAAATAAATAAATTCTTTTGTGTCGAGCTCTTATCTTTATGATTTGTGACTGGTAGGTGGTGCGGGATGGGAGGTGGGTGGTTGGGTGAATGGTTGCCGTTTGTTGTTGAGGGGGAAGGGGAAGCGGATGTTGTTGTCGTTGTTTTCCTTGCTGAAGTGTTTACGCATTGAAGAAAATGAGCGCTCTTTCAGTAGCGTGCACTCGGCACCCTTCACGAAGTGGTTTGGAACCTAAATAAAGAGGGTTCTTCTTCTCTCCAAGGATTTCAGGGTTTTTTATTTATTCTCTGGCAGCATTTCTTTTTTCTAAGTTTTTCAGTTTCCTTCTCTTTCTATTTTTTTGGTTTTTCTATCCTTCAATATTCGTACATGAAAATATTGCATTTTATAATCATAATCTTATACTATAATCTATGATTTCTTACAGATCTGTTCGTAACTTCAGGTTTTGCACCTCCATCTTCATCATCATCATCATCATTAACACCATCATCATCATCATCATTACCATCGCCATCGCCATCACCATCGAAGCAGCTCGAGATCAAGTGAAACAGCGGACGACGCGACAAACGTACGCACTCGCAGCCGCTTCACTTGTGCACCGTGTGTATTAAAATAATGCGGATAAAAGATACCATTTCATTGATATCGCTTAAAAGTCCAATATAAGAAGATTTATTGCTCGACCAGGCAGCTGGCCAACAGCGGACAGACAGACCGGCAGACAGACTGGCGGTGAGTCGGCCGGCTCAGCCGAAAAGATGAAGACGCGGCACACGAAACCACGTCCAAGTTATGAGCACTTCCAGCCTGGGCCTGTTCGGTCTGGCCCACGGCTGGGGTCGGTCGGTCCCTCACAAGCGGCACAGCGAGACGGCGGGAAGGGCGGAGAGCGAGGGGAGGGCGGCGAGTAGATGCAGCGAAAGAATTTCATTTATTTTTCTTTTTATTAGAAATGTTCTTCTGTTGCTGTTGTTGTTGCTCTTGACGTCGTTGTTTCTGTTGTTTTTTATACATCGTTATTGTTTGCTAAACATGTTTTATTGTATCTGGTTTACTTGTTGTTGTTGTTGTTGTTGTTGTTGTTGTTATCAAATACATACATTATTCGGCCGACAGAAGATACATCAAGTGTGCTTGAATATGAATTCATTTGATAAATGCGAGGTTTTCCGTTGTTCCTTCTTTCTTTCTTTATTCTGTTTTTTTTATGTAATTTTTCCCTCTTAGTAAAAATTAAATTCTGAAAAAGTTCCTTTATTTCGATCATCTTTGAAATAAAATAAATAAAATTTAAACTACAATAGAGTAGAGTGAGTAATTTTGATTAATTATGATTGAGAACCTTTTTAATTAAGTTTTCCTATAAATAATCTTTTACAAGTTTATTACTTATTTTATTATAATTTCTTTACTTTTGATTCAATATAAATTCCACTTAAAAATACTTCTTTTATGATTCAAAATGCATTACTATGGTTTTTCTTGAAATTGTTTTCTTTTTTTTTAATATGTTTCTTCATTTCAAATGATTTCGATCATTTATTGGTTGAGATTTCTTTTTACTTGATTCTAGGACAGTTTTTTCGATTATTTGCTCTATTTTATAATAAATTATAATAAAAATAAAGTTTCGTGTCTCTTTTCTTCTGCGAATCAACGATTATATTTTTTAACAAGACTTCATTTTAAAATCTGTCCTGAAATCGAGTTTGATTTCGTGCCACATGCGTTCGGCTGTCGTATCTTAAATCATTCTCGCGCTTTACTGACGATCCGCTGCTCCTTCCGCCCCAGAAGCAGCTCAGCTCAGCTCAGCTCTGGCCATCTTCTTGTCGGTCCAATCGTTCACTTGTCCGTTCATGCCGCGTGTCCTGCGTTTCACCTTGAAACATTCTTGCAACAATTTTTGTACGTTTCCGCTACAAGGCTACAATCGTGAACAACATCCTTCGACGCCAACCACGCAGCCGACGCGTGCCCTGAGCTGAGCTGCTTGGAGCACTTCACGGCTGCCGGTCCACAGAATCAGAAGAGGAGTCAATTCACTGGGCTGCCAAGTGATCGATGAAGTCGCGAACTGAATTTACGACGTGAAACTTTGGACGAGTTGTCGTTCTGCTTGTCGTCGTCGTCGTTGTTGTTGTCGTCGTCGCAGAAACACAGCAACAACAGCAGTCAAGACGAAGACGGAGCCACCAGCGACAACCAACTGAAGTGAAGTCGAGTTGCATGCGAATCTCGGAGCATCGGATCTGCATGTGGGGGGGGGGGGGGGAGGAGGGTGCCGGGTGTTGTAGGCAGGGCGATTATCTTAGCAACGCGTTATCCTGCCCTCAGCGCGGAGGGCAACCTGACCCGGTGTTGCTTCGGCTTTTTTTCGCTGGTTTTTTCACTCGTTGCTGTTGTTGTTGTGCGATATTATTTTTGAGTACGTTTATTTAATGCGTGTTCTCGTATGTTGTTAATTTTTGGACAATTGCTCTTCCTCTGGCCTTGTTTCGTGTTTGTTTCAGTTACTTGTCGCTCCCCGTTCTCCTTCCCTTCCCTCCACGACTTCTGCTCCATTCACTGGCGCATGCAGGAGAACAATCAGTCAACTTGATCGCGCCAGTCAATAAATTCAGTGGTTTATTTTCAGCCACGCTCATTCGGGGTCCGTTGAACAGTAGCGCCGCTGAGGGTAAGCGGAGGGCCACCAGATGTTTTCGCTGAAGCATGCAACGCGACGGCGTCTCATGTCGCGTGTCCAGTCGACGCGAAGTACAAGTGGACGATTGTATTTGTAGTTATAATGATTTTTTTAATTTATTTTTATTTTATTTTTATTTTTTTTTTATTTAATATTTTCATTTATAATGATGTTAAATTATTTACTCGCCTTTTATTATTTCTTTACATCGGTTCTTATATCACAATCTTTTTTTAATCCAAATAAAAACAAACGATTTTAAAGAAAAGAACTAAAAAATGATTGATTTTATTTATTTTCTTCTCTCTGATGTGATAATTTAATTAGATTTTGCGACTTCGCACAAATCAACTGGCGATCACACACTCACTCTAGTTCACTCTTGAGTGCATAAAATGCACTCTCTGAAAGCTCAACTGCGTGGATGCGCTGATCCTCTGCAGTGCTCTCCATCGTGCGGACTACGTTACAGCGCTGTTGCCGCGCTGCTTCTGTCCACGGTGAACAATTTATGTGAGAGAATTCAAGGTGCACGTTGCTGCGCTGTCTCACATAAAGCAAAATAATAACGTAATTCGTCACACTCAGGTTTGGAATGGCGCTCTATCGCACTCGCTCTCGCACTCGCATTGCGGCGGAGAGCAAGAGCCACAACTAGCTTCACTTGCTCGCTCACTCGCACAGTCATTCATCTTTTTCAATGTGCTCAGGAAGAGAAAATGAAATACTTTATGAGCTCGGCTCCTCCCCGTTTGTGGCCCGCTGCGACGACAATTGAATTTCTGGTGGAGGGGTTCTGCTGGTGACGGCGGCAACAACAGAGCTTCCGCTGCTTCAGTTTACTTCGCTGTAGCGTTCGACAGACGATGTTTCTTCGCTACTCGAGCAGCATGGTTAGCTTAGCGAAAGAGTCTCTCGCCTGCGGAGAGAGTACAAAGAGTTGAACAGAGACAGGGAGAGAGAGAGCATCAGCCAGAGAAAACTGTACAACATTCATTATGGTTTCCAGCACAGCAAAAAAAAAAACGAGACCAACTAGGAATTGAGTAGCTGTTTCTCTCTGTGTTGTTGTTGTTGCTGCGGTTATTGTTGTTGTTGTGTTTCTTGTAATTGTAGCTGTTCACAGACTCTGACGCCATGATTGTTTTGCCGTCGGCTTCTTCATGCGTCTAACGGCGGCCATAATTGTTGTTGGAGTAGCTGTTGTTGTTGCTGCAGAAGCCGTTTGATGAATTAGAACACTTCTCAAGTACGATGGCTTCGGAGGCATTATTTTGGGTACTGTTAAACATCCGAATGATTTATTTTGTCCACAACTATTTTGAATGAACAGGAAAAAAGTCATCGCAAATGTGAAAAAATAAATAATTATGCATGCATTAAATAGAACGAAATACTGCTATTATATTAGATGAACCAAATAACTAAAATATTCAAAATAGTATGGCATCCTAACAGGACTCGCTTCTGATCTGCTTTCGAATCCTGTTCCCACGAAAGCCGCCGCTCCAAGCCAGAACACCGACAACGACGACGAAGAAGAGGAAGAAAACGTAACATTTGCAAAACTTGCAAGACAAACGCAAAATACAACAACAACCGAAGCGCACAAGAAACCCAAATAAACACACAATAAAATTCAAACCACAAAACAATTGAAATTCATTGAGAAAAACTTCGGTCTCTCGAAATGCATTCTTCTGCACTACGAAAGCATGAAGACGAAGAAGCATGCTGCTAAAGTTCGCATGCAGCAAAAACCCAAACAACAACAACAACAACAAGTCTCCTAAAAACACCGAAAGACTTGCAAACGAGTCGAAACTCCACAACTACGAGAACGACTAAAAAAGAAGGACTCCCGAGCAACTCCAACAATGAGCCATGAGCAATGAGCGCTCGTCGAGAAGTCGTAAAGCACCCGGGCAACGAAGCGAGCAACGAGCACCGTAAAGAGACGGAAAGAAGCTCTGAGATTCCGGCAGAAAGCGTGCCATTCTTCGGCTTCGTCGTTGTTGTTGTTGTTGTTGGTATTCTTGTTGTTGTTGTTATTGTTGCCTCCTTCTTGGACTTCATTGTGCTCTTCATGTTGTTATTGTTTGTGCTTCTCTGATTATTTGTGTTGTTGTTGTTGTTGTTTTCTCTTCTCTACTCTTTGTTCTTCTTATTGTTGTTGTTGTTGTTGTAGGTTGGGGAAATCCTTAGCAATAACTTGTCCCAAAGCAGCGCTGCTCGCAGTCTTCAAAGCATACTTTTTCTCCGTTGGCAGAGCAGCGAATTTTATTAGATTTCCACACACTCACCGAACAACAACAACGTTATCCTACCTTCTTACCTTTTATCCCTCCATCCCGCTGCGACTTCGTATGTGTGTGTGTGTGTGTGTGTGTGTGTCTGTCTGTGTTTGTGTGTGTTTCTCTACATTCTGTCCGTCCATAATGAAGCTCTGTTTGAAGTACAACAAATAAGTTTCCTTGGTTTCTTACTGCCTTTGTTGGTGCCGTTGTTGTTGTTGGTATTCCTGCAGCTCCAGTTGGGCTCTCTTCTTTTTGCTTGCGATTTCCTGCAAGTGTATCACGTCCTCCGAGTGAATTCGTCTTCATTTGGACTAAAATTGGACTGACAGGCTGAGGAAGCAGAGTTGCCAGGCGTCCAGAGAAAAATTTGAGGAAAATTTTAACTTCTACTCAAACAAATAATAGAAATTTCAATGATATAAAAGCTATCAAATCAAATTAAAGCTCTAAATTCGTCGAAAGATGGATTTCTATATTTTAAGCAAATTTGGATGAAGAAAACTTATTATTAAATACAAAGCACATTTTTTCCAATGTTAAAGCTTACATCTGTGAATACACATGGCAACCCTGTACAAGGCTGTTGTTGCTGTCTCATAAAATACTCAAAAAGCAATACAATCCGGTGATGAACGAAGAAGCTGGCCACGAGGACTCACATGGAAGGAAGGAGAGCAGAGAGGCACAAAACTGAGCACAACAACAACAACGACTATAAAATTCTATGAAAACAAAACTTGGCCACGTTGCGTTCCATGTTAAGCGGCAAGAAAGGACAAAGAAACAAAAAATATTCTTGGTTTCATACCCAAAACGAACCACAACGCACGCCTGGTGAACCCCGGACTCTCTTCCACCCCCTCCCCCCCCCCTTCCCCTATGACACACACTACTATAAACTCGCAACACGCATTGAATCCGATCCAACCAACACCACGATAGCTTGTCTACCGAAGACACGAAAAGGAGCCGCCGTCGTCGTCGTCGCACACGAAAAAAGTCCCACATAAATTTCAAAAAAGGCCCCAAAAGCACTCAAAAGCGACTCTCAGCGTCGGAGTCAGATTCAGAGTCAGAGTCAGATTCAAATTCAGACTCAGTGACTCCGAGTCACTCGTCGAGTGCGAAAAGCAAAAAATTCACACAATAAATTGTAGCTGCACAGCAGAGCAGAGCAGAGCGCAGTAAATTGAAAGAGTAGCTGCTGCTGTTGTTGTTGTTGATTCTGTAGTTGTTGTTGTTGCTGCTTGTGGATACTTTATTGCTTCGGCGCTGCGTGGGGGTCACTCAAAGCACTCCGCCAGCGCTCAGTCAGCGTAACGTACCATAAATCGACGTTAACAGAGCAGACAGCAAGCGTTGGCAGCGCTGTTGTTGAACAGAGCGTAACTTAGAATATGATTATTTATTCACTGCTGCTGACTGCTGACTCAGTTGCTGAATGCGAAGCGTTTTACTGTTTGTGTGCTTGTTGTTGTTGTTGTTGTTGTTGTTGTTGTTGTTGTTGTTGCTCACTCTTTTGAGCCACGTTAGAGTTCGCTCTGCTTCTGCTGGCGACTGCGCTGCCACTGACTCTGTACCGTTTCTGTTACAGTCTCTGCTGTTGTAGAATTTATTTCGTTTTTCTGCCTTTTCTGCTTCTTACTGTAGTTGGATTGCGTTGCTTTTGTTGTCGTTTCGTTTTGTGTGCCGTATTTCGCTCACATTCAATCGTTCGCTGCGCCGCCGCCGCCGCCGCCGCTGCGCTGCTCTTCGTTGCCGCTGTGTATCTGGATTAATGAGGAGTTCTCGCTCGGATTTTCTCATGTATATCGCTCGAATCGAATGCTTTATGGGTTTAGTTTGATAGAAGTCGTAAAGAAATCAACATCAGCACCGAATCGCTTGTTATTTTATTACTGTGGGGAGCACACGCAGCAGCAGCAGCAGCCGCAGCCACACGGATTCACCAAGTCGAGCGACGCACCGAAACTACGTCCACACGTCGTCACTGGACGGCCCGGCAGCTCGGCACAGTTTGTGGCGCGTCCTTCTTCTGGCCACACGCGGTACAAAAACAACACACGTCGAAGGTTTGCAGCCAGTCGTCCGCAAGCAGCACTCGCTGTCCACACATAAAAGTGTCGTTAACGCAGCGATAACGATAATCATTCGAATCAGAAGCCTCAGCGGTGAGCGTTGTTAAGTTTGCATCTCAAAGCGTCCAGAGTCAAGCGTCCAGAAACATTTTGCGCCGTTTTTCGGTTGTTTATGGCGACATTTATGACGCTTTCCTTCCTGATGAACTGCCGATGGCTTTTTTAGTCGATGGAGAACGCGACGAATCACACGATGGGTTCCGGTAATAAAAGGTTCTGAACACGAAGTTAGAGCTGCAAATCGATCGAGCATTCAAGTGAATTCAGCTACAAACTATCAATAAAATGATAAATTGTTAAAAAAGGATAGAAAAACACTATCATTTTGACGTCCCAGCAAAGCGTCGAGAACTCAACGGAGCCGACTCAACGGCACTCAAACTCTACTTAAATCACACTTAATCTAGTCGCAAAACAAGCAATATTTACTACTCTATCTACTTTAACTAGCTACTAAATACTAACCACTCCAACTACTTAAGAACCTTGCTAAAAATTCAACTCTAAAACGGCAAACAATCCGAACCACAAACAAAAATTGTAGTTGATCGCGTATTAATAACGAAAGCATCAGCAATTGAATCAAATAAAATCATTGAAAATCGAATCCTAATCAACTCCATTAAAAACCAAATCAATGCCATTAAAAATCTAATCAATTTCTTCAATCAATCGTGACTTTCGAGAGTTCCACTTCTTCACCATTTAAACTAAACTAAATGAACTCGAAAAGGGAAAAATCGCTCTACAAATCAATAGAGTTATGTAATTTTAATTGCTCTGCACAATGAGACAGTGTTGATTATTTATTTAATAGAAAAGAAAAAAGAAAAGAAAAGAAAAGCGCGAAAAGCTGATCAGGTGACCCGGTGTTGTGCTTAAAAGCTATGAAGTGCAAGTGTTTTTGTGTTTTCAGTGAATCGTAGATAGTGTTTTAATAGAAGGAAATAAAAAAGAAATCTTGTGAAAGACGAGTTCGAAGAGCAACCAAAAACACGGGATTCCTGCGCAGGTCACGAGAGGGTCCCAAAAAAACCGATCAAAGTAAGTACTCGTAGAATGATAGGCTAAATTATGATACTGGTAATAATTTTAATTTAAAGAATTTACAAAATTATTCAATAATCATAAAATACAAAAATGAATGAGGAATAAACCAAGGAAATTAATAAATGTTAAGTTAAGTTGTGATTTTCCTCTCTTTTTTCGTCCTACGAGGTTTCTTCTTCTGCTATAATCATTATTTTTCCACTCACATTCATCCTTCTTTTGCTTTATTCACGCTTCCTTCTCATTTTCATAAGATTCCCGTGTGATTCCACTATGATTCTTTTATGCAGATTCTTTTATAGGCATTCCACATGATTTTCCTCTTTCATCATCCTCCGAATCGACATACGATTATTCTACTTCCATTTCGATATCGGCCGATATTCTCGATATTTGTGATCCTTCCGAAAGAATGAGATAACATAGAATCCATCGTCTGAAATCATGATACTCTTTTCTCACTCTACGATCAATCTTTTTCAGCTTCAATTTGAACTCTGACCATGTTCCTTCGACATTCTATCCAATCAAATATCCAAAGATTGATCATCTTATGTATTTAAGATTCCTTTTAAACTAATCCATCTCTTTTAACTTCAGCCATGATTCTACTAATTCTAGGAAACTTAATCTAAAGGAATCTTGATCTAATAATCACAAAATTTATCTACTCTACTCTATTTTACTCTACTGATCGCTACTCGCACTCTACTTCTATTCTATTCTAATCTTATGCATTCTATTATTTACTCTATTCTCTACTTTTTTCTATAATATAATATATGTACTCTACTTTCTTCCTTATTATTCTCTATTCTCCCCTTCTTTCTCTACTCTATTTTCTACTCTATTTTTTACTTTCTTTTATACTCTATTCTATACTGCATTCTCTATTCTATTCTTTACTCTATTCTTTAATTTCTTCATTACTTTATTATCTATTTTCCTCTTTTTTTCATTACTCAATTTTCTACTCTCAACTTTCTTCCCTACTCTATTCTGTAATCTATTCTCTACTCAATACTCTACTTTATTCTGTACTTTATTCTCGAATTTTTTTTCTACTCTTTATTCTCTGCTCTGTTGTGTATTCTACTCTCGACTGTGATAACTCTATCCTTCTTCTTCATTATCTCTCTCTCGATAGAAGCTCGAACTTAGCTTCACCTCCCCTCGCATTTCCTGTTTTTTCTGAATGCATCCAGCTTCTTTAATATGTGCATATTTTCGAGGCCAACGCATGCATTTTTGGAGTTATGAGCGCTTTGAACTTGGAATTTTATTGTTTAACTTTATTTACCTCCCGTCCGACTTCCCTCTGGCCGGCACACAAGCAAAATTACACACACACACACACAAGTTCACTGATATCCTGCATACATAACAGCAATTATTCATTTTCATATCCTTTTCAGACACACACACACACACACAGGCAAAGACTGAATCATAAACACACACACGCATATACTCATGCGCACAAATGAATCATAAAATGGTTGTAGAGTTCATTTTACAGGAATATTTCAGTTTATTTTTGAATGAGACAAAAATATACGCTCGTTCGCTCTTTCGTTCATTCGAACTCTTCTTCTTCGTCGTCGTCTTTTGTTTTGCTTGCATAATTTTGACCCATTTATTTCTGGTTTTCGCAACTGGCGATGTTATTATTAACGAAAAAATGTTGCCATTGATTAAAAAATTGGGCCTATATATATAGAATTTTTCGCTAATAATTCAGTCATCCAACAATCGTCATCAGTGACCTCTAAAAGGGCCTTTATTATTGACCTTTAAATTGACCTTTATTATTGGACTCATTGACCTGTTCATAGATTATAGATTTTTACGTAATTATAGACTTTAATCAATAGATTCATCGGAATGATAATTTTCCGCAGTATTCGCATATATTTTAAATATCAAATGTCAACCTTTTCAAGGTTCTGTGAAATGTTTGCTTTTTTCTGTTTCCTTCTTCATCCGTCTTCTTCTTTCTGCTGGAAACCTTTCATGTTTATGTTGATTATCTAATAAATAACAAAATCCGCATCTAATAAAAGCTTAGAAGTGTAAAATACATTAATCAATATACTAAACAGATGACGTGAGCAAAATAACAAAAGATAAAGAAAACCAGAATAAATTATGAACAAAAAATTACTAAAATGTGGTACCAAAAAAAAAGGAATACTTAAATAACCGCAGTACCCCAAAACACAAAAAATATCTGACATCTCAATTATTTATACGTATAAACAAAAAATAAACACGCCGATAATTCATCGTTTAAACTTTCATTTAAACAAAATCAAGTTCAACGCAACCACAACCCAGAAAATAATCGAATCTTTGCCGCTACTTTAAACGCTTTCACACAGCAACCCTGTGAATGAGCAACCAAAAGTGAATAAAACTTTATTGATTAAAATTTCTGGAGCAAACGCCGCAGCTTAACCTGGTTTTTGGCTGTTTTCGTGCAGTTGTTGTTGCTGCTACTGCGAATCCTTGTCACTCCCTTCGGCAGCACTGCGATTTACGCCTTGCTGTTGGCTCCCCTGTTTTGGCTCCTCGATTCTCGTTTCGCTTTTCTATTATTTGTCATAAAACTCTTCGTCGACAGACGCGTTTTATTTTTGTCTACTTTGAGTGTGTCTCTACTCTACTCTACCCTCTCTCTCCCCTCTCCACTCCTTCCGCTCTATCGCAGAGTTGTAATCTGTTCCACTTTTTGTTTAAGGAGTCGACGCTTTTTGTTGCTCAAAAACACTCCTATTTTTCACTCCCACAAAAGCCGAAGTTGTGACTTAATTTTGTATTTTATTGTGTCTTCTTTTTGTTGTTGTCTGGGTGCCGATATTTCTCGCCATCACTGTACTGGTGTATCTGACATTCCGACAGGATTCTTTTTGGTCTACTCATTTTGAACTCAAGCAAATGAGAAATCTTTCTATTTTTTTCGAATATCATTTCTTATTGAGTCCTTTTTTTCTCCTTTCCACTGAAGCTCCATTCCGCTTTAGTGTTTTTTGTTGTGGTTGTCTTTTTCTCTCTCTATTATTGTAATTTTTTTAGATGTTTCACATAAAAAAGGATCAAATCCTGGATTCTTACGTTTTTGGTTTATAGTACTTTTTGCAATTTTTCTTGTTGTAGATTTTGTTTGATGACTTTTTAGTATGTAAAAAGACTCGGGTTCAGTTTTATTGTT
This sequence comes from Myopa testacea, assembly GCA_949629155.1. Lineage (NCBI taxonomy): Eukaryota > Metazoa > Arthropoda > Insecta > Diptera > Conopidae > Myopa > Myopa testacea. Next base: position 40,581,456 of record OX451345.1, on the reverse strand, counting down.
GGTTTTTGTGGTGGAGGGATTTTAAGGTGTTCTGTGGGGCAAAAATACCGTTGCGCAGTGTTACATTTTTCGCATTCTGCAGTTGCTACACTGGAAATCTTTTTTTTTCATTGTCGGCTGTTGCAACCGCCGTCGTTGTTGCCGTCGCCATCGCCATCGGCGTGGCCCCTGATGATGGTCGTGGTGGTGGTGCTGCTGCTCGGCAGGAGGCGCTCTCAGTGACATTGCAAAAGAGGGTGACAATGATTTATGTCACAGAGATAGACGACAACGAACGCAGTGCAAAATGTGCAGCAGCAACAACAACAGAAACACACACACACATACACATAAATACATGCACTGATACAGACACACACATAGTGAAGAGCACACAATAACAACAACCACTGGTTAAATTGTATAAAAAACCTACCAAAACGCATTTCAAAAACAGTAACATTTTCTATATTAAATTTTTTGTACACTTTATTTAGCTTATTTTTAAGTAACTGGAATTTTCATTTAATTGTTTATTGATTCTGCAGATATGTGAATTTTAATGAACAAATATTTAATATTTAATTTGTTGTAGAACTACGATTCCTCTTCTGACCGAAACACGCACAACTCTAAACTGACTCTAAAATTTGAGTAGCCTCTAAAAACCTACGACTGCAAATGATTCCGTTGAACCTCAACGTAAAAAAGAAGGCTTAAAGAAAAATCAAGGCTTTAAAAAGCAAACTAAAAGATTTCAGTGTCTAATAATGTCAACGTAACTCAAATAAATCACGGCGTCGGAAGAAAGATTAACAAAAGTGGTATTTTTTCTTGCTAACTCAAGAATGTCCTTGAAATTCCCAAAAAAAAAACAATTCCAGAACATTTTCAGAACATTTCGAAACTTGTTCTTGTGTTTTTGTCTTGAGAGAATCAAGAATACAAAATAATAAACCGAAAATATTATCACCTGCTCTGGAGGGAAGGAAGTGCGAATTTTGTTCGTCTTCTGCTGCGTTTTTCTTTCTTTTCATCTGCTTATTTTTCTGCATCTTCTTTTTCTTAATTTTCATCTTCTTTCTTGTGTTTGTTGCAGAAGTTATGCAACGATTAAAACATTTTCTATGACCATAAAAACAAAATGTGCGACCTTCAAAGCGTCATAATTTTCTCTGGTAGCTGGTGTTGTTTTGTTATTTTTGTTGTTTTTTTATACTGTTGTTGTATTTTGTCCCATTACAGTCACATTTGTTGTCATACTCGGATTTTAATTCGTTTCTAGACACTGAAATGCATTTTTGTTGGGAACGCTGTGAGTTCTACAGTTTTTTCTCGTTGCTCTTGTTGTTATTTTCTTATCCATTGTGAAATTACTATAAAATATGAAATGGAAAACAAAACAAAAAACGTGCCTCTCTGTGATTCTGCACCCGCGCAACAGGTTGCCAAAAATTCAGCGATTTTCACTCGCACTCAGTAAACGCAGTGATGACCTCAACCGATGACCTTGAAGAAGTTTTATTTTCATCTGTGATTTTTGACTTTCTTTAAATTGAATATGATTTGGTTTTTCCTTTTTTTGCTGTTGTTTTTTGGTCTTTTCAATTTATATGATTTATTATCGTATTTTGCTTGTCTTTAGTTTAGTATTTTTTCCTTCTTTTGTCTTTTGCTTTTTTGACTTTTATTTTGTTTTTTTTTTTCTACCTTGCTTTCGAAAGTGAAAAACGTTGAAAACTGAAGAAAAAAGATTTTAAAATGTGTTGCGTTTTTACATTACAAGTCATTTGTAAAGAGTTAAAAGAGATGCTCATAAATCTTTTTTATTACTAAAAAGATCCCTTTTTTTGGAAAATTTATTTTCTCAAAACAGGTATAAAAATGGTACGTAATTCATTGGAGAAAACTGTGTAAAAAAGTGATGAGTTTTTGAAGAAAAGACGAAAAAATTAAAAGCATTTAAAATTGTTTTATACATTTACTTTATATATTTGTGTATATACTGAATTAATCATTTATTTAAATATAACTGAAAGAATTGCATAATTCATTTTAATCGAACAAAATATTTCCGAAAAGAAACCAACCGATGGCCCACCCTGTATTGAGTTTGAAAGTTATTTCTTTATACCACAATATTTTATATCTCTATTAATTTATATCTCTTGAAGTTTCATTGTCGAAAAATACACGATTTCAATTCTATTGATCAACTATATACGAATGTCACTCCTTTTTTTGCCTTTTTTTGAATCAGGACAGCTTCATATACTACATGAGACTTTCGTGAGATCATTTCTAATATCATTTCACAAATATTTCCATCATAAGATAGGGGATGAGCCGGGAGGAGGGGGGGGGGATTTATTGATTTATCTGCAAGATGCAGCCGTCAATACATCATAAAAATAAAAACCCGACATACATCTTGAGGTAAAAAGAGTGGACCAAAACACAGACATGGAAATATTATAAAAACAAGCACTGTTAACGCAGAAGAAAGTAGAGAGAGAGAGAGAGAGAGAGAAAGTAAGTGACAAAGTGTGAGAGAGAGAGAAAGAGTGTGTAAGGGAGAGACTTACATCAACATAATATCAAAGATTCTATGCAAATGCATAGAAACAAAAGACAAAAAGACACCAAAAAAGACGCAATAAACATAAAACTCAGTGAAGAAAAAACAATTCAAATAAACGCACCAGATTTTCACATGTGTTACGTAAGAGTTCCTTAAAAACGGAGTTCCGCTGAAATCGTAGACGATTTTTTGCATGCGTGCGTCGACGGCAAACAAACTGAACGAATTTTCGGATGCACGCTTTTGAACAGAAGCCGAGCGAAAGGAACGCAACGCAACGCAACGCAATAAAGTATCTTTTAGCTACGCTCAGAGACGCAATAAACAAGGATAAACAAATTCAGACGAGTCTGAACTAAATTTATTTCGGGTTTTTTTTCTTTCGCTCAACAAATTTTGCGATATTTTTTTATTGCTCTCATTGTGTGTGAGTGTGTGTGTCTTTATTCCTTTTTTGCCGATGCTTTAGTTTAGCTCATTGTTTTAGATACGCTCTAATTTTAGTCCAAAGGCAACAAATAATAAAAAAAATTTACATACGAGTGCATCGCAGCAGCAGAAGCGCAGCGGCAGCAGTAAAAGTCTTTGTTTAGTCTGCTTAACAAGAAATTTGAGACAACAACAACAACAACAAGAATGAGACGATCATAAAACACAAAAATAAAATCACAAAAACAGATCACCAAAAAGAAGAAAGAATTTGCAACAACGACGGCGGCGGCTTCTTTTTAGATCCAAAGTTAGACGGACAGGCCAACAGTTTTTTTGTTCTGTTGGCAAAACAGGCCAAACTAAAGAACTCGAGATGTCACACTAAACAACAACAACAACAACAACGAAAAATTCGTTATTTTTGGTTAAACAACATAAAACAACAACAACAGCGGGAACAGCAAACAAAAACACGAAAACACGAATTCCAACTAAAATGAATTTCAGCCACAACGTAGACAACAATAAAAACAAGCAAAAATGTCACACATGTCAAACTTTACGCAAACTGACACGTACCAACATCAATAAAAAAATAACAAAAACAATGATAACAACAAGAACAACAACAACAGTAATCACAACAACCAACGAACAAATTAAGAACAACCTGATGTTCAAAGTTGCAACATTTTGCAAGTAACAAATTTTAGTAACCTCAAAACTGTGTTTAAACTAATTGTTTAAAAAAGACAACAACAACAAAGCATTGAAATCAGAACAAAACGAAGAAGTTGATAGGTGACTGAGAGAGGGGTAGTGAAATTTTTGAAGTGTTTCTTTCGAAAAAATATGGTGACATTTTATGAAAAAGGGAGATAAAAATTACGTTTCGCCATTTTTAAGTTCTTATATTTTAAGGTACTCCATTAAATGCATTTAAATTCATTTAAATAAACAATAATGTTTAATAAACAAATGTAATAAAATAAGTAATGTTTAACTAATGCAAGTAATTAATTGATAATGAGTTTTAATAGCAGTTGATGGTAGAAAACCACACAGAAGAAAGATTATTTAGAGATGAATGTGAATTGAGAAACGATTATTTTTCATATTTAAAAAAAATAACTACAATAAAAGGTATATTAAAAATAAATTATAGTCCTCGCTACTCTGGACCTTATCATTCAGTAATACGATCAGCTCTTCAGTTCAGACAGATTAAATTTGACTCCGCAGTCCGGACAGTGTTTTGAAATTCGATTTCGTCGATTAATTTGTAACGTAACTTTAATTAATGTTTCAATGTTGTTGACTTGAATGACGTACGTTGAAGAAATGTCAGTAAAGGTTTAATAAAACCTTCAAAATCAATCAATCCATTCTATAATACGGAAATTACAGTAATCCGAATACAAACAAAACTCTATGTGCCCAGACTGTCGAAGTCCTACTGTGCCTAAGAGTAAAACATTACTTAAACAAATATGTTTATTTAGTTAAGAGTATTTTTATTATTTTTACTACTATTTCTATTATTTTTAAAGAGTATTTTAGGTTTTTACTTGAAACATAATTTTGTAACTATACTCGTACAATCAATTATCAAGTGTGATTGTATGAGTATAAATAAGGATACTATTTATCCTTACAATGAAAATAAAAACAGTTCTTTTTTATTATTACTATATACCAGTAGTTAGTTTTTGTGTCCTTTGTCATGGCTTCGATCGACTGTTTGGCTATGGAATTGTTTCACGTTTAAGTTTAACGTTCCATATAGCAAAAATATTACCTTTATTCTGCGTTTTTCTCTCTCCATTTCTCTCCTTTTCTCTCTCTCCCTCTGTCCGTCTTTGAATGGTTTCTACTTTATTCTTTTTGTGATCCAATTTGGACCGATTTCGATTTCAGTCAATTGAACGTTAATCGTTTTAACGTTCGTAAATTAAGAACGTAAATTAAGAAACTGGATGAAGGGTAAAAGAAAAACACCAAACCATGTTGATGAGATTCGACGACGGCCAGAAATGCTGCTGCTGTGATGACCAGAAAATTGGTGATGAAAAATGTTGTTAAAAATATGTTGGTGGTTATGCTAAGAAAAGGTTGGTTAGAAAAAAGAATGGTAAATAACAACCAATAAAAGATTATAAGAAGATATAAAAATTTTAAATATTATTATAAATATAGTGTGAGCTTCTTTTTGAATTTTTTAATTAAACTTGATGATAATGATAAACTTATTGATAAGTATTTGCTGAACTGTTAATTAAAGCTAATTCTTAACTTATTCTTCTACTCCCAACATATTTGAAAATCGTCTCATTCATAATCGTCGCCTGTACTCTCTAAGATTCGTTCATTTCAAGTGGCTTAATTCTCTACAAAATACCACGAATCACAACAACAACAGAAAAACGAATCTTCTTCACTTTCACATTGAAATACAAATTTATTTATTATTGTTTGCGTTTAAAACCCCCCCGATTCATGCTAATAAAATGAATGGATGCGTTACCGAATTTAAGATCTTCTGTGAATGAAACTCTAATCGCGGGGGTGGTTAGTAAACGCAGAGGGGAGAGAGAGGGGGTTGGAATGCAGGAGAGCGAATTCAGTTTCACTTTATTTACCTAACATTTGCTGAAATAGAAATGAGAATAGTTAAAGTAGCTATGGTGATGGTGAAGAAACACTCATTACAGGAAGAAGAGCTCATTATGGGGCAGGGGCACTGCTAGAGTCTGAGTCTTCAGGGACACGAGGCGTGTTTCGTGGTTACGCTTACCAAATTAAGCCAAGGTTCAGTCTAACTCAACGCAACGTGGTGCAAATGGTTAGCAGAGCGATTTAATCTCTTTTAAATTGTATTTTCGAAGATCTTTTGCTAGGACAGGGGGAATACAGGGCAGGGAACAGGGACCTTGTCAGGAGAGGAGTGGGAGAGGAACGAGCGGGGAGCAGTTGTTGAGCAATTGATATAGAAACCTGGTGGCAAGTCATAGAAGCTGTTGTTGTTGGTGTTCTTTTTATAATATTTATATTACAGTCTGCATCTCTGCCTGGCTGCCATTACAGTTGTTGTTGTTGTTGCTTCTTCTACAACAACATAATCTTCCCCAGCAGCGGCCATGCTGCTTGTCATCAAGATTAATTTTAGACGAAAAAAAAGAAGGGAACGAAATAAGTCAACATGATTAATGGCTTTTTTCGGCCATAAGTGTTTACAACAACAACAACAACTATAGTGTGTGTGTGTGTGTGTGTGTATCTGTGCTCAGTTTTTGAATTTCAACTGAGTTTCCACCCCCCTCACCGACTGAATACGAATCTTCTTTTTTCGGGATGTATTTGAATTTTTTCTTGTTGTTGTTATTTTTGTGAACAAAGAAATGCTTGTTTTTTTGGGTTCATTCATTTGACTCCATCTCATTTTTTTAATTTCAGTTTTGAATTTTATCTGTGGCACTTTTTCCAAGAAAATGGTTGGTGCTCTTTGGTGGTTGTTGTTGTTCTTTTTATTGTAGAGACCGCGGAATGGCGTTCGTCAGATGAGTTAAAAGACGAGTCTTTGAGTTCAATTTTCTTGAAGTTCATTTTTATTTCATTTAGAGTAAATATGTTGGTGGAATATATAAATAAAGAATTCATCTATAATATATACCTTTATACCGAATATCATGATGATGCTTCTATTCGTTCTCCCGTAATCTTGTTTTAGACACAGAAACGGACAGACAGAGAGGACAGACAAGGCTAATCTTTTATATCTATACCACTCCTTCTTTAGTGCATTACAATCGGAAGTATAAAGTGATGATATAGATAATAAAGTATAAAAATAAGTTATGAATAATAATAACAAATACAAATGGTAATAAAGTAGTATTTCTATTTAAATTATTTTACTATTTCTATTGTATTTATTAATATATAAAATTTATTTTCATATTCAATAAAATTTACATATTTTTTTACCATAATTCGTAATCATCACCTTTTTCACTTCGCCAATTTATGTAAATCACTTCGAAGTGATGGGAATTTTTTTTCTGCTTCCTTTTTAGTTTTTCCCCCTAATAGAAAAAATGCAATTTTTCTCCCCTTTCATGGTGAAGCAGATAAAAGACAAATTGTTTTCGATCCTAATTGATTTAAATTCAATACCGAAAAAAGGAAAAATAATCCCAGAAAATTAAGCGCATTCAAATATCATATCTAAAATACGGTCACACACACACACACTCACGCAGTCACGCAAACAGTCACAAATACAGTCACAAATACAGTCACAAATACATTCTGGCGAACACTTAATCCAGCACCCTCGCTTTTTGTTGCCTGCAAATTCAACATCCTCCTTCCACAAACAGTTTCTTCCTCCACAGCATCCACAACCAACGAATCGACCAACCAACCAACCCTTGTAACCAGGGGAGGTGTGATGAGTGAGAGAAACCACCGTACAGCAGCCATCATGGCAACCATAGAAAGAAAGCAACCACGAGGAAGAAGAAGAAGTGGAAGGAAAGAAAAGAAGAGAGGAGAAGAACAGAACGAATTGAAAACATGAAATGAAAAGGGCAACTCATGGAAAGGGTAGAGGGGAAGAAGAACCACCACGATATACATTCGTACTACGTATCTTTGCCGGTTGAGATAACGCAGGAAAAAAATTCAAATAAGAAAAAACAGCCGCCTCTCATCGCGACCAACAAAATGGATAACGCAACCATATTTAATTTCTTTTCAGTGTACACGAGTATATCTCTCTGTAGGTAACGAAATGCTACAGTTGTTGTTGTATTTTATTCAAATACTGTTGTTGTTGGTAATTTTTTTCTCTTTTATATCAGTCGCAAGATTCTGTCGCTTTCTTTTATCCTCAATTTCTAGGTTTTTGTAAATTCGCGATATATTTTCTTACCCATTTTTGGTATCCTTTTTTGTATCCGTTTTTGAATTCTTTCTTTTTTATTCCATTGAAATTTTTTATTGTATATAAACAGCTGTTACAGAGACTCCTTGCACATGTAGTTGTCGTTCTGTTGGGTTGAAGATTTTTAAATAACCATAAGATACGTTTTTTTCATAAATAAAATAACAAAAACGAGTTTAACATCATGATCAACATAAAAATTGACTTCTATAAAAATCGTCTACTCATCAAGGAATGATAATCATGGTAAATAGGATGAGTAGAGAGGGAGGGGGAGTAGAGGAGGAAAAGGTGGATGGTAGAAGAGGGAGTAGTGCGAAATTGTAGTTTATTAGAAATACCAGAATGAAGTCTCGAGACATGGACAAGATAGCGATCGTCTGTGTTGCTCAACCGGAGCTGCTGTCAACCGTGCTGCTTGACGCAGTGACATTTAATGACGTCTTCCTCGTTTGACAAGCAGTCAGCGCGATCGTAGGCTTCAAAGTGTTTTATAAACCGACAGGCAGATAGACAGGCTAACAGACTGAGAAATAAATTGAAAAACAGACAGAAAACAGACTAAAAAATTGTCTCGAAAATAGACTGAAAAATAGAATAAAAACCAGACTGAAAACCAAACTGAAAACAAGACTGAAAACTAGACTAAAAATAAAGACCAAAAGACAACAACTGCGAAAAATATTGAAAAAACAGACTGTTAAAAAAAGCAGACAAGCAGACTGACAAAAAACAAAACTTATTGATTAATATATCAATCCGCAGACAGAAGAACGGAGTCGCGAACAGATTGAGAAGAAGACTGATATTTTAACTAATATGAGGATGAATGGACATACTAAAATAAAAGACTTAGCAACGGACAGACAACAAACGGCGAAAGAGACTGGCAAGAAATTTATAAAAAAGTGATACAAAAAGAGTTAACAAGTGATAATAAAGACTGATAGAGAGACTTAGAAAAAAGCTAAGAAACATACCAGAAAACAAACTGTGAAACATACTGCGAAAAATACTGATAAACGGACTGATAAGCAAATCGATGGACTGTATATTGTATTGACTGAAGAGGTGACGTTGATTGAAAATTAATAGTACATCTTCTATACCTATCTATATATCTAATATCTAATTTTTGTTATAATATTATTATATATATTATTTATTTGTGTAATAATTATTTTATTATTATATACCTATTCCTCAGAGTTTATCGTAAAAATTACAAAGGAGACGATCCTCTGATCCTTTGATCTTTGAGTATTAACGGGAGAGTTAAAAGAAAAGGTACCCGTCGGTACCCCATTGATGGAAAAGAAGAAGAAGACAAGAGAAGGGATACCGTAAGAAGTAATAAAGAAGCGTTGAGAGAGAGAAGGAAAAGGAGAAAAAAACAAGGGGAATAGCAGATGGTGTGGGAAAGAAAAGTTGGAAGGTATGGTAGACAGAACCTGAGCTTATCGAGGGCGGAGTTGACGTTTACAGGAGGATGGAGAGGAGACGAACAGACACTGAACAAAAAACTGGGTTTTTCATTTCGTTCCTTTGGGTTTTCCGTCTGAAATGATTTTAATTTGTTGGTTTTTCTTTTGTTTACTAAACACTGCTGCATCCGCAAATAACGAATATGATTAAATAAACGCTTTTCGAATATTTAAAATTTCCAGCACGCTCTTTAAAAGCCACAAAGAAATGATTGTTGTTTCTATTTTGTTTTATTTGTTCTTTTTTCTTAGTTAGTTTCTATCATGTCATGCTGCTGTTCAGACATACAGACATCCTTACAACATGCTGCACACGCGTTGACAGAACTGTGAATAATATTTTTAATAAATTTCGTTGAAGAAAACGAGTTTTCTTTCTTTCTGTTAATTTGTTAGTTTTATGCGATGATGAATTTTAATTTTGGCTATTATAAATCAGAGAGAGAGAAAGATAGAAAATAGTGGAGGTGGGAGGGGGGTACAGACAGACGGACAAATAGGTGGTGGTTGTTGTTGTTTTTAACCTGGTGGCGGGTTATCAGTTATCAAAAATGTCCGCTAAACTTAAATTTAATGAGTGATTTTTAGTCAACTAATCAAAGGTTAAGAAACAACTTCATGCATTATTATTTAATGCAGTAAAATAGTTCTGAAATAGAACAGTATTCAAGCTTCTATTTGAGCACTCAACAATGATATCAATTTAAGTCTCGATATCAACTTATTGCAGAATGATTGCATTTAAGTCTCGATATCAACTTATTGCAGAATGAAATGACTTCATTAAAAGATGAACTGCAACAAAAACAACAACAATTAACAAAAAACTTTTTTACTCTTCTAAAATTGAAGAGATTTCTGTCTGTAAGGAATTGAATCATAAAAAACTTGCTCTAAGAAAAGGGGATTCCTTTGAAAGTAGCTCGTTAGGAGCGGCTCCCGAGTGCTGCACGCTGCGTTGACAGCGACAGCGACCGGAGCAGCACCAGCAGCCGCGTTGCCAACTGATTGCTATGCGAAAGGCGAGTGATTTGTAAATGGAGAACGTGATCGAAATTGTTATGATTATTTTTATTACCAATTCAACCAGCTAAAATAATAAGTGTGTGTAAGAAGAATGAATAAAAAAGGGGAATAGGATGAGTTGGTGGCGAGAGGGACTTCAGGCGGAGGGGGTGAGGGTAGCTCAATGAATGCGAGCGAGGAGATGATCTCTGAAAATGAGATCAACATGAAATTCCGAAACAAACACTGTCTAAAAATGAAACTGAATAAACAACAGAAAAACGGATGTATGAGTGTATGATAGGCTGATCCAGGGAGAGGGAGGGGTTGCAGGGTGACCTTCGAAATTAAGAAAAACAGACAACAACAAGAGCAACAACTACAACGACAGACAACAACTACAACAGATGCCAACAACAACAGCATCATCTCATCAGCAGATCTCTCAACTTCTCAAGACGCTGAAGCATGGAAAAATAACTCAATTAATTTGATGTCACCTGATTTATCAATTTTTATTAGTTTTTTCTGACTTTTAATTTTGGTTTTCGTCTTTGGTGTTGTTTGTCGTATTTTTTCACTTCAGCGACATTTTCTTATCTAAAAATCGTATTTATTTGCATTTGAATTTGTATGGTTTTTTAGTTGTTGTTCGTTGTCTCAAACGAAACCCAAACTTGTTTCTCTTTTTTTGTTGTTTTCCAGTCGCTTATCAATGGTCCATAGCGTTGCCACATGGACGGAATTAACCACTAGACTCAAAATTCCGTGCCAATCAAACGATTTTACTATTTTAATAGACTGAGAAACTGAAAGACTGAAAACCTGACTTGAAGATCATCTCGGAGATGGAAAAAAACAGGTGTGATGCCAGGTGCTTTTTTTAAAACATGATAAAGCAATCATCAGCTTTACGCATTACGTCTTGATTGCTAATTTAATTTTTTTTTTGCATCTGCGGAATGGCAGCATTCGCATCCTGCACCCGCCCCCCCCCCCCCTCCCCTCCTAATGGATAAAACACCTGACACTTCCGGCGACAACAGCGCCATCTACATGCGACGTTCAGAGAAAACGTTATGCTAAAAAAGCAATAGCAATGAATTCAGGAAAAATACACTTAAAAACAAACCCAACAAAAAAAACACAATTTAAAGTATGCTTTTGGGATTAAAAGCAATAAAAACTCGTTGCTTTTTTTAACACTGACATTCGCGCGAATGCAAATGAATCGAAAGTCGTTGAATAAGCGAGCGAGCGAGTGACAGTTGGTGAGAGAGGATGGAGAGAGAGAGAGAGAGAGAAGAGGTGCTGCTGCAAGGCGTGAAAACTAATCCGTCAGTGTTGCAGGTTTCGGCCACTGAATGGCAGAACTGCCGGGCACAAAGAAAACTTTATTTATTACTTTGACAGGTTTTTTCCCGTTTCTTTTATTTTTAACATACACTCTTGAAATACTCATGCATCTCACTCACACGAGGCGGAGCATCTTCGAAAGACGATACACAGCATCAAGAACAAGAAGAAGAAGAAGAAGAAGAAGAAGAAGAAGAAGAAGAAGAAGAAGAGGAACCACAACAACAGTAATAACAAGAATATCTCAGAGATGAAACGTGCAAGAAACGGGAAATTCTTGATCGGCCATAAATCTTGTCTACAAAGCCATCTATCTTTGGGTAAAAAAAAAGAGAACAGCAACAACAACAACGACGATAATAACAACAACAGCAACAACAAGAACAGCAACGAAAATAACAACAACAACTGAATCTTTGGGTTTTGTCTACTCATCTAGTAGATGTTGTTGTTGTTGTTTCTGCTGTTCTTTTTTTCTTTTCTTCTAACATGCAACAGCGACACTTTTTTCCTTTAGTTTAGTTTTTTTATATTTAAGTTGTTTGAATTTCGAAAAAATAAAGCAGAAAGAAGTAAAAAAAAGGAAGAAACTAAAAAACTCATTTAAATTGTTGATCTCTCATTCTCTCACACTCTCACTCTTTCTCTGTCTCTCCCTTTCACTATCTCCTTCTCTCTCACTCACTCTCTCTATCATTACGAAACCTTGGATATGATGACATTTTTATTTGACTCGCTTTTGAATCAGATTTAAATTTAATTAAAAAGTTTTGTATTATTTTTTGTAAACTTATTTTATTTCACACAATTTAAAATACTAATTAAACTTCTGAGAAAAGAGATTTTTAAAATATTTCGAATTATTTTTCATTAGAAATGCAGATTCTTTTGGTTGTTTCTCTTTTTTTTTTAATTAATTACCGATTCCAGTCTTCGAGATCTTCATTTTTAATGAAAAAAATACTTTTGAGCTTCTTTCTCAGTCTCTCGCCCCCCCCCCCCCCCCCCCCGGGCCCCCTATGGTTCCTTCCCTGAAAAATAAGAAAACGACAATTTTTTTAGTGTTAAAATTAAATTGGGATAAAAAAGTTGGTTCTCTTAGATATTCTTTGTGATATACTGTCGTTGATATTATTTAATATTAATGTATACAAACACTTAATAGTAGATTCTTAGATAACAAAATAAAAATTTATTCATAGCCTTTTTTTTTTGTTTTTCACTACTCATCAACTGAATCTTAATAAAATAAACATTCATTCAGTTTTGCTCGGTTTTTCTTAATAAACACAAAGTATATAAATAAACAAGTAATCTTAGAAACATTAGATACAGAGTACTTTTTTAAAAAAATACATGTTTACGCTGTGATGTGTTTATATACAGTGAAGAAGCTTATAAGAAAAACAAACTCAATAAACAAACAAACAAACCATAAATAAAAAGCATCTCTTTATTCAGTGAAACACTTTTTAATTAATGTTGAGATGAAAAATTGTACAACTAAATATGAAGAAGAAGAAGAAACAGAAGACGAACCAAAAGAAGGTGACGATTCAATAAGAAGATGAAGTATAAAAAGAATAGAGGAAGGTAGAGTATGCAAAAGATAAGGAAAATGGAAATCTAGCGGAAAGAAATGAAAAAATTAGTAATTCAATCTAAAATCAATATGAGAACTGAGTAAATTGATTTGATTATTTTTTTAAATGAATTTATTATATTATTTAATTAATTTAATGGCAGCACCCTGAAAGACTTCACTTCCATTTGGACTGATTTAGTGTGAAGTCTCACTTAAGTTCTCCCTCCGCTTTTTGGTATCCACACATATACATACTTATATTTATGCGAATGTGTTTCATATTTCGGGGTTGGTATCCGTGTAAAGTTAGCACATACATAGACACGTATTCATATACAAGTTGTAATGAAATTTGCATAAGTATTTAATTGACATTTCCACGTTGCACTTAATAAATAATAAATCAAAAACAGGGCGTTGGAATTCCAAAGTGCGTGCGTTTTTGGATGCCTGTCTGTGTGTATGTGTAGGTGTAAATGTGTGCATGTGTGTGTGTGCGTAGGAAACACCCGCGAACATGATGTAGCGTCACGCACAATGAACAGCGTGTCACGCAACTCAATAAAAAGACAGAAAAAGAGAAGGATCAAGAAAAGAGGATGGGTGAAGACAGGGAGAGAGAAAGAGAGGCAAGTTAAACAGCATTTCTTGTATTGTTAGCAGGTATATATTGTGATCCAGTAAATTTCTAGGGAACAGCACGCCTTAAAATATTTTATATATGTACACTCAACTCTCGTTTTGCACGCATTTTTTTTACACGATTTCGAAACAACACGGTAAAAAAACTGGAACCGATCCACCTTTTTTATACGATTTCATTTTTTCTACACGATTTTCAAAATAGGTTTTCTTTTGAAACTCTTTACACAACTTCCATTCTTGCGTCTAAAGAAGCGTCATGGATGCAAAGACGTAGATGAAGACGAAATTCCACAATTAACAGCTGAATTAATTCGGGTTTGAAATTTGGCGCAAGTATGGGAGAACATTTTGTCACCCATGATCCCAACCTAGAGCGTGCCTCAAAAATTTCAACGTAATTTACAGATGTGTATGGCCGGGTATCAGGAAATGTATAAGCACCTTAAAAAGGCGAAAACCCAGTAACCTGTTACAAATTTCTTTAAAAACCAAACAACGACGTTAACGTCCAATGTTTCTCCAAGTTTCGATTGAACTTTTCAATATATCTAGTGATTCCAATCAAGATTATTTCAACTAAAAAATAATTAAGTATGTAATTTAAGTAATTGCCTGTGTTATTTTTTGTAGTCGCAATCGTATTCTTTTCTTATCATATTTTTAAACATGTGAAAATATTTAAATACGAATAAATTTTGTTTCCAAAAGTTCTATTCGTTTTCTTTTTTACATGGTTTCCAAAGAAAATTTAGCATTTTTTTTAAACAACACGGTTTTTTTATTTGCGGAACGAATCCTCTGTTTTTCCATAAGCTATATATAGTATATTTTTTTACACGATTTCTTTTGCACGGTTCCTCGATGGAAGTATCTACCGTGTAAAACGAGAGTTGGGTGTACCTCAATTCAGGAGCTGCTCCTTCCAGATGAGGCAGAAACCAAAATATTTCGACCGTCACGAGACATAATATATAATAATAAAATAATAAAATACGCACAAAATATATCAAAAGTACATAAAAAAATCTAAAAAAATACAAACTTGTTAAAAAGGCCTCCAAAACAATGGAAGAAATAAAAAAGACCCTCAGAAAATTAGAAGAAATTAAAAAAGATCCCAAAAAAACACAAAAAAGTTCGTGTAGCAACCTCCAAACAGCGGGTGAGGTCAAACGTAGCAGAAAAAGTGAAAATGAGAAAAATTTAATTTCCAAAAATTTCCGTTGTTGGTATTACGTATTTTTTTCTTTTATTTTTTTAGCTGTTCGGGGGTTGGTCCGAATTTGGGGCTGGCAGCGCACCCAGTGACCTCGATTGCGTATTTTTTTTTTTTTTTTGTTTAATTTTATTTCTGTGTTTTTCTGAGCTTTTCCATGCTTCGTTGTCCATTTTTTGTGGTTCTCTTCCGCCTCATGTCCTTTAATGTCCTGGCAAAGTGTTGTTCTTTTTCTCTATAAGTATTTCGACTTCTGTTCGACTGGAGTTTTCTGTATTTTTTCCCTTTCCTTGGGTTCGTTATCTCCTTCTTTCGCCTCCTTCATAAGCGATGCGTAATGAAACGAGCGGAATGCGAAAAGAGTGGAACGCATGGAGTGGAATTTCTTCTGTTGTCGACTGGCGATGAACGTGATGATGATGGTGAAGGTGAGGAAGGCAGAAAGGCGTAAAAATTCCACTTGACAAACCTCTTGTAGGTACATAGGCATGTGTTGACGTATATATTGTATATACATACTCGCATGTATATGTACATATGTATATGCATGTATGTGTGTATGTATGTGTGCATGCATGTTTATAATTAGGTCCCAGCGCCGTTTTGGTGATTTATAGCGCCAAAGTATGGACTTAATTTCCTGTTTTTTCTGTTTCCTGTGCTTATTTTTTTTTTTTTTTGTTTAGCTTGAATTTCCCCCTGCTTCAGACTCGATTTGCAACCCTCCGAAGTGTGCGCTGCTTTTCTTCTTTTAGTTCATAGCTTTAAGCGTATCCTTATCTTTGACAATCCTTACTTCCTCGAGTACAAAACTATTTCCCCAACTTTTAATCAACTCAAAACAACCCGCAGCCATACAAACGAGCAAACAACCCTACCTAACAACCTACCGTCATATCTTGGAGTCTATCTTTCATCGTGTTGCCTTTAAATAAGGTTAATTTAACTAAAGCCTGGGCCACGAGCGGAGCCTCTACTATTCTCGAGCTTCCTTTCCGCTTCTCGCCCTCGCTGTCTCTATCTATCTCTCTCTCTCACTCTCTTTCGACAACTCATCCTGCTGAATTCACATCCTTTGTGCACGTTTATCTGCAAATTTTATCTGACAACATGTAACGCATGAATGAATAAATAAAAAATAACAAAGAACAGCAACAACAATAATAACAGCAATCACTAAGCGGCAACACTGACTCGCGGCAATGTTGCCCCTTCCCTCTCCCCCTTCCGTTTCTTTAACATTCGCTCTGTTCGTGGTTCAAATTTAATTTAGTTGGCAACTCGTAACTCGACGTTCGTTTGGTGGTTGATCGCTCTGGAAGACTGGATTCAGCTGATAACTGAATCTAAATAACAACAACAACAACATCGAAGGCATCAAACAACAACAACAACACCGCCCGAAGGAAAGCGTTTCTTCTCTTCTTTTTTAGCTGGCCATTTGAACTGCAGTTTGATGCATGTCCATAATGGTCAAGGGTATATTTTTATATTTATTTTGTATATAAAACGCGGATTACTTTTGAACATCTTGAGCCGAGTTCAGACCGACGCATGAACAGCTGATCACTCGATGACCCCATTTTATTTGTACTCGTCGGCGGATGGAAGTGCATTTGCACGGTTTCCATGCCTTAAAGGGTCCCCCATTCAAGGGTTCTACGAGATTTCATTGTGAATGTGACCCATCTTCGGGACCCTCTTTTATTGTTAGTTATTATTTCCTTCACATTTTATAGATCTTTAATTGGTTAGCTGGAATCTCTTAGAGAAGATTTTCTCTGAACTCAATGAGATAATTTAATCAAATGTTATAAAAATCATTATAAAGAAGTCGTTTCTAAGTTATGCGAATCGAGGATCGAATTTCATTTCGAAACTTGATTGGGTTGAGAAGCTGTCTCTCTTTTATAATCTATTTTAATTATTGAACTCTTTGAATAGCAATCTTAAAATTCTAAAAACATCTTTCTTGTCATTTCAGGTAAGTTTTAACATCTTTGGATTCTATTTAAAAATCTATTAAGAATTCCTAATAAATAGAAATAATATGAAATACGCACGTAATAAGTAAGTAGATGAAAATAGAATTTAATTAAATTATACAAAAGTTATAAAAAGTTTAAAAAACGAATACAAACACTTTCACGAATGTTCATGTTACAACAACAACAAAAAACAGAAACAACTTAAAACGCAAAAGAAGAGAAAAAATCCGCACACGTCAGAAAGTTTGTCATAATTTATGACTGAAGTTAACGGTAAAGTGCGCGTCCGAGCGAGTGGCCCGAGTTTATTAATTTAAAGAGGAAATTCGCGTTTAGTCACCTTTTGATTTAGAACAGAGCCTGCAGCAGCGACACGATGCGGCCGGTAGCAATGCGATGCGGCGGTGAGGCGGTGAGGCGATGCAGTAGTGGCAACCGACCGACAGTGAGTTAGTCAGAACCACCAACAACAACAACGGCATCGCCACCGACTTTGGTCAGCGGCTCTGCAAAACTTGTAGATTTTCATGCAAATATTCAGCGAGTTGGTGGTTCGCTTGTTGTTGTTGCTATTGTTGTTGTCCGTTGTTGGAGTTTTTAAACAATCGCATGTTTGTTATACACTCTTTGGTGTTGTTGCTGTTGTTTTTAGTACAATTGTTATTGCTCTCGTTGCTGTTCTTGTTACTGTTACTGTGGTCGTTGTTGTTGTTGTTGTTGCTTGTGTTAAATATGAAATGTTAAACATTCACAGTGGAGTTGCAACTAAAAGTGTGCGTTTCCCCCTCACCGAAGAAGGAACAAACTACATAACAGCATTTCAACACCGTGCAGCCGGAGTACGCATTTCGAAGCATTCCTTTGAAGCAGACGGAAAACAAAAATGCTACAAAAGCAACAACAACAACTTCCTTACTTTGCATTTACATGCGAGCTTATTTGTTGTTGTTGTGTTTCTTTTTTCTGTTCTCACCCGTGTTTAAAAATGTTTTTTTCTTAAATTTTGTTTTTTTCCACTCTATTTTAATAAAACTTGCAAATGTTTGTACACTTTTACTGAACTGTTAGAAGTTGTTTGCTTTTTACTGTTATTCGTTGTTGTTGCTCGTTGCTGTTCCTCTCTCGTCGCTTGCTGGCGATTCAAAAACGCGTCGTCAACTCGCTTTCGTTCTCGCACTCGTTCACTCACTCACCCGACCGACCATCAGACGGACTCGTTTTGCAGGCTGTCAACCGTTTGACAGCGCCTTCTTTGCTGCCGCGTCCCGCTTCCTCCTCCTCCCTGCTTTATTCACCTGCTGCACCTTCTCACTTTGCTCTCTTTGCTGGAAATAACGGAGGACAAATGCTCCCGGTTTCAACCCCCCTCAGAAGCCCCGCAAACCCCTT
This sequence comes from Myopa testacea, assembly GCA_949629155.1. Taxonomy (NCBI): domain Eukaryota; kingdom Metazoa; phylum Arthropoda; class Insecta; order Diptera; family Conopidae; genus Myopa; species Myopa testacea. The sequence goes on along the minus strand of OX451345.1, from coordinate 40,562,851 downwards.
CACCCTGTATGAATTGCATGCAAATCGTTGAAAGTGTAAATTTATGTGAGAATAATGATTATTTCGTGTTTTTGCTTTTGTTCCTGCTAATGTTGTTGTTTTATTGTTGCTTTGTTGTTGCTTTGTTGTTGTTTTAGCTTTTTCTTCATGCTCTTGTTTTGCGATTATTTGCACATTTTTAATGATTTCGACCAGATTCATTTGCAAATCTTTGCACGTTGTCAGGATTTAACGAATTTCGAGTTATTTGTATGGGTTTTTAATTCGCATTTAAAGGGCATTTTGATTCGGAATCTTGAGTTAACGGAATAGTGACTCATGGCTATAAACCTCTTACAAATCAGTTTATTTGAATCCACGAAGTTAAGTAAAATAATAATATTTAAAGTGATTATTTTTTGTCGTTTTTTTTAAATAGAGAAAACCCAGGAAGTAGTTTATAATGGTTTTCAATGTATTGTTTCAAAAATCAGAATCAAAAATTTCAGAAACCTCTCAAAATAGAAGCCCAACTCGTGTTCATATAAATATTTGGGCATCGTGGCCCATTTTACCCCTCATTTGACCCCGTTTTATGCATGCAATCACAATGAATACGATTATATTCTTTATTAACAAATAAATAACTGATTTTCGGGCAGTTTTTCGCGCAATAAACACTTAATTAACTATTTTTGGGGGAACAACAAACGAACGAAAAACAAAACAAACCAAAAATCAACTGCATCAATATTTAATACATATATACTCGTATGTATATATACCATATGTACATATTATGTACATATATATAATAACTTTGTGCATGCGGAATATAATAACGATGCACGCGTTTTAAGGACAGTTGACCAAAAACAAAAGGCAACAAAAACAATAACAATAATAGTAATAATAATGATGAAAACAATAAAAGCCACCCATAAAAGTTACAACATTAAATGTAAATTAAATGCAACAAATTAAAGCAACAACAGAATACAACAAAATGTGTACAACAATAAAATTGAAGTAATTTTCAACACTTCTTAATGCATTTTCAAAAATTCAAAAAACTCAACTAGAAATTAAAATACACTCACAGAGAAATTCTTCAGAAAACCGAATATTATATAAATAATAAAATAATACTATAATAAATGAATAAAATGTTAAAAAGAAATAAATAATAAATAAAAAAGTATGAAATAAAATTAAATACAATAAAAATAAAATAACATAAAATGTAATAATATAGAATAAAATAAGAGAAAATACAATACAATAAAACAAAACAAAATAAACAAAAATAAAATCATTTCTACTGCGCATAAAAATATCACTCATAGCGACTTTCTTCCACCTGCTTTTCATCAAAATTCTACCCGATTTCTTTCGGTGTAATCGTATGTATTTCATTGAAAAGTCATACACAAGCACGTCCTTGTTTCATGTGTGTGATTTTCTTTTTCTGTATCCTTATAATTTATATTTTATTTATGCCAAAATTTGGCAATGCGTGCAATTTTGATTTTCGCTTCAATTTCATTTGTGTTTTTGGTGGGTGGCGCTGCTGCCCGAGCTGCACTCTTCATCATAGCAAACTTCCCCCCGCCCCATCACATTTACCCGTTCCTACACCGTATTTTCCAGCTCCTGTCACTGTTTAATTTAAATCTTGTTTTTCTTTTCGGTATGTATGTCTGCTTTTGCTGTATAACTGTATGTGTGCGTGTGTGTGTATGTGTTTTTATGTGTGTGTGAATATATGGACAGCATGCGCACAAGTGACCGGCCATAATTTTCCAATTAAGCGAAAATGAGCGATTTATTTGCCATGAAATCAGTGAGAATCAGAGATAAAAATCTTTCAATTTTCACAGCAGCAGCAGCAGTAACAACAACAAAAACAACAACAAAAACAGCAGCAAGAGAACCACGCGTCTGATTCTGATCGGTTATGTTTTTCGCGTTCGTTTATGCAGACGAAGCGAGTGCGCGTTATTTTTGTATGCATGTAATTGATGTGGTCAGGAGGAGGCGGCGGAGGAGGCATGTTGGAGGGGGAGGGCGGGGAGGGGGAGTGAGGATCTGTGTGGGTGCCAGATATGAAAACCATTTGTTCTCGTGAGTGTCTGCTGTTTTTTGCTTGATTGTAGGAACACGCACAAAAACACTCACACAGAACCCAGTGCTTCGTTACCAATGCTACTGGCTCTGGTGCTGGTGGTGGTTCTGGTTCAGCCTCAGACTCTGCCTCTGCCTCTGCTGCTTCTACTCCGGGCTCTGCTTCTGATTACGTGGTTGCATTTAATGCAGCTGCGTAGGTTGCGCTCTGGGAATTCCGTGGGTCAGCAGCAGTGCTTTCATTCCAAAGCGGTTTTATTACTATTTGTTGTTGCTGTTGTTGTTTTTTCTTACCATTTCCCCCCCTCCTATTGTTGTTGGGGCCTTCGTTTTTGTGGGTTGCAGTGTCAAGTGGAAAATTGCTGAGTTCGCACGAGCTCCCTTCGTCTCGCTCTGAGCGTCAGAAGGAAAACGAAAAAAAAAAAAAATTAAATTCTCAGTGAGTTGGGGATCAACCGAGCAGGTGAAATAAATGGGTTATTTCACGGGGTGGGACGGGAGGCTCTGAGGAACAGAGGTGGAGAACACTTTTTTACACACCGAAAATTCAAAATTTATTGTTTTTGATTCATTAATTTTGAGTGCGATCCCTCAGTTTTGTTTGAGGTTGAGACGGTCGATAAAACTTTAAATATATCAAAAATTATGAATTAAATTCATTTTCTTTAGCAAAACTTCTTTATTATTGTATAAATTCAATGGACTGCTTTGATAACTTTTCAAGAGGAGTTTTTATTTTGTTCAACAAATTTTAAGAGCTTTGTTAAGTATTCCATGGATGTATATTCAACGATTGTATGATTTTGACAATTTATATTTTAGACAAATTATTTATAGAGCTTAACAAACATTGTAGAGCTCTATAAATAATTCTGAAGCAGACTGAGGATAGTTTTATGCATCCGTAGGTTCCAAGAAAGCGTGAACGAATTCTTCACAGTACCTTGATGTGTATTAAATGCTGCCTAATCAAGTCTTCAATTTAAATGTCTTCAAATTTTTCACGTTTCCCGTTGTACTTTCTTAAGATTATCTTCAATTCTACAGCGTAATCTTTAATTTCAAATCTCGCAACGGTTACTCTTCATTATTATTGTTTTTTCTTTATTGTCTTCTTTTCTTTCTTTATTGTTTTCTTTTCTTTACTGTTTTCTTTATTGTTTTTTTATTTATTCGCAGTTTTGGCAGCATTTTCGGCAAAATCGCTGTCTTTAATTCGTTCTCAGTGCAACATCAGACATGTCACTGGGACGTGTTGCTGCATTGGATCTGCCGTGTGTCGTCTGTCGTGCGGAGTAACGCGACAAAAATGTCTGCGTTGCCTTCGAAATGACAAAGAAAGTGCCACAGCTTAGCAATGACGTTATTCCTCATTCGGTGCCCTTGTCTTGAGTTCGTCTCCTCCACTCCACTTCACTCTGGTCTCTTCTCGTCTCTGTCCACACTAAAATTCACTATCATCGGCCATCTGAGTTGGCTGTTGATGCTCGCTCATATGACATCATGTCGCATTTAATGTTAAATTAACATAATAATGTTTTCTGCAGTTATTTATGGCATTTCAATTAAATTGTCGCTACATGTTGCTGGCTGCGGCTGCGGCTGCTGCTGCTACTGCACAGAAACTGTTCACTGTTCGGTAGCAGCGACAGCGATGGCGGCAGCGGCACGTCTGTTCTGAAGCTGTTGCTGTTGCTGTTGTTGTTGTTGTTGCTGTTATTGTTGTTTCTCCTTTTGCCATCTTCATTATAAATGCACAACAACATGCAATAGCAACTGCAAGTCGTTGTAATCGGTTTTTGTTGCTGTAGTTGTTTCTCCCGCTGCTGCTGCTGTTGTTGCTGGTGTTGCAGCCATGAGCCAAACTTGTTCAACACCACTGTTGCTCACATTGATCAATGTTCATTTAACTACCTTCGCCGCCCTCGCTGCACTCTACACTCTTTCTTCTGCCCGCCACTTCCCCCACTCCACCCTCTTTACCTCCTCCTCCTCCTCACTCTGCTCTCTTCATCAACCTACTCATCTTTGATCGTATTGTCAGCATGTTGAAAACGTTTGCATGTCTGACATCGTGACTGATTTTCTAGGGCCTGCCCTCGCCTGGTGATCGGCAACAACAAACAACTACAACAACAACAACAATAATAGCAACAACAACAACACGAGCAGCGGCAATTAAACTTTTCCATTTATAATTTTCACATTTGTTTTCATTTATTAATGATTACTACTGTTGCTACTATCGTACTATTATTGTTATTGTTGTTGTTGTTGTTGTGTTCATTTAATTGTTGTTGTGTTGCCAATCCGTATGTAATATTATGATAGATTATTATCGCATTATTATTTTACATATTTTTGCACTCAACTTTTGGCAAGTCGAGTGTAAAGTTTTGTATGGAATTTTTAATTATTGGCGCTTTCATTGTTGTTCTTCTTTATGTTTCTTCGTCCCTCTTTTGCAAAAAATTATTGTTATTTTTTCCTTCTTCTTTTTCAGTTTTGTTATTCATTAGTTGTTGTTGTTGCATTGTTTTCTCCGTGAAGGTGATAATTTGCACGTACTTCGCACGCAACTGTTTTTAAATATTGACAGCACTTTGATGTTGGTTAATAATTCTTTCTGTTTTTTGCTTTAATGATCACTTTGAAGTAACTAGCTTTTTTTTAGTTAAGATTTAATCTCTCAGTCATTACTAATAAGTGTTTAATTGCAATGCGTTGTCGCGCGTTTGAATTTTAATTGCAGTTAATTGAGGTTCCTCTTGGAAAACCTACTTAATAAGCAAGCAGCTAAATCGAAGAAGAAAATAATAAATCATAGAAGGAAAGAAAAGAATTCATTGAAGGAAAAATAAAACTTAATGTTAATTAATAGTTAAGAACAGTTGTTTAATAAGAGATACTATCTAACGGTTTATCTCTGCATTATTTGATAAAATAACATAAATGATCGCATTTAACAATTTTATCTCTATAAATATTACTATTATATTGATTACTTAAATGGATTGAGATGAAGGTGAGGATGGTGATGGAAATGAATAGATTCACATCTCTCAATCAGATCACTGCTTGTTGTTGTAAACACATCACTGTTTATCTGTCTCTATACTGTCTCTATAATGAGACATGATTCGCCTGCACTCCGTCTGCTGCACATGTACGTAAATTTGTGTCAGTTTTTTATGCAGCGTATAATTGGATTTAAATTCATGATGCCCAAGATAATTATGGCCACCAGATAGAACCAGACCAGGACTTAGCCATCCATCCGTCTTTCAAAGCATTCAGCTATACACCCGTCTATCCATGTGTCCATCCATCCATTCAGCCGTAAATAAATTCAGTTTGAGGACTCATTCGGTCAAGCGTTTCCATGAAGTCTGCTGCATTCATCATTCATCTTGTTTCTCATACTAAAAGTTGTATACTATGTGTGCATAAATGTGTATATGTATGTGTATGAATGTGTATTTGTATGTGTCTCTCTATTTTGTAAGTTTTCCCTACTCTTTCGCCTGATTAATGACGAAAAAAGTCGCCAAACTCTTGCGATTTCGTTAATTTATTTCACAAACACATTTTTTGGCAGTCGAATGAGGAAATCAAATTACAATCTAATTTTTCCTTTCACTGCTTCGTTATAATTGAACGAAAGTTTTTATATTTCAGTCACAAGAACATTCTAAATCTAGATCTCAAGATTCTTCAATTAATTTTTAATTAATTTGCACAAATCTAGAGCATTGAAAACACTCTTTATATCGATAACAATTGATTGAATTTAAACGATATACACGAGTATAATATTAGCCAGATAATTCTGAAGACCCGTTTAGATAGTGACGAATGTATGTTTTCAGTACTGAGTATGTAAGAAGAAAAAAGATCCTGTGCACTTAGAATTCATAATTTGTTTTTCAATATTAAAAATAGTAAAATAATCATATGATGCTGATATATGCACATATACAGGAGTTTATAAATCTTTTATAGGTTTTTAATAGAGTTTAATTGGACTCCAATGAATATGCTCCATTATTGTGTTGGAGTTCTTTTGTATTGATAGTTTATAGAGGCATCAGATTCCAGGACTCGTTTCTAGTGCTCTATTACTTTCTTACAGGGATGATGTTACATAAAAAATCAAGAGTATTTCACTCAGTGTGTGTGAATGCATTTCTAATGTGTTGGTAGTAAAAGAAACAACAACAACCAGCAAACATGTTGGAGTTCAATCACCCATTTTATCGTATATTCTATGTTTATTATACTGCTTAATGCATAGCTTCGCAAATCGGGCTTCATTTCGACAATTGTGTATGTGTATGTGTGTTTGTATGTGTGTATGTCTCTGTGTATGCCTGTGTGCATGTGTGTGTCAGAATATAAACACATATTCAATTGTTATCTAAGCAATCATCGATCTAAATTTAAATACAGTGCGCATTTGTGCGTGTTTGTACACATACACACATCACACACATACACACACACACACATATCTACAAATGCACTCATGCACCGTCTGAACTTCTGTGCAGCGACTGTGATACGTCAGAATCTGCCCTTAAGACCATGATTAATAGTTTAATCGATAGACTCGCTCACTCACCAACTTTAACATTTACCATGCTTGCTCTAGAGGTGGCCCCGCCCCTTTTAAGTGTTTCAGAAGCTTAGTGAAAAGTTTTCGATTTAGATTTTGCTTAATTTTGCTTTTGTTTTGGCCCATTTAAACGACGTGTTAACAACTTTAATCGCACTGATGTTTAAAGCTATTGTTTATATGAAGAAAGTATAATTTTAAACTAAGTTAAAGTGTGAAGTTAAAGTATTATTTTATAGACATAAAGAACCAAGGAAAAGAACGGTTTTCTATTCTCTCTTTTTGTCCTCTAATAATTATTTTATTTTCTTTTTCTTGTTTCCATCACAACAGACGCTATTTTATAGAACTGCAAAATTAAACTGAATTCATTCCACTCCATGGCAGCATGGAGCTGTACCAAGTCCAGGTTTCGGGTCCGGGTTTCGTCGTAAATTGCAATTAAAAAATGTCAATTCCCAAGTATCATTTGTTAACCAAGCCAACAACAATGCCACCAACACCTGCTCAACCGATTCGGTGCTCGGACTGCCAACTTGGCATGGCTTCTGTAGCTTTGTAGTGTGTAGTGTTGTATGTTGAATGGAGCTCTAAAGAAAGGGTCGGAGTGTCAGTTGGTTGGTTGGTTTGTTAGTCGGTTGGTCCGTCACTTGGTCGGTTGTTTGGTCGGAACATTGTAAGTATTCGACGAATCGTTCTAAATCTACAACAACAATGCTACACACAGGACACAGCAGCAGCATTAATTTCATTGCTCACTCTCTCTTTGTGCTTATTTCGCTCTCTATCTCTCTCTCTCTCTCTCTTTCCCTCCCTCTCCATCTCTTTGAGTCGGTCCTTTTCTGCAGCGAGTGAATTAAAGCCATACGAAGTTAATTTAATGAAGTTTATGGCATTCATAAACTTGGTGTTTGTTCTTGTTTTTGTTTTGACGTTTCTGAAATCAGTCACCAAATTTAATTCTGGCATTGCTCTAATATTTTTAACCAAAGTTCATTTTACTTTATAAAATAACAATAAATAATAGTCAATAGCGAATAATAAAATATAAATGATAAAAATAAAAATCGCTCTCTTTAATAAACGTTGGAGTATTTTATATACATAGTACAGTATACAGTCATCATTCCATAAAGAGGTACCGTATATATGTACGAATATACTTTTTTAAATTACAATAAATTCTTCCTTATAATTCTTCAATTAGTGTAACATAATATAAACATGTTATTATAAAACATTATTCATGATAAAGAATAAGATTAAGATAATGTAATTTATGTAGATAAAATAACGTAAGATAAGATAACGTAATTAAAAGCAGGAACAGTTTCTCATCCGAAACTCATCAACTCTCATTAATAATAATAACACACAACAGCGCTCATCTCATCTGTTTATCTCCACATCCATCTCTCTCTCATCATTCCCATCATCCCTTCTTTCTCTCTCTCTCTCCCTCTCTCTCTCTCTCTCTCTCTCTCTCTCCCTCTCTCTCTCTCTCTCTCTCTCTCTCTCTCCCTCTCTCTCTCTCTCTCTCTCTCTCTCCCTCTTTTTCTTGTTCTTTACTTAACACTTGACTTCTTAACGTCTATTTTAATTGTATAGCATAGCTTTTAATTTAAAACCCGACTCGATTGCAGACCGGTTTTCGGTTGCCGTAGTAACCGAATCTACAAGAGTTAAATAAGCAGATGTACCCACATGCATACACACACATATACACGTATCTCATCCTTGGCGTTGTCTGTGTGAGGTCCTGCAGGTTGTTCGGCTTTTGGAAATTTCTTATGTGACAACTGATTGGACGCAGTCCAGAGCAGCTGGCAGCGTTGAAGATGCAGATTCAAGTGTAATAAATGGAGTGTCAGTGACTTTAGTTTCAGGAAAACAGACACACACACACAAACACAGACATACACACACACACACACGGAGCTCATCTTCTTCTTGCTTTCCTTGAATGTACAGCAAATTTTAGAACATAAACAGCAGCCTGGCCAAGAGCAGACTCTTGCTTCTGTAAAACCGATGTTGTTGCCGTTGTTGCTGTTGCTGTTGTTGTACTTGTTGTTGTTTTAGCTGCTGCTACCTCAATTGCTTGGGGTGAATTTTGAATGACCTTGGCATACAGGATACAGCAAGAACATAATTTAAACACAGCATCCTGGCACAGTGCTCGCTCTCAGACTCAGCTTCTGCCACAACGATCCACACCGACAGACACATAAACACACACACACACACACACACACACACACATACACAGACAGACCCACACAAACACAGGCACTCATAGACACAGACGTGGTCCATCCTGTACGTAAAATGAACTCGCCTAAAAGGACAGATTTTTAGAATGTACACTCTTAAAAATGTGCAACCTGAGGGGAGGGGGAAATGGAGGGGGGTGGTTTATTAAGGAAGATGATGATGATGATGATGGTGAAGGGTTAAACAGGATCTCAACTAAAAAATCACATCCTGCACTCAATCAGTTTTGAGGACAAAAAAAAGGACTACAAAACAACAACGTCGAGCTTTCTTGCTCATGTGCTTATTATTATTGTAACATGATGTTGTTGTCGTAATTGTTTTAATTGTTGTTGTTGTTGCTTCAGCTGTTCTGTTCCGCTTTATCGCCTCTGCGTGTAGATTGCTAATTTACTAGACCGGGATACGCCTCAAACCCACCGGGATCAGGAACATTCATTATAAAACAGCGGCAGACCAACTGACACGCTACACAGACACACATGCACACACACATACACACACATCTATCCATCTACTCCCTTCTTAATTGCCTGTGTGTCTGTCTGTCTGTTTGTCTCTCTGTTTTTTGTAGAAGTTGTGTACATTTGTAGGTGTTTCTATATGAAGTGTTGCCAATTCAATGTGCTTCTGGTGACACCCCTTTTTTACCCCATTTTCACTCCATTTCAACCCTTTCTATTGCGGTAGAAAAGCTGCATGAAAGAATTTGCAATGAACTCGTGTTTAGCGACAGACCACAGATTTGTCATTCCGGCGCTTGTGTTGCGTTGCTCGAGGATTCTTGTCTGTGCATTTATACGACTCTTTAATTATTATACGTAAATGAAGCTTCTTCTCCCTGTTTCTCTTCTCTGCTTCTGTGATTCTTCCTCAAAATCGAAACTCATGATTTTAAATTATGAAATTTAAATGATTCTTCTCTGCACTTTAATTCAAACTTTAGTGTTTTATTCGGCGTTTCCTTGAGTCGGATATCAATGAAAGTTAAGCTTATATACTGGTCTTATATCTTTACTACTTACACATATTTTCACAGACTCTAACACATTCTTATCCACGTTTGGTATTCGATGGATTATGAATTCTCTACGTAATTCGAGAGCAGACCAGCTGAACTGCTGATGCTGCTGGTGAACTGCTGCTGTTCCTGCTGCTGTTGCTGCCAACAAACATGGCTGGGAAGCGTTTCAATTTAACACGGTGTCGTCTCAGTGATGATTTACGAGCGGCTCAAAAACCATATTGAAGCCATTTTGGACTCGCTTTTGCTTTTGCTTTCAACGGGAAGGCATTCAGACCCGATCGGCCCAGACGCCCAACGCGATGGCGAATGAGTTCGCGTTCATTCTGGGAGCGTGTGTTTGTATGTGTGTGTGCCGTTTTTTTTTTTTTGTTGTTTTTTTTGGAGCAAAAGTTGTTTTCACGATGATCGGTGTTCATTTGGCAGCAAATCGTTGCAGAGACAAACAAGAGGCAGACAAACAGACAGACAATCAAATCAGTTCAATTCACAGCAATCAATTCCTTTGCTGCTGATTAAAAAATGTGTGTGTACGATGATTAAATATAACAATAATAATACAATAATAACAATAATAATAACAATAATAATACAATAATAACAATAATTATAACAATAATAATACAATAATAACAATAATTATAACAATAATAGTAATAACAGCTATAACAATAATAATAATAATGGTAACAATACTAATAATATTAAAAAGAAGAACAGTTATAAAAACAATACGCACAACAATATGAACAACAACAACAACATTCACTCTTGAACGCACCCTTCAAAATGACGGTCATCCCTAAAAAATAATTCCTAAATAAACCCAACGCCCGAGTTCATTTAAATATTGTTTTTGTGTTGGTCAAAATATGTCAGACATTCACACACACACAAACACACACACACACACACATTCGGCATTGCGTGTTAAGCACCTGCCCTCCCCGCTCCGGGCACTATCCTTCCTCTACCAGCCCTTTTTTCACCATCGCCTGGTTTCGTGCTGTTGGTCGCATGGATTTTTTCCCCTTCAACTCAACGCACCCTCTTAATTATTATTACGTGCGAAACACAGCCACCACCCACTTTACAGCCCTCCGCGCTCAACGCTGAAGAAAGAAAAAAAATAATCCAGTTGTTCCCAATCTGTGAACTTCGCGTGGAATGACGTCGTGTTCTTTCACCCAAAAAACAACAACGAAAAGAAAGAAAGAAGACTTTTTCCGCAAAAGAAAAAAGGAGCTTTCATATTTTCGAAACTCAGAGATACTACGGAGAGTTATCAGTGTTGCAGGCGACTGTGTGTGTGTATTGAAATGGGTGTATGTGTGCTTACTAGAGTATTCCATGTGCGACTATGATTTATGATGTTGGCATATAAATGAGCGTCACCGTGTATTTATATATGCATGTGTATGTATATGGAGTGTATGTATTTAGCTTGATAAGTGTGTGTGTGTGTGCCTAGAAAAGGGTTCATTTTATTTGCCGCAGTAAAAAGGAATCACATCATGGCAGTGAAGTCCTCACATACGCATGCACAGACATCGACACAAACCACACACACACACACACACAGATCACATACATTTCTACCTTTGACAAATTAGATTACGTTTACCGCCCCTTACCAACCCCTACACCCCTCCTTTTCCTGTAATAGGAAGGGCTCGTTGCCACTTAATTGGATTTTAATTTTTTATTAATGCGTATGAAAAGCAATTGTATTTAAATCACATGAAAATATACACGGCTACAGATATTCATACATACATAAATACTCGTACAGACATACACACATACATACATACATACACACACACATTTAGCGACATACGAGTAGCTTTGCTGTGGCGTGTTTAATGTACGTGTTTTTTTTCGCCCAACTCAGTGCATATTAATTAATCTTCGTCTTCTCTATTTTACGAGTATTCTTTTAGAATCGATTTTTTAAAGAAGGCTTAAAATCTGAATTCAATTTTAGTCTTTTTTAAAATAACAAGAAATCCTCCGCTTTTAATCTTCGAATAATATTCTAAATTAAGGAGTTTATCGTGTAAAAGATCATATAACTAAACCTTAAAATGATCGTAAATGATCGTGAAAATGTTTTTGAAAATGATTGTGTAAATGATCTTTAATATGATCGCGAAAATAACATAAGATAACGCAACAAATATTTTAAAAAACGTATTGCAGCTGACACAGATCACTTTTAAAGCCTCCTCAGAAAAGATTTCAATTCAATTCACTGAAGATAACAAATTATTTTTTATTCACTCATACAGAATATATATTAAAAGAACCCGAAAATGATTTATGTTAATTTTAATTTACTTGAACTTTAATAAACTTAACTCGGAAAGTTCAAGAAGTTGAAGAAGAAGAGCAAGAAGATGCTCCATTTAGCGTGCTAGCGTACAATTAATCTTTTTAAAAATTTACCACAAAAAACCCTGCAACAAAGTAACAAAACGTTACAAAAGCATCAGAAAGAACGTGATTCTAAAGGAATGCGTTATAATTCATGTTATGAAATAAAAATGCAAAAAAATCCCATGATTGAGAAAAAAACCAAAGAAGAAGTAGAGGAATAAAAGATGCATCGGGTGGGGGGGGAGGGGGGGGGAGGGGAAATGCAACCACTTAAAATTAATAAATCATGAGGGTCACTTTGATTACCGACTCACTTCTCGGTCACCTGACTCACCTTCTTGGTTAGCAAGAAAAAATGTTATCTGCGCACAAAATCGTGAACAATATTCATGAGCTCAAACTTGCTCGGTTGATTTTAGTGTTTGATTGTACACATACATACATGTGTGTGTATGTGTACTTTTTCCAAGCATATCAAGTCTGAGATCTTTCTTAGATACATTATATTGGCCCTCAAAAGACATCCAGTCTCAGAGACTCTCACATAATCATTGTGAATAGCGATTTGATTGGAAAAAACCACACACAGTAGATTAATAAAAAAGATAATGCTTAAAATTAATCATTGTTTTATGATAATTAAGTAAACAATTAAAAAAATTAAAGAAACTTAAAGCTAACTGTATATTAAAAAACTTAGAACTCAAACTTAAAAAATGTATGAAAAAGTAAGAAGCTTTGAAGCAATTTTATTTTAGTGGCATTTTAAAATTTTGCATTCTGTGGGATTTCTGCTTGTTACTGTTGTTGTTTTTATTTTTCCACAAATCTCTGCCGCCACATAAAACGACATGTAAACAACAACAACAACAGCAGCCAAACAGAGATTGTTATCTAAGCGATGTTCACATTGTGCTTGTTATAAAATCATAAGACGAAACAGAAGAAATAAAATCTGCACTAAAAACAGCACTAAATAAATAATATAAAGCGACCTCTAACCAGCCACAACACATAACCGTCTTTGTGGCTGTCGTTATTTCATTCCAGAGTGACATTATTTTGCTCAGAAAATTAAACCCCAAAAAATATTAAAAAACCGTACAGAAACACTTAAAAACGATGTACAAATTCGTTGTTCACGTAATTAAAATTTCAAGTCACATTTTTTGGTCAGTTCTCATGTCTAAACTTCAAGTCACCCTGAGAAAAAGAAAGAAAGAGAGAGAAATAGAGACATAAAAAAGCACTAAAAATCTCGAGAAGTTCAGTTAGAAAAGTTTAAAAAAAAGTAATAAGAAAAAGCACAAAACTAGTTCGAGATCCGCTACGTATATCGTATACTACTGTATATCCTCTACGAACCACCGAAGATACAATCTATCAGATAAAAGCGACGGCTGCAAATTATTTCAGCTGAAACTCAAAATTGCAAAAAGATTTATCTTAAAACCATGCGACAGAAAAATCTTAAAATTAAATGCCAATAAAATAAAATTTAAAAACAAAATAAAACACATTAAAAACCTTCTCCAAAAAAAAGAAGATTAAAACAACCCGATTGCGAGGCCCGTCAAAGCAATTCATCAAAATTCATGAGTTGTTCACAAATTAAATTCGAGTTATCATTCATTTCATTTAATTTTTATTTTTTATTTGGTTGAGGTTTCATTTATTTTATGCAGTGCGAACGTGTTTTTAATGTGTGCAAATAAAAAAGAGGAATCCACAATATTTAATAAATTTAAATAAAACAAACGCGAAAAAACATCAAAGATGACAGAACTGTTTTTATTGTTTGACTTTTATTTTAGTGCGGAGAGCTTCACCTCTTTATTTAAAAGAGTGACTCGATTACAGTTTCGGAAGTCGTAGAATTCACCGATTTCACAAAATCCTTCCGAGCTTACTTTTGACCCATTTTCTATCCATTTTTTATCTATTTTTTATGTAAAATACACAAATTTTCAACACACTATTATGATGTTTTACAATAAAAAGCAACAACAAAAATTAAGACTACACTTTATAACTGTTCTCACTTTCGCTTTTATGCTATACTAAGCTGAGTAAATAATCCCTGTTGAAAGCCTTTCAGTGTCTTCTCAGGTTCGGACTCAGTTTACAGCGCCACTTCTGCGGCAGCTCTTCGAAGTTGTTTGCGAATCTGGTTCCGAAGCTTCAAATCAACAACTGTTCCCACTTTTCAGCCTTAAGAAAGCTCTTGAAACTCTGCTCCTATGTGAATTCTCTTTCAATCTCCAGTTAATTCTCGAAAGTTTCTTTAATTCTATCGAAAAGGCAACCTTCTAAAAGCTTCTGCGAAGCTTCACAAGCCGCAATCAGCATCGCCATCCAACGACAGTCTCTAGAAACTGATACTCTATCGCAAGAAATTTCCTTCTAAAAGCTCTTCTCAAGCTGCAGCTGCTCGGCAGCAATTTCTTTAAACACAATCCTGGACTCAATTCTACGAGTCCTGGCAAGGCATTTATTATAGCAACTCATCCTGTAGCTGGTTGTTGTCATTGCTATTTTCGCCCAAACAAAAGGACACTCGCCGTTTTTTTATAGATGTATGTATGGTGTGTTTTAACTGCGTTTCTAGCCCACAGATGGCGCCATCAAAACTGTTTCTATGAGTATCGGCATACAATTTTATAGCTTTTATTTATAATCCAAACACGATATCAAACTTTATTGCTTTTGGCACCTTGAAAGGTGCTGAATGTTGGGGCAAATCAAATGGCACTTAAAGTTAACCAACTAATCGAGCGACGGACAGACAGACAGAGAGACCACCTGCAACTGGCACCATAACTCAGTAGAGATCAATTAATTAAAAATTTCAAGCACAACAACAGAAATTAATTTAAAAAAACCACACAAGAAGACCATAAAAAATCCCATAACTAGTATAACAACAACTACAACAAATAAAACAACAACAACCAGTACAACTTCTACTGCGAATTGCAGCAATTACATTAAAAGCCGTTTATGATTATTTTTTTGCCCCCCAACCGAATTCCAAGTCTGTGGCCGAATCGCTTGAACGCAGTCATGCAGTCATTCATTCATTCTTTTATTCATTTCTGCAATCATTCATTTTCATCACAAATCAATTTCATTTGCATTTGAATTAACTACGAGACCGTTTAAAGGGGCACTCAGTATGCATTCGGTGACATTTGATAAATCGTTTGGTTTAATCGTTCGTTGGCTGGAAAATCAGCTTCGGAAAACATTAAAAAAAAGACAAAAAACGTGCTATAAAAAAAGGAGTAAAAAAATACGTACTTTTTTCTAAATTTTAATGCGTTTCAGATTTCTACCCGAATGCAAATAAATAAAAACAAGAAAAAGCAAACGAAAAACAAACACTAGTAAATACGATAACAAAGTAATATCAATTATAAAATAAATAAGAATTGAACGATTATTAAAATCTGAGGTTTACCTTAAATGAATTAATTTTAAAGATAATAAAAATTAAAAAATTAACAATAAATTTAAATATTTTTTAAGGATTTTTTTATACACAAATATATCTAAATAAATACTATATACCTAAAGATAGACGGTACACTCTAAATAAATCCATTTTTGGTTCTTTAGTTGTTGTTTTTATTATAATTTATTTATATGAGTACCTCAGAGAGCGTTGCTCCGTGAAGTGATGCTACGAATTGCGGCGACTTCGCCATAAATATCGATCATTTTCGCGCCATAATCAAGAGACGCTTATCACGACGTCATCGCGGCTTCAATTGCAGTTCACACAATGAACTGTTGAGCCTTACAAAGGCTTAACATCCGCTCATCGTCTCTGTCGATCCTTTTGGTCGCTACGAGTGCTTGTTGTTGGTTGTTTTTTGCAGCGCATCGGTTTTTATTTAGTTTATTATTTGACGTTTTCCCACCTTTTAGTGTCCCCAGCAACTGCAACAGCTGCCTGTTAAAATTGCAGCCACCGACAGCCGGTCGACGTCAGCCTGCTCTGCCAGTCGGCCACTCGTTCCATTCCTCGCCTTCGCCTTCGGCTGCCGCCTGTCGTCCGCCGCGCATCCTTTTGTTTGGTTTGAATTGTGCAATTTTTGTGATTGGGATGAGTTTCCTGCAACCGGCTCGAGGCAGCCAGCACAAAGCACACGTTCGTGGCATCGCTCTTTAAGCGGCACCGCGCTTGAGTTTTCGTCGTGTACATCACTGTGCATGTTTGACTCCCTCGTTAAGCTTGTCGCTGGACCCTCGCGGTCTCTAACGAAGCTGCTTGAGTGCGATCGCTGTGCGATTCCAAAGGATGCCGTTTTCATACCAAAAAGCAAGTCGGCTAGTCGGCCGAGAGACTGACACATGTATGCAGTTGGTTGGACATCGTGTTCACACGTTGCAGCTTCTCGATCGGCCATCGAATCGAACGCGCGACCGAAAGGGCGGCCGATCCAAACGATCGTCGAGTGTTAATTTAAAGCGATGTTGTTCTCGAATGTTGCATGGATTGAGAACAATCGACACTTGCTACCACGTATAATGATAATAATACCAAAACAACAACAGCAACAAGAAGAAAAACAAATAACATAAAAAACATAAAATAAGCCGAAATATTAGCCACGTCTGTAGTAACAATAAAACCAGATTTAAAGAACTCTACAGAAAGCTTGAGAATTCAGCTGATTCAAATGTGTTTCACAATCAAATATTCTAGTTTTGCCTTCTTCTTCTTTCTCTTATCTTCTTCTTATCATTCTGCTTCTTATCATTCTTGTTCTATTTTTCTTGCTACTCTTTCCTTTTCTTATGTTTATTAATCTTCTACTCTTTTTTTTCCTTGTGCTTTCTCTTCTTCTTTTTTCCTTCCTTTTCTTCTCAGCGTTTTATTTTCCTCCTCCTTCTTCTTCTTATTCGTTTTCTTCTTCTCTTACATCTTCTTATTGTCCTATAAATCTTTCGGAAACATTTTCGTGTGCTTGTTTTTCGTCAACATTTCTGACCGTATTTTATGCCCTGTTGTTGTTGTTGTTGCTGCCGCTGATGTTGCCAGAGAAGTGTTGCTAATGAATCACGCGCTGCTTAAATTGTGCCACAGATAAGTTTGTTTCTTGCGTCTACAAACCATTGAGTATCGAGCTCTAGTTGTTGCTTGCTTTTTCCTACATTATTTGCTTTTCCTTGATGAAGTCGTTGTCGCCATCGTTGTTGTTGTTGTTTTTGTTGCTGCTGTTGCTCTTGTTGATGATGCTTATTTTTAAGTCGTCTAAGTTTCAACTAGAACACAGCAGATGGCGCGCAGTGTTAATTTATTTCAATACACAAAACAGAACAACTGCAGTGCTTGTTCTTCTCTGGGTTGTGTTCTTGGCTACGATTTTTGTACACAGATTTTATCAATTCATTTAATTAATTGCAGTTTAAATAAGCATGAATTTAATAACTTTTTTTCATATATTCTTTTTTCTCTTTCTCCACAGTTCATCTTGTGGATTACTTACGATATAAATTACTCATTACTTGGATATACTTGGATATACTTCAATATAATTAAAACTTGTTTCAAGGTAAGTCTTTTGCTCGTTTTATTGTCTTCATCGATGCACTTTTTTATCCTTTTTCTTAATAATTTTCTTTCCTTTCTGTTCTTTCTGTAGTTTCACTTTTTCACTTAATCAAGATTTATTCCTTCGAATCGACAGCGTTTGCGTCTGTTTTAAGTTCTGCGTGGAGAGATTAAAATCTTGCTTGCTGCCGATCAATTAGTTGAGGGTTTCAATTAAAACGAATTCCTGTCTATAAATAAAGTTATTTTTTAATTACAAAGGTCGGTGCTTCATGGGAGCAACTCGAAGTTTGCGTTTATCTCTGGCTGAGCTCTGAAGCTTCGACTTCATTCATGTTCACTCTGATAGAAACATCAGCATAGGTTGGAGATGTCTGTCTGTCTGTCGGTTTAGTTGGCTGCTCAGGCAGACAGACAGACTCACTTCGATCCGAACAGACACCGGATTTAACCGGAAAACATCGCGCTACTTATTTAAATGCAGCAGTCAAAAGTTTTCATCGTCTTTGAGTTGGTTTTTCGACATCGAATTTGCATGCGTTTAAATTGTGTTCAGAGCCTTGTTAGGATTTCTTTAAGTCGTTGTTGTTGTTGTTGTTGTTGTTGTGATTGCTTTTATGGCTGATCTTTAAGCTTATCCTGGTCGTCTATAAAAACTGGTGATCGCGTGACTCGGAATACGCACGCGCACGAGCATTTAATCTGCAACGCAACGATGAGCAACTACGAAGCGCAGACAGAACAGAAAGTTTAACGTTCGTACAAACGGACGGCAAACGCACTTTACGCAAAACTCCTTTAAATACAACAACAATAAAAACAATAACAACAACAACAACATAACCACTGACCACAAAGCAAACACAAAGCAAACAAAACCGTGCAACAGATTATTTTTTATGTTTCCGTTTCAAAATCCGAGCAACAAAATCGTTACGTTGCGTTGTTTTGTGGTGTGTTGTGTTGCCTTGCGTTGTTTTGCTTTGCGTTGCTTCAGAAGCTGCTCGAGATGCTTTCTCTGCAGTAAAAAGTTGAAAAAAACCCAAGCAAACTCAACAACAACAGCTGCTTTTTATCTCTCTGGTTTTTTTGTCCATTTCAGTTGCACAACAACAACAGCAACACTTATAAAATAAGGACTGACTTTTTTACTTTTTTTGTATTACATTTGATCAGTTTTGTTTACTGTGCAACAGATTTTCACTTGCAAACGCTTCGAGGTTTGTTTAACCGTGACTAACAACTGCTAATATTTCGATCTTAAATGCAACATGTGTTGTATAAATGGTTCTAGTGGAGGGTATGCTTCATGTGTGTGTGTGTGAGTGTGTGTGTGTACTTTGGTTACAAAAGTAGCCAGAACAAGTTATAGAAATCTTACTCTAAACATAATCTCAACAATTTTTTCCCTTAATTGATTAAAACCCGGGTCTTTTCCATCATTCCAACAACAAGGTTGTAATTTTATCTACCATTTTAATTAACTTTATAGTCTATTTGCTCCACTGTGTTCACTGGCTAAGCATCCAGCCAGCCAGCCAGCCAGCCAGCCAAACAAGATCAATAAATAAATGAAAATGTCTTTTGTCAGCCTCAAATTGTTGTTTGTGTTGCTTTTATTGATAGTGCATTAAATGGATTTTTTTTTACCTTCAATTTAAACATCTTCCTTAGTAACTAAATGCATCTATGAACATGCTGTGTCTTTAGAATGCTGCAGCAGCAGCAACAGCGGCTCTCTTGGAATCTGTTGAACGCGTTTAAGCGTTGTTTTTATGTCACCTGAAATGTCATTCGTTGCATTTAAGTGGACAACAAACGATAAATGTTGTTGCTGTGTTTGTGCTTGTTGTGTTGTTGTTGTTGTTGTTGTCCTTATTGTTAGCAAGTTAAAAAAGAAATGGAAAATCGATGTTGTTATGCAAATCTTTTTAAATTATGCAGCTTTATTAGCTTCGGCTTTTTTGTGAATGGAGCTGAATGGAGCTTGAAAAACGTTTAATCGAGCTTGAAAAGCGTTTATAAAAAACTTCACTAGGAAAAGTGGCAGAAAATCAGTGATTTATAGCGATCCGGATGGACCATTCTTTCTAATCGACCATTTTTATTCATATTATTATTTTTTCATTATATTCAATCTAATGGATAGTGTAAGCTAATCATTTGGGTTCGTTTTACAGCCTCCTGAAGAGAGGAGAATCTATACAAAGTCTCCAGTCTGAAAAATCTATAAAGAATTATCTATAAAAGAACACAGGGAGCTAGAAATAGAATGGAATAGAATACAACAGTAAAAATTACAATCCATCTTTAAAAACATTACCATAAAATGTAAAATTTAAGAGCTGAATATTTAAGTTTACTTTGAAAAAGAGTTCAAGGACGAAGCATAACAATTTATAGATTTATTACAAAAAAAGTTCTGTAACACACTCCTTAAAGGCATTCGATTCGAATACTCTTTGCTTCATTCCATCCGAAGAGCGGTTTACTTCCAGTTAAGCAATCAAGCAGCACATCTGAGTTTTAAGAGAAATCCTTTTGCTTTGGCGGGAACTAGAATGCCGTTGAACAGCTGTTTTTCGGTATCAATGGCGTGTCAAACAAAAAAACTCATTGAAAGAGAGAGAGAGAGAGAGAGCAGGGAGAAACAAGCAATCGGTTAAAGGAAAGAACGGGAAAAAGAGGCGGAGGAAAACTAGTCCTCACATATTTAAGAGGGGAAGAGATAGAGAGAGAGAGAGAGAGAGAGAGAGAGTCTGCGAGAGAGAGAGAGAGCGAGAGTGCGCATGACAACCATGTGACTGCCTGAGTACGAATGAACGGTAAAAAGGACTTAACCCTGAAAATACAGAAGAGCAAATATCGTGCACTCTTTGAGAGAGAGAGAGTATTCTATGCACGAAGTTCCACGAATTCTCTTCCAAGTTCAGTGAAGTCGCTACGTTACCTCAACTTCTCTCGGTCGGGTTCCCGTAGAGGGGAATTGAATCCTCGTCTGCTCTCATATTTTTCTAAATTACGATGCTGTTGTTGTTGCCATACTTTGGGATTGTCATGGCTTTGAAGCGTTTGTGCGAATGTGTGTGTGCGTGTGAATGTGTGTATTTATGGGTTGATCAACGTGATTCGACGTTTGTGCGTCGGGAAGCAGCCATTATTCATTTTTCGCTGCAACAACAACAACACTGGTTCATCATCAACTACTTCGCATGTGTCTATTGTTGTTGTTGTGTTGTTGTTATTGGAGATTTACGAAAATCCGTCGGCTGTTTGCCAAAGCAAATTTTTCTTGAACGAAACAAATATTTCTTATTTGTTTAAAATAAGAGTTTTTAATGATTTGATTAATAAATCAGCAAGAAAACATAAAAATGCATATTATTGTCTTTTATTAAATCTGATTAATTATTGAAATTAAATAATTACGGAAAGAAAAATCTTAATTGAAACGATTTCATGTGAATTATTAATTAAAAAACAATTTAATTTGGATCTTTTGGGAGTTTAAAATGATTGCTTTTTGTTTTCTTCACTGATTCTTTGTTTTCTCCACAAAAAAACTGTCTGAAGGCGTTTTAAGAAATTTTTTAGGGCTTCAAACATGCTTTTGTTCTGACATCCTGCTGAGTTAACGAAGCTTGAAGGGTTTTTTTTTGGTGGTGTTTTTGTATTATTTTTGCAAATGTTCTCGACAACCAGACAAATCCAAAAAATACAAAACACAAAACAGAATGAAGACACAAATAGATGATAATAATAAGAAAAAAGAAAGGCAAATTAAAATGAAACCTAAAATAAAATAAAGTAAAATAAAACAAACAAAGGAGAACAGAACAGAACAGAAACAGAAAATCTGAAAGCAAACGTAAAAAATGAATGGAAACGGCACAAAAAAGGGCCCCAGAAAGCTTCATGCTGAGCACGAGGACCGCGTAAAGAGGAACCACTGTCAAAAAGGAGGCCTGAGCAGAATCCGAGGTTGCTGACGGATTGAGCATTCAATTGTTTTGCATAATCTAATCAGGTCTCAAGAACCTGAACAGTGAGTGTGAGTGAGTGAGAAAAAATAACGAAAGGCAGTCCTAAGATAAGCCATCGAAGAGGTCCTTCAAATGTATCGTGAAAACAAACAGCATTCATTTTTGAGGACTTCTGTGGATGCTTTTTGATTTCTTTTCGTCTTCCTTTTTTAATTTCTTTTCATCTTCCTTTCTAATGATTGCTTTTTTGTTTTTCACTTGTTTTTCTTTGGTTTTTTATTTTTTTTTTTTTTTTTTGGTTTTGTTGTTTTTATTTCTGTTTCTCTTTCGGTTTTTTATGCTTAACTTGATCTTGCTTGATAACTCAGAAGTGGAGGAAAAAGTTTTCGTTTAAAAGGGTTTTTTGGGTGTATTGTTTGTCCTACACACTTTTTTTGTTGTCATCTTGAAGAAAACAAAGGAAACTTTTTCGTTTTCTTAACTTCTCTAAATTGTGTTAAGTTAAAGTAGAGAAGTGGTGAGGTTGGAAGGAGAGGGAGTTCGGGTGTGGATGCTGAGGATCTCCTAATCGAGGTCGGTAGAGAAAATGGTACGATTTGCCATTTCAGTCAGTGGAGTGGAAAAGAAAGGTTTTCTTTTTGTGTTTTTTAATAGTTTCCACTTTGTTTTTCTTCTTCTTCGTTATTCTACTATTTAAATGTTGTTTTGTAACTTATAAATCTACATAATGACAGATACATGAATACGGTAATTAATGAATACAATCAATCATTAAACTACAAGTTCATGAATAAATAAGCAAGAAAAATTGTATCTTTCGGTGGCATCAACTCTGCCACAAGCCATCGCATCGCCAGCGAGTCGCAAAAAACAGAACCTGCAACAGATCAAAAAACAGATCGCATTTTAGAGATCACAGTACAAAAACTTCAAATTCACACGCAAACTTATAGAATCAAATAAAAGTACGATGAGTTGATGGGTGGGATGCCACAACTTGTAGCGTTCAGCGTTCGGTGTCGGTGTTGAATAAATGAGAAAAAAAACGAACACTTGAAGCGAAGGAAGCACACGTCAAAAGCTCAGACACAAACCACGAAGCGTAAAGGTGCCGCTGAAATCAAGAATAACAACAAAAACAGCGCCAACAACAACAACAACAACAATGCAATGGATGCTACTAAAAAATAAAGCAAAGACAACTAATTGACATGCGAGTGAACGCTAAGAGTTTTAAACAACAACAATAGCAACAACAACAACCACCACCATCAGAATTTATAACTAAATGGAAATTAAATATGTAAACATGGTTTTTTCTCTATTTAAAGGTAGAAAAACTGAAAATAGTTGTATAGAAAAAAGGTGTTTGAAAGGAAAACACGGCACAAAGCAATGAAATGTTGCAGAAGTGAAAACATAAATAAAATCGTAATGAGTTGGTTGTTGTTGTTGTTCTTTTTTTGGTGCGTTGTTGTAGTTTATAATCCACTATATACATACATATGTACATACATATGTATGTACAGTATACATATGTATGAACTCCTGTAGAATTCAGAGCGTCAGCGCCTGCGACGCGGTGACTGACCACGAAGCGAATCGTTCACTACAACAACAACAACCACAACAAAGTGGTAATTGTTTGAAAAAAGCAGCGAAAACAATAAAAAGATTAATACCAAGGAATTTCGACGATTTCAATTGTGAAGAGGCAACAACAGTAACAGCAACAAGATTTTAATTAAAGACAAAAACAACAATAATAATAAAAATAATAATAACAACAATAACAACAATATGTAGTTATAAAAAAAACAATAGCCATGATTCCCCAAAGCTAACCATCCACTTGAACAAACATAAAAATAGATCCAGATACAGATAATTAAAGCAACCGAAAATAATATGAAGTATTAAAAAACAAACCCATAAAAAAAACCAAAGATACGCATGGTTACAAAGCATAGAAAAATGTTAACAGTTGCTGCATAACTCGAAGGAAATCACTGAATGGAGTAACAGCGAAACGGACGGACACTCTTTGAGAAAACCTGTCAAACTGTGAACAGCAACAACAACAACAAACACTAGAAACATCGACCATATATTGTTATCTATGTTGTTGTTGTTGTTGTTCTTCCTGCTGGTGCATAATTCAAATGCAGCGAATCGTAAATGATTTCTGAGTTCAAAGAAATTTGTTATTTCCACAACAACAAAAACAGAACATCAACAACAACATTCCTCAGATAATATTAAATGTATAAAAGTTGTTGTTGTTGTTGGTGGTGCTTCTGTTCCAAACAAACAACTATAATGGATGGATTTCACTATTATTAGTTGCTGTTTAATATCAACAAATTCCAGCAACATGTCTAGAAACATCTTTAAAATGCTAAACATTCGCTGGCCTCAATCAACAGTTGGTTTGTTTTCTTAACTAGCTTTCAGTTATGTGACTTAATAATAATAATAATAATAATAATAATAATAATAATAATAACTAAAATAATAATAATAATCTAATAGAAGTAATACGAAAATAATAATAATAAGAGTAACAAAAATAATAATAACAAAAAAAAAATATGGTATGAAACGGAAACCAAAAATAAAAGCACCCTTCTTAAAGTCCAAAGCGGTGTCCGAAACAGACTCGACCAGGCTCGTTGGTTACTCATACATAATAAAATCATCCAACCGCGTAGTCTTTTCGTTGCCTCATAGACTACATTTTCTACTTTCTTGTTGCATTGTTTGGTGGCTTCTTCTTGTGCTGCTCTTCTTATGGGGCGCCTTCTTGTTGTTGTATTCGTTTTCTTTCCTTTGCTACCATTAAATTTCTTTCCTTTTGCGGTCATCACTTCCGATTCTTGTTGGCAACCGCTTTTCTTCTTCAATGATTTAATTGTTGCCAGCTGCAGCGAAGTGGAAACGAAGCGAACGACAAACGAGATCAACATCAAGTTTATTTAATTTTAATTAACTTTCGAGTTTCTAATTTAATCAAGCCGTTTTTATTTGGCAACATTTGAAGTTTAGTTCTCGTCTCTTTTTCATACAGAACATGCTTGTATATAGAGAAAAAGACATGCCTCGTAAATTAGACTTGAACATTGATTTCAGATTTTTAACTCTCTGAAATTTAATATAACTTTAGTTAACTTGGATTTATTAAGCGACGGAACTGACAACTCAAATCTGCACAAATGACAGAAGTGCCAAAAACGACAGCAAAAAAAAAATAACAGAAAAAACAAAAATATGTACTATCAAATGACAAAAACATATTTAGAACTAAAGTCACAATTGGAAATGGAAGAATTATAAGGAAAAGAATTAAGGAAGGAAGGAAGAAAGGAAGGATAAAGACAATAAGAATAACAGCAAGAATAACAACCACAACAACAAGTAAAACAACAACAATAACTACAAGTATAGCAAAAACACCACCAACGACAGTGGAGACAAAAAGCTACCCATGAAAGCTAGAGAAAATATTTTTAAATAAAACAAAATCTCAAACAAAAAACCCAATAAAGTCCCAAAATAATTTCCGAAATACATATGTATAGATGTATATGTATATTGCATATGGCCATCAAACTTATCTGAAGGCCAAAAACTGGACAGCAACAACAACAACGACGACGATTACTACTCTAAAAACTACCGGCAGTTGAGAAGAAACTTTTTAGCTTCTGATACAAAATGGAAGATAAAAAAATTAAGAAATAGATTCCATCGTAGATAACGATAGATAATGTATAAAAACATGCATATTTACATGGATATGAAGAGGAAAAGAATCGAAAAAACGAACTAAGATCTACAGAAGATGCACACAAAAAACTACTAAATTGAATATGTGTATATTATACAATTCTATATATGTAATTGACGCTAAAATTAAACTCTCTCAACGAGTGATTTCGAAAATATTCTTATTCGAAACCCTTCCCATTTGAAACTGTTCTCGAACTAACTGAATATAAAACAATATAAAATAAATATAATTATAAATAACAAAACTAACTAAACACCGAAAATAATTCCAACTCCGGATTTTTAGAATAACAAAAGTCGAAAAACAGAAACTAAACCAGAAACATTGACAATGACGATGACACCAGAGACAAGCAAAGTAACTAAAACAAGAAGAGAAAAACAACAAAAGTATTACGATAAAGTTTTGAAAGAGAACAGAAGAAAAAGATACATGTTGAATTTCAAGAAATCTACAGAAAAACAAAACCTGTCGAAGTGAACGAAGAGGAGACAGAAGAAAAGGAAGAAAGGAATAAAAGGAAGAACACGAATTATAAAAAGATGAAGCATAGGAAAAAAATTGCAACTATTATAAATGACGATATATTATTTACTTGAATTCAAAAACTTACAAATACAATATGTATATAAAACTTTAATAAATTAAAATAAATATAAAAAAATGTGTATAAAAATGTATAAAATTCAATTAATTTATAAATAAAATTAAATTAAAATTAAAAATTAGAAAATTAAAAAACTAAAATGAGTATATAAATTAAAAATAATATAACAAAAGATTAAAAGAAAAGATGTCAAATTATTTAAAAACTGGCATCAAAATTCATATAAAAGTTAGTATAAGAATTAGTATAAGAACTATATTAGTACAAAAATTATTAAACATAATATAATAATTAAAAACGCAAAATAAAAAATTCCCTCATAAATACGAATAAAGAATAAAAGCAAAATTATAATAAATACAATAATATACAATAATTATATTAAATATTGTCCAATAACTTAATATAATAACTTAATATAAACCTTCGAACTTAAGTTGAGTTGTGTTTAGAAAAAGAAGAGAAATCAAGCAAACATATTTTCTGGAACATAGAAATGTCAAAGTTTCTGTGGGTCGTAGAAGTTTCTTTGCGGTTTTCGTGGTTGTTTTTTTTGATGTTGTTGTTCTTGTTTTTCCTGTTGTTTCTGATTCCTGTTTTTTGTTCTCTTTTTTGCTTTAGATTGTTATGTTTCTTGTTGTTGTGGTTGTTGTTGTTGTTGTAGCTGAGTTTCCTGGAATTTCCTAAAGGGAATTTTTAGCTCACGAACTGTGATGTGAGTTATTTTCGTATTTTTGGGCGTTTTTTCCCCTCGATTATTTTATTTCCTTTTATTCCTCTTTCTTTTAGTTATAATTTTTATATTTTTTGCTTGTTTTCTGTTGTTATTTTATTGTGTTTGTTTGTTTTTTTGCGGCTTCGTTGGTTTTCTTCTATTTTTTATTTAAATTTCGTGCACAGGAAATGTCAATGTGAGAATGAAAGTTTTACACACACACACACACACACACACACATCAACATACATGTTTTTATACAAATCTTACATACAAAAATACATTTATTTCACTTATTTGTGTGACTTCATTCTTCGTTTTCTTAGGAATTTTTTTAAACGTTTCTAAGATGACAGCTTCTCTGCGGTAGTTGTTGCTCCGTGTTTTGTTGTTGTTCCTTTCATTGTTGTTATGTTATTTTTTTCAGTCTTAATTGACATCCAGTTTAAGCAAACCAATAAAAAAAATTATAACGCATTGAAATGATATTTTTTTCGTCTTTTCTCTTTTCTCATAAAATACTTGTTATTAAAAATAAATAAATAAATATTTAAATAAACAAACAAATCAATCGATAAACCTATGAACATATAAATTAATAAATGAATAATGAAATAAAAAGATATTTAGCTTGTTAATTTTCTTGTTTAAAAGCGATTCTTTGACGAAATTTTTTACTGGAGAGATTTTCTTCAACATGTTGTTTATATTCCAGGTCGAAGTTTTCATTTACTAACCATATAAATAATACAAATTATTTGGGTTTAATTATTCGATCGATTACTTGATTTATACATCATTAGTTATCAGTAAAAAGCGCGTTCAATTTTAAGTGTCAGTAAACTGAAGAAACTTTTAAAGCATTTCAATCTAAAATAGCTTTGTATTTTATTTAAAACTAACTTCATTTATTTAGATAATGTTTCCCCCCGTTTACACTCAACATTCTGCTTTCGCCCTCTCATCAAAAAGCTTCAACAAACTTTGCTCCCTTCATCTGCTTTTGTTGTTGCTGTTGATGATGTTGCGTTGTTTTCGTTGATGATGCTGCTGCAGCTGCTCCTGCTACAGCTTTTGCTTCAAGCACTTCATCTATTAACGTGCCCTCAACTCAACTTCACTCTACTCAACTAAACTCAGCTCAGCTCAGCTCAGCTCATATCCTGGCTCACTTAAATTCTTCTCTGTACAAGTAGAAATCTTTTTACGTCAGTTCTGCTTGTCTTATTCTTTGGCATGTTGCTTGTTCTTCCCAACGCGCTGTCTGTGCGTCTCCACCAGCGTCGCTCACCGTCTTCGTCGCTGTCTGCATTCAGCAGCATCAACATCATCAGCATCAACAGCAGCAGCCAGGCATCAGACACAAAATGAAGTTAAAAATAAAAGATAAAAATAAAAAATAGAAATAGAATGGAATAACAAGAACAACAGCAACGACAAGCATCCAACATGAACATGAAACTTTTAAGAAAAAGAAGCGAACGAACTGTTCAACGTGCAACGTAAAGCGAAGGCAGGAACTCACGTCTATCGTCCTGCGTCCTGCGTCCTTCATCTCGAATTCGATCCATTTTGTGAGAAGCTGAAGCTGTAGCTAAAGCGATGGCGATGGTGTCGGCAAGGACGACGAGGTGTCGGCAAGGACGACGAAGAAAAAGACGCTTAGTTTAGCTTCCTGTACGCTGCTTTCTAGCGATTTGCGAGTGAAACGGAAATGACAGCTTCTGGCGCTGGGATGCTTCGCTTCTCGGATGGCTGGCGACTGCATGAAAAGTGAAAGAAACCTTCTCGCATAAAAGTCTGTCAAATAAGCTTCATGAGCGCTTCGCTTCAAGCGCGGCTAAACGCACTCTGATGCCAGAGTTGGGGCGAAATAAGCGGGTGTCTCGTCTCACTAAGAGAAGAGGGGGATAAAAAGGGATGTATTGTTGAGATCAATAAAATACATAAAAAATACCCTCCTCCTCAAGTAAATCGCTGTTACTCGTAGATATTTAAAAAAATATAAATAAAAAATGAAGTCGGGCTTGAGCGGAGCAGAGGGATTGGATGAGGTACGGCACAGGTGAGGCGATGAAGAGGCGATGAACATTCAGCGGAGAGAATGCCATCAAATGAATGAACAAAGGCCAGAATTGATTAAATATTAGAGTGAATATTAGAGAGAATATACAGACTATTAAATAATTCACTCTAATGATTAGTTACGGGTTGATCGGTCTCCACAATAAGTGGGTATTTAAAGAACATTTCATGGTCATTGAAAATCGAAAACAAAAGATCGTTTCTTTTTCGGGACACTAAAAATTTGATCATATCGTATTTCATTTCTCTTATATTTCCATATCTCGCGGTTTTACTTTCAGTTTCGATCCATCTTTAAAAATAAACTCAACATGGAATTAATTAAAATTCAATCTCTGAAAGTTGTAGATGTTTCCTCCCTCCCCCTCCTTCCCGATTCCCCTTTCAACGAACCACCGACAACACGGTTTTCTCCTTAATTATGAAAGATTTCGAACATTTGACATTATTTTGAGTTATTTATTTATTCTAAAGAAAACTTAGGCAAATATTTGGTTTCATTTATGAGTTCTATCTCTCCATCTCTATCCCCGTCTCTCTCTTTCTGTTTCTCTCTCCTTCTCTGCATTGATTCCTAATTATCTCCACTCCAGTAAGTTTTCTCCGGTTGTCTTCTTTTTCTTCATTTTGCAAGAAGCTTTTAAACTCGACAACCAACTTTAAACAAGCTTATCAATGAATGTTTGTGGGTTGGTATACATGAGGTATGTGCATGTCTGTATGTCATATGTATGTATGTATGTGTTTGGAACCTCACTGATTTATATAAGAATACACCCAATAGTATGTGGGAGGCTTTATAAATATATTAGAAGGGGACTTCGCTAAAACTCGCCGACTTCTTAGACGTTTCTCAAGCGAGACACCATGTTTCAGATTTATAATGATCATATTATGATTATAATTATAATACATATAATAGGGAATCTTAAGCTAATTAATTATTAATTAATAATTATTCGTTTTCTTTATGTACTGACAACTATGTATTTCCTTTAATGCAATCTCCTTTTAAGTGTTATATTATAGATGGAGGAGAACCATTGATGTATTATATGTACATATTGTATATGCTTGTATAACGATTTCATAAGTATTACTTAGAATCTGTTATAATCTTTGTTGTAGAGAAACTGCTTCAATCTGAAGGCAAAAACTTTTTCCCAGAGACAATGAATGCTTCTACACTAAAAGTGCCGGACACAGAAGGATGGTGGGAGTATCTTCTGGTTAGCCGGGCGAAGGAGGGGGGTTTCGAAGCCATGGATTTTTGACAGGGTTGCTGACAGGGCTGCCTTAGTTTTGCGCACACAAAAAGTGTCAGCATCTTCGCTGTCAGAAGATAGAAATTTTAATTTAATTAATCTGAAGAAAATATTCCTCTGGAAGAAGCGAAAGCGAGGGGAGGAAAGGACAAGGGGGAAGCAAAAATGGTGTGAGATAAAATGAATGAGAAATTTAATTAATTATTTCATGAAAATTTAAAACAACAAAAAATTAAAGAAAGTTCAACTACAATCTTTCAACTAAAAATAAAATGAATTCTATTAAAAGATTTCTACTCGCTGATAATAAATCAATATCCATTAAAGACACATAAAAAGCAAAAACAAAGGGGTAAATATGGAGTCAGAGAAAGAGAAAGAGAGGGAGAGAAAAAGAGAAGGCGAGATAGAAACAATACAGAAGGAGAAATGGTTCAAAAGGGATTTATAAGTAAGGAGAGAGCCGCAGATAACTATAAAGCAGAGATTCCCTCAAAAGACGCTTCTAGGATGAATTCACATGATTTCAGTTTCACTTTTGCTGGGTTTGGGGCGGGGGATTTCGGGTCGCTATCAACTGTTGCCATAAAGCGCATCATGTGGAAACTATAAGCCACTGCCAAGTAACCAATCCAGCGTATTAACTGAATCACATACCTCACTATACTTCACCCACCGTGGCTCCCTCTCCCTCTCTTTCTCTCTCACCCTCTCCCTCTCTCACTCTCTCTCTTTTCTTCTAATCATCCTCACAGGCCTGACAAACATAACCTAACATATTTTCCGGCTCGTTGTTGGGAATCGATATGCAAATAAAATGCTGTTCGCATCCACAGGTATTTCGTATCTACGAATATCTATCTAAGGACGTGCCAACGGAGGAATAATAAATGTGGTGTAATTTCGGGTGTCTGGTCCTTCGACCCTCCTCCTTCGTCCCTGCAGCACGTTGCGGCTGCTGTTATTACGGAGTTGATAACGTGTACAAAAGTCGCGTTCTTTCATTGCCAATAAATTTGGTGTTTGGAGGCGAAGCATTACGAATGCGCATGTAAGCAAAAGGATAGAGAAAAAGGGGGAGAGGAGGAAACTTTCCTCCCTCCTCCACCCCCTCTTCCAGGAGACAACAGCGCCAAACATGAAGCAGCTCACCGTGAATCTGAAAAACGTAAACAAATCCGAAATCCCGCTACTTCATGTAGTTAATAAATGATTTATGATCTCAGAGTATACCAGGGAACAAATATAAAAAATACAAGAAAAGAACAAAACTTAAGTATCTACACGAAGTAAATATAAATATCTTTCACACCAAAAAACAATCAAGAAACTTAAGAAACAATCAAATAAAAAGGAGAGAGAAAATCAATTATGCGAAAGAGAAAAGTGAGTTTTGTTATTTTCTCTCTTTATGTGTCTATCTGTCTCTCTCTTTCTCGTTCTCTCTGTCTCTCTTTCTCCCTCTTTTACTCATTCATTCTTACGAAGATTCTTTTACGAGTCTTAAACTCTTAAACTCCGGAGTTCCCCTTAAATTGTTACTCTTTGTTTCTCTTTGAAATGCGAAAAGCGACTCCATGGTACTCGTGTTTCGTGCTTCATGGAATCCAATAAAATTCGGATGCTGCGAACGGTTCTGAGATTCTTGGCAAATCTTTTGCAGTCTGCGCCGCTTCTATTAAATTTTATTACATATTTCAATGGACGCAGAGTGTGCATGAGATGCTCAATAGCAATAACAACAACAACAACAATACTTGGTATATTCCAAATGAGATTCACAACAATAACAAGAACAACAACAACAACCACAGCAGCTGCTGAAGCTGAAACAGATGAAAATGTGGAAAATGTGGTGGTGGTGCTCTTTTTCGCTTGCTTTTCATCTGATTTGCTTTCGATTTTGTCTTCGGTTTCGTTTTCGTTTTCATTTTGTTTTGTTTCATCTTCTTTTGCTCAGTTTTTTGCGCATTTCTCCGCTTGCCACATTAAAAATATCGCTGGTTTTCTCGCTTCAGCGGTAGTTGTAATTTCTCATCTCTTCGTTGGGGTTGCAAAAGCAGCAAAAGGAGCCCCAATTAATTGGATCCTGAAAATATTAAAAAACTCCATTCTGTGTTATATTCATATTAAAGTGAAAGATTTCGGGAAAAGCCTTCAGAAACGTATTTTTTATTTTATTTTTAAAAGCACTACAATTAAAATACTAGTAAAAAAACAACAACTAAAAATTACTGAAGAAAAGCACAAGAAAAATGTAAAAAAGAAAAAATTGTCACCAAACAAACTATAAAAAGCGCGTGTTATTGTGGTGACATCACAGCTGACGTCACTGATGTCGCTTAAATTTGAGTTCAGTTGACTTTATTTTGGTTTCATTTGCCGTCGGCAGAACATCGTCGGCACTCATTTGAAATCCAGTTGACGGAACTTCTGTTTCGGCGGACGTGAGAGCGGTTCTGCATGAGTATATCATGATATATGAATCATAGAATAATGACGGTGTACTGTCTGCCCCCGTTAAGCGTGACTCGTCGGAAGAACCGAATATGTTCGCGTTAATTCAAGCCAAACTTCACAACTTGTTCACTGCGATTTTGAAGAAGCGAAAAGTACGTCTGCGAACCAAACGGAAAAAAATACGCAAATAACCACCGGCCCGGATCGTCCCGTTCCGTTCCGTTCCATACCGTTTCGTACCGTTCGCTCTCTCTCCCTCACTCACTCAGCGATTGACTACGCTTCAAAAAAACTCACTTCGTACAAAGTAAATAAATAAATAAATAAAAAAGTGTATCTTTTTTCTGTTGCTTCTAATAAGTTTTTTCCTCTGGATGGTTTTTAAAATAAAAATGCACCGAATTTTCTGATATATCATAAAACGCCTGTGAAAATGTCTTAAATTTTGAAAATAAAGGTAAGTTGAATGAAGTGCTGTTTAAATGGATGTTGTTTTAAATTAAAACAGCAGTTGATATGCTGTGATAAACAAATTTAAATAAATTAAGTTTAGTTACAAGAATATAGTGTATATCCTTCCGTTATGAGTTTCTAAACTCATTGAACTTTTGACATTACGGGTGACACTACTATGAGAATGATGTCGTGGTATAAGAAGAAGAAGAGTAGGAAAGAGTAGTCTGAGTAGAAGAAGAAGTCGTAATAAAACACGACGCTTTTCTGATTTTCACGAAGTTTCCCGCCGCCCGCCTTCAGAAAGAGGCTTCAATCAATGCAAAGACGATTCCTTCCTCGTGAAAGAGAACCAACCACGTCTACCCTGCCCCCATCCCCCGACTTCAGCCCTAATTTCAATAAAACAACGGATCGTGTCTATTTTCTAAAGCTTTCTTGTGCGAGTATTATTAGGACTTTGAATAGAATGCTTGAAGACTGACACGTAGAAGTGATTTACTGAGTTTAGTTGGATTTTTTAGTAATAATGACAAATGCGAATAACTGCAAAACTTGATTCCAGACTTTGCGACGTTGTGTAAACGAAGTGCAATAAATAAATCGCTTCGCCATCAAATCGCAACTACAATAATTTGAAAAATTACAAAATTTCAGCAAATTTGCGCAACGTAAATCATCTCAGAATCAGCTGCCTGCCCACTAACGGGCGCCCAAGGTCATTAAGAGACATACACACAGCTACAATACAGCTACCCACACACAAACACACACACACACACACACACAGACAATGCATGTATATAAACCTACAAAAAACTGTGGCCATTAAACAAGGTGTAGAACAACGTGTGAACCAACATAAATAATTTGCTTAAAACGAAGCGATGCAACACGACTGCGATGCACCGCAGCTGGCGGAATACTGTCAGCATCATGATCATTACGATCATCATCAGCATCAACTTCATCATCACCATCTTCTTCATCATCATCCTCATCATCCTCATCATCAGTTGTAGCAGCAGCAGAATGATTCGAAAAACGTGCAGCAGGCGGCGGACGCATCGATTAGAGGCGCGATAAAAATCAATTTGTGGCCAATAATAAATTGACTAACTAGACGCTGCGCAAGCGCTTAAAACACCATTAAAAAGCACCAGTCGAAGGAATAAAAAAAGGGGAAAACACCAGCGTTGCTCTGATGAAGTGTTGCGCACTCGACTTTAAGATGCTGGTTGTTGTTGTTGTTCTTTTAATACTCGTACAAATTGCGCTGGCGGCTGCTCTGAAATCAGTGTGTAAAAAGAAAAAGTCCAATAAATGGTAAAAAATAATATAAACCAGAAAGAGTGTTAACTTCGGCCTGGCCGAAGTTCATATATCCTACACACTTGTACTGAGAAATGAGGCGTGGCAATGGTCTAATTTTTTTCCTTTTCAATCTCAAATAGCCTGTGATGAAAGGCAAAATTCATGCCAAGTTTGATGAAAATATCTCTATTCGTTCTCCTGTAAACGAGTTTTATTTAATTAGTGGGCGGACCACGCCTATTTGATCGGTTTTGGTCAGAGACAGTGGACTTCTGGACAAAATTTCAACCCCAAATTCGTTCCACAAACTGAGAAATTGAGCTATATATGGAGCACGGAAGATAATATATTCAGTATAAAAAGTAAGCGTGGAAATGGTCCGATTTTGCCCATTTTCAATACCGATGAGTTTCTAATGATAGACAATATTCGTGCCAAGTTGATGAAGATATCTCTATTCGTTCTCTTGTAATCGTGATTTCCACAGACGGACAGACAGACAGACAGACGTACAGACAGACGGACGGACATGGCTAAATCGACTCAGGAGGTCATGCTGATCAAGAATATATATACTTTTCTCTACCTGTCACGCCTCCTTTAATGCGTTACAAACGGAAGCAATAAGTGAATATACCCTATTCACTTCGTGTGTAGGGTATAAAAAGAGTATAGAAAATGGTATAAAAAATTATATAAAAAGTGGTATAAAAGGCAGTATAAAAAATTGTATAAGAGGTGGTATAGATGACGGTATCAAAAATGATATACAAAATTGGTCTACAACATTAAAATAATATAGAAAAGTATACAATAATAGTATAAACCAGAAAGAAACACAGTACACCATCTTAGGTATTGTTTATGGAACAGTAGGTGGACCATACCTACATTTGGATGGGTATATAATATTGTTGATGATGTAATGATATTGCTAATTATTATGCGTAACTCGTATAGACAAAATATACACTTTAACATTCAAATGTAGCATATAAAAGTTTTACAAAATATGGGATAATAAATGGTAGAAAATAAACCATATACAGTCGTTTAAAAAAGTAGAAAAATTGGTACAGAAAATAGTAAAAAAATTGTATAAAATATAAATGCTTGCATTGGTTTTCTTTGTGGTTAATAATCAATATTTAAGCATCGTCTGATTTCTACACTGGCTCGCTTTTCGAAATCCTGCGTGCAACGGAGTGAATACTCTCAGGAATGCGCTGGAAACGGATTCCAGCAACGCATTCGTTTTTTATTTGTGGTTGCTTTTCTTTTTACGCTTTTATCAAGAGACGTCTTTTAGTAGGCTGCAAAGATTTTAAAAAAAAATTCATATTGATGCTCATACTATTGTGGCTATTTTTTATGGCTCATTGTTGTTGCTTCCATAGTTTATTGTTGTTGTAATTTTCGTTCAATACAGTATCCATCGATTGTGAACCTTGCGGCAAAAACACTTGCTTTCGAAATCACGTTTCACAACTTAATCCACACGGTGGGTTTTTGTTTTTGCTTTAAATCCTTGCTGTGTGTTTCCTTGGTTTTGTTTTTGTTGATTTTTGTTGTTTTTGTGGGTGGCAACGTTTTTGTTCTTCATAAACTCGCGCAGTGCACGAAAATCACGATTTGTTGTGCAAATTTCTTGGTTGCGGTTTGGTTTTTCCACTTCATCATCGTCATCGTCATCTTGTTCTTCTTCTTCGTCTTCCCCTCCTTGTCCTGCTTCTTCCTCTTCGTCTTCCTCCTCTTTTTCTTCATTTAACTTGCTTTACTCTGAGCTACGCGTTGCACTGCAGCTGCTTAGTCGCAGACGCCTTTCGCTCTCCTTCCTTCCTTCTCTCTCCCCCATCCACCATCCTTAGCAATAGCTTAATCCTTAAATAATTTCATTGCCCCCTTTTGCATTACAGTTTGATTTTTTTTTGCGTATTTAACTCTACACTAAGAAAAAGAATTCAAAGAAACAGTGAAAGAATAAAAAGCAACACTTTTCTTGCGCTCTTCAGTGGCGTGGAGGATTAAACTTAGTTTATTTTAGTGATTTTTAATTGGAAAATTATTCAAACTTTTATTTTAATCAACAATCTAATTTTAATTTAATTTAAACAGCCAATCATTTTAATTTTCAGCAATTGAAGCGATAATTTTAAGCAACCGCCTCTGATTCGATGGAGACTCTCATGTTAGCATTCTTAATTTAATACAAGTTTAAATTGTAACTTTTTAATAACTCACTTAAGAGGAATTACAGTCTGATGGTGGTAGTTCTGGTGAGGGGAGGACTGACAGAGGAGGAGGTCAATTGGATTAAAAAAGATTAGAGTTGGAACGTTTAAAATGTAAACCAACCAAAGCAAAGCTAACACAAAGCAAGAGAATGTTTTAGCCAAAGATTGATCTTGACTAGTAAAAAAAACAGAAAAAACCCCCCAACAAAAGGAATTACAAATAAAAAGTGGAAATCAAAAAATACAAATAAATAAAAATTAACTTCAATTACAACAAAAAAGAAATATAAAAAAATAGGAACGAAAGAACGAAAGGTAAATCTAACCTTTTTAAAGGTGAATATAATAAAATGTGTTCGGTTTTTTTGTTCTTTTCGATGCTATTTTTATTGTTTCTCTTTTCTGATTTTTTGTTGTTGTTTCATTGAAACCACTTTTTAAGTATTTGCATTGTTTTTGGTTTTCTTTGATTGGTTGCTTGATTCGGCCGCACGAAAGAGTTCGAAGTTCAACATTTGTTTGCATCGATATTTTGCAGCTGTTGTTGTTGTTATTCTTAACTGATTTTAGTTGGTGGTGACTGAAAAGAGGCTGGCAAAAATGAAGGCTTAATAAATCCTTCAAATGAACTTTAAAGAACTTTAATAAACTCATCACGAAAGCAATGCGAAAAAATAAAGACGACGGCCGGGCAGCCAAGATGAAGAGTTCAGTCCTTCAGTTGACCGTAGATCGTCGATCGTAGATTGGATTAGAAAAATAAAATGTAGAATTAGTCAATTATTATTGTATAACTGTAATTATAATTGTACTTTAATGAATACGTGTTTAGGGCTAAAAATCTTCGAGTTCGTTCGAATTTTTCAGGTGATTTTATGGAACACGCATAAACACATGCATATGTTGTGTATACATACATATGTAGGTATATAAACTCTGACACACACACACACATACATATACAGCCACAACTGACAGCACCACGTGTCGATTTCATTAAAAGAAAATACTTAAAAAATGTTAAAAAGGAAATGAACAAAAACAAGAATAAAGCGTAAATGACAA
This sequence comes from Myopa testacea, assembly GCA_949629155.1. Taxonomy (NCBI): domain Eukaryota; kingdom Metazoa; phylum Arthropoda; class Insecta; order Diptera; family Conopidae; genus Myopa; species Myopa testacea. Next base: position 40,524,925 of record OX451345.1, on the reverse strand, counting down.
GCATATCAGCGGCAGCAAAAAATGACAACAACAACAAAAGCAACAACAACAACTGCATCAGGCTACCCTAACTTAACAACACGTCGAATAAAATAAAAATAAAAACATGTAGTAGTTAAAAATAAAAGCCTCAAATTGAAGCAACAACAACAGCAACAACCAGGAGCAAAACCATGCAAAAATGACAAAAGAGAAAAAAACTCTCTTTAAACATGGCGCGAACATCATGTCCTGTGTCCTTACGTGGCGGTGCTTCGGTGTCCTTTTCAATTTTTAAAATCGAACCTTGATTTATGGCGCTTCAAAAGACAACAACAACAGCAATGAAATACAACATTCGCCCAAAAAAAAAACAACAACAAAAATAACAGAAACATCGATGGAAACGGATGAAATAACAACAACAACAACAACAGCACCACAGTTCCGCTGCAATGATATGAAATTGTAGTTTTTGTTGTTGTTACTGTTGTTGTTGTTGTTGTTATTCTTGCTGTTGTTGTTGCTGCTGGTTTTGTTGTTTTTCACTCTGACAACGACGATGATTCTGATGCCGTTGATGAGGTTGAATGCTTTTGATATGCTTTAAAATGTGAAATGCATTGCTCACACACACACTCACACACACACATACACACACTCATATTTACACACAAATACATTCATATACATACACGGACACACTTCTGCTGTTGCAAATTAATGTGGACACATGTGTGCACATTATTGCAAATATTCATTGCATTCATCACCAACAGAATTGTTGTTGTTGTTGTTGTTATAGTTGGTTTCTTTCTGTTCTTCGTTTTTTTTAATTTTTTTTAACAGTTGTTTCGGCTTTTGTTGTTTTGTTCAACCACATTTTGTGTTTCTCAGCTTCCAGAATGCGACCCCACACTCCTCATGGTTCATGGATGTGAGCGAGCGTGTGTAACGTATTATTTTTAACAATAAAGGATGCGTCATGTAATCAACACACACACATACACACACAAACACATGCTCTCACTGTGAGAAAAGGAAAAGCAACAATAACAACAACAACATCAGCAAATTCAATTCGTTGCACATAAATTTTGTGTCGCACGCCGAACGTCGATATTCGATTTTTCGCCAATTAATAGATACATTTAACATACACATACGTACATACATACACACATACACACATACATGTATATGTACGTACATAGATTGGTACAATTTTAACGAATTCTCATAGTATACTCGTATACAATATTATAATAATAATAGCAACGATAAAATAATAAAATAAACTTCATTCTATCAATGAGACAAACCAAAAGAATGTGTCTGCTTTAAAAGTAACTAAGAATGCTAATAATATGAAGACGTCCCTTGAATTTAATCGGTTAAATGGTACCACTAAATCGCTAAGAGCGGTTATTCGAAGCCGTGTTATTCGAGGCTTTAAATATGTGCCATATAATAGATAAAACAACTAACTATTGTGTTATTAATACACACTACAGACAGTGAGTTTTCCTTGCAAGCCCTCGATATCTACGAGTATGTATATTGTACATAATTACTATGTGATCAAGTTAATTTTTAGCAATAATAATCAACATTCTTTCTGGTTTCTTTCTTTTAATTAAAACCACCGCTAATAAAAGATTCCCTTTCGTTTTTGTTGAAGTTTGGTTTTGTTTTTGCTTCTTTGTTGTTATTTTTGCAAATCTCATTCGCATTGAATTCTTTTAAATAGACTCGATTTTAATGACGGTTTCTGGGGTCTGTCTAAAAAGTGAAATCATACGGGTTTATATAACATTAATTAGACACCGAAAAACAAAACCAGACACATTTAAGACTCCGCTTCATTGAGTTCGGTGGGTACGTCATGGAACACACAAAAGAGACACACACACACGTACTCCATACACACACACACTGTTTCCTGCTTCTTTTTAATTCTGTCAAACATTTAAACGGGCTCTCTTTTAACTTTAGTTAAATTATTTATTGAGCGTATTTTAAATTATTTCTGAGCGTTTATTTAATGACAAAAATTCGCAGACGATTTTAAAGAAAGAACGAAAGAAAGGAAGAACGAAAAGTAGAAAGAAAGAAAGATTGAAACATCATTTTAATAAAAAGACGACCACCAAAAATCTCGTGTGAATAAAACAGAAAAGTTTCTTGAATGAAAAATGGACAGAAACGAAGGCGAAAAAAATGTCATCGCAGAAATTTTAAAGTCTCACTGAATACGGTAAAAAATAACAGTTTTTTAATGTTTATTTTTTTCTAATTCGTTAGTTTTACGTTTGTTTCTTTGATCGTCTGTTTGTTTGTATGAAGTATGTATGTATGTATGTTTTTATGTATGTGTATGTATGCATGTATGTATGTTTGCATGTTTGTAAGTATGTATGAAGGATATCCTTGACTCCACGGCGAAAAAAGGTGGCAAAATCGCCAACCATCTACAAAAAAAAGAAGAAAATATGGCCGCTGCTTCTTTTTTTATCAAAAACTAATAATTCATTACAGTCAACGGTGATGTTTTTTTATTATTATTTTCTTTGCTTTGAGGGAGGAGGCTCAAATCACCTTGAATGCTGCCCATTGAGTTGTTTTTGTAGTTGTTGGAGTCGCGTGTCTCTCAAATCGAGCGCACGCTCATACACACACACACACAGGCACACATACATACATACATTCGTACATATTCACTGCTGCCATTTTGATTTTATTTTAGTTTTTTTATGAATCCACACGAACATGAACACGACAGTCGCTTGTAAGAGTTGCGTTTAACATGTTTTTGATATCATCATCAGCAGCAGCATCAGCAGCAGCTTCAGCATCATCTGAACACCATTCAACGGATTTTGCTATCTTCACGTATTCAATACGTTTATGATTTATTATTAAAGCAATGAGGGGAAAAAACTACATACGAGTACATTAAAAAAAGAAGGAGTAAAATTTAAGAAAATCCCAACGATTTGCAGCAAAACTAAAAACAACAAAAAAGTGGTTTGCGGCGTCGTCATCAAAATCAACATCATAATCATCATTACCATCACCATCATCGTTTTTATCACTGACCATAATAAGAACACGCTTGACCGTTATAGAAATTAACAAACAACACTAACAAAAGTCACACACACACACGGATGTCAAACAAAACTAGTCACCCAGAATATATAACATATCCCCAGAGAGAGAGAGAGAGAGAGGGAGAGAGAAAGAGAGAAGGGGACAGTGAAGGAAAACTTCAGGAGTATTCAGAGAATTGCAAGAATCGGGGGATGTGTGCTTCGGTGAATGTGAACCTCCATCAAATGTGTTAAATTTCTTTAATTTAGTCATGTGAAAAAATAAAAACAACAACGAGTAACAACAACAACAACCAGTTACTACAAATAAAAGGCGTTGCGAAAAAAAGGGTCAATTAACTAATTATGCATCAAGGGACATCCCTAGTAACGGACAGCTACTGATACCTCGAGTCGTAGACGGATTCGGGTTCGGACTGAAATACAGAATAATTTTTCGTAATTAACTTTAGACGACGGAGGATGGACGACGGACAAGGGACAACGGTAAATGTGAAATGTGAGTACGAGAACTCAAGTGTGAGCAGAGTAGAGGGACCCATTCAACTGCTTAAACAAATATTGACTTTGGACTAACAGACTCAAAAGAAGAGCGAGTGAGGGACGGAACGAGAGAGAGAGAGGAGGAGGAGGTGTGAGAGACAGAAAGTAAAAATGTCTGTCTAAAACATGGCCATCATTCGACAATCGCCCGAAGTACCATAAATCAAAGTCAACATCGTCAACACTGACTTTAGTATTTTCGGGAAAATACGTTGATGATGTTGACGATGATAATGATGACGATGTTGAGGATGATGTTCAATATGATGATGATGAAGATACTGTTCTTGTTATTGTTGTTGTTCTTTAGGGAACAACCCTTAAGAATGCCTGCCTGCCTGCAAGAAAACATCGCTCGACAAGAAATGAAGGATGAAAAACAACAACGACTCACTGATTGAACAAACTGAAGGAGCGAATCTTTGCCGGCCACGCCTGTCAACTACTCACTGTCATCAGGTTCACTTTCTCGGCTTCATTTTGCAATCACACGCACTTCTTAAGCGCTCAGCTGAGTTCTGCTCTTTGTTCGCTTTGTTCTTCAGAGGCTTCGTCTTCATGCATCGGGGTCATCCTTCCGCAGTCCCTGCATACATCGTCCTCGATTCGAAACAACATTCACCAAAATGTTCAGAGCAAAGAACAACCAAGTCGTCTGCTTCTTCTCCATCATCTTCATCTTCCTTTTCTTCTTCGTCCTTTCGAGCCTCTTCCACTTCATTGCTGCTCTTGCTCGACTTCTTATTCTTCCTCTTCTTCTTGTCGCTGTGCTTTTACAGGATATTGGAAGAAGTTTGGAAAGGAAATTAGATCGTCATCAGTTAGTTTAGAAATATTACGCTTGCATACAAACGAGCAGAAAGCGGCACCCGGCTTATCGTCGACCTCCCCGGACACACTCGAGCACTCGACATGAAGCGCTCATCCACTGCCAACGCCGACGCCACCGCCGACGCCACCGCCGACGCATCATTCCGACCCATTTTGAGGACATGGGTTCTATTTGCAGATCATCTTGTTTGCTGTCTCTCTTTCTCGCTCTCTCTCCTAGCAACTCCCCCTCCCTCCATCACCCTCTCCATCTGAGGTTACAAAGATTCTTCAGAAATAATTGAAATATTTTAGTTTTTCTTATCATTTTAAAGTAATTTTTTGCTTTTTTCGCTTTTGCTTCTTCTTCTAAATTGAACTCGAACCAGAACCAGAAATTCGAGCTGTCAGGTCTGCAGTCGTAGCTGTCAAAAGGCGGATATTAAGTTGGGTCCCTTGTTGTGAAATTAAATATGTGAACTACAAGAGTTTTGTGATGTTACACAGCATTTGTTAGGTTATAATGATTTATTATAGGAATAAAATATTTATAAGTCGATATTTTTAAATGAAATAGTTTGTTTTTGTTCTTAAATTACGATACGAATGGAAAGGACAAAATCGTTTAACGGAATATTGAATTACTTCTAGTTTTGGTTTTCTTCTTCAAATCCAATGCCGCCATTTTGTGAGGAGGGCAAAAATTGTTCCATCTAAATTAGAATGTGAATGCAATTAAAGTTAAAATTAAAGTAGCTATTTAATGAACTTATTGCCACATTGATTTCTATCAGAGGCTTCCGATGCAAACAGATATCCAGAGATTCTGAGAGCAACACGTTCCTATACACACATTCCTATACATTATAAGCCCTTCTAAAAATATTATAACTATTAAAAAATAATGAACTATTGAAGTCTCTTGCCTGGAACTTCATCTCCCTAAAATTGTACTTCTGAATACTTCTTCTGTGGTACTTCTTCTGTATGTACCACTTCTAAAGTATTTCTTATATTTCTTATCCTTAACTAACGTTTGTTCATAATTATTTAATGCCTTTCTTTAATACGCATTACTTACTCGTGTTTATCGGGGAAAACACTCTTCATTCCATCGCGATTCACGGTCTTAAGCTGTTTGGCTGTTTGTGACACACTTCTTCCCGGGTGTGATTATAAAAGTCGTTAAATCATTTATTGTGGAATTTTATTAATAAAAAAGAAATACAATGCGTTTTATTCTGGGTTTTTTATTTTGTTCGGGTTTTTTTATATCGTTTTTGAATTCACTTGTAACCAATTGGACTGGTTTTTCCAGTACTTCGTGAAGACCCGTCGCAACGACGTCGTGTTGACTCTTGGCTCTTGGTTCTTAACTCTTTCTTAACATGGCTCTTTCTTAGCTCATATCGAAGTCATGCATATCAATAAGTTTAACCGAACGCCTTCTAAATTCCTGTTGCTCCGTGTCTCGTACAGCGCACTCGGTATCTGATTTGTGTCAACATTAAAATAGCAAACCACAAGAACCGCCGGTTACCTCATGCCCATGGGTATCCCGTGTGATCCCCATATACACATACATACGTACATATGTATGTAAGTATGCATGTGCGATTATGTGCTGAATAATGGAGCAGAAACCCTTCCTTGCCCGGCAGATAAGAGTCGAAGGTTGGTATTTCAGTTGCCCAGCTGCGATGCGAGCGAATGAGTGTCGAAGATAATAAATTGAAATTGAGTTCATAAAACACGAATCAGCAAAACGTTTAACATCTTTATTTGTGAGCTACGATGCAGCGACGAATGCACCGAGAAGCACTCTGCTGAAGCTTGTATAAAAGCTACGCGAAGAGCCAAGTGAGCCAGTGAACAGAGTGGAGAAGGGGTCATGAAACGTATGCTTCGGAAATCTGAGTGGAGTCTGAGGAAAATCAGACAAACGAACGAACGCACGAGCAAACAAAAAGGCAGGCAGACTGACTAGCAGACAGTTCAAGAAACAGACAGATAGTTAAGGAGACAGACAGTCAGACAGACCGAGAGGGAGACATACCGAGTAGATCCAGCCATCCAGTCAGCGACAGACGGATATAGCTTTGGAACGTGCATAAGGAAATCCTAGACGTGCGATAAAATGTGCGACATGGCAGGAGTTTGGCGCCCGCACCGTCGCATGGAACCCAATGCACCGAAACGTCGTCAAGCATTTCGTGCGACAAAAGGTGCATAAAAATGCAAATAGAAACATTTATTGAGCGAATTGAACAAACGTCAAGTCATTCGTGTCTCCTGTCGCACACGCTATCGTCTCGTGGAGGCTGTTCAACTACAGTGGAGGGAAAGCAGCGAAAATGGAGCGATGACAGATTTTGCAGAAGTTACTGCGGCAGCTGTTGCTCGAGTTCTTAACAGTTATTCGTGATGATGTCATAAAATCAATTAATTTTTCAACTTTATGATGATGATGACAAGAATTTCAATTGAATTTACAAGGAGTGGGAGAGAAATGGACACAGACGGAGGAACAAAGAAAAAAAGAGATAGATTGAACCATTGCAATGAACAAATTGCTGATCAAAAATTTATACACTTTCCTATACCTGCCACGCCTCCATCTGTGCTCTACAAACGGAAGGGCACACTTAATATACCCTTTTACCTTCGAGTGTAGGGTGTAACTACTGAGCGATAATAATAGATTATAATAGTTTCACGGCAGAAGAAGGACGATTGCAGAGACCCACAACCATATCCTATGAGTACCTTCACCAAGTTTAGTTTAATCAATCGGTGGACGTGCATTAAACACGCTTCACTAAAGGAATTAAATGATCTACCGAAGAACAAGCACAAGAAGAAGAAGAAGAAGAAGAAGAATAAAACGTGGAAATACATGAGCTGAGTCGTCTATTCCAACCACAGGAAGTGTGCAACAGAGATGCAAAAAGAGATGAGAGATGAAGCGATGAAAAACCACGTACGAGAAATCAATGTTCAATAAATCGAGTTATGTTGGTGCTGATGTTGCCGATGTTGCTACGTTCTACAGGCCGGTCGACATTTTGCTGGTTCCCCGCTGTCTCCCTTCTCCCTCGCCCACAATTTCTCTTTCTCAGTCTGACAGCCAGCTAAAATTCTGGAGTTGGTACTGATTATGGTGCTCATGATGGTGCTGGTGCCGTTGTTGTTACTGTTGCTATTCTTGTTGCTGATGACGGTTTGAGCAAACGTTGTGAGAATTCTAGAATCGCGTTCAAACTTATCGGCCCCCAAACTGGCCACGGCACCAACATAACGACGATAAGTTGCGAACGTGCTCAATGAAGCGAATGCTGGAAAACGATAAAGGAATAGAATAAAATAATAAAACGAAAACAAAATCGAAGAAAAAATCGTCGATGTGCAGCATCTGAATTCAAGCAAAAGAGGCACTTAAATCCAATGATTAGGACGAAACAAATCAAAAGCTTCTACAAAACAGCTTTGAACATTATTTTTGAAGTTTTTTCTAATCGTCCCGACTCACGAGTCAACGGGTTTAGAAAATAAGAGCAAATAATTAGTTACGCTTGAGAAATGTAATGCTTCTCGGAAGCTACTTTAAAATAACAACTTTTAAGAACCTTTACAGCTGATTAAAGGATGCTTTATTTAATGATCTAAATCACCAACCGATTTCGAGATCTCAGAAAACAACAATTTTTAGATTGATATACATAAATTATATAAATTTTAGGTAGATGTTTAGGTCGACAATTTTTAGCTAAAAGATACACGACGAATATCAGCGAAAGGTATGTGAATATATTAAAGTAGTTGCCATATTTTCGGGTACTCAAATAGTAATACAAAAGTATTATTTAATGCCCGAAAAGCACTAAAATAAACACACTTAAACTCAAGGTTCTTCGAGAAATGTTTCATTATTCATTTATATTTAGAATTTAGTCATGATTTAAGGTAACCTTCAGCACTCTATAATAGTTTAAGTGGAGGGGAGGAAAAACGAAATCATAAATCATTAAAAAACTCAGCGGAACCTAATCTTCAGCTACAACTTCAACATGTGTGAGCTCTAAACAATCAGAACCTCTGAACTCTCTGAACCTCCGAGCCTCTGAACCCCGACATCTCTGAATAATTATTATTACGTAAAGCGACACTAAAGTGACCTTTAGCTCGCCCGCTCCTAATGAGCCATAATAATTATGAGCTGGCACAAGCTCAAAATAATAAAACTAAATTGTTTTTGCTCTGGCCTTGATACAGTTTCCCAGCCGCAGCGAAAAGGCAGGGTACAAAAACAAATAAAGTGGTCCCTGAGGTCGCTGCAGTGGATAAAGAAGAGCCTTGACTTTGGCATAATTAAAATCAAGAATTGCATCATGTCCGAGTAGCCTCGAGCAACCTGCCGTGTCTCCGATGAAGCTAATGCTAAGCTGTATTAATGCGAGCAGCAACACCGGGCCACCGTCTGGCCGCCGCTGTGAAAGTGTATCGAATTTTATTGTGCAGAACCGAAAACGTGCTGAACGACGATGTTACGAATGTTTTCTATGGGAACGCAACGAAATGTCGTAGTAAAGAATTGCGTAAGTCGACTACGAGTGCCTTGTAGTCATTGAGTACTGTGTGAGTACGTATCACGGTTATACTCGTAGTACGAAAGCCTTGAAACCATAAAGTGTTCAAGGATAAAAACTTTCTCTTTCAATTTCTGTGGCCGTTGTTGTTGTTGCTAATGTTATTCTGATTCCATTCCACTTCGAAGCCAGACGACGAAGCCAATTGTGCCAATTTTTCGACCAGCAGCCGGTAACCGGTCAGAAGAACCAAGAACCCAGAAGAACTCCGTCTGGCTGCCTGTTTGCTGACCCGTCTCTGTGCCATCTCTGTGCGGTCCCTGATCCCGTATTTATTTATTATTTATTTATGCATTCACTTTCGCTTGTTTTGTTTTGCTCTGGCTTTGTTCGGTTTTGTATTCGAGAAGAATCTCCAGCCGATTCCAACTGATTCCAGGCTGCCTTCTCGAAGGCATTTCGTGTTTTCCCCGCCTGCAGTCAACAGGTTAAAGAATAATGTTACTTCGACTTGCAGCAAGGTTCCGCAGCTCAGCGAGGTTCCGCAGTCACCGAAAGGTTTTTCTGCTGGCTTTTCTTTTTTTTATTTTTATGGAAATACAACCTAACCTAATTTATGGACATCTATTATACTGTCCCGTCGGTGGGCTGTGATTAGCTTTAATAGATTCTGACACCTTTGTTTAGATCCGTTCTATTTATGCAGATTCTTTTCTTGTCATTTACGATACTTTGTTTGCTAACATGTTGCATGTTGTTGTCACAAGTAGTGACAGTAGTCGCAGACAGATGATGTGACACAAGAAGATCGAGCGAGGTACGCATGGAGAATTCGTTTTCTACTCAATCAATTTGTTGTCACCTGTTTTCGAGTAAATATTTTGAATTCGCACACTCAACGGAAGACATTCTTCGTCAGTTTGATAAATTACTTTAACAAATTTGCAATTTCAAGGATCAAGAGAAAGGAATCGCAAACCGAGGATCACAACCGTAGAAGAACTCAAAAATCTCGAAGACCTCAAAGATCGTAAACCTAAAAAGATGTACTTTTGGATGCAGAGTGTCTAAATTTTTATTCAAATTCAAATAATTTATTGAAGTAGAGTAGAATAGAATCAATTAATAAAATTGATTTTATTTCGTTTAATTTGATTGCATTTTTTACGTTTTTTTATTTCGTTTGTTTGATTTAATTGACGAGTTTTCATTTGTTACCAAATTGAGGCCAGATGACGTAATAATTTTAAATTTTTTAAAGACGGAAGTGGTTTGAAAGTGGAATCTAGGTATATATCGATATATGACATACATATATTACGATGTACAAATGTTATTCCGATATCCTTTATGTCCCATAGCAATTTTCGCTTCAAAAATTATCCCCAAAAATATTCATGGCATTCTTCCTCGATATGCAAATCTTATTATTAATATTTCAACCTGCAGCAACCCTTCCGAAAGCCTCCGAACCCTTCCCAATACCCCCGAACACCTCCAAAAACCTTTTTCTCTCTTTTCCACTCCTTGATGAAGAGCGAACACACTCATTCTTGCCCAGGTTTTGCGGAAATTAAATTCCATGTCTTCTCCTGCCCTTCTGCCGCTGAACCACTCCAGAGCCACCCCGCCGACCATCCGTTGAAAGGCGGCCACTGACACTGAATGACAAAAATTCAATTGCAAAGTTTTCATCAGCGGTCGAGTAACGAGTAACGCTTTTGTTATGATGCACACAGCTCATGGAATTGATTTTTTCATCGTCGTCGTCATCGTCATCGTTGCTTTTGTTGTTGTTTTTTGTGGCAAGTTGAATTCGCAGTCGTTGCTGCTGAACAAGATTTTGGAGGCTGGGCTGCTTGGGTTGGCTGACTGGAAGTTGTGCGGTCTGCGGGATGCAGGGGAGCGGAAGCCGAAACAGTTAGCAAAAGAATGCAAAGCGAGCAGCTTTTTGTGGGGAGGGGGAAGTTGCTAGGGGGAGCAGATTCTGTTGTTGGTGCTGGCGTCGGTGATGGTTTACAAAGCCACAGGGGGGAAAACAGAGGAACACGATGATGACTCAGCTGGAGGGCAACAATAACAACAACAGCGATGGAAGGAGCGGAAAAGGAGGCCGCACAAGGAAAACGAGGCACTCGCTGTGTCTGCGTTCTACGCTTTTCGGGTTGCACCCTTTGTTTTTTGGCGGGGAAAATATATCAACCTCGAGTGTCGTTGGTCGTTGTTACATGAATGAATTCATATTTTAAGTAAAAGTCTTCGTATTTTTTCTTTTAAGTTTGCTTTAACACCCTGTAACTGCCGCGTAAAAGTCGCCTGTGGTTCACAATCGCGCTCGTCCTCGATTCATCTCTGAAAACTCATCCGGGCCGCAGATTTACTTAACAGCAGAGTGTCTCGATGGCAGGATGTCATCAGCAGCTATACACATCATCACAGTGATCATCAGCATCAACATCATCATCACCATCGTCGTCGTCAACGTTATGAATACCTACAATATCAACACACACCCACACACACACACACACATACACCGCCTCCCAGTGAAGTTTGGTTCAAGTGAAATAAAAGCCGTCATGTGAAAAAACAGGATACGCTGTGGGTGGTCAATGAAATGCAACCACAACCACACAAGAACAACAACAACAGCATCATAATCAGCAGCATCACCGCAAAAAGCGCACCGAAAGCTTTTGTTACCGTTTCTTCGTCGCTTTGTTGCTGATTTCAATTTCAGTGGAGATGCCAACAGCTCTCAAGAGTGGCCATCATCCTCATTTGTTGTATTTTTACCTTGCACAATACAGATGGTGTATATGATGGTGTATGTGCATATGTATATGGATATATGTATGTATATTATGAATTTCTGTTTGTCTGTTGATGATGTTTTTCTTGTTCTTGTTGTTGTTTCATGATGGTGAACACCGCAGCAGGACATCGTCAGCAATCTTATCAACGCTTGTCAATCGTATCCAAAATGGCGACAAAACAACAACAACAACAAGATCAACAATTGGAATAACACACATGATATACGCATTCATAGCTTTTGCTTTTATATTTTAATTACGGTGTCAGTTCCATAAAAACATGATGACTTTTCTTCATCTTCTTCTTCTTCCTCTCTTTGAAGAAGTTTTTTAGTTATATGCACCCATTAAACCATGTCTTCCTAATGTACCTTCAAAGGCCCTTCTTTAGAATACTTAATCGTTTAATTTATTTGTAAGTTTAAGCTTTTGGTTTCGTTTTTTAATAAAATGTTTCTGTTTTTTTCCTACTAAAACGTATTGTAATTTACCGGATACAGATACGGGTACCAGCTACCGTACCGCGTACCATGCGTGTTCCTCCTTAACTGGGCCAAAAGAATATAAGAAAAAACGCAAGGTCAGAGATTTCCCTCATATATTCTTTAGTAAGAGTCGTAAAACCTTCCAAAATGGTACACTTTTTTAGGACTTCTCACTCTCTAAAGAAACACTAAAGATTGCGATTATTACTTGATCATTATTTAATTACGCTATTTAAATTAAATTACACTATTTAAAACTATATTTGAACTGATCCAAATTAAAACCAACTCATAATACAAATAATAACATCACATGCTACTGATGCTATTGTTGTTGCTCTTTCTGCAGCTACAACAACAACAACAATAACAACAACAACAATTTCTGTAAGTGCTTTACAATAATTCATGCTGTATGACATCCCAATTTCAATTATTTAATCAATAATATTAATTTTCGTATCATATTTTGTCATAGGCAATAAATGCAAAATTTGTAAAGGGACAAAGCCACAAAGACACACACACACACACCTATGCACACATATGTAGATTTACACATACATTCATATATACATACATATATACAAACATAGTTATTGAAAGTGATGTCTGTTGGAATGTGTGAAATGCAAATTCTCCACACACACGAGCAAATGGCATTGCTTAAGCTTGTGGAGGGTGTTAAATGAGGGTGGGAGGGATGATTGGCGTATTGGTTGTTCGTGGTGTTGTTGTTGTTGTTGGTGGTGATGAGAAATTCACATGCATTTGCAGCTGAATTGTATTCGGCGGCATGCAACGTTTGCCGAGCGCAGTTTTGTTGGAGTTGAGTAAAAGCAGCACAACAACAACGTGCAAAAGAATGAACGATAGAGTGAGAGAGAAGTCGGAAAAGAGGAGTGAGTGAGGGTGGCTGATAGGGGCGGAGAGAGTGCAGCAACAGGGGATGAAGGCAGCCATAATGCACTGACTGCGGTTGCCAATTGTGTGTGTTTGAAAGTGTTTCTGTGAGTGTTTCTATGCGTGGTTGTGTGTGTATGTGTGTATATGCGTGTGTTTATGTGTGTCATGTGTATTTGTGTGAGTCACTCAACTAAAATTAGCCACTTAAATGTTAAAAGCTTTAGTAAACCACAATAATGTGCGCGCAAATCAGCGCGTGTGTGGTGTGGGCGCGGTTGGGGGGCGGCCAGGCGTGGGAGGCCGGAAGGGGGCCCCACATGTGCGCGATGCAGGTGCGGCGTTGACAACGCAAAGTGTGTTTTAATTAAATTAAGTTTGTGCAAAAAGCTGTCATGACAGACGAAATAATTTGATAATTATACGGATCTTTTGTTGTGTAGTCGCCATGATATGATTTTTCGTGTGAAAAACATAGAAAAAAATGTGAGAAAAGGGACGGTCGCACTGTGTTGACCTTTCGTCCGGCGTAACACGTCATAAGATAGATAATGGCCCAAGATACCTTGCATTTCGCTGGCCCACTTTCAAGAAAGGCGGTCCAGGGATCCTCAATTTAACACTGTGCTCAGGCACTTATAGACATCTCTAGTGTGTTGAAAAATAGAGAAGTAGGGGGGGGGGGGAGGGGAATGTTCAAGGAAATTGCTTTTGTGTTTCTTTTTGTTTCTCTTCATTTAATACATTTTTATCTTGTTTCGCAGGCATCAAGGAAATCCACTCTTTTGCCACCCTTCGTAACGCGTTCAATAAACTTGTCAACACTTGACTGGATCGCATCGCTGGCTGGCTGGCTGGCTGGCTGAATTTATTGCCCAATAAATTGCTGTTCCCATTCATGCAGAAATTTGTTCCTTATCCAGCTTCTGCAGAGCTGCCATCAGAGCCTCGTACGGATTCTGCAGACTCACGACGATGACGACGACGACGACTCAGATACACGCTTGAAGCTTTACAGTTACTTTGTGCTGTTGTAACCGCTTTGTTCGCCTTGGTTTCTCTACCATCCAGCCAGAGACTTCCCCCCCCCTCCAATCACACCCTCCCCTTGTCAATGGAAAAGAAGGGAGTCGAAACGTAAATTTAGCACACTTCCTTGCAACATTTTCTATCGTTTCCGTTTACTTTTTGGATTTTTCTACTTGTACACAAACTTGTCAATTCTTGTTTATCTGCACTCAAGTCAAAGATGAAAAATCAATTTAATTAAATTTTTCACATATCTGGCAGCAAGTCGTTCTCTCTCTTTCTCTTTCTCTCTCTCTCTCTCTCTCTCTCTCTCTCTCTCTCTCTCTCTCTCGCTCGCTCTCCATCACGTTATCGCTGTTTGTCTGTCTGTCTGCCCTGATTTATTTGCATTCTCCTTGCATGTCCTTGCGTAAATATTGCCAACAACATGTCGATATCATCGACATCTCGATGAATAAATTGATGCTTGATTTTCTTGTCATTGCATTTTTACACATTTTCACGATGGCGAAATGCTGAAATACCGAAGATTTCCGAACACAGTTTGATTGAATTCAGTACATTCTTTAATCGGTGATTGTTTTCTTCTTCTTTCTTCCTCTTCTTTTTCTTCTTCTTCAATAACAATAATAAATCAAGAAAGTAAGTAAAAAGAGAGACAAAAAGATAGAGAGAGAGCGTGGAGAGAGAGAGAGAGAGACGGCTTTTTATTCAATTTAAATACTTGGTTGTTACGCTTTTAAATTAGATTTGCATAGTTTCAGGATGCTTTCCGGATTGTGACAAAAGTAACCCTCGTTGCCTTCTTTTTTATTGTAATGTTACTCGTACAACAACAACTGTATCTTCATTATTATTATCACATTCACGTACATTGAAGTCATGCTTTATATACCGTAGCTCGGTGCTTTTATTAGGTGGATGATGGGTGTGGCAGTTGTTCCGACCCACTTCTTTGTATTTGACAAAATTAACTCCCTTCCTCCTCCTCCTCCTCTTCCTCCTTCCCG
The DNA here is from genome assembly GCA_949629155.1 of Myopa testacea. Classification (NCBI taxonomy): domain Eukaryota; kingdom Metazoa; phylum Arthropoda; class Insecta; order Diptera; family Conopidae; genus Myopa; species Myopa testacea. Next base: position 40,509,651 of record OX451345.1, on the reverse strand, counting down.
CAATATATCAAACGGTATTCTTTCAGTTTTTTAGGGGAGGCGGACGTGATTTTCTTTTGTCGATCCCAGTTTTATCGAAATGCTTAGCGCCTGGTTTATAATGAATAAATCAGTGCAAAAAACAGGATTTAATTTTGCGAAAGGAAGGAGATTCGAATGAAAGGATGACGCGGGGGAGGACGGTAGGATATTCGATTCCGTGCAGTCGGATTTTAAGAACATCCTCAACCATCCAATCATCTATGAAGTCTTTATTTCGTGTTAGTTTATTCCGTGACAGTTCTGTTCTTTTTTTTCACTTCGAGTGGTTGTTGAAACTTTTGAAGTCGCTTGAAATTTCCACCCAATTTTCAACCTCAGTCGAATTTAGCTCATATTACTTTCAGTTTATTGGCCTCTTTATGAGGTTGTATCTCTCAAACTTCGTGCCAAGAATAACCTCAGTTAGATCAATGATTTTGACCATAATCTAATTACTGTGAACTTCGAGTGTTGTTGATATCGTAAATAACCTCAAACACGTTGGAGTCATCATCTGAAAGCGTTGCCAACACCATCGCCAACACAGGCATGTCGTCAGTTGCTCCACTAAACTAAATCTTAACCTCCGACTAGCGAAATCCAACCAAAAGCTGAACAACTGAAGGAGAAACTATTCCATGAACTCGGCAGCGACGAGATTTATGGAGATTCGAGGACGTGCTGCATTTTTGACACCACATAACAAAAAAAGACCCACTACTTTATGTACCATATGCTCATATGTACCTCGACTACGATTACTCATAAAAGATATCCCAGTATTTGGCACAGTTTTCAGTTCTCACTTATTTCAGCCACTTATTCGAAATCAAGCACAGCAACAATGTGGCTAACCAGAGAAGTCTCGACCCGTAGCAGCAATGAAGCGCCGCCGTTGAAAGCCGCTCTAAGGACTGTCTGACTGTCTGAAGAGAGTGGATACTACGAGCTCACGATCCAGCAACAAAAAGAGAGCAGACCCAAAAACAAAAGGAGAGGAGACGAAAAAACTCGAAACGCAAGTCGACAAAATAAAGCAACACAGAGATAAATGTCGACAAAACGATTTGTAGTTAATTTTATGAGGTCATAAAAAGTAATCATTTTGCCATTAAATGCGACGAGTAGACGGGGCAGGCGGCCGCAGCGCGTGGAGTGCGGTAAGCAAGCCGTCAGAAGACTGTGGAAACGAAGCCAGCGAGGAGCTCGTTTGTGCTGAGCGAAAAATTAAGCACTCTGCGGTCGCAAAAGTGGTGTAAAATGGGGCAACAGATGTAAGGCGTTGCTAAGAATGAATCACTGATAAATGCTGATTACGCGGATGAGCACTTTAATGTCTCTCCTCCGAGCACTGTTTATGCGTGACTTTAAGTGCTTTCGTTTTTAGTGATGAGGATGATACAATAGAAATTCACTTTAAGAACACGATGGATCACGTTAGAGCAGGTCAAATATATTGAAAGTCAAGTGAAATCAAATTTAATCGGGTCAAATTCAATAAAACACCAAATAAGATCGAATCCAATCTAATGAAATGATATAAAAGCCTATTATAGTCTAGAAAATCTATTAAATTTAAATTATTTAGAGAAAAGAACGGAGAGAGAGAGGGGGGGAGAAAAGAAGACACAGCAGCTTAAATACTTCTAAAATAAGCGATGAGGAGTGAAATTTAAAGAAACAGTCACAAAACAGATCCTCAAAAATGCTACACGCAAGAATGATTGTCATGTGAAAAGTATAAAATAAATACGCAGCCGCATTTCGGTGCTCATGAGGGGACGGAGAGCTGGATGGGTGGAATGTTCAGGGGCGGTCCTCAACATGATGAATAATAAAATCATCATTTTTAAGAAACTGCTGCTTGTGATTTGCTTGAAAATCTCCATGATGCTCATAATGTATTCATTCACTCTGCCGCTCGTGATGGCTTTCTTCACGGGGGGTCGGGATTTTTTGCGTGCACTCCACCAGCGTCGGAATTCATTACCGTTGGACTGAGACGACGCTACGGCGAGGTGTCTCTTTATTTCGGAGCTGGCTGACAGGCGACGGCGATGCTGCTGCTGGGCTGGGTTGAGTACTGAAGAGTTTCACTGTCGGTAAGTCACAAGTTAAACAAAGAAAAAACACCAGAAACAATAAAGAATCAAGGAGAAAAACTTTCGTACTTGTTCAATTTTTAACACTTAAGTTTAGTCGTAAGTTTTGGCGAAGTTTTTGAGTCGACACGGCACCGGAAATCGTCCCTCCCTCCCACCGGAGTTCACCCATCGCATCTGTAGGATTTTCCGCATTCTCTCGGTTGAAGTTGAAGATTTGCATTTAATGGTCGCTTAACACGAGTTCCGTCTGACGGGGCGGCTGTCCAACACCGAAAATGTTTCCGTTCCTTTGTCGTGAGTCGCAATGAGAAACAGTTACGTGTCAATAAATATAACCATGAACCTCTAAAGAGGACTTTAAGACTTTTGAATTCGCTTCGCTTCGCTTCTGTGTCGCTTCTGCTGCTTCTACCGCTTCTACTGCTTTATTTGTCGCAATTCAAGGGCATCAAATTGTTTAATAAAATAATATACCTCATTAATTACCTGCAATTAGTGAGAGTTCTAAATATAACCGCACGAAGCTGCGACAGGTTGAAATTAAGTATGATGGGCCATAAAAATACATACTCGAGTACTTAATGAGCTCATAAAAATGAGTGTTTTATGTTATTTTTCAAGGTTCCACGAACATGAATGAGCTGCTTGATGAGTTGAGTAAATGACTAGCAGAATGGTGAAGAGGTGAAGGAGAGAGAAGTGAGAAGAACTGATTTAATAACTCAGTAGGCTAGCAAAATTGTGCTAAATGTGGTTTCAATTTAAATGCGGTTATTCGAAAAAGGAACAGCTTAAGAATTCTTCATAAACATAACCATCATGAAGGGAGGGGGGGGAGGGGCTTTCAAGTGGTACGCTGGATGAATCCTCTGATAATTAAATATTTTATTTAATATCCATCAATTATTTGTCTGGCATTTGTACCGAAGTTTAACGAAAAAAAGTTGCATATAAAATATTCGATTTCTTTTTTTTAAAACGTTTTTATTTTTACTCTAAAATTGTAATTTTAATTTGAATTTTACTGTAAATTTGAATTCGAAAACCTTAAAAGCTTCATTTTTCTTAGAACTTGTTTAATCTTTTATTAAATTAGTTTTTCAGCTGTCAACTAAGCTGTCAACGAATTTAATAATTAATAACTTCCGTTTACAAATTAAATTCTATGTTCTCTTTTTTAATTTTCTGTAACAAAACACACAACAACAGCAGTTGTAAGCAGCACCCTAAATAACGAAACTCCAGCGAAACAACAACAACAACAACAAAAAGAAGCCGCTGTGTGAAGCGATACCCAGCGTATTCAAAGAAAGAGTGCTAAAGTATCTAGGACGTCACTACTCGTTGTTAGTGACGGAGTAAAGTACTGTATAGACGCCACTTCATTTCCTCTTCTAAATTCCATGGCGGATAACATGTACAACAACAAGCGATTTTCTACTCAATTCCTAACCTAAATACTTGTACAGTCCACAATTTGGACTCATAAATCAATCGACGCATCGCCTCCAAAATCAATTTCAATTCGTTGCTGTTGTTGTTGTTATTGTCGTTATTTTTAATAATTCCCCTTTGGTTTTTTTGTGGGGAAAACAATCAGCGGTTCTTCTAATTTCCCGTTGTTTTCCTTTATAGATTTTTTTTAAGTCACCCAAAATCTCAACTTTTTACTATGTGTATCTTAAACAACCCTGCCATTAGCACGTAAACCTCGTAACCCTTAAATGGTTCCCTCATTTTTTTAATCTTATAATACCTTTTTCTTTATATATTCGTATATACGAGTATATCTTTGTTCTATTTATATTTCTTCCATTTATTCAGTTCTAAAAATATGTGTATTAATAAAGTTCACATTTCTATTAGACAACAACAATTTATAATAAGTTTTGATTTATTATATCCGAAAACTTTTCTTATCTTCCTCTTCTGGCTCCTCCTCGAATTTTTTCTCCTTCATGTGACATGAGAAATGTCATGTTACCGTGTGTCATGTCAGAAGATGAGAATTCGTTTGACTGTGAAAATGTGTGGATTCTTTAAAATTTCGCCTACACTAACTAAAGTAATTTTAGTCGATTTGATTTCGGTTTTTTTTTATTGTTGTTCTTATTTTGTCTTGTTTACACATTCTTTCTTTGCTTTTATTTCTTTAAGTATTTATATTGTTTTTTAAATAAATATTCCGAGCACTAAATCAATCTGATTTCTGTGTGTCTGATTTTTTTATTGTAATTATAACACGGAGCTAAGAGTTGTACATATAATTTAGTTGAATAAGTAACTGCAATCATTTGAAAGCTGAATGATTTCGAATAGTTTTTATTTCTGTTTCTTTTTGTTGTTATGAGAGAATTGTTGTCTATGAAAGAATGTCTTTTTATAACTTTGTACAGACTGAACTATGATATGCGTCTGTATTCACTTATCACTCGGTTTCAACTCCAAACCAGACACTGTAAACTTTCAATAACTCTAAACTTCATACTAAATCCTTAATATTTATATAAATATTTGAAAATATGTCTAAAACATGTCTGCCTCTCCTTCCTCTCTACCCATTGCGATTTTATCCTTTCTTATTAATATTTTATTTCATACAAACACTTGTTTTTGTTCAAGTGTAACGTAACAAGTATCAACATTTAACAAAACGACTACAACAACAATAAAATGCAACCGTCAATCGTACAAAATGCAATAATTTAATTCTGAAAATCGTCACAAAAAATGATTTCATTCCATTGTTTGATGTCTTCATAGCGAGTGGTCATATTTTACAACACCAACAAATCGTATACTCGTATATCTTCATTCTTGTTTGTCGCTGACGTTTGTATGTCTGTTCAGCTGTCTGTTCAACTGTCTGTAATGCTGTTTGTCTGTCCGTCTGTCTGTTGGTTTGTCTCTCGCAGTGTATCACTCGCAGTTAATAAATAAAATTTATGTACTTCGGGATCAGGATCACTGAACCGCACTTCCAACTTCAGGTCGATCAGGTGCAGATTTAGACCACATTTTTTTTTTGTTTTCCCCTGTTTTTTTTTTTCTTCTCATTTTTATTAAAAGAGCCGCTCTTTTACAGAAAAAAGTAGGCACAACAACTGTTAACGTATGACTTAATTTTTGTTGAAAAATGTGTTTTTTTATTGTGTTTGTATTGTATTGAATTATAGTTGTTGTTGTTGTTGTTGTTGTTCTCATCATCGTGTCGCAAGATCGTGAGTCGGTCATTCGTTACTTTCGTGGGTAGCAGCAGTTACGCAGAAGGAGCGACTGTGGTTGGTTGCGCATGTGCACTTATTCACTCAGTCGGTCACTCAGTCGGTCAGTCAACCAGACAGTCAACCAGTCAGTGTACCAGTCAAGACGCAAACGGAGTCTGGTTGAATGCCGCATAAAATCAGCTCTAATGAAACTCTGCTTGTCGCTCATTCGGAACGCGATCCTTTTCTGTAATTTTGTCTCTTTGCCTACCTTGTTACTTGCGACTTCCTTGTGACTGGTAGTGCCTCACTGGTGGCTACCCTGTTTTTTACCCTGGAGCGCAGCTTGAGCACTCTTTTTGTCGGTCGTCGCCAATCGGTTGTGTGTTCTTTTTGCCTGTCTGTGTTCCTCAACTCAGCTCAGCTCCGGCTTTTGGCTTGTAAGCCAAACCGGCACCTACACGCTCTCCGGCCGGCCTCCATGTAAAATTAAGTTGTTGACGGTGGCCGGTGTGGGTCTCGCTGTGCGGCGGGATGGAGCAAGATTTCGAGCGTGATTCTGGTTCTTTTTTCTCGTTTTTATCTACCTGATCAGTGTTTCTCTGTTACGGAAATTTCAGAACTTGAGCCCGAGTTCTCTCCCTGCTGGTGGTGGTTCGTGTGACAACGGTAACTAATTTGTGCCGCTGCTGCTGTAGTTGCTGTTGTTGCGCAGATCACTTTGAACGGTGTTAATTTATGATCCATGATACTACTTCCTCTTCTGCTTCTTTTCCCCCCCTCCATTTCTTCTTCTTTAGTCTTCCCCCTCTTATTAATTTATTCAAAATATAGCGGCTTTCTTCTGGTTTCATCTTCTTTAATCGTGGGGAAAGTCTGCATCAAGAAGCATACAATTTTCACCAACAACAACAAACACAACCACTATATAACCACTAGAACACCAACAACAACAACTATTTACCAATAATAGCAGCAGCAGCATTAAAAAAAGGAGCAAGAAACCGTGTGTTGTAACCTATTATTAAGCGTTCAGTGAAACAACGTTCTCCATCGAGTCCACTCCCCTCGACTCCCGACCGACCGACCACTCGACAGCCCGGCGACTTGCATGAAAGCCAGTCTTCAGCCTGCTCCATTCGCTGTGAATGAAAGCTGCAATTTTCATGATTTATCGCTATTATTAAAATGTGAATATTTTAATATAAGAAACTCAGCGAAAGCAACACCAACAAACGGACGAACCGACGAAATAACAAAATATTTAAATTTCCATACCTACCAAAATAAACGCTCGCCTTAAATACTGACTAAACTAAGACCAAGACTAGTAAAAACAAAAGCAGCATTAAAATTAATGCCACGAGAGCAGCAGCGAAAACAGCCAGAGCAACAACAACATCGGCCATAACAACAACATGTGCACAAATTCACACGATAATTTTTAGCCTCCATCAAAGAGGAGTAACCGACATTTGTCGATGGTGGGCGCGGAGGGGAGATGGCGGGATGGGGCGCAGGGCAGGATCGCATGCTCTTGAATTGTGTGGCCGCCATACAATGAGAAGGACAGACGAGATGAGCAACGAACAGAGACAGCGTGATGGAGAGAGAGAGAGGGGGCGACAAGCAAAGGGATGAAGGAACGAACGAAGACAAACAGGCAGAAAATCAGACAGACAACCAGCCACATCGTTTCTCGGACGGATGGAGAAGCGACGGAAAAACGGAGCCACGTAAATATTTCAGTGGTCGTCAGTTGGTCAGAGCTGCAGCCGTGGCTCTGGTTACTTTGCAGCCGGGTTCGGGTCGGATGAGGCTTCTCTGGTCTGTTTAGGTATATAAATTGGCAGGATACCACATGGCATGCATATAATTTATATTTTATTTGCCGCTAATCGTTGCTATCGATGGCGTTCGTTGGCCAGAATATCGATGGCTATCGATTGAGAGTGAGAATGGGGCAAGTTTAACTTTTGTCTCAGCAGCTTCAGCGATTTCGAAAGACGTCAGAACAAAAAACCGTCGTCCTTCAGACATCACTTTCGAATACAAAGAAAAGATGTGTGTATAACATCCAATACATGTATATAAACTAATTAATTTAAAATAATAATTGACTATTGTATAATCGAACCGAAACTTGGTCACTTTTTACACTCTTCGGGAGTTTTTATTTCAACTTTTTTTGTACTGTGTTCATTCTTGGATTGTTTCTTGGTTTATAACCCTCTCTACCGTAAAACCTCATCTCAAGTCCAGGTTCTGAAAGGCACGTAGATTTGCTCATATCTATGGCATTATAAACCACAAACACTACAGCAAATCTCAATCTACCCTCCATCTGAACTCAATCTAAAGAACCTCAACCGTTCGCTTTTCAATCCATAATAAATCATAATCGCAAGTTTATTTAATCGGATCGGAAACACATTATTTTTCACACTTCATAAGAAATCGTAATCGGCTTAATTTTCTCAAATTTACACATAAATTTAGTAAAATCAAATGAAGTATAAAAATAAGATCAGTATAATATAATAATACTTAAACTAACGGTTAGAATAACTACCACAATCAACCAACTGTTGTCTACAAGGTAATCGCTGTTGTAACCATTTTAAATCGTTCCAACTTTGCTACACTTCAAGTTGTCACCCACTCCGGGTCCTTCAGCAGCCCCTTCAACGCACGCCAGCGATTTCTGTGGCCCCGTCCTCGAATTGAAATGCGCCTCAGTTCATGATTCCAATCATTCAAATTACCACATCAAAGTAAATTACGCACTCGGGCAGATTTACTCCGGGTACCCGATTACAGGCCCAGACAACAGTACGAGTGCTTCAAAAACTGCTCGAGCCTGGCGGGTGCATCGCAACAGCAGCAGAGAACCGTTTAATCTGGATTGAAGGATCGCCTTGAAATACTAATACTAAACAGAACCCCCTCGGTACCCACTTAGCCCCCGCCCTGACCATCGCTTCTAAACGTTCCAAATCACTGAGTGAAACACTGAAAATTAGGTACCAAATCAATGCACGAGAGCAATTTTTACGCTGTTTAAGTTGCTGCTGCAAAATGGCAATGAAATGCAATGCTGCGGTGCTGCGGCCACAGCAACAACGTCGATTAGCCGACCAGCCGACCTGACTGTGGCATTAGACGCAAAACATGGCGCACCATCGCCAAACCATCGATCGAATGAACGAGCTTCGATTGGAATCAGCAGATACGCGATTTTCAGAGACCATACAAAATTCCGACCACAACAACAGCAACAACAATAAGAATACCAGCAACATTAACAACTAGTTGTATGCAACTCCGTCTGACCATCAGAGATCGTAGACAGCAGATAGGCAGAGCAGCAGACGGAGCGGGGCGAAACGGTCTGTCGGTGGGTCAGTTGGCTGTCTGGTTGTCTGTCTGCTTGGCTGGCGGTCGGGTTGATCGAAGCGTTGTCCATGTCGAAACGTCAGCAGCCGGCCCAAAGCTCGCTCAACCCAACACTTGAAGTAGTTCGCGCGCGCTCTTTTCTGGGCCGCTTGGAGCGCTCGGATTTTGATTGATTTTAAATGATTATGGCTGACAGTGATTTATGTCGGGGCCCCGTCCACATATCGGGCCAAGCGTGTAAAATGGCGCGCGCACTACGGCCATCGGTTGACCCATTCCATTCGATTCGAGGTGGACTTCGGTTCGAATGAAAGTTAAGCGGAATTAGATTTCGCACGCATCGACGTGGAGGACCTGACTGCGTCATCGCGACTCCTTGTGGCTGTACGTATAATCGGCTGGCTGGCTTCTTGGCTCATTCTTTAGTCAATCGAGGCTTCTTAGTTTTTTATTTCGTGTTGGTAGTGTGCTGTAGTAGTAGTTGTTGGTGTAGTTGTTGTGCTGATTGTGCTCGCAAGTTATTCAAAGCACGTTCTTGACCTAATATATATGTATATGTATTTATGTATGAAAGAACGCCCACCACAAACGACCCAACCACAAGTTGTGCACCGGATGGAGATACACACACATATACACACACACCCACGTAGTCTATGAGGCCGAAACATACATGTTTGTGGCAGAAGTGATTAGATGAGTATAATCTAAAAAAGATGTTAGAGTGGCCAATGAGCAATATTGTTTTATAAATAAAATGCCTCAGGAAATTTGCTTCTAAAGACCGCTTCTAAAAACCGCTTTCGAGATAATTTTAATCTCTAAGGTCGAGTTCTGCTTCTCTGACTTTCATCTGAGAATATCTCTGAGATATAAATAAGAGATGTCTTCAAAACTTCCAGAATCTTGGAGGCTTTTCATGGTCTTTCAAAAACTTGGTGTCAATGAGCCCACTTTCGGTTGGGAGAAGGGGAGTGTTAGGAGTTGGAGGACATTATAACGTGTATCCATTATATTTTGATCGTGTTGAAGGTTACTTAAGATTTAGATTTGTGTTTCACATTCGAAATGATAACAATCAAATTTATTCATTTCCTTCACTTAATGCACTTCACTTATCCTCCACTCTCACCGCCTCTTCTTCTCCTCTCCGTTCTCCTTCCTTCCGTTCTGCTGCTTGCCGTATCAAAATGTACACCATCGGTACTTTTCGGGTCTCTCGTGACAGTAAATCAAAAGCACATGTCATGTAGAAAAGCTTTTAATTAGCCGAAAATCTGCCGGAGCCACCGCCGTCGTCGTCGTCCTCGACGCTGACTTCGATTCCGTCCGCGGCGTAGCTCCGAAATCAACGCTGACGCTTGTGCTTTTCAAAGGTGACAAACACGGTGCGTGTCCTCGATTCCAATTTTCGACGCACGAGCAAATATTATTTATGCTCATATTTTTTGTGTTCCTGCGTGTGTTATTTTATTGTAGTTGTTTCTGTTGTCGTTTCCTTATCAGATCTCGCAGGATATGTTTGCATATGAAATATGGTGAAATATATGTCATTATTTCTTCATGAACTGGTAACTAGAAGAAGGAGAGGAAGAGTGGAGAAGAAGGAGGCATAAAAGCCAAGAAGGTAAGTGAGAAGGTTGGGGTTCGGGAAGGATTCAACCTAATTTAACATGAATTTTTGTAAAACACACACGATAGTTTTCTAAAAACACAACCAGCGGAATACCAAAATTGGACTCTATTAAACGGCCTTTCGTACCTCTGCACCAATCGGACAGATCAGTAAATCGCCGTTACATAAATCGTAGCAACTCGAGTACTACCACTAAAATGTCAATAGTTTTCACCGATTTTTCGACCGAGAAATGAAAATACCTTCAACAACAAATAATGTAGCAATAGCTTAATGTAACAATAAAAACAACAACAATAGCAGTGGCTGATGGGTAGACTAAAGATATTCCCCGCCAACAGAAACAGAAAACAACAACAACAACAGCATCCAACGGTATGAATGCCATCCAACACACAGGCAACGCTTTCGTCCGAGTGAAAATAATCGAATTACTTTCAAGCGAATAACTTCTAATTGAAAAATATTGTTGGCTCGTGTGTAAAAGAGAAAGAGAGAGGGAGAAGGAGGGAGGAAGAGAGAGAGAGACACAGGCGACAACAACAACGCTTTTGAGCAAACCAGGAAATGCGCCAAGTTTTAATATAATATTTACCGAAACCCGAAGCAGACAACCAAACGAACCTCCAACGCAGTACAAAAAAAGGGCGTAGAGGGGTGGGGGATGGGGGAGGAGGGAGGCGAAGAAATCAACAAAAACAACGCGCCACGCAGGGTTGCCGAATATTTCAACTTTTGTATGCGGCTGACGCGGTTGTCATCTTCGAAATTAGTTTGTTCCCGTTGTCGGCACCCCCTCGCAACACTCCCACCCCCCTTTAAGCTTCCTTAACGTGTCAAATTCACCCACGTTCAGCTCCATGGAAGTTCAGCGCTGTTCTTGTTGTTGTCCTTTCGTCCTTCGACTGTTTTCCAGTATGTGGTCCAAAATATTTGGCGTTATTAACGCTTGTGTTCATCGTACTGTTTTTTCGTTTGATGCTGGTCCTCCTCCATCTTTTCCATGGTCCTCCATCATCCTTTGTTCTGCTTCTTCTGCTCTTTTGCCCTCTTCCTTTTAATTCTTTTTCTTATTCATCAGAATTTCAGCAAAATTCTGCTTTTTAATAGACAAAATGATTTCCTCCACTCATCATCATTTTAGTCACTTGAAGTTCGACTCAGCTCAGTTCGGTTTACTAAGAATCGGTTCAGTTCGTTTCGATTCGGATCGCTTCGGTTCGTTTTAATTCAGTTCAGTTCGATTCGGTTCGGTTCCTTTGACTCTGATTTGATAGCGAAAAAAGAAAGGCTTTTCTGGAATTCGTGCCAACAACAAGTTTCTGAGTGGAAATCATTTGCGGCGTACATTCAATTAACCGAACTTCTGTTGCGAAATCCTTTAAGGATGGGTCGGCCAATCGGAAAGGGGTCCTGGTAGTGGCGGGTGGTGGGTGGTGGGGAGGCCGATGGTGGAATGGCAGCATAGAATGTTATTCATTTAATTTAATTTACTTGTGAAACGAATGCGTAGCGAATTTTTAAAAGCATTCTTCAAGTCGAAACTCGGTGCTGAGTGCGTTTCCTGGAATTGATTTACCGTAATGTGACTGTTAATTGCTTTTATTTCCCCCCCCCCCCCCCCCCCATTTTTGCTCCTCCTCAAACTTCATCTAGAAACTGTTAATTGTTAAATGTAATTATCTTAACATATACAAATATAATATAACTTTGTTTTCTTATCTATTTCAGGTAATTAATACATGGTGATGTTTCTTTCATTACTGATTCTTTGAAAAAAAGGGGTAAGAAATTCTGTAGAAAAAAAAATTTGGAAAAATTTATTTGACTGTAAAGAAATTAAGAATTTTTAATATTTAATATTTTTATAATTTAAGTATTTATTAATTTTAGTATGCATTTTTCCCAACCCAGAAAATTGGTTATTGAAAAAAATGCATATGTTGTATTATTTACGTATTATATACATATAATTATTATTTATTATTATTTTTTATTATTAAAGTTTTATTTAACTTTATAAAGATACCAGCCCTAACCCCCTCCTTCCCGGATCCAGCACTTCCTTCAAAAACAGCACCCACACTTCACTGTCTAAAATGTGTACGCTTCGAATTGTGTAGGTTTTGGCTTTGAAATGGGCAACGAAACCCCAAAAATTTGTTGTTGTTGGTGTCAAGACTAAAAATTGTACGTTTGCACAAAATAGCAACAACAGAAAATAAAAACACTGCTGTCAGCAGTGGATGACAACTTGTTCACGGCTACCGAACACATGGACACGAATAAATACACCCACGCACACCCACACACACACACACACACACACACGTACATGGACACTCGCATGCAGGCCAACAAATACATAGACAAAGAAGTGTATCAGGATATTTATGAATATTAAACAGAATGTGTTTTGACGGGTATCTATTTTCAATGTGTGTGTGTGAGATAGAGTGTATTAGTGTTGGTTGGCGCCGATCGGGTTTTGACTCGACCCGACTCATCTCGCTCTCTTCTTCTTCCAAAAGCAAGGTTTTTTTGTTGTTTTCAGCATTTTTCTCTCAGCGCGTTTAGAAACGATACGCTACACTTTTCATTTCGCACGCTACGCTTGTCTGCACATGCTTTTTGACAGTTCACCATTTTTGACACACGAACGCACTCTGACATTCGTCGGGATACCTCAGCATACGGTGATTTTTGCCTAAAAACCACACTAGAAGCATTTAAGTTGTGTATTTTATTTATATTACTTTTTTCTTATTTGAAATGCTGTTATAATTGCTGCATGTTCTTCTTCTTGCTATTCTTCCTGTTGTTGTTGATGGTGGTGGTTTCATTTTAAAAGTCATACAGTACAAAAAATCTCATTTAGTGTATAAAATGGTGCAGTTATGAATTTTCAAGATGTCGTGAGTTGATAGAAAACACACACTTTTGATTGACAGTTACACTGGCAGCTGTCTCTTTCGCACACAGCCTCACGCGAGATCTGCTAATCTCTCAGTCTCTCGCTTGTTCTTCTCATCCCCCACAACGCTTCTTAACACTCGTGCTCTCTCTCTCTCTCTCATCCATTCAATGACAGCAAAAGAATGATGGACTGCATGAGTGTGAGTGCGTGTGTGTTAGCGAGTGACACGATTTTTTTTGGACACCTCTTCTCGAGTCCTCTGCGCCATCATAATGACAGGCGCCCATCATTCATCATGGCTTCAGGTCATGACGCTCGTCACAACCCTGAGACTGACATTAGTAGCCATCAGCACCACAACAACAACAAGAATAACAAGAAGACCAAAAACAAAAAACAACAACAACAGCAAAATACAAGTCATGCGCAAGGTTTTTTGAAAATGGTGCAGTTGAAGCAAGAATCTTGGAAACAAAGAAAATGAAAACCGGAGAACAGCAAAAAAACACTACAAACAATTTCACCAAACTTTAAAAATTAACAAAAAAAAAAACAAACGAAAAACAAAACTAAAAGTAAAATAAAAATAAAAATTTATTGCGTAGTATTTTTCGCATTTTCGCACTTAATTTTTGTTTGAATCCTTTTAATATCACTTCTAAGCTTGCTTCTTATCGTTCTTGCTGTTTTCGAGTTGTTGCTGTTGTCGTGTTGTTTTGTGATAGTGTTGTTGTTGTTGTTGTTGTTATTGTTGCCAATATTGATGTAGCGTGTACTTAGAATTACAACAACATGTGCGTAATAAACGATGGCAACACGCAGCAGCAGCAACGGCAACATACAATGAAGGGGCGGATAGTGAAAAGGGCGTGGAGGATGGCGTGGCATAGAGGGTGCCTTAGTGCCGTGTATGTAGCAAACGAAATAAAGAAAAAAATAAATAAATGGGTCTCTGGCAGGATTTCCATTTCAGTGAAAACATTTCAATTTTCACTTCTGTTGTTAGACATAAAAAGTTGTTAGACGTCGTTGTTGTTGTTGCTGCTCTTATTGTCAATGTTGTTGGTGTTGTTGTTTTTGTTACTGTATCACTGCCGATTGCTTTAATTTTGCATGGTTTTTGTAGTTTTTATTAAGAAACTTTAAGGAACCGATTACAGGAACATTGATTCATTTCTTTTTTCCTTTCGTTGAAGAAAATTTAGAAAAAATTCTGAAATCTGATTTTATTCCCCGTCATCGTTCATTCACAAAAACTATGATTTTAAATTGATTGTCTTGAGCATAAAATTCTTCCTTAATCACTCCTTCTTCAGTCAGTGGCTCGGTAATCAGTGGCTCGGGAATCAGTCGCTTATCCATCGCTAAGCTTCGACTTCTTCGCTCAACTCTACTCCGCTTCGCTTATCATCCGCTGATGCTGCAGAATATCCGTTGCTAATATTTTACATGCATTCATTCATTCATTCAGTCGTTTGTTCACTCATTCATCGAATCATGTTTTCGGCTGGGAGTTTTTTTCCCTTCTGTAGTTTTGTATTTTTGCTGACTAAAGTGATGACTGAGGGATGATGAGGATGAGGGCGATAATAACGATGATGGTAATAAGAATGATGATGCTGAGCATGATGATGATGTTGACAACGATGTGTATAACGATGATAGTGCTGAGGATGACGACGTTGTCAGCGATGCTTATAATGGTGGCAATAACGATGATGTTGTCAATAGTGTTGAGAACGATGTTGATGATGGTGATGCTGAAAATGATGACGACGATGATGATGACGATAAGCTTTCTTGTTTGATTAAAGGCTTTGGTCACAATTCTTTGTTGTTGTCGTTATTTTGGGTTCGTTTTTCGTTTTCAATTCATTCGATTTGCTGCTCTGCCGCTAACAAAAACCCGTTGCTTCAGCGGCTGCTCTGCGCCCCAGTTTGATGGCTTGACAAGCAGTCAAACCGCCGTCACATCATTCGTTCACTCGTTCATTCGTTCGATTCGTGTGCTTGTCGGTTATTCATTCATTCATTCATTCAATCAAGGGTACCCATGAACTTAGCCTTGCCTTCAACTGCTGCTGCTTTTGTTGTTGTTGTTGTTGTTGTTGTTGTTTCCATTCCCGTGTTTGATTGTCTGCCTGCCTGCCTGCCTGGCTGCCTGCTTCACTGGCTGCTGGCTGGCTGCTTGCTTGCCTGTCTATCCATCCATCCGTCCGTTTGTGCCGTCACTCGTTGTTGCTGCCTCCGGTCGCTGCAACCCTCCGTCCGTTCGCTTCGGTCGGTCGGTCCGTCCGTCCGTCCGTCCGTCCAGCCATTTTGATTTATGCGCGCCCTGCGTCGATATGCTCGCTCATATGTGAGCGGATTCGAACGGAACGCGTTGCGGATGCGGGTCCACGGAGTGCCTTTCTGCAGCGAGGGCTACGAAGAGTGTCCATTAGTGTTTGGGAGGTTCTAATTTCGTAATGTTCAACTCTACACACACACACACACACACACACACACAGATGCATACAATCACGAGAACATGAGAAGGACAAAAGTTGGTGCGCTTTCGTGCGTGTTTCTGTCCGGCTCTCCTAGTTTACGACTCGACAACGTTTCGAAATTGCTTGTGCTGTTGTTGTTGTTGTTGTTGTTGGTGTCTCACTGTGTTTTTGTTGTTTTCTTTTTTTTCGGTCTTTTAGTCTTTTGCTTTTATTGCCAGGCATTGTTTTTAATTCAAGGAAGGATGCCGATTGAAATCCTGACATGAGGGCAAAATTGAAATGATGTTCATTTCGCCCGTCAC
The DNA here is from genome assembly GCA_949629155.1 of Myopa testacea. NCBI lineage: Eukaryota > Metazoa > Arthropoda > Insecta > Diptera > Conopidae > Myopa > Myopa testacea. Next base: position 40,493,576 of record OX451345.1, on the reverse strand, counting down.
AAAATCACGACTCAGCAGCCTCCCCCCCCCCCCCCCCTCTCCTCCGCATCCGCTCTCTCAACCGCCCTCTCCGCCTCTCCGTAGAAATCCGAATCATTGGCTGAAGTGAAGCGTTTGCGGCCGCTGGAATGAGAATGAGTCTCCTTATGAGCGTGTGTGTGTGTGTGTGCTTGTGTGTGTGTCTGAGCCCATATTAGAGACCGAGTTGTGGTCGCCAGGACTCGTCGCTGCCGCTCAACGCTCAGTCAATTAATGGAGCAGCCCGTTAAATGGATGTTAAATGTTTTCGAAGCAGCTGCCAAATTAAATTTAATTAGCAGCCATCGATGGCAGCGGCAACGATGTCGGCAGTGACACCGGCGACTCAGATTTTAAGTGTTCACGAAGCACAAAAATAGCATCAACTAAATCAAAAACCGTTACTCCATCAACAGTTCATTGATACGTTGATAGAACCTCAAAAGTAATCTTAAAATTCATACCATTGAATGTTACTTTTTTTATTTTATGGTAAAATAAATCAGTGTTCTAATGAAATCCTTCTGAAAACCCTGTAAAATTTACGCTGTTATTTAAATATTCTCATGATTTCCAACGAAATTCAATACGTTCAACAAATTGAATGATCAACATGAAGTACAACATGAAGAAGAAGAAGAAAAACAACTTAAAATTTACTAATTTATTGCTTCACGCACTCAATTCGACTAAAATGCGTAAAAATTAAGTATTCTAACAGAAGAATAAACATAAAAAATACACCCAACCACTAAATATGAATATTAAATGAGCTGGGAAAAACACACACACACTCACACACACACATTAAAAAACTAGGAACAGGAACATTTTCAGTAGCCATTGTTAATGAAGCCATCATCATCATCGTCATCGTAATCACCAGTGGCACCAATGATGGAAGGGAAAAGGACAACATTTCAGGGAGCGACAAGAAGACAAACAGAAACAAAGAGAGGAACAGGGTGAGAGTGAGCGAGAGGGAAGGAGCGAGATAGACAGACAGAGAGACAGACGTGGATGGATGTGTTTATGAATGCTATGCTTAAACTTGGCTGACCAACAAAGCATGCAGCGACGCGTCGGCGACTTCTTTCATGCTTCTCACTCGCAATTTTCAATTTTTTAATATTTGTTTTTTCCACAACAACAACAACAACTACTACTATGGTAATAACAAAAATTAAAAGAGAATAGACAACAACATAAAAAGAACGATAAATTTAAAAAATGCAGCCGCGATTCTGGTGAAACATTTTTTCCCTCTACGTTTAAACTTATGTATATAGTGACGTGTGTCTGGACGCTTTTGTATCCAGTCATGTTGCTGGTGTTGCTTTAAATTTCAAAAGCCAACAGTATTTAAATAACCACCTTAACCATAAAAAACCAACATTTAAATATAAAAAACAAACTTTTGATTCCTTTAAATGAAAGACGCCCTTTTTTCCCTAGAAAATCCTCGAGATTCACTCTAAAAAATAAATTAAATTTAACTCTGAATACATGTAAGAATTAATCAACTTAAAAATGAACAGCTTCCGTCCTTTATTCGGATAAATTAGTCCGGATCTCGTTATACAGGATCATGCGTGAATCATAGAAAACAGAAGACAAGAAACGAATGAAAACAACAAAACTTATGCATTAAACTCGACTTCATTGCAAAGGATGCGTTCACCCTTTCGATAGAACTCAAGTGCAAACAAATCAAATATTTAGGAATAATTTTTCAGCTCATACTCGCAGCTACGCTTCTCATCATAAATAAATAAAAATAATGAGAAAGGAGAGACAACAACAACAGGAGAGCAGCCTGAAATTGATTACGAATTCAATTCAGAAAATAATACGAACGAATGCAGCCTCCGAATGCAAAGCAGTTGAATGAAAGTGAAAAGGACGAAAACAAGCGTGGCTGGCATCCTGCGTCCCGAGTGCACGTGTTAATGGAAATTAAAAAAAACTAACTACAAATACGAAGGCACAAAAACAGTTACAAGAATAAAGCAGTTGTTATCAGAACTAAAAAAACACAGTAGAGAAATGTTGAAATTGTTGAGAAATGAGAGTGAAAGAGAGAGGAAAGAAAGGAGCAGGAAAGGGGAAGTACAATTATAAAAGAATCCTCCCGATGGCAGGATATTCATTAGCAACATTCGTATTATTTTCAATCGCACACAAAAAACACCTTCCATTCCCACAGCAACAAAATGAATCAAGAAACAAACCAGAAGCAGCATGTTGCCAATGCTCAGCAACTTATTCATGTCAAATATTTCCAGGGCAACATTTCCAGTTATTTTCATTTGTTTTGCTCTGCGATATTTATTGATGTTGCCAAGGAATGTTGTTAATAACCGAATGCTTAGTAAATTCATACAAATTAATACAGTTTTTTTTGGACAATATTTTAAGACAATAAAATGACGAATGCTATAAAAACATATTTATAAACAATTTTGTGTGTGAATATCAAAAAAATAAGTTTTGTTATCATCTTTCTCTATTTTTAGTATTTAATAATTATTACGATATTCGTTTAGGTTGCAGGATTTTTTAGTTTCAAGTAAATTATAAATATTTTAAACAAAATATCGATGGCAACATTTCCATCGCATGTTTCCAGCATTTGTTGAAGCGCAACATTTCACACGCGAGTAAGCAGCAACACTCACACTCGCAGCTGTACTTCCAACTAGATTTCACAGCGTTTCCTTATAGCAATTCATCATTTTTTCCAGCCACCAGCAACACGAAATGTTGCCGAACGCCGGCAACATGCGAAATAGATTTATTGGAATGTTTACGAGTTGAGCTCGTTGTGGATGTGTTGTTAGCACGGTTGTTAGTTGTTTTTGAATGAACGTGCAAAATAGACGTGTTCGCTGCGGCGTTTGTGTGACTGTGTTTGTCTGCGCTGCCTGACGGTTTCTTCTTCTTCTTCCCTACTGCAAGTACGTGTGTCGCGCTAACGTTTTCGTGTATTTTTGCGTGTATTCTGTTGCGGACAGAAGTCGAAGGCGGCAGCAGCGTGCAGTCTAGAAATATAATATTTAAATATGCATTCCCAGGCGCTTATTTAGATTTGTGCTGACGTTTGACGCTGGATCAGTTTTCGTGACACAGAATTGATTGAAATTAATGCAAACCGAGGTTAGATTTCTGAGAAGAAAATAAATAAAAGCGCTGTAAACATTATGAACAAAAATTAAATCATTAAATCGGGTGCACTGTGAAAAAAAGAAAGATTTTTCCGCTTGTCAGTTGTTTAGGACGGGATGCAACACTTCGTTGTTTTGTTGTTGCACAAAGCAATTGAAATCGCAAATTGAAAAGCTTCACATTCCATAAACGATATCAGAATACAGTATTTCGTTTAATTGAAAGCCACAGAAACAACATCGACGGCAACGACGACAGCAACAGCAACAATTGTCGCTGTTATCAGCGACAGCATTGAACTTTTGGCGTTGAACTTTCAAAAGGCGCAAAAATAAAAGAAAAGCAACAAAACAACAATAAAAAAACGTGTCGAAAGCAACATGACAGAGACAGTTTTGTATCGATAACATGGCAAAAAATATAAGGAACTTTTTTTGAAAACCAATTTATTAAACATAACAAAAAACTCAACCGAATCGAATCGGATCGGATCGAATTTTGCTGTCATCGTCTCCTGTTCCTCCTTCTTATCCTTCACCTTCCCCCCCCCCCACCCTCTTCACTTCATCCACTTGTGTTGCCCCATCACAGCTCCACACTCCTTCGGCCAACAACAAATGCTAATTGTCCGTCTCTGCAGCAGCAGCAGCAGCAGCAACAACAATAAGCACAACAACACCAAGAAGACTATCAAGAATCCCGACAACAACAACAACAGCAACAACAACAACAATACGAAAAGCTTGCGCAAATCATTGTTTATGGGTAGAAAACGAAAAGCAGCCCGCCAACATCGAAATTATTTACGTTTGCGTCTCGTTCCCGCCTCGTTTCTCCTTCTCATTCGCACCAGTGTTGATAGGCTCAGGATAAAAATTTTAATTCTACTTCTGTATCGTTTGCGAAATCATAAAAAAGTCAAAAAAACCAACGCGTCGCAGAAACTTGGCGCTCTGCTTGTTTGCGGAAAGGCGCGAAAAGTGTAGCATTCATCGTAGCGATCTCCAAAAACCACAAAACCAAAAACTTATCCCTCACAAAACACAAAACAAAACAAAGAAAGAAATCAATAAATTGAATTTCAAATTAATAACTGAGTGAATAATCGTCTTTGCTTTGTATATATTGAATATTATTATATGCACGTTAATATACACACACTCGTATGTATATAAATCAATCTGAACAATCAATTCAAATTCTAAATAATGTGTAACTAATGACTTAACGGTTAAAGTAATCGAATCTTGTATCGAGTTTGAAGAAATTGTGATATATTCTAACTAACGACGCGTTTGAAGCGAGTTGCAATAACAACAACAACAAAACAACAGCGAGCCACTTGTAGATATTAAGTGATAAATATAAATAAATATAAATTTATTAATCGTACCTATCTACATACACAGATATACCCACATATTCCCACACACACACACAAGTCAAGCAAATCATTTGCGCTTGTGTTGTTATGTGGTCATCGTTATTATGTTGTAGAAACTACATTGCGACAACAACAACAACAATTTACAACCCAGGTATGTTGAAGAATCTTTAAGAATTATATGCTAGTGGATATAAATATGTATTTATGTTTATATATTTACTTCGGTAGCTTCTACTTCTAAAATACAAAAGAATACTTTCTTAAAATATTTGTATTTCTATTTTCTTTCTTGATTTCGGTATTCTTTCAATCTATTCAATTCTTTTAGTAATGCTAACTATCAATATTCATAAATCTAATGAAGATATTTCACATAATATATGTATTTATAAATCTAGTCCGTATTTATTATCATAACAATCCACCAAAGCACCTCTTCTCTAATCTCTTTCTTAAGATCACTTAAACCTCTTCTCGCTAATGACAAGTTGACACTTCCAAGTGTCAATTTTGTGGTAAACAATATATATTTTTTATTCTATTAAATCAATCATTAATTCTATAAAATCAAAACTTCAAAAAGGTTTTCAATTAAACATTCTTATTACTTAGAAATAAAAGAAATAAAGGTTTGTCACTTGTTGACACTTTTAACATTTATTATAGAAAACTCACAAAATAAATTCTACGCGGGAAATATTTACCCTTTAGTTATACAACAACATTAGCTACGGCTTATAATTACTATGATATTATAATTCTCTGGATTGTAGAAATAAAGACAGATATATTTTTGTAGAACTTATACACAGAAGTTGATAGCAATACAATTCAATTGATTGATTGATTGATTAAAATGTGAGAGCTTGTAAAAAATGTAAACTCTTAAATAATACATCCGAAAATAATATCTCACAGCTTGATCTCTGTTGACATTTTTAATTCCAGATTATTATCACAATGTACATTATAGATATAACAATATATGTACAATAATATAGATTGTGGTCTATGTACATATGTATATAAATATATCAAAGAAAATTATTAATTTCCTTTAAAATATATATAAGGAAAAGTTACTATAGATAGAAACTCTTTAGAATTATTATGTATTTTCGATAAACGGTACTTTTGAATGAACAAAATGTAGACCAGAAATTGAACAACGTTGAGAAAACGATGATCATTGATTAACTACTTGAATGTTAGAGTCTATAGTGAGTGCTACTTAATAATATAAGAAAAAATAAGGCATGAAACTTGTTGGTGCAAATCAACTGAAATCAAATGAAAACATCTCATCTTAGAACCTTAGTGAGGCTCAAAATAACTAAAACTTCAAATTCGAAACTCCTTTTGATCGAATACTATAAACTGTTTAGTTTTATATTTTTATACATTTAACTATATGATAGTTTAACTCGATTTAACTCAGTTGAAATCGGTTTAAAATCTCGTTGTTTTTGTTTAAAATAACTTGTTGTTAATACAATATATCAATATTTTAAATAAGTTTCAAAATATTTGTGGTGATTTATTAGTTTTCAATCTAACCGTGTCAAGTGACTCGACTGTACTCACTCGTGAATTGCTATTAATCAAGTTATTTTATAGTTATAAATGCAAATAATTAAATCATAATTAGTACATTTTAAGCGAAGCATTAGCATGGGGCATAAATCATTTGTGGCTGCAACAACTAATAACAACAACAACAATAACAAGAATATGTTGTCACTACAAATCAGGCAAAACAAGCATCAAAGCAACCATCGAATAGCAAGTATAAAAGCAACAACAGCAACAACAATAATAATAACAATAACAACAGGAACAAAAACAACAATAATAGTAACAACAACAATAATAATAACCACAAGATTAAACTAATAACCACATAAAGATAGATGATGTGCATGTTAAAGATTTGCATGTTGTACAAGTACATAAATCCACCAAAACCACCACAAAAACAACACCGACTAAAACAACAACAACAGCAACACGAAGAACAGCAGCAGCCGCAAGTAAACAAACTAATAAAAAAATGCAGAGAATAATTGATGACTTCCAACTAAGAATCGCTTCAACGCGAATCTAAAATAAACAGCCGCAGCGGATACAACGCGCGGTTTCGGGGCGGCAAGAATTCGCGTTGTCCATCGGCGGCACTTAGGAACTCACTGATAGACAGATAGATAGATGGGCAGATAGATAGATAGACACACACACACACAAACACGGCCCACTACGCTTATGAGCAGCCGTCCGGGCCACCCGCCGCCATCCGCTGCGATGCATTAATAATAGTTACACTTCTCCTCTGACAGACAGACATGCAGACAGACAGACAGACAGACTGTGATTATTTATTACAACGTTTTTTTCGCTTAAGTTTATACTAAATAATTATTTCATGCACCCAATGATGCTGCATGATCCATCGCACGATCATGCAACAAAAACAACAGAAAGTAATATTAATTTATTTGGTTTTTTTTTTTAAATTAAATAATTTATTTAAACAAAAACATCGTTGGTACGAGTGTGTAATTAAGTTGTTTTAATTAACTTTAGCAGGAGTGGAAAACATGTTAGTTTTTTTTTGTTCTTCTTGTTGTTGCTTTATTCTTGAGTTGTTGTTGTATTGCTCTTGAGTTGATTTTAGTAGCTGATGCTGTTTTTCTTGTTCTCGTTTCTGTTGTTGATTTTTTATTTAACCGCTTTTATAGATTTATTATTAATGATCATTAGTGTGACTATCGTTTGATTTACATTCTGTTTGTAGAAAAAGACAGACAGGCAGCCACACGGACAGCTACACAGATAATCATTCACTAAATACCAGGCACATATAATAAATTATAATAACAACACCATGCAAAATGCCAATTTATCGATTGTGATCAATAATAAAAAAGAGTTTATGTTTTATTTGACTCTAAGCACTTTTTTCTTGTATTTTTTTTTTTTTGTTATTCTGGTTTAATCTCTGATCACTTGACCCGGAAAACACCCATAAAGTAACTTGAAACAAACAATAAAATGAAATAATCGATTAATTTAACTTCAACTCTCACTGAAATAAAAGAGTCACTAAATCGAGTTACTAAATTGTTAAGATACACATTTTTTATAAAACTTATATTTGATACAAGAGGTTTTTTAGTTTACTCCAATCATTATTGATTAATTGATTAATTAATTGATTAATCGACATTTAAATTACTTTTATAATTAAAATATATGTATGTACTTTTATTTATTATATTTGCAATTGTTAGTATATATTAATACTTTTATTGAGTTGTTACTTCAATCAATTTATTCTTTCGTCATATAATTTTCACTGCAATTTGTTGCTGTCCAACTACGCAATCTGGCAACGCTTCAACCTACGATACAACACGAATAACAGCAGCAACAACAACAACAATAATGGAAAAACTAATTCTAGATTCTAGATCTAGTTGTTCAAATTTGTTGGAATAGTGAAAAAGGTGAAGAAGAGGAAGAACCCGGACGGAAGGACGGACAGCAGCGTCGTCTGTTGAACCAGAGTCAGGTTGATGGTGATGTTGTGTTGTTACACATGCTGTTGTGATGTTATGCGATATTAAAACAACAAATGACAACAGCAACAATTGCAACAACACCAACTGCAATTACAATAATAAGAACAACAACAACAACAAACAACGAAGAACGAAGACTACAAAATATGCACACGATATGCAAGAAAAATGTCAGTCAGTCAAAATGTCGTAGCCAACACACGCTCCATCCACTAGATAAAACCAACAACAACAATAATAACAACAACCACACACATACACATACAAACACATACAAGAATAGATCCAATACACGTACTTAGTCACCTTTAAAGCTCTGCTTTTGTTTCTATCGTGTTGTTGTTGTTGTTGTTGTTGCTAACTTGTAACTAGCTAAAATCAAGTTTCTATTTAATTTTTTTCCCACTTTTGTTGTTGTTGTTGTTTCTGCTCTTCTCTTCTTCTTCATCATCTCCTTGTTGTTGTTGTTGTTGTTATTGTGCTATACAGCCACACAGAAGTGCCACAATCTGAATGAACGATAGACTAGAGTAATACCGTGCATATACGTATATAGAGCAAACGGTAACTATCTGTGGTACCTCGGTACCTCGTATGACGTGTAACTGCATCCATCAGTTTTCTGTTTCAGTTTCAATTTCAGTAAAACTGCCAACAAGCAACAAAAAATGCTATTTTATGGAAATTTATTCATAGAATTGCTGCGGCGGCAACAGCAGCAGCTCTCCTTCAATATTCTAAATTGGTGCGAACGCTTCTATTAGTTCAACCTGAGCACCATCACCACCACCATCACCAGGCCACTCAACCAGCCTGCCAGATAGTCAACCATTCAACCGGCCAACCAGCCAACCAGCCACCCAGCCAGCTCGAACCTGAACGGCTCTGAGCTTGACTCTAAGCCTGTGTCTCGGCTTTTCTACTGACTCGTTACTCATACGAGTATCTAGCGGCAGGTTTTTTATTTTTGCAACACTGTCGTTGGTGAGACTGCTACTCTGACGGTGCCCCTTTGTTCAGTGTCGCCCGTCACCGTTGCTGTTGCTGGAATTCTCAATGAAAGTGTTGAGCAGCAGCATGGATAACTTTTAGTCTTTCGTTTTAATGACCTTTTTTCGGAGTACTGTTACAGCTTCAATTCTTTCGTATTTCAACTGCAGCAAATTGATTATTTTTTTTAAGGTGCGAGTGGTTACACTGAAAACCAAAATATTTTGCATTGAAACATCGAAAAAAAACAACCAACCAATCGAACAACCAATGAAAAATGAACGAAAAAAACTAAAAACGAAAATTGAAACTATTGAAATAGAATATATTAATTCAAATACGATACTTAAATCTACTTTTCTTTCCTTTATTATACGAGATTCTATATTATTGAATTTAATTGTGTACATATTTTGAATTATGATTGAATTAATAAATCAAAACATTCGTAAAAACAGTTTTTGTAGAATAGAAACTTGTAGTTATTTTAAAAATCTTTATCTTAAAAATTATTTCAAATCGCATTTTTAAAATACTCGTACATAATCTCTATTGTATAAAGAATTTTTCTTTGAATTTGCTTGTGTAGCCTTTTCTCAGTGTAGTTTATAAAACTCGATGTGCAAAATATCTTATTTAACCTTTTTAAGCATTTTAATCATGAGAATCTCTTTTATTAGCAATTTAACATAATATATTATATTATATAGTATCTAAACTTATAATACATCGATTTTATTAAATTAATTATTAATTTTCGACAAAGAAAAGGAGAAGAAAATAGGAAGCATTTATTTTGTAATGCCAACAAAAAATTAAAATCAACAACACCAAAAAATGTGAAAAATTTATTTGAAAAAGAGACGAGAATGAAATTAAATGAAAATTAATGCCTGAATAGGAAACAACAACGAATTAGCAAGAATTCATTAAGCGAATCACTACCAGGAACCACCTTCGATAGAGATAAAGATCAAAATCGATTCCATTCGATTCGATTCCATTCGGTTTGATTTCATTCGATTTGATTAATTACAGTGATTATAGTGGCTACATAAATTAAGCGTGAGATCTACGAATTCGTTTAAAAATTGAGAAAAATTTTTAGTGCAGAATTTTTAAAAAAGTGTTGTTGTATTTTGGGTTGCTGTATTTTGTGTTGTTGTTGTTGTTGTGATATAGAGACCAACGCCAGAGAACGTCGTCACAGATTTCAGTGGATGCGTTGCACGAATGCTGACGATGATGAACGAAACATGGCGATGATTATCGCAGAAACATGACATTAAAACCGATGCTGAGTACGCGGATTAATTTAATTAAATGTGACACACAGAAACACACACACTCAGAGTCCTTCGAAAAAAATTACAAAAGAGATATACATATTTTCATCTTTTTTGCTCTCTTTCAATTTACTTTTTTAAGCAATTAATTTTAATGTTCACGATTAACTCCTGAAATGTAATCATCGTTTCTATTGAATACTAATTAATTGATTTGTTTAACTTTTTAACTAGCAAAAGAAATTGACACCAAAAAATTGCTTGCAATTGTAGAAAAAAAACACAATTAAAAATTATAAAAAAACTTGTGTACAATAATCTCTAGGTTATAATTAAGTATTATAATCAAATGAAATGGAGCAGAAAGCAACAACAACAACAAATATTAAATCTATTTTTAACAATGAGGTGCCAAAGAAACGACGAAAGTAACAACAAATGCAAATAAATTGAAAATGAAAACAAAGCGTTTGATTAGAACTAAAAATCGTGCAGACGCTGAATGAGAAGGACAGCGATAGATAGAGAGAGAGAGAGAGAAAGAGGGAGATAGCAGAGATAATAGAAAAAAGGTGCTAGTTTTAAACACTGTTAACTCAACGACGTAACGTACGTACGTAACGACGTAATGGAAATAATAATAATTAAAATAATAATCATAATACAAATAATAATAATAACTAAATAGTTATCTGCATAGTTAGTTATTTTTGAACTATAGCCGACTATTGTTGATGACAATGGAGATGATAATGACGACAGTGATGACGATGATCATGAAGATGATAATGTTGATGCTGCTGCTGTTGCTGCTATCGTTGTGGTTGTTAATGTTTGGTTGGCTTCGTTTGCGGCTGTTGTTAGTTGCTTCTATTATTGTTGTTCTTGCTGCAATTGAGGCAAAGCATCGTGATACTCCACTGTTTGATATTTAGTTAGAGATTAGTTCTGACAGGTGACAATGACAACTTCATTTTTAATTCCATTGTGTTGACAACAGAACTAACAACAACATGTTTCGCTATTATTATCAGATCAGTAAATTATTTGTTTCTGTCATCGAAATTAAAATCGAAATTTATTGTGATCCTATGAATAAAGGGTTTTTTATATTGTGATAAAAAAAAAGAAACATGAAAAATAGAAAAAAAAAAAACAAACGAATAAAAACTCCACGCGTTTCACAGTCGGTAAATATAAATAGTTTCCTTATAATTTTCATCACAATTATTGTACTGCTTTTATCCATATCGATGTTGAAGTGCTTTAAAATTAAATCGTTTCAAAATTCAAAATTTAAATAAATTTAAAAGGTGTACATTTGAATGTTCAGCTCAACTCTTAGAATTTCAATCCACTTCTTTGTCGGATCTTTCATTACATTGAAACCACGAATTAAAAGCTTTACTATACTATACTATAGTAAGTAAATATAAAATAAAATAATAATGTTAAAATAATATAACATCTGTGATGGTTACTTTAATTGCAAGAGCAGAAGTTCAACAACAATCTGTTGTTTTTATCATATAGTACATACTTTACTTTATTGCTTTATTTTTGGTTACTATTTTACTCAAAATTATCCACTCTTTTCTTTGCTTTTTCCGGTTTTTCTTTTTCTGTTGCTGCTTGAAAAATAGTCCCTTAAATACTTTAAGCCAACTAAAGATTGTCACTGAGTTTAACAAGTTTCCTTGTTAATAAAATAAGCAAACAGATCCAAGCACAACAACTGCGCTTCGCCACACACGATACAAAAAATAAATATTAAAAAGCTGCAAACACACACACTCACACACACTCCGAGTGAGACAGCAATCCTTTGCAAGTGAATCCTTTGCAACATTTTTTGTGGTGTTGTAAAATGTAGTTGTTGACGTTTTCGTTGTTCTTATTGTTGTTGTTGTTGTTGTTGTGATTTAAAAGCTGTTGCTGCTGCTGTAAATCCTTTATGCAAATAAATATTATTAAAAAAGCCACGACAAAAGCTCACATATGCAGACATTCCACTTGCACACACACACCTACACGAATGTACGTATACAAATACAGTGAATATACAGAATATAAGATATGAATACGTGAGAGTAGATCCTTCAGGAAAACAGGATGCGTAAAAGATCTTTGTTCAAAAAACGCGGTGCTGTTATTTAAGCAAATTAATGATATTCAAATAAAACGGGGAGAAGATACACAAGAGGTGGATCAACTTGGAGCACAATGCTGCCACCCTCTCCAACCCACATCCATCGATATCTGGATTTCTTGGTCAACAATATGGCTATGTTTTTGGTCAAAACATATGATACTCGTTTTTATTTTTATATAATAAATAAAATAAAAAATAAATTTAAAAATAAAAATACAATTGAGCACAATTGTTAGTACCTCTTTTGCACCAATAAATATTTGTTGTTGCTGTCACCTCGACGGTGCTTCTACTGTCCTTTCCCGAAACCAGCCCCCACCAACAACCCCCCTCTTGTGCTCTTTCAGTGCATTTGTTGTTGTCAGTGTTGCAGCTCCTTCTGTTTTTTGGCGCACACTTTATTGGCATACATTAAAATTGCATGCAGACACGCAACACTGGATGGCAGTGTTGCTTTTAATTTTTTTTTTTTTTATTTAATGGCTGCTGATTTTTTTCCTCTACTTGTTTTTTTTTAAGTTTTTTACATGTTTTTGTGTGTATGTTGTGTATTTTTCGTTGTAATCATTTTTACTGTTAGCAACTAACAATAATAGCAATGGTTGTTGTTGTTGTTGTTGTTTTTATTATTATTATTATTCTCCCTATGACATGTTTAGGCGTTGTGTTTGTTGTTGTAACTGTTATTCGGAAAATAAAACGTCGAAAGGCGCGAATTTTTAACATGATAAGTTACTGTATCGTGCTTCAATCTTGTTTGTGGCTTAAACTAAGCAGTTAGTAACACGTGCACCTTCACAACTCTCTCACATACACACACACACTCTCTCGCATACACATGCACGCAATAAATCACATAAATTATTGGTATGTAAGAAACAAAAAACAAGACCTAAAAAAATCGTAAAAATCTAAGAACAGGTGAAATAAAAATCTAAAAAAGCTTTCTATTTTTATACATATATTATAAAGAGTATTTATTTAAAAAATGCTTATTTTTCTCCACTGTGCAGTCAAATTTCGATAAATTATATAGTTATTGTCAATTATTGCTTAAGTTATCCATTTAATGGTTCCTTTTACAAGCAACAAGAACCTGCCTCGATGTTCGCTTCATTAGAATAGTTATATCATTAAGAGAATAAGGAATAAAAAGGTTAAACTAAGGATCAACTACATGACATACTCCTTGAAATTTAAAGGGAATTAAAATCCGTTGTTCGACTTTAGTGTCAAATGCAACCAAAAAAGTAGACACAATAACAGCACAACAGAATATTAAGAAGAATACCACAAACAAAAACAACAACAATAGCAATAGCACTAATAAAAGCAACAATAACAACAACAACAACTGCTCTAACCGCTCAATACCTCAATAAAACCGACATGGAACACGTTGATTATCATCGCCACGTACAAACTTCGCTTGTATAAAGAAACGTGTACGTCGATCGAAATCTTTGGTTTGTCAATCAAACTTCATGCGATGCGAGTGCATTTCGTCTCACTAGAAACAAAAAAACCCACAAAAAGTAAAACAAAAAGTAAAAAACGGAAAAAGTACCGAAGCAAAACTTTCCATATCAAAATCACAAAATAAGTATAAATAAATCCAAGAAACAAAAGTATTTCTTCTTTGCTTTGGGATGGTTGAAGGAAAAGCATGAAATGAAGCCTGGTTAAGTGACGGTTGCGGGGGTGGAAGGGTAGAGAGGAGGTTGCCACTTTGCTGGTGGCATTTAACTACTTTTAATAAGTTTATCAGCGCCATCAGCAATTTACTCATCCGCTGGTTTCTTTGTTGTGTCGCACAGAAGTTGAGTCTCATGCAGAGTTCATGTGTGTGTGTGTGACTGTGTGTGGTTGTGAGCAAGTCAGCCAATGAATTTCAATTAATTGCACCACAACAACAAACAACGCGCAAATTCTTAACCCGTGCAGAGCGTCGGTCAGCAGCGCACTCGCGCTTACGATCAAAGTGAAGGAAATTATTTCCAAAGGCGAAAAGCAAAAGAAGAAGCAAAAAGAAAAAATGTAAGCACAAAATAAAAACCACGGTAAGCCACATGAGTAAAAACAATTTTAAAACTCTGCTAGCTCCTGGCTAAATTAAGCGCTTAACTTCTTAATCTTGGACAATAAAAATTCCTAATTAAGTCGTTGCTATTTTTGTATCTTCAAGAATGAGTACACGAGTACGAGAACGAGTACGGGTACTCTTTTAATGGCGCTGTTGTGAGTGCGAGTAAACAATAAAAACCTTTGACAAGATCGCCGAATCGAGATTCTGGCATCGTGTAGGTTAAACAAAAAAAACAACACCGCATGGATACAAATAAATTCAATCAGCTGAGGACGTGAGCTTGTTCGAGTCTTATTTGTTGTAAGTACAAATAAGCAGCAGCAACAGCAGCAGCAGCAACGTCAACATTAAGTTGTTAACTTTATTAAAGGCTTCAAAGTGCTCTAGTATGTTAATTTGTTGATCTCGTTGCTGTTGTCGTTGTTGTAGTTTCGTGCAGTTGAAAAACTTGCACAATAAAAACGCGTGTCGCCATTAAAAGTACATTTAAACACCGACTAAACTGCGCCATTCAAAGGACTTGAACTCCTACGGAAACTCGAACGTTACACTCAGAAAACTGCATAGGTAAAACCAAGAATTTTATATTTAACCACAACAAATTTCGTTGGTCATTTTCTACCCAACAACTTCATACTCTTGAATTGAAAATTATGAAGTTGTTGATCTGTCATTTTGATCCAACACTAAAAGTATTCATCAGAAGTTTGAAAATTGTTGGTAATTGAAAGTGAAAGTCTTTGCGTGAAATGCGTTTATACTTACGTCAAAAATGTAAAGTTGTTGCAAAGGAAATATTTAATATTTGATTCAAGAATATAAGTTATTGAAGATTTCTTTGACACAAATATGTACATTAAATACTTGGTTGAAATAGAAGCTTGTTGAAAAAACAAATATTTAGATGTTTGTAACGAATAAAATATTGTTGCCTTGAGAGTGGTATAAAAACGCTTTGCTAGTTTGATTTCAATGTTTCAATATTTTATTTGTACATTTTAATATACATACATATCTTGGAATCTTATATAATTTAAGCAATTACATAATTTAGAATCTTAAAATTCTATTCTAATTATATTCTATAGTATAGTATAATATAATTCTAATTATAAAAGTTTTTAAAATATTTGTTGCATTTGTTAAATTTACATAAATATTGAAAAAAACAGGTCGCTTTTCATATGTATGAACAATTTTTCCGATAGATTGAAAAGTTCGTCGCAAATTGAGCAAATATGTGTATTAGAGAGGAATTCAATCGACATTGTTTAATTTAGTTATAATATTTTGAATTTTAGGTATTTTTTCTGAAGGGGGAATTTCGTAAAAATATTGTTGCAAAAAAATCCACACATATTTGCTTTTCGCGGAATATTCTAAATTGAACACAAAGCATATTTTTATTACTAAGTCCACGGCGCGAATTAGGCTGGGAACCTTGTAAAGTATATCGCTAAAATAAACATAGAATTCTAAAAAAACCTCGGTAGATTCCCCAATAACAAAAACTTTTGATTGGACTTTTAGCCCTTCTTTGGCAGCAAGCTCCTTCAATTCGGTTTCCTTCTGCTTAAGATTGTTTAAATTCACGAGATGAAGTATCATGTCGTTTTGTGCGTCCGATATTGATGGCTTGTTGTATCTATTAATTCTCGGAGGCAAAATAATGGCATGAAGCAAATTGAGAAGAAAGAAATGTCTGGTATCTAGACGGTATGAAAAAGGAATAATATAAGTTTTAATCAAACTAAAAAAAATTAACAAAATAACTTACATGTTTGAAGTTGTGGCTAGAAGTGTGGTTATAATATTTCATGTTCAATTTGTCCTTTATATGGGATGGGAAAAATACTTTATTGATTCTCTGTTCAGCATCTTCAAATTTCATTAACATGTGGTTTTTTTTTTGCCTGGATGAAGCGTTTCGAAATCGATATCTATTAATTCATGCCCATTTGGGTCTTTAAATCTTGGCCACTCTTCTAAAATAGTACTAAAATTTTCGCAAGAAAGAGATTGCAGACGCATATATGAACTTTGCTCCCATAACGTGCATAAATTGCTCGGAATGTTATGCTTCAAGAACATTTTCAATGATTCAATGATTTTCAATGATTTGTATTTAATCAATATATCTTTTCCTGACACAGTTTTTGCAAGTATATCTTGGATATTTAAATCGTTGGAATCTGACTCTGCTGAAGAATTTACCCACTGTGCGACACTATTTGGTATCGTTTTGTCACTTCCGCAACAAGACAAGAGCTCGTACTGAAATTGATTACAATTCTTAAATTACGAATAAAGATTATAATAATTAGATAACGTGGGATTCACAAGAAAGACACAAATTCACTTCAGTATCGGCAAATTTCTCTCGTTACTCTGAAAACCAGAGGTACAATATTCTTTGCCAGTAGTCAATGACCATATAAAATATTCGCCATTATACATATGTAAATTTCTGCGCCGAATATGAATCCAACCATTATCCAAAAATGATAACTTACATTATTTTCAATTCGCCACTTTTGAAGACAATAAGGAAATTTAATTTTTTCGCCCATCATTCCACGCGTGTTAAAAATTTCATCAATGTCATGGCTATGTATTATTTTGAGAATTTCCAAAGAATTTATGCCGCACTCACACAATGTTTCAATAGCTACGCTTGATAATTTCCACGAAATAAATAGATCGAAACTGTCATTATCAATATTCAAACCAACTTGATTACTTTCTTCAACACTCATTTTTAATAAAATTTAGCTAATTTTTAGTAAAACTAAACTTCACTGAACTGATCGCCCGAAATAATGATGAACTCAAGTGACGCTCTGAAAAAAGATCCAAAAGTGTAGATCTTTGCGACAAATGCGAAAACATTATTTTGACAACGTCCATCTTGGAGAGTACCGTTCCCTTAGAAATCAATAATTTTGTGCTTTTGACAGAAGAATTTACTTTTATGGCAACAGTGTCGCATTAAAATAGCATAATCTAAGAGTAAAATTGTTCTGGCAACAATATTTCGCTTAGGGTAAATACTTTTGAATTTAATATTTTACAACAACTTGGTCGTTGTGGTGTCGAGGGTGACGCTTTTGTTTTTAAAGGCAAAATTCTATTTGGATCAAGTTTAAATTCTCAGATGAACAATGTTACACTTGTCGCAAATAATTTTACGTAACATTTTTTTAACGGTCTGAAGTTGTTGTATGAAAGATTTTTTTTTTTCTCAGTG